>CM042166.1:62218384-62485884 GCA_023376005.1 Doryteuthis pealeii
TACTGTCTGCCTAACTAGTGACACTTTGTGACCTCCGAATTCGTCCCCTCCCCCCCCATCCGTTTTATTTGGCTGCAAAAGAATGTTTACCTGAGAATGAAGAAACAATGAACAAGGGAAATAGTTTATTATATTATGACACTTATTGTTCGTATCTGTTTTAAGAGAAAAAGGCACTTTTCTTTCCTCTACTTTTAAAAGCCAAAGAACTATTGGTCCATTTGTAACAAAAAGTACTTTTTAAAAAAAAATCAAATTTCCCCTTATGTTTCTGCTATTTCTTTTCAAGTACATAGGACCCCCCCCCCGAATCATCAATATAGTTTTATTTATGTACGGTGCGCCCTATTAGCAACTTTTCTGGTTTAAAACTTATTAAACTAAAACTTCTTTTCAAAAAATGCTTCAAAAGAGTAACAAAAACACAAAAAAAAGAAAAGACTGCTTCTTTTAAATTAAAAAAAAAAAAAAAATAACGTGTTTAAAAGGAAAGGTTTGTACCTTTCAAAATATTTTTTGTAGAATTGAAAATGGTTTGGCTAATTATTTAAAAAAATGTCGTTCGAAAGCAAATAATATATTTTTAGTAGGGATATAAGTTATTTACTGGCCACCCCCACCATGCCTTAGTTAACACAAGACCATTAATGTTGGGGAACTACGACAAGACGAAGCTCATGCGTGACTGTTGAAAAAATTGCCGTGGATCCCTTCCGCTCTTCTTTTGAGGCGCCTCAGCACTGGCCAATAACCCAACTCCTGCCCCTTTCAATGGGAATATAATGAAAATATTGTATCTAGCTACTAACGTTGTCTTAACAGGAAATGTTTATTATAATGCACCAAAGTGAAAGTAGTGATGCTACATAATTCTAATATGCAAAAAGAAGAATTGTTAAAATAGTGTGTCGATTTCTTCTGCTGAAAATCTAGACATACTTCGTATGGTTAGCTATAATTCCGCGGATTTCACCAGCCTGTGAATTGGAACCTATCTATAACAAAATCATATTGATATAATAGAATTAATAAATAAGCCAAACCACCTTTTATGCTAATATACCTAACGTTAGAATAAACTTCATGTGGAGAGAAAAAATCAAGCACAGCATGGAGCCTATAAGTCACTCGACCATAGAAACTTTGATATACTGACATTGTTTGCTGCATGTTAACGGCTTTATATAATGCATTTTTGTCGGATTTTCCGTCTGTGTGTGTGACTTTTTTGTTGTTAAACCTGTTCAATTGCTCAGGTAGCAGCAGATTTGTCTGACCTTAGTCTTTAATGCTAGACTCATTATCTTTCTTTCTCTTTCTCTCACCTTTACCTCATCATCACCAATCCCTTTATTCTGGTGGAATTTTGAAGATGCTTGTTGTTGCCAGGATTACAACCGATCACATTCATGCTATAATACATCAAAACATAATAACTAGGATCTAACTGCCTGTCCAGCCTTGTCACTCTGGGGTCGGCCTCAAGGTTGTTTGTACTACTAAGGACCACCACACACCAAGTCTATATTCCCTGTCGTTGGGCTAGTTTACTCCTTGCTAGAATGACATCGAATCCACCAACTGCTTTATACTATATACATTCATTTTTTTGACACACCTTATTTACTTGCGACCCACCCTTTTATTATACTCATTCAATTTGCGGTCCAACTGTTGCCTTGAATATTTTACCTGTATTGAGTACCTGTTCATGCTTTCACAAACTAAAGGAACCTTTAACCGTTTCTGTCCTTGTTTTTGGTTATAAAGGAAGTTTAAAAAATGAGGTCTTAGTTGGACCTTTCCTATAGAATTGAAACACCTTAACTACATGTAGACTTTTTACCTGCGGATATGTCCAGGTGTTGATTCATTTTGTGCTTCAAGCTATTCTGACTGTTTGGGTTTCAACTTCATCATTTTCAGGTAACTTATTTTATTCTATTTTATTAATCATTTCTGTTCAAAATATATTTTAAATAGATAAAAAAAAGCTCATTGGGAAGTTTATTTTATTAAAATTATTCAATTATAAAATTTCTTGAAGACATTTCGTCTTTTTTCATTGTAGATTTTATAAGTTTTGTTTTTCTTTTCCGCTTTTAACTTCAACGTGTTTAGAAAAAAAAAAATTCACACTCCTCGTTTTTCTTTTTTTTTTCGTTTGATTAAATTTCTTTTTGTCTTTTTGTTTCAACAAGGTCCAAACCACCCACTCCTTATTATTAAAACACTCGTATCTCTTATCAGCACAGAAAATTCAGATAAAATATCTTTTTAAACCTGAAGAAATCAAATAAGAAAAAAAAAGAAAAAAAAATCCTCAAAATGCTGAAAAAGTTGAAATTGCCCGAAATAAAGACACTTCTAATCAATTAACAAACCAACTTTTGATACGGATAGTCAGCAATTACTTTAGCAAAAAAGACAACTTATTTGGTTTATTGTTTTGTTTTCTTTGTCATTCCTCCCCATATTATTATTGTTTTGCTCGAGCAGAATTGTCAGAGGACAATTACTTGACACTTTATTCTTAGGAGATAGATAAAACAACGCCCTCAATTAATCATTCAGTGCAAATTAGACTTGAAATTGCTTTATTCTACAAAGATTGAGGCCAATGTATAGACCTCTATCAAATACCCAAACTTAGAATAAAGCCAATTTCGACTCTTCTATACTATAGAGATCGACCAAAATTCCCTACTATTTACCCATAGGAATGGGTGAGGAGAACGGATGAGTTTTATCTTCCTAAGCGGCATTAGCACGAAGAGAAAAAGCACCAAATAGCCTCACCGAGTTCCCTTTTTCTATGATGGATAACTGCTATGACACGGCACCCTAATGTCTGCCCGGTACAGTGTATGTACAAGTACAAAAAATGTAAATACTTAAACATTCCGCATCCAGATAAGCAGTAGTTTGTCATTGGCTTCATTCATTTTTTCTTTAACTAAATGAATATTTCCGAAATTCTTTAATTGCCATATTTATTTAGTTGTTCTATCTTCACAACCAATTGCGATATATACATTTTGGGACTAATATAACTTTTCAGTAAAAAAGAAAATGACCGAAATTCTTATGTGGAGGGTGACATGTATTATTTTATAATTGCAAGAATTCTTTTACGCCTTATAACAAAATTATCAGAAATTTTCTTTGTGCTTATTCTGGACATATCATCTGCTTGCCTCTAATAAAATATCCCTATGATATGCCCTTTTTCGTTGGATTACATATACAAAAACTAACACAATGAGAATTTTAGTATATCAAATTTTCACCTTGAAATTTTTTTACTCATCAATTAATACAAAAACTCATACCTGTATTCCAATTTTATGTATAAAAATGTTGAATCGAACTGGCATCAAGTTTTCACTTTCTAACTTTAAAATAGTTCAAAGAATTTTTTCCTCCTAGCAAAATTTTGAAATTAATCGATATTTAATTTAATGTAATTTTTTTGAGAATTAAATTACTCGATATATATTAGGTAATCTATTCCGACAAAATACATTAAAAACCAAACAAAACAGAGTGCTACCTTGTTCATCAGTACAGCACGAGAGTTTTTGTTTCTCTCTTCCATCCCCACTCCTTCTCGAAGTGGCACAAGTAGATTTGAACTCCCTCATACAAATTATATTCAGTGACATTTAAAAGTTTTAAAAAATTACGGCCAATCTTTTCCTTTTCTTCCATAATGCTATTCATGTCTCTGTTTCTCTTTTCTTTGCCCTGTATTTTCGTTATTCCTTTATGTTCTCCGTTTTTTGTTAAATGTTATAATAAACCTGATTAGTTATATGGGGCGGGGGGGATAGCCGGAATGCACAAATAATTTATATATCCCACTTTATTAACAATTCAATGCATCGCAACTTTGACGCCCCCTTTCTATCTGCCTACCGGCCCTTTTCCCAATTGGTTTCTGTTTTTTTCATTCCTTCTATTGCCCTCTTATTAATCTTAAACCTTGTTTCTTTATAACCCCCCACCCAAAAAAAAACAAAAAAAAACAAAACAACAAACAAAAACAACAAAAACAACAGCAACAAAACAACAAAAGACCCCCCCCCCTCCCCCCGCACCCCAAAAAGCAAAAACCAAAAAAAAAAAACAACATTGACAAAAATTCTTTTTTGCCAGTTTCTTATTTTTTTTGTCAGCTTTAACTTTTAAGTTTGAGTTTAATTATTATTATAAAAAATCGCCCAAATTTTTTCTCACATGTGCTTTCTATCATCATTGGTTATTTTACAATTCAGATTTATTCTTCGTTTTTCACATCAGCATTGCGATGCGCCTTTCACTGGAGCCTGAGTGACAAGCTGCTCAGTTCTTTTTTTTATCCAGACTCTTCTGAGTATTCTGGCAGATTGCAGCAATGCCAGTATTTCTGGATTGGTTCTCGATTCTCCCTCTGATTCCCAGATTTTCAATCTTTTGGGATCGTTCAAGTGCACCAACTACAATTGGTATAACTTTGACTTCATATTCCATAAACTTTTTCAGCTTCTCTGGCAAGCCGTCAGGTATTGCATTTTTTTCATTCCTTCAGCTTCACCCTGTGCTCTGCTGGACTCCCAAAATCACCAGTGACAGTTCTTTTCTTTTTGGCTAATCAACATGGGTCTGGTCTTCTTGCTGGATAAGGTGATCCGTTTATCTCAAAGTCCCCCCCCCCCAAGAGAATATGCCGTTCGTTCTCAAGAACAGATTCTGGTTTTGCATATACCATTTTTGTATGGTCAAAATTTAATTTTTTGCATAATTCCCAGTGGATCACCTTCGCAACAGTGTGCCTAGTTTTGTACTCCCGTTGTGCTAGTTTTTCTACATCAGCCAATAGTACATGGTTTACAGTCTCGTCTCTGTCACCGCATAGTCTACATTTACTATTTGTTGGGTCTTATTCAATTATTATATTGTATAATAATAATAACAGCTAATAACAACAATCTTCCTCCGTTTTAATATCCAAGAATTAAACAGAAACTATCCTTTTTAAAATTTTCTGCTTGCCTATCTTTTGCCATTTTCTAGCGCCTTTCTACTTCGAATCTTTTGAAATAAATAAATGGAAACATCAAGTCTAAAACTAGAACATTAAACTCCAGACATAAATATCTTCAGTTTTGGGTGCAAAAATCAACCCATACGGATGTAGTTAACAAACCATGCTGATTCCAAAAACCACTTGTTCCAACCAATGGCAATAAAGGATTAACAAAAAAGTCAGGAATTTGTCTGGCCAGGCCATTGTGGATTACTTAAAACAAAACAAAAGAAAAAAAAAGCCGACAAATTCTTCCACACTTACACCATAGACACAGAAGTCAGTACCCAGCCCTTATAATATGATACTACAATTCATTTAACATATCAATGTAGCGAAAGGTCAACTATAGTTTTACTGTTACACACACACAAGAAAAAACTGGCATTCACTTGTGAACAGGTCCACCAGTAAACTAACCAAGCAAAAATTCTCACTGGGTAATATCCAATCATCATAAAACAAAACACCACATGCTCACTTACAATATTTTATTTGTCTAAATACTTTTCCTTTGTAGGAATGTTCTACTTATGCTTATGAACAAAGAACATATCTTTCATTATATACATTTCCTCCCAGATAATAAATTCAATTTTGTTATTGTGCAGAGAATTTATAAATTTTCTTTGTGTTATTGGGACTGTGTACTCACACACCCTTTCTATTTCTTCCTTCCTTCATTCCCTTACATCTCTGTTGAGCTTGGTAATAGGAAATGGGTGAATTTTGCCTAATCTCTTTACAATAAGCTGCAAAAGTTCTGCTATATTCCTAACTCTGCAACCATTCACCCCCCCCCCTTTCCTTCATGTTTATGCTGGATTTCTTTTGTCAGAAAAGTCTAATATTGACGACACCTATTGAGGATTTACAAAGTTTTAATACTAGATATTTTGAAGATAGTTTTCCTTTTTCATAAATATGAAATAAATTGAAGATATTTTTTTGAGACTTGAAACTGTTCACAATATCACAATTTTTTCCCATTTAACTGCCATTATCCTGCTGCTTTTTAAACCCCTGTATACACACTGCTGACTGGATCTCTGCCAGGAGCTAAGACCCCCCCCCCCTATCTGCCAAGGGTCACCTTTTTGGCCGTAGGAGAGGGCACCTGTGATGCTTAAGGTTGGAAATCCTGACTGTTTGTGCAGTCCATGGCAACACCCCACTTTGACCCTTATTGGGCTAGATAGATGCGGCACAATCGCCGTAGGATCAAGCCCTAGCACCAATATGATTGTCCCACCCTATTGCCCTCTTATTAGCAACCCACCCCCAAAATGTATGTACTATAAGGCAGCGGCTGGAAGGTCTTAGAGTCCTGGGTATTACATTAAACTACAGCTAGCTAGTGAGGTTCATGTACTATAGTTCGCGTGTTCATTGCCATTCCTCCCATGTCCACCCTGACTCTGAGTGGTAGTACCTGTTCCCATCTATGTGTTAAATAGATGAAAAAATGTGTTTAAAAAATGAATTGAACATTTTTGAATGCCCAACAATAATGAATAAACAAAAACGTCTTTGGCATAAAATAACTAAGGGTTGACATGCTGTAAAATCCAACCTGTACAGTGATAAAATCTGTGAGATGATCTGTAACACCTTACTTAGTAGGTGGTCGGAATTTTTCTGTCAGAAGATTTATTTCTTTGTTCAATTTATAATTGCCATTGCACTGAGTATCAGTGATCAGGTAAGGCAGGTATATATTCAAGAGCCAGCCAGCCATGGTTGGAAGTTCCTTGATAAATATTTCTAAGATGTCTCATTCACAACGTGATGACATCCTGTTGCTGGTTCACTCACTCCAATCGTTGCCTCTTTGTTGATTACTTCCTTGCAGGATATCTGAAAGTTAAATGTTTAAATGTAAGCTGCAGAGAATGATGAATGAAATTTTATTCATTGCAAATCACAAAAATACCAGAAAGTAATGCCAGCCAGACTTTTGTGTGAGATCTTCAGGAGCATTGCCTTTTAAAGACAAACATTTAAACAATATTAATCTAAATAAAGTGATGACAATAATAAAACAAAATAGCAAAATTTGTTCTTTCTTATAATAAATTGAATTTTAAATCTATGTTGAATTTTAAATCTATTTTGAATCTATGTTGCCCACTTTAAAAAAAAATTTTTTTCATTCATCCATGTTCCAAACCCAAAGATCATTCTTCCGGACCCTTTATACATCTGAGGGTTCCTCCTATTAATATTTTTTTTCAAATTATCAGATGAAATGTCTTTAGATATTTACTTTGACATAACTGCTCTAAGTTAGGGAGAATTTGAAGGCAAAATGGGTACTTGGGTAAAAAACTATAAATTTCTCATTTTAAATGTAATGAAAAATGGACAAACATTTCCCAATTATTAATATAGATCTCTAATACAACATAGTTTTGCTTGTAGTTCCTGTGTATATTTTCTTTGGTTATTCAATGTATCTGATTAAGGTTTTTGGACCATTTTTTTATCACTTTCAAATTTTCATGTTTTGGCTTGTCCTTTTAAATTGCAATTTCTACTTGTGAATTTTTGACCATTTTCTTTTTAACCTTTTGGAATGTATAAGAGATTTATTTTTCAATTGTTGGCAGTTGTACACAATATGAAAATACTAAAGAGTTTTTTGCATATCTTATTCTTTTCATAGTTTTTTCTTTTCTTTTTTCTCATAGCAGATTATTAATTTGGAGCCACCAAAGTCATATCAAACTTCATCTATATTAACAATTTGAGACCATTTAAAATTATTTTAAGATATATTTGAACCAATATCCTGATTTTGTTCTTATTTATAGTTGTAAATTTTTCAGATTGTGTATCCTGTGGCCTTCCTTAAGTGTCACTTATAATCAGTAAACTTTGAGAAATTCACTGATATAGATTCTTCTCATTCACCTATCATTCATCCTTAAAAGAATATCTCCTACCTGTTAATTCTTCATATTTTAATTCATCTCATTGGACAATGTGTAGTGGATATAAATTTTTGTTTTATCTTGTTACCTAGCCATGATTTAATCTTTGAGTTAGCCTGTGCATCATAAGTCAAATACTACCTGGTTCAGTGGTAGAGATAGGACAAATTAACCATGAAACTGATAAAATATATTTTCTAAGTATGGATAGCAAAAGGAAAATGATCAACTCCCATTGTGATTGTCATAGGTGACTATCACAGACACCTGAAAAAGTCTGGCCAGGTACAAGTCTTTGATAAAACAACCAAGATAAAGATACTAGTCTGAGTTTATCAGTGAATAATAATTTCTCATTACAGGAGATTCAGCAAAATTCAAGCTTTCTCCTTTACTCTTCAATGTGTTGTTTCTTGTTTGTTTTCATAAATCTATAACAATAAAAGATTATATTTTATATTTGGACGGGCTATTTTCCTTGTTTATTCTTTTCATGTTTCAGCTATATATGTATTTACTATGTAATCAGTGATTCTCAACCTTTCATTGTGAAGTTCCATGCAAAGAATCATAAATCAATAATGATATTATTAATAATAAAATAATATGACTAACTCCTAATGTTAAACAAGCTAATCTAAAATTTGAATAGGAAAAAAACCGGAAGTAATGTTACTAATCCATAATGTGGGAAGGAATTTCATATTTGTATGAAATTTCACAATGGATGATTGTTGCTGCTGGTTTCACAATGAATCTACCAAGTGGAAAGGGTACATGGTTGAAACCTTGTAAAAAGTGTGTCTGCTAACATAATATATAGGATAAAATAAAAATAACAGCATGTTACTAGTTCAGCTATCCTCAAACAAAATCAAATCCTATGATTACACTATGTATTTGGCCTTTCTTCCTTATCTTTCTAAAAAAAACACAAGATGTCAAGAACATAAACCAGATAGATGATTGCTAGACAGGACAGATAAAAAAAATTGTAAATGAAATTCGATGGATTGGATGGATGGATGGATGGATGGAGATATATATATATCATTATATATATGTATTATAGTGTGTTGCTGTGTGTATTTGAAAAATAATTTTTTATCTGCCAGTATGTTCATAAAGTAATTTTTACTCTTCTATTAATAATATCCAACAAGGTTTTTTATGCGTTTTAAAACTGGAAACATGTCTTGTCATAGATGGGCCCAAAAAGTTAGGCCTCTTGATGCCAAACTTTTGAAAAGATTATTATATTGCCTTCACCAACATTAATGATAAACAATTTCATATTTCTTTTCAAGCTGATGGCTTACAGAATAAGGATTTTTTTTTCATTAGGACATAGTTTCTATTTGTTTAATTTTTTATTTTGCTTGGGTTAATGATCATCTAAGGAAAATGGTATATTCTTCATGCATATATATATTAAATAGATAAGTTATTAAAAACCTGAATAATAGTTGATTATGCATAAAATGTATGAATTTTTTTTGCCATCTGTCTGGACAGAGCTATGCTCATCAAGCATGTTTTTAGTTTATTGGATTTTGAAAATACAAACATTGATTGTTTTTCATGAACTATTGAATTTGACAAATAAAATAAACTCCAATTTTACTTGCATCTGCTCAAGTTAATAAACCAAATCTTTACCTTTTTGTTGGTAATATAAAGTAGATATCTTGATTGAAAATTTTAAATTGCCCAGAAACCAAAATTGACTTTCTTATAACATTTTCCTGCTGACATTTTTCTGTTTTCTGAAAATTAAACTTAAAAAAAAGGGGGTAGTGTTTACATTTGTTAGCAAAAACTACCAGAGGGCTATTAAACCTTAAGTATGATGTGACCCGCTTTATGGCTTGAGAAACTGAATAGAACAAAATACCTGCAGTGAACGCTGGGTCTGGGCGGACCTCAAGTGGATTAAGGAAAACCCTGTGTTGTGATTCCACCTTTGGTCAACCAAACTTACAACCTGTTGGAAGTACTTAGAAATTTTTTTTATTCGTTTGGTCAGAATTTATTTTGGGCATAAAAGGGAAAAGGATTTTCTCCACTTAAATGGAATTCAGATAAAAAAATAAAAAAGGAAATTAGATAAAAATCAAATCAGATGTTTTTTTTTTTTTTGAGCACTTAACTCTTTGTAGAAAACTACTTGGGTGGCTGGAAGTAGTGACGATTGATTAGAATTAATAGAGAGAAAAAAGAGGTGGGGTACTTATGTGATGGAGATCAGTGATATGCGATAAGTGAAATTTGGATTTTAGATGGCGATTAGCACTAAGAGAGCTGGACTTTACCCAAAGTTGGGATGTTCAAAAAGAATGCCCTATGTCTTCACGCCAGCTGGAAATCAAGAGTTCCGGTTGAGGAAATTTTTAAACTGAGTCTTTTGATGCTAGCGACAGACAGAGGCCTGAGTGAACAGCAAAGACAAAGGCCATCAGTGGATGGTAGTGAACGAGGAGCCAACAGACAAACTGACTTCAGCCAATTACTATCAAAGAACCTAGAGAAAAAAGATTTCTCCCTTAAATTTGATCAGAGGGGAGAATTTGTCGTCAACAAAATACTTAAGAACTGCCTGAGCAATATTTTTCAGAACCCATGGTTGTATTCTGACCAAACATATTGATAGACGTCCATCACCCCCACAGCTTTGAGTAAGATTGACTTTTGTATTTTCTTCTTGTAATATAAATGATTTTTGTTGAATTTGAAAGAAAGAGTTGTTGTTTTTGTTATAGAACTATTAAGCCCGCCAATTAACCGCTGCGTGTATCTAGCTCTGCAGCAGATATCTGTCGTTTAAGATCAGAGCACAACATGGGCATCTGAACAGACTTTTAGCAAGTGCTCGAAAACACTGCTAACCCATGTTTGATGGAGAGAATCTAATCTTGACAGCCATTTTCGGATATTCAGTGAGCCTTAGCTCATCAAGCCAACCGGTTATACTCAATCTTAAAAAAAAAAAAAAGTGTGGTGTTATGCTTTTGTTTTTATTATTGCAATAAGATAAATTAATGATCCATTTATGCAATTTCAATAAGTAGAAAATATATCATAAAAGTTTTTAAATTTTCAAAAAAATGTATTGTAACCCTTCTGCTCAATATTTAATTTGATTCTTAATCTCATATGAAGATTCAATAAATACTAGTTTTAAATCCATGACCTCATTGCTTTCAAGAAACACTAATTAAGGCTTCTGTGGTGCGGATTCTTAAAACCACCTATAGGATTATACAAACCCATATTGACTTAAATTGTGTTGGCCAAAGACAAATTTGTATTTGTTACATTCCCTTTTCTTAAGATTAAGAAATTGGATATAAATTATATAATGTAGATATTTTGATATTTACTTTTAAAAAACTGATGTGCATTTAAACAATTTGTATAATTTTTTAATGATTTAGTCGCTTGACATTTGTACAAATAGACTTTAGAGATTTATTGACATTTTCTCACTAATTTATAATTAAAAAGGTTGTGTAAATAACGCTACTAATTAGTTTAAAATCAATAATAATTGAGGATTTTTTTAGCTTGTTAATAAAAATTGGAATACTCTGTCTGTGTTAAGTATGAATAGTAGAATTCATAGATCCACTCACTTTCATCCTAATGAGTGAAGCCTCTTTTGGAGATCTAAAATCCTTTAAATACTGTTTTAGGATGATAACAAGTTCAGCTTTTACATTTGGTTAAAAAAATATTTTCATACTATTTTTTGATTAAGCTTTTTGCCTTTTCAACATTTGTATAGCCAGATTTGTGATTTTAACTTTATTTTTTAAACTGATCATTTTGTTAATGAAGCATAGAAAAATGTTGTTAAATGCTTTTTTGATCATTTATGGTTGCGTAAATAGTAAGTATTATGTCAAATCAATATCTTAGATACCATCCTATTTCCTAAAAGCTTTTAGTCAATGATATATGTGAAACTGCTTTGATATTTTCATGGGCTATTCATACAAACAAAAAGAATGTGTTACATAGGGATCTCCCCCTTTTTCTGAGATATAAAAAAAAAACATTGGCATTGATCACTTTTGGTTGGAGATGAATCAACAACTCTTTTTTGTTGGTATGAAATAGCCCATGAAAATATCAAAGCAGTTTCACATATAATCATATGAATAAAAGCTTTTAGGAAAGGATGGTATCAAAGATATTGATATTTGACATAATACTTCTATTTAACCAACCAAAATGATCAAAAAAGCATTTAACAGACATTTTCTATGCTTCATTAAACAAAATTGATCAGTTTAAAAAATAAAGTTTAAATCACAAATCTGCTATACAAATGTTGAAAAAGCAAAAAAAGCTTAATCAGAAAAATAGTATGGAAAAATATTTTTTTTAACCAAATGTAAAGCTGAACTTTGTTATCATCCTAAACAGTAATTAAAGGATTTTAGATCTCCAAAGAGGCTTCACTCATTAGGATGAAAGTGAGTGGAAATCTATGAATTCTACTATTCATACTTAACACAGACAGAAGTATTTCAATTTTTATTAACAGCTAAAAAATCTCATTATTATTGATTTTAAACTAATTAGTAGCTTTTTACACAACCTTTTTAATTATAAATTAGTGAGAAAATGTCAATAAAATCTATAAAGTCTATTTGTACAAATGTCAAAGCGACTAAAAATCATTAAAAAATTATACAAATTGTTTTTCAATCACATCAGTTTTTTTAAAGTAAATATCAAAATATCTACATTATATAATTTAATCCAATTTCTTAATCTTAGAAAAGGGAATGTAACAAATACAAATTTGCTCTTTGCCAAACACAATTTAAGTCAATATGGGTTTGTATATCCTATAGTGGTATTTTTAAGATCCCACCCACAGAAGCTTTAATTGTGTTCTTGAACACAATGAGGTCATGGATTAAACTATGTATTTATTGAATCTTCAATATGAAGATTAGAATCAACTTAAATATTGAGCAGAAGGGTTACAATCACATTTTTTGAAAATTTAAAAACTTTTATGAATATATTTTCTACTTATTGAAATTGCATAAATGGATCATTAATTTATCTTATTGCAATAATAAAACAAAAGCATAACACCACACTTTTTTTTTTTTTAAGATTGAGTATAACCCGTTGGCTTGATGAGCTAAAAGGCTCACTGAATATCCGAAAATGCTGTCAAGATCAGATTCTCTCCATCAACCATGGGTTACAGTGTTTTCGACACTTGCTAAAGTCTGTTCAAATGCCCATGTTGTGCTCTGATCTTAAACGACCAGACTATCTGCTGCAGAAGCTGATACACCACGGTTAATGGCGGCTTAATAGTTATATAACAAAACAACAACTCTTTCTTTCAAATTCAACAAAAATCATTTATATACAAGAAGAAAATACAAAAGTCAATCTTACTCAAAGCTGTGGGAGTGATGGACGTCTAATCAATGTTTTGGTCAGAATACAACCATGGGTTCTGAAAAAATATTGCTCAGGCAGTTCTTAAAGTATTTGTTGACCAAATTCTCCCCTCTGATCAAATTTAAGGGAGGAATCTTTTTCTCTAAGTTCTTTGATAGTATTGGCTGAAGTCAGTTTGTCTGTTGGCTCCTCGTTCACTGACCATCCACTGATGGCCTTTGTCTTTGCTGTTCACTCAGCCTCTGTCTGTCCTAGCATCAAAAAGACTCAGTTTAAATAATTTCTCAAACCGGAAACTCTTGATTTCCAGCTGGCGTGAAGACATTAGCAATTCTTTTGGACATCCCAACTTTGGGTAAAAGTCCAGCTCTCTTAGTGCTAATCCGCCAATCTAATCCAACTTCCACTTATCCATATCACTGATCTCCATCACATAAGTACCACCTCTTTTTCTCTCCTATTAATTCTTAAATCAATCGGTCACTACTTCCAGCCACCAAGTAGTTTTCTACAAAGAGTTAAGTCTCAAAAAAAAAAAAAAAAAATCTGATTTGATTTTTATCTAAGTTTCCTTTTTATTCTTTTATCTGAATTCCATTTAAGTGGAAAAATCCTTTTCCCTTTTATGCCCAAAATAAATTCTGACCAAAACGAATAAAAAAAATTTCTAAGTACTTCCAACAGGTTGTAGTTTGGTTGACCAAGTGGAATCACAACACAGGGTTTTCCTTATCCACTTGAGGTCCTCCAGACCCAGCGTCACCTGCAGAGTATTTTGTTCTAATTCCAGTTTCTCAAGCCATAAACGGGTCACATCATACTTAAGGTTTATAGCCCTCTGGTAGCTATTTTTGTCTAACAAATGTAAACACTACCCCCTTTTTTTTTTTAAGTTTTAATTTTTCAGAAAACAGAAAATGTCACAGGAAAATATAAAGAAAAGTCAATTTTGGTTTCTGGCAATTAAAATTTCAACAAGATATCTACTTTATATTACCAAACAAAAAGGTAAAGATTTGGTTTAGTTAACTTGACAGATGCAAAGTAAATTGGAGTTTATTTTTATATTGTCAATTCAATAGTTCATTAAAAACATCAAAATGTTTGTAATTTTCAAAATCCAATAAACTAAAAACATGCTTGATGAGCATAGCTCTGTCCAGACAGATGGACAAAAAATTCATACATTTTATGCAATAAATCAAAACTATTATTCAGGGTTTTAAATAATAACTTATCTATTTATATATATATGCATGAAGAATATACCATTTTCCTTAGATGATCATTAACCCAACAAAAAAAAATTAAAAAATAGAAACTATGTCTCTAATGAAAAAAAAAAATCCTTATTTCTGTACACTCAGCTTGAAAAGAAATATGAAATTGTTTATCATTAAATGTTGGTGAAGGCAAATATAATAATCTTTTCAAAAGTTTGGCATCAAGAGGCCTAACTTTTTGCCATCAAATGACTAAGACATGTTCCAGTTTTAAAAACCATAAAAAAACCTTGTTGGTATTATTAATAGAAGAGTAAAAATTAACTTTATGAACATACTGCAGATAAAAATTATTTTTCAAATACACACACACACACACATATATATACATATATATATATATATATATATATCTCCATCCATCCATCCATCCATCCATCCATCGAATTTCATTTACAATTTTTTTTAATCTGTCCTGTCTAGCAATCATCTATCTGGTTATGTTCTTGACATCTTGTGTTTTTTTTTAAGAAAGATAAGGAAGAAAGGCCAAATACATAGTGTATCATAGGATTTGATTTTGTTTGAGGATAGCTGAACTAGTAACATGCTGTTATTTTTATTTTATCCTATATATTATGTTACAGACACACTTTTTACAAGGTTTCAACCATGTACCCTTTCACCTTGGTAGATTCATTGTGAAACCAGCAGCAACAATCATCCATTGTGAAATTTCATACAAATATGAAAAATTCCTTTCCCACATTATGGATTAGTAACATTACTTCCGGATTTTTTTTTCCTATTCAAATTTTAGATTAGCTTGTTTACATTAGGAGTTAGTCATATTATTTTATTATTAATAATATCATTATTGATTTATGATTCTTTGCATGGAACTTCACAATGAAAGGTTGAGATCACTGATTACATAGTAAATACATATATAGCTGAAACATGAAAAGAATAAACAAGGAAAATAGCCCGTCCAATATAAAATATATCTTTTATTGTTATAGATTTATGAAACAAACAAGAAACAACACATTGAAGAGTAAAGGAGAAAAGCTTGAATTTTGCTGAATCTCTGTAATGAGAAATTATTATTCACTGATAAACTCAGACTAGTATCTTTATCTTGGTTGTTATTATCAAAGACTTGTACCTGCCAGACTTTTTCAGGTGTCTGTGATAGTCACCTATGACAATCACAATGGGAGTTGATCATTTTCCTTTTGCTATCCATACTTAGAAAATATATTTTATCAGTTTCATGGTTAATTTGTCCCTATCTCTACCACTGAACCAGAGTATTATGACTTATGATGCACAGGCTAACTCAAAGATTAAATTCATGGCTAGGTAACAAGATAAAACAAAATTTATATCCACTACACCATTGTCCAATGAGATGAATTAAATATGAAGAATTAACAGGTAGGAGATATTCTTTAAGGATGAATGATAGGTGAATGAGAAGAATCTATATCCATGAATTTCTCAAAAGTTTACTGATTATAAGTGACACTTAAGGAAGGCCACAGGATACACAATCTGAAAATTTACAACTATAATAAGAAACAAAATCAGGATATTGGTTCAAATATATCATTAAATAATTAATTTTAAATGGTCTCAAATTGTTAATATAGATGAAGTTTGATTGACTTTGGTGCTCCAATTAATAAATCTGCTAATGAGAAAAAAGAAAAGAAAAAACTATGAAAAGAATAAGATATGCAAAAACTCTTTAGTATTTTCATATTGTGTACAACTGCCAACAATATTGAAAAATAAATCTCTTATACATTCCAAAAGGTTAAAAAGAAAATGGTCAAAAATTCACAAGTAGAAATTGCAATTTAAAAGGACAGCCAAAACATGAAAATTTGAAAGTGATAAAAAAATGGTCCAAAAACCTTAATCAGATACATTGAATAACCAAAGAAAATATACACAGGAACTACAAGCAAAACTATGTTGTATTAGAGATCTATATTAATAATTGGGAAATGTTTGTCCATTTTTCATTACATTTAAAATGAGAAATTTATAGTTTTTACCCAAGTACCCCATTTTTGCCTTCAAAATTCTCCCATAACTTAGACAGTTATGTCAAAGTATATCTAAAGCACATTTCATCTGAAATAATATTGAAAAAAAATATTAATAGGAGGAACCCTCAGGATGTTATAAAGGGTCCGGAAGAATGATCTATTGGGTTTGGAACATGGATGAATGAAAAAAATTTTTTTTTTAAAGTGGCAACATAGATTCAAAATAGATTTAAAATTCAACATAGATTTAAAATTCAATTTTATTATAAGAAAGAACAATATTTGCTATTTTGTTTTATTATTGTCATCACTTTATCTTAGATTATATTGTTTAAATGTTTGTCTTTAAAAGCAATAGACTCCTGAAGACTCACACAAAAGTTCTGCTGGCATTACTTTCTGGTATTTTTGTGATTTGCTAATGAATAACATATTTCCATTCATCAATTCTCTGCAGCTTACATTTAAACATTTTAACTTTCAGATATCCTCAAAGGAAGTAATCACAAAGAGCAACGATTGGAGTGAGTGAACCAGCAACAGGATGTCATCACGTTGTGAAATGAGACATCTTAGAAATATTTATCAAGGAACTTCCACACCATGGCTGCTGCTGCTTGAATATATACCTCCTTACCTGATCACTGATACTCAGTGCAATGGCAATTATAAATTGAACAAAGAAATAAATCTTTCCTGACAAGAAAAATTCCGACCACCTACTAAGTAGGTGTTACAGATCATCTCACAGATTTTATCACTGTACAGGTTGGATTTTACAGCATGTCAACCCTTAGGTTATTTTATGCCAAAGACGTTTTTGTTTTATTCATTATTGTTGGGCATTCAAAAATGTTCAATTCATTTTTTAAACACATTTTTTCATCTATTTAACACATAGATGGGAACAGGTACTACCACTCAGAGTCAGGGTGGACATGGGAGGAATGGCAATGAACACCAGAACTATAGTACATGAACCTCACTACTAGCTGTAGTTTAATGTAATACCCAGGACTCTAAGACCTTCAGCCGCTGCCTTATAGTACATACATTGTTGGGGGGGGTTGCTATAAGAGCAATAGGGTCGGGACAATCATATTGGTGCTAGGGCTTGATCCTACCGGCTGATTGATCCGACCATCTATCTAGCCCAAGTAAGGGTCAAAGTGGGGTGTTGCATGGACTGCACAAACATCAGGATTCCAACCTTAAGCATCACAGGTTGCCCTCTCCTACGGCCAAAAGGTGACCCCTTGGCAGATAGGGGGGGGGGTCTTACTCCACTGCAGAGATCCAGTCAGCAGTGTGTATACAGGGGTTTAAAAAGCAGCAGGAGATAATCAGTTAAATGGGAAAAATTGTGATATTTGTGAACAGTTTCAAGTCTCAAAAAATATCTTCAATTTTATTTCATATTTATGAAAAAGAAAACTATCCTTCAAAATATCTAGTATTAAAACTTTGTAAATCTCATAGGTGTCGTCAATATTAGACTTTTCTGACAAAGAAATCCACATAAAACATGAAGGAAAGGGGGGGGGTGAATGGTTGCAGAGTTAGGAATATAGCAGAACTTGTTCAGCCTTATTTGTAAAAGAGATTAGGCAAAATTCAGCCATTTACCTATTAACCAAGCTCAACAGAGATGTAAGGGAATGAAGGAAGGAAGAAATAGAAAAGGGTGTGTGAGTAACACAGTCCCAATAACACAAAGAAAAATTTATAAATTCTCTGCAACAATAACAAAATTGAAATTTATTATCTGGGAGGAAATGTATTATAATGGAAAGATATGTTCTTTGTTCATAAGCATAAGTAAGAACATTCCTACAAAGGAAAAGTATTTAGACAAATAAAATATTGTAAGTGAGCATGTGGTGTTTTGTTTTATGATGATATGGGATATTACCCAGTGAGAATTTTGCTTGGTTAGTTTTACTGTGTGACCTGTTCACAAGTGAATGCCAGTTTTTTCTTGTGTGTGTGTAACAGTAAACTATAGTTGACCTATTCGCTACATTGATATGTTAATGAATTGTAGTAATCACTATATTAAGGCTGGGTACTGACTTCTGTGTCTATTGGTGTATGTGTGGAAGATTTTGTCGGCTTTTTTTTCTTTTTGTTTTGTTTTTAGTAATCCACAATGCCTGGCTAGACCAAAATTCCTGACTTTTTTGTTAATCCTTTATTGCCATTGGTTGGAACAAGTGGTTTTTGGAATCACATGGTTTGTTTACAACTACATCCGTATGGGTTGATTTTTGCACCCAAAAACTGAAGATATTATGTCTGGAGTTTATGTTCTAGTTTTAGACTTGATGTTTCCATTTATTTTATTTCAAAAAGATTCGAAGTAAGAAAGCGCTAGAAAAATGGCAAAAAGATAGCAAGCAGGAAATTTTTAAAAAAAGGATAGTTTCTGTTTAATCTTGGATATTAAAAACGGAGGAGATTGTTGTTATTGCTGTTATTATTATTATAACAATAATAATAATTGATAAGACCCAACAAAATAGTAAATGTAGACTATGCGGTGACAGAGACGAGACTGTAAACCATGTACTATGCTGAATGTAGAAAACTAGCACAACGGGAGTACAAAACTAGGCACGACTGGGTTGGAAAGGTGATCCACTGGGAATTATGCAAAAAATTAAATTTTGACCATACAAAAAAAATGGTATATGCATAAACCAGAATCTGTTCTTGAGAACGAAACGCATAAAATTCTCTGGGACTTTGAGATAAAAACGGATCACCTTATCCCAGCAAGAAGACCAGACCTAGTGTTGATTAACAAAAAAGAAAGAACTTGTCAACTGGTGGATTTTGCAGTTCCAGCAGAGCACAGGGTGAAGCTGAAGGAAAATGAAAAAAAATGGACAAATACCTGGACCTTGCCAGAGAACTGAAAAAGTTATGGAATATGAAAGTCAAAGTTATACCAATTGTAGTTGGTGCACTTGGAACGATCCCAAAAAGATTGGAAAATCTGGGAATCAGAGGGAGAATCGAGACCATCCAGAATACTGCATTGCTGCAATCTGCCAGAATACTCAGAAGAGTCCTGGAGAACTGAGGACACTTGTCACTCAGGCTCCAGTGAAAGGCCATCAGCTAATGCTGATGTGAAAAACGAAGAATAATCTTGATTGTAAAATAACCAATGATGATAGAAAGCACATGTGAAGAAAAATTTGGGCGATTTTTATATAAAATTAAACCAAACTTAAAAGTTAAACTGACAAAAAAAATAAAAGAAACTGCAAAAAAGAATTTTGTCAATGTTGTTTTTTTGTTTTTGCTTTTTGGGGTCTTTTGTTGTTTTGTTTGCTTGTTTGTTTGTTGTTTTTGTTTGTTGTTTTTGTTTTTTTTGTTTTTTTTTGGGGTGGGGGGGGTTATAACGAAACAGGTTTAAGATTATAACGAGGGGCAATAGAGATGGAAAAACAGAAACATTGAAAGGCCGGTACAGATAGAAAGAGGGCGTCAAAGTTGCGATGCATTGAATTGTTAATAAAGATGGGATATATAAATTATTTGTGCATTCCATATCCCCCCCCCCCATATAAACTAATCCAGGTTATTATAACATTTACAAAAACGGAGAATAAAGGGAATAACGAAAATACAGGCAAAGAAAAGAGAAACAGAGACATGAATACAGTTATGGAAAGAAAAGGAAAGATTGCCGTAATTTTTACAAACTTTTAAATGTCACTGAATAAATTTGTATGAGGGAGTTCAAAATCTACTTGTAGCCACTTTCGAGAAGGAAGTGGGGATGGGAAAGAGAGAAACAAGAAACTCTCGTGCTGTACTGATGAACAAGGTACATCTGTTTTGTTTGGTTTTTTAATGTAATTTTTCGAGAATAGATTACCTAATAATATCGAGTAATTTATTCTCAAAAAATTACATTAAATTAATATCGATTAATTTCAAAATTTTGCTAGGAGGAAAAAATTTCTTTGAACTATTTTAAAGTTAGAAAGTGAAACTTGATCCAGTCGAATTCAAACATTTTTTTATACTAAAAATTGGAATACAGGTAAGTTTTTGTATTAATTGATGAGTAAAAAATTTCAAGGTGAAAATTTGATTACTAAAATTCTCATTGTGTTAGTTTGTATATGTAATCCAACGAAAAGGGCATATCATAGCGATATTTTATTAGAGCAACAGATGATTGTCCAGAATAACAACAAAGAAAATTTCTGATAATTTTGTTATAAGGCGTAAAAGAATTCTACAATTATAAAATATACAGTCACCCTCCACATAAGAATTTCGGTCATTTTTCTTTTTTACTGAAAAGTTATATTTAAGTCCCAAAATGTATATATCGCCAATTGGTTGTGAAGATAGAAACACTAAATAAATATGGCAATTAAAGAAATTTCGGAATATTCATTTAGTTAAAGAAAAAATGAATGAAGCCAATGACAAACCTACTCTTATCTGGATGCGGAATGTAAGTATTACATTTTTTGTACGTACATACACCTGTACCGCAGACATTAGGGTGCGCGTGTCATAGCAGTTATCATCATAGAAAAAGGGACTCGGTGAGGCTATTTGGTGCTTTTCTCTTCGTGCTAATGCCCTTAGGAAAGATATAAACTCATCCGTTCTCCTCACCCATTCCTATGGGTAAATAGTAGGGAATTTTGGTCGATCTCTATAGTATAGAGAGCGAAATTGCTTTATTCTCAAAGTTTGGGTATTTGTATAGAGTCTATACAATTGCCTCAACTTTGAGAATAAAGCAATTTCCAGTCTAATTTGCAACTGAATGATAATTGAGGCGTTGTTTTTCTATCTACTAAAGAATAAAGTGTCAAGTAAATTGTCCTCTGACATTCTCTCGACAAAAACAATAATAATAGGGGAGGAATGAACAAAAGAAAAACAAAACAATAAACAAATAATGTCTGTCTTTTTTCTTAAAGTAATTGCTGACTATCCCGTATCAAAAGTTGGTTTGTTAAATTGCTTAGAAGTGTCTTTATTTCGGGACAATTTCAACTTTTTCACATTTTGAGGATTTTTTTTTTCTTTTTTTTTTTTCTTATTTGATTTCTTCAGTTTAAAAAGATATTTTATCTGAATTTTCTTAAGAGATACGAGGTGTTTTAATCAAAGGAGTGGGTGGTTTGGACTTGTTGAACAAAAAAAGACAACAAAGAAATTAATCAAACCACGAGGAGTGTTGAATTTTTTTTTTTTTTCTTAAACACGTTTGAAGTTAAAACGGAAAGAAAAACAAAACTTATAAAATCTACAATGAAAAAAGACGAAATGTCTTCAGAAATTTATAATTGAATAATTTTAATAAAAAATAAACCTTCCCAAGTGAAGCTTTTTTTTATCTATTTAAAATATATTTCGAACAGAAAATGATTATAAAAAAAATAGAATAAAATAAGTTACCTGAAAATGATGAAGTTGAAACCCAAGACAGCAGAATAGCTTGAAGCACAAAAATGAATCCAAACCACCTGGACATATCCACAGGTAAAAAGAAATCCTACATGTAGTTAAGTGTTTCCAATCTATAGGAAAGGTCCCAACTTAAGACCTCATTTTTTAAAACTTCCTTTATAACCAAAAACAAGGACAGAAACGGGTAAAGGTTCCTTTAGTTTGTGAAAGCATGAACAGGTACTCAATACAGGTAAAATACTTTCAAGGCAACAGTTGACGCGCAAATCCATGAATGAGTATAATAAAAGGGTGGGTTCGCAGTAAATAAGGTGTGTCAAAAAAATGAATGTATATAGTATAAAAGCAGGTTGGTGGATTCAAGTCATTCTACAAGGAAAGTAAACTAGCCCAACGAACAGGGAATATAGACTTGGTGTGTGTGAAGGCCTAGTAGTACAAACAACCTGGAGCAGACCAGAGTAGACAAAGCGGACAGGCAGGTAGACCCGAGTATCTAGTTGAGTATTATAAGCAAGATGTTGACGGTTGACACCTGGCAACAACAAGCATCTCAAAATCCACCAGATAAAGGTGATGGTGATGATGATGGTAAAGGTGAGAGAGAGAGAAAGAAAGAAATAATGAGTCACATTAAAGACTAGGTCAGACAAATCTGCTGCTTACCTGAGCAATGAACAGGTTTAAACAACAAAAAAAGTCACACACACAGAAAGGAAAATCCGACAAAAAATGCATTATATAAACCGTTACACATGCACAAACAAGTCAGTATATCAAAGTTTCTATGGTCGAGTGACTTATAGCTCCACTGTGCTTGATTTTATTCTCTCACACATGAAGTTTATTCTAACGTTAGGTATAATAGCCATAAAAGGTGGTTTGGGCTTATTTATTAATTCTATTATATACATATGATTTTGTTATAGATAGGTTCCACAATTCACAGCTGGTGAAATCCGCGGATTATAGCTAACCATACGAAGTATGTCTAGAAATTTTCACAGAGAAATCGACACACTATTTTAACAATTCTTTTCTTTTTGTATATTAGAATTATGTACATCACTACTTTCACTTTGGTGCCATTATTAATAAAACATTTCCTGTTAAGACAAACGTTAGTACTAGATACAATATTTTCATTATATTCCCATTGAAAGGGGCAGGGTTGGGTTTATTGCCCAGTGCCTGAGGCGCCTCAATAGAAGAATGCGGAAGGGATCCACGCAATTTTTTCACAGTCCACGCATGAGCTTCGGTTCTTGCGTAGTTCCCCACATTAATGGTCCTTGTGTCTAACTAGCATGGTGGGGGTGCCAGTAAATAACTTATATTCCCCTACTAAAAAATATATTATTTGCTTTCGAAACGAACATTTTTTTAAATAATTAGCCAAAACCATTTCAATCTACAAAAAATATTTTGGAAGGTACAAACCTTTCCCTTTTAAAGACGTTTAATTTTTTTTTTTTTTTAATTAAAAAGAACCAGTCTTTTCTTTTTTGTTTTTGTTACTCTTTTGAAACATTATTTTGAAAAGAAGTTTTAGTTTAATAAGTTTTAAACCAGAAAATGTTGCTAATAGGGACCAACCGTACATAAATAAAACTATATTGATGATTCGGGGGGGGGGGGTCCTATTGTACTTGAAAAGAAAATACAGAAACATAAGGGGAAATTTGATTTTTTTTTAAAAAGTACTTTTTGCTTACAAATGGACCAATAGTTCATTTGCTTTTTAAAGTAGAGGAAGAAAAGTGCCTTTTCTCTTAAAACAGATACGAACAAAATAATGTCATAATATAAATAAACTATTTCCCTTGTTCATTGTTTCTCATTCTCAGGTAAAACATTCTTTTGCACCTAAAAATAAAAACGGAGTGGGGGGGGGAGGGACGAATTCGGAGGTCACAAGTGTCACTAGTTAGGCAGACAAACAAATTTCTCCAAATTTTTTAGGCTTTATAAAACTTACAAGCTCATGTTGCTAAAAGACACTTTTAAATGTAGACATTCAATATTTTTTTAAAGTAGATGATTGTTTTTTTTTTGTGTCTAAACTAGATCTCTCTGCTGTAAAAAAATAAAAGAAAGAAAGCAATATATTTAAGTAATTTTGCAATTGCATTATTATACTTATAAAATATCAAAACTTCTGTTGCTATACAATTTCTATATTCAATACTTACTTATGTTATTAAACTAAAAAGTAAAATTAATTAGAAATAAAAATCAATCCTATGCCTTGTCCCTAACTATAAATAAAAAGATAATTATGATAAATAAAACTCATCTTTATTTAAACATATTTTGAGCAAAATTTAAGATGTCCTTTTAACAATATTTTATGCCTATAATACACCTATTGGCACATCAGATAAAAGAAATATGCAGCTCCTCCCACCAAAATGATAAATATCATTCTATTAAACATTGAATCATTATATAATTTCATTTATCTGATTTAACATAAATAAATTTCTATGTCATTAGAAGAATCCATAACAACAATGCTTTGTGTAACCATAACAATGGAATATCTCATTACACTCTCAGTTTCATGACTGACAAAGTTATGTTGTATTTCATATTCAAAAGTAGGTTCCATGTACAATTAGTACTTGTCTATGTGGTAACTTATCTTCATAAGAAACCAACATACCATTCGAAAAAGAAACAATAATTGCAAACATTGTTCTTGTTCAGAATTTAATTAAATTGTTGTTTGTTTTTGCCTCATTTCTTAAATATTTGTATTTTGTGATAAAATATTCCATATAAGAAGAAGTCAAATGTTTGTTCAGCCAACCGAATTTACATGAAAACTACATTCCAACTGGTACTACTGATTGAACAATAAGTAGATTTGAACATTCAAGTCAGCTTTAAATTAATGTAGTAATCAAGACTGATCTTTTATCACCACTTGTAAATAGGAAAACTAGATACAATGAGATTATTCACTAAATCTTCTAAAATATTTTAATTTTTTATTTTCTAATAATATGAGAGAATATGACAAGGCAAATATATGAAACACAGCTTTCTCCATTTTGTTCTAAATCAATTTTGTAACCTATTCTTTCAGTAAACAATAGTATATGTATAATTATCAGCTGAAACATTTTTTCCCTAGATTTCCTTTTCTGCAAGTTTAAACAAACAAACAAAAAAACAAGAAAAAAAAAAAACAATTTCTAGTCATTTAGGCAATCCTCTACAATTCCCATCCTTAAAAGAAAAACAACCAATGATTAATTAGATCCTTGTCAAAATTGTCTATTGAGGTAATAGTTTGGGCAGGTAAGGTAGCTATGTGTTCACTCAGTCACTCTCTTCTCCATTAATTATCATGGCATACCAGTGATTAGATATTTTACCAAGATAGCAATGGGACAGAATACAAGTAGATTCATGCCTTTCCAAAGGCAAAATAAACTGTGCAAGTTGAAATAAACTATTTACTGCCTTCAGCAAATAAATAGAATTTATCTATGACTGTTTCTTCTTTTGTTTCATTTCTTATAGAACTGTTTACTTGGTACTGACTATTAACTTAATGGGAACTTATAAACAACAATGGTTTAAAATAGATAAACCCGTTAACAAATAAATGGGTTTTTTTTTATTAACAATTTTGTCAAAAAAGCAAATATTCCCTAGTTCATTTTTTTAGCCTACCTTTCACCAACATATAAACATATAAAGTTTAATGTGAAATTTTAAAACAGAATTATTTGTCCTGAAAATAACCAGCTTTTGCACTGAAAATGTTCAATTCAGAATAGCATACAAACATAAAAATTTAATAATTATTATAGCCAAATGCAATGTGATATTTTCCAGAAGTCCTAGGACAGTCAAAGTTAATACATCACTACTTATCAAAATAGTCTCTTTAATTAATTTCAGGGTAGTTCCTTTAAACCTGTGTCCAAGTGCAAATATCAGTATAGTAGTATAGTTCCCACCATAAATGATGGGATTGTTTACATATGAGTCTGAATGATGGATTCAAGATATTGTCATCAGTTGTATTTGTTGAGTTGAAAACACAAAAGCATCACTCAAGTGAAAATACTTTAGTTTCAATGTGTAAATAAAAGAAAAAGTATAAAACAAGGGGAAAGAAAAAAACATACAAGAAAAAAAGAATATGAAATGATACAGAAGAAAGAAGTATAGGTTAGAGGGAGAAAGGAAAAAAGTGAAAGAGATTGAGATTAAGTAATGTAGTCTACCTAGTTATTATGGGGGCTATTAAAAAAAAAAAAGAAACCCATTTCATTAAAATAATAGAATTTTTCATTACTCAGTAATGAGACCAGGTTTCGTTACTGATATATAAGGGGATGCTGAAAAGTTCTTGGTCTAACAAATAAAATAAAGTAAAGTAAAGCATGAAATATACAAGCTATTCCTTATATTCAACTTACTTGACACATCATTTCTTAACCTTTAAAAAAGAAAAAAAAAAAAAAAAAAAAGGAAAAAAAGAAAAAAAAAGAAAATTAGCTATTTACTTCTTGGTTTGTTTGAGAACTTTTCAGCACCCTTCATGTCTCTTATTATAATGGAGATTCAGTGTGTCTGTAACTAAAACTATGTCACTGTTTACATCACAATATCCCCAGAAATTGCTCAAGTTTATCAATGAATATCAAATATAAATTTGATATTCATTGACTATAGTCAAAATCATTAATACATAGAATAGAATAAATATTATTTAGTATTATTTAGTATTATTTTGACTATTGTCCTCATCGAAATAATACTAATTTGATAATTAGATTTGAGATGAAGCTTGATAGCTTCATCTCAAAAATTCCAAGAAAAAGTAAATCTTATTTATTAACAATGTCTATGAAAATCCAAATTAGATTTGCCTCAAAATAGCCTGTATTATTAGTGCATTTAAAATCCTGCAATATGTTTTATATATCACTAAGAAATAAAGGTGTACATAAATGATGTCATTAATTTGCATACTGGTTTTAAAAAAAAACGAGTTTGATAAATAATTACTTGGTGTTATTGATCTCTATTGTTTTATTCTTGAACATATTAAAATCAAACCTATGAATGATTTTATATAGAAACCAATTAAAATATAATTAAAATAAGTGTAACCCTTTTATATGCATTCTAGGAGAAACAACAGCATCTCCAGCAAGCATCACCTTTTGTTTGCAATCACTGTACCAGAGATTGCCATTCAAAAATTGGTCTGTTCAGCCACTCATGTAGCTGTAGATTAAAAAAAATTTTTTTAAGTGGACTCTATGCCATCGTCCTTATAGATGGAAGGATACCAACACACATTTGATTTCATTAGTGTTTCTAATTTAACATATTTCATTACATTAAAACTTAAATACTTACACCTGGAGGGCACATATTCTTGCTAGTATATATAAATAAATGCCAGGAAATCCCAGTAGAAGCCTAGGCAAAGTTGTATGAAAATCTGACAGTTGACATGCTGCAGAGTTTCCCTCTTTACAACATTGGTGTCAAACAAGGGCCAATATAATTTGATATCTAGGTTGTCAAAGGAGTTGAAGATAACATCAGACTGCCTTAAGGAATCTCACTCATGGTTTGAATTTAGAGTTTTCCTTCTCCTAGACCAGTTGCCTTACCAAGGCCTAATCTACCCTAATATTTTACCATGGCTGGAGGAAAAAGAGAGCAATTAAGAACATTAGCATCAAGTGAAATGCAATGAAGAATTTGAACTTTACTTGCAAAGTCTATTTTATTCAATGGTTATCCTTGCTACAAGATATATGTTACATTGTGTTCTCTCTCCCCCCCCCCATATATATAATATTTAAAAGTAACTGAAATGTTTATTGCTTATTGTCAAATTTTGAACACATGTCTATTTTTCTATATAATCACCATTTCAGTTGATGCATTTTTGTAGGCACTGTAGCAGTTTTTTTATGCTACCATCATACCAACTTGCCACTATGCTATTGGGGAAGCATTGAACCTTGTTGCCATTGAAAAGTCCCTACACTACTTGCAGACGTTTTTGAAATCCATGCAGGACTCACTATACACTTCTGTTAATTGGCAATGAATTTCAATTGGTTTAATGCCTTTTTCATCCTAAATAACTTTCCACTTGGGAATATAATCAAATTGAGAGCTCCATCAGAAACGACTGCCAAGCCAAGACTGAACGTAGCAGTGAGGTGCATGCAGGGGCAGGTGCATGCACAGCAAACACCAGTGTTGCCAATAGCTACACAAACAGTTTCCCTGTGTTCCCAGCACTTTATAGACCCTACTTTTGGGTTTACCCTTTATATATATTATATATAATTTCAGGCTCTGGCATGCGCCCAGTGCCTCTTTCCCAAGCCGCAGTCAACTATTTCTTTCCAACTAAAATTATTTTAATCGTACCAGCAGGGCACACTATACAAATTTTTTTTTTTTACCAGTTTTGACCAAATTCAAAGAATGTATAAAAGATACAGCTAATTGATTTCTCACTGATGTTTGAATGTTTATAGAGAATAGAAATAGCAAAAATGAAGTTATTTTCTAAGACACAGAATATTTTTATATTGAAGTGTAATGCTTGTCACTACCATTTTAATAAAAGTTTTGCAAAATTCTCTGAAAATTTTCAAAATATGAACACATAGAATTTCATGTGTTTTAATATGTATATCACTTTGATTTTAAAAAGAAATATTTTGATGAAAAATAAGGATTTTATTGGAATTTATTAGGACACAGGTGCAAATAGCCAAATAGGCCAATCATGACCCTCCTGGGGTCAGATGAGGCCAGCTATAAAAGTAAAAAACTTAAAGATTCTTCCTCTTTTTACCTCAAGCAGCCTACCAACCAACAACTATTGACAAGCTTTATTACCCAAATAATTACTAGTTATAACTCCAGAAGCATACAACATTGAGATTTCAAGATCTTTTTTCACACTAATTTATCTAATCATTTTTCATTAAAATGAAACTGGTATTTTTTTTATTTATTTGAATACACACAAATATTGGCAGTATAAAACTATTTTTTACAGTCCTTGACTAAATGTAGTTATGTAGACTCAATAATAATTTATTGACATACTCAATTAGACTCATTTATATGCTTATAGATTTGCTTTTTCAAATTTAATGATGCTTGCCATCTACTTAAGATTCTTTATAAAAATTTGTGCTTATTTACATTCAAATTTTATTCAATTACTATATTTTTTCTTCTTTTCTTTATAGATTCTTTTTACATCATACAGAAAAGATTAAAAACATCTAAAAAATATTTTAAACAGAAGGTTTTTATTTTATTTGTACAAGTTAATAATCTAGCTTTTCATCAAAGATTAAACCAAGGATATATATATATATATATTATATAAATGTGTGTGTGTGTGTGTGTGTGTGTGTGTGTGTGTGTGTGTGTGTGTGTGTGTGTGTGTGTGTTAGCATATTAAGAAAATTGAAAAAACACAGGTTTAAATGTTGAGTGCTAAGTTTATTGGCCGACGCTGCAGTGTTTTGATCTATTAATAAGATCATCTTCAGGGCATTTTGTTGGTATAAGGAAGGTGATAAAAAAAAATTTTTTATCACAGAATAAAGAGAAAAGCAAGTGATAGTCCTTGTTTATCAATTTGTTTCAATGTCCTTTATCTAAAAAGATTTATACACACACACACACACACACACACACCTAAAAAATGCACAATGCCTTTTTTTTTTTTTTTTTCGATACACACACTCACACACTGTAAAAGAGAATATTTGACATCACATTTCAAACCGTCCAGTTTTCAGAGTCCTTTCTTCAGATTTCAAATTTTGAACAGATTGATAAACAAGGACTATCACTTGCTTTTCTCTTTATTCTGTGATAAAAAAATTTTAAAACATTTTATCACCTTCCTTATACCAACAAAATGCCCTGAAGATGATCTTATTAATAGATCGAAACACTGCAGCGTCGGCCAATAAACTTACCACTCAACTTATTTAAACCTGTGTTTTTTCAATTTTCTTAATATACTACATACCGTCGGATTCACTTCCATCTCTTCACACACACACACATATAAGTTCTTAATATTAATTCTTTTATAAACACCACAAAATTATGAGCCTAAATAAGTGAAAAACAAAATTAATGTGTGAATTATTCTGATAAAAGGGGTAATAACAAAAACATAGGGAAATGAGTCATGTGGATGTTCACAGATGAAGAAACATTGTACACACACACACACACACTATATATATATCTATCCATAAGTTTGGGTGAGCCAAAAATTGGTCTGTTCCATTGGCATTTCTCTTTGCAATACCTCAAGAATTGACATTTTATTAAGGGCAATGGAGAGATGCAACCTGGAAAACAATATTTTCAATAAGTTTTCTAAAAACTCTTATGATTCTTAAAGTTTACAAAATTTGTGAAAACGGAAAAATTAACTGTTTCTAATATAAATGATATTAGAAACAGTTAATTTTTCCGTAATGTAAAACAGTCATTAAATGAAGCTTAACTAATTTTGAAAGCCATTGTCAGTGAATTTGAACTTTAGTTAATGCTTAACTAATGTAATCATTTGCTACAGTAAATAGATGAAATAATTTGATATGCCACTAGATGACTCATCAATCCATTGAGTTTCATTTTAAAAGTAATCCATAATAATATTGATACTTCTATTTAGAAAGGTTTGAAGGATTCCATAGTTATTTCCATTATATCAAGAATATGGTTTGATCAAAAAGTTCAACTCAAAGACCTCTAAAAAAAATTTTTTAAATAAAAAAATATCATTTGGTTCAAATTGGACTGAAAATTGCTTTATCTTTTAAGATGGTACATGTGGTGCTCCACCTCAGAAAAATAAGTTTATTGTTCTAATAAAAAATGTAATATGTGGCATTTTTGATGGGTTACAATTACACACACACACATTATATATATATATATATATATATATATATATATATATATATATATATATATTTTTAGTAATAGATATATACTTGTATACAAGCAGATCTCATGCGCGAGTCAACTATTGATTTATTGTCACAAAAATCACTCAATATTTTAAGCCAAGGATTGTTCCTAGTTCTTGTGATTATGTTTAAATTTCACCCTTACAAAATTCTTATTATTCATGGACAAGAGGATGCCAATTCTTAGTCTGAAAATTAGGTTTTCAAAATTCCATCTATCTTACGTATAGACAGTATTTAGAGCAGCATTTTAATCACACAATAATATTTGATAAACAGAAAATATTCCATATTCTAATTCAAAATGTTTGCTATTTAGATCATTCGTTGATTATGCAAAAATATTGATGGTTGATGTGAAATCCCAGTTGAAAATCAGGTTTGTTGATTCTTAGACAATCAAAATTGTCCAGCAATGGCCTTGGCAAATCTTCAATGAATCTTGTTTAATAAAAAAATAAAAATAAAAAAAAAATAAAAACTTGTGGGAAGAAAAAAAAAGTAATTACTTTATTTCCTTTTTTTTCTCACCAGTCAAGTTGGAAAGAAAGTAATTCAAATTGTTTTCTTCTTATTTGTTTAACACATACATATAGATCCAAACATCTACATGCATGTAGACACATACACTTGTAGAGTAATACTTTGAATAGGGCAGTTGTGATGTAGTTAATTATAGTTTTGCAAAAACTATGTAGTCAGTTGACAGCAGAGACAAGCTTGATGACAAAAAGAAAAGATCAGTGAAAACTGAAGGGAAAAGATTTTTCAAATGAAAAACAATGTTTTTGTTTTCTGGGGTTTTTTTTTTTTTTTCTAAACTTTTTTTATATGCCATGCATTACAAATGTTTTTATGTGTATCAATTATGAAGAAGATTTCTTTAAATTATTTTTTTCTTTTCTTTCTATTTTCATTTGGATTAACTTACATTGAAACCTGTTATAATTGTCATAAGGTTTTGAATTGCAGTTTTGAACATTTGGGAACAATTTCAACAGACAATTCAAAATATTGGCAGAGATACAATCTAACATTCAGTTTCTATTAAATTTGTAAGTGCTTCGAACAAACTGGAAAGAGGTGAACTTATTAGAATCTGTGTATTTTCTAAATTTGGAGAACAAAAATTATTTTTAGGTTCACAATTTGTTTAAAATTAAAGAAATTCCAACATGATGTCTGGCAATACAGTTAAAGGTTAAGTTTAAATGTAAATGGGCCGGTTTAGCTCAATTGGTAGAGCATTCGCCTAACAATCACAAGGTTTCGGGTTTGATATTGGTCCTCGCCAACTCAACACTTGAGTAGAACAGCTTGGGTAATCCGATTCTGTGCAGTAAATCATCTGGTTGTTGATGGTAGGTGTGGCACTCCACCTCAAAAAAAAAAATCTATCTGGTCTAGGACTAGTGAAAAAGTGATAGATTCCTTCATGGTTTGACTGATACCAACAATAGGCACCCCCACAGATTTTACTTAATTACTTAAAGGTGTTAACATTTTCCGGTATGATGTGACAAATATTCAGATTTATAAGAATGGATGATTCAAGTTCTATTATTGTTTGCAACAGAATATTTTATATGAATCTGACTTTTTTTTTTATTTTGAGGGAGTGTATATGAATAAATTCTCTCTTTAAAACAGTTTTTGTTTCATTTTATATTTTATTAAAATTAAGGGTGTCTATAAAATATATCGGTATGGGTTCAAAGATATCAAGAAAATTGTTTGACAAAAATTGTTGGAACCACTGTCACAGGATATGATAGAATTGGCTCTTAACTGGATATTGACTTACAAATTAGACCGGATCTCTTTTTACACTCATAAAATATGGTGAATATCTTAGTGAACTGCTATCAGAAATAAAGATAAATCATGAGGATTACGTATCTGTTTCATTTGAATTTGATGAAGCAGCCAATATGAATGGTATCTTCTTTTCATAACAAGTCTTGATGAAAGAAACATGGCTTAGATCTATAATTGGTGTTATACACATTTGCTTAATTTGATTATTAGGTATGCAAGTGTAAATAATTTTGGAATCTTCAATGAACTTTCTGTATTTTTGAATGAGTTCTATAAAAAGATGAATTTCAATATTGAATAATTTAAGTTGGATAAACAAGTCAGAATATATTGAAAAGACCAGATCTTTGGAGATTATTCAGATCTGGACTGATTAATCAAAAGAATTCTTTTTTGACATTTTGATATTTCTTTAAGCTTGTCAATGATGCAGTAAAATCATATTCATACATCCCAGTGTTTTTCTTTTTCTTCCTCCACCATTTCAAGCTAACTGTAAATACATTTTAATAGTTTCTTAGAAATTAATTACACAGGATAGGTTACAAGGTAAGAGTTAGACAGCTTTAGTTGTTTCCCCAGATCGTAAATAAAAACCCTACAATTTATTAAGAAACTTAAGTTGAGACCCATCAAATTTCCCAGGAACTCATTCAAAGCCAATATGTGCGTCCCAAGATGCACTAAATCAAAAAGCTATCTGCATCACTGAGGCTGAGTAGTAATATTTGTTTAATTTGAGACAATATTTTTACATATAAAAAGAAGTCATTAAAATAAAGAAATAACTAATTTTGTTAAATTAGGAAAATTTAGCAATGAAAGTCAGAAGTGATAGGAAGAGCTAGCATTCATGCTGTTCTATTCTTTGATTATATCCCCTCTGTTTCAGATAAGTTTAACTTAATGATATGAATCTTATCATAATGGAGATTATGTGTGTGCAACCGAAACTATGTCACCACCAATGTCACTATTCCTTTAGTTATTTACATTATATTCTCAATCATTACTAAATCATTATGTACTCTTAATTAGCATCTTATTTATTAACTATGTCTATTAAAGTCTAGCTGAGAATTGCCTCAAAACAGCCCATGTTATTAAGGTGGTTATCTTACTGTGTGTTATATATCATTAAAAAAAAAATTTTTTAAGTTTACAAGGTATGTGGTGTGAATAATTTGCATACTGGTTTAAACAAAACTCAGTTTGATGAATAATCACTGGGTGTTATTGATTTCTAATATTGTTTTATTCTCAAACCTATTAAGAGTAATCCTAAGTATAATTTTAGGCAGAAATCAATTAAAATAAAATCAATATAACTAATCTTTTATAGGTGTTAGTATTTGGTTTTGTTAGTATTTCTAATTTAATATAATATTTTATTACATTAAAACTTAAATACTTGTACCCAGAAGGTGCAAATATAATAAATTAAGTTGTTTTTCTTTCTGCGTGTAAATATTACACAAAATTGGGACATCAAAATAACTACAGTTTAAACCAATGAAACATTGTTTTGTAGACTAATTATTTATTTATATCAAACAGATTGTCTCTTATATTTTAGGGAACTTAACAGCTTTTGCTTAATGGATATAATTAATTTAAACATTCAACTTTAAAAATTAAAATGTGGAAAATAACTGTTTTATTCGTTACTAATCAGGTCTTTTATGATGTCTCTTAAGTGATTATTTTGTTGCTAGTTTTTTTTTATAATTAAAACACAGCAGAGTTATTCAAATAATGATACTTTCTGACCTGAAACTGGTAATAACCTTAATGAGTAAAGGGAGTAAGCAATGTTGAATTATTTTCATTGGTATACTTTGAAAATTTAATAAATCAAAAATTTCATTTCTGAAATGTTTATTTTTAAGTAGTGTTTATAAAATCAATAATCAATCTGACATGAATTGACTTGTTCAATAATGGATTTATATATTTGATTAATCAGTTCTTTTATTACAGGGAACACCAAGAACTTTTTACACATTTTGAGGTAAAGATCAGTGTTAATCTGCCATGATCTAACTTCAAAAATATAGATATATATTGTCACTTAACACAGCTTTTGCTTCAATATCAAGTCATATCCTATTTACTGAATTTATATCATAATTACAAATAAATAAGAGTAAGTATGCTATAATCAATGTTTAATCTCCCTTGAGAAATTATAATGAATGGGGTGAGTGCAAATGTTATAAATTTGCAAAGTGGACTGAATAACCATCTTATACTCTAAGCTATGACATTACACTACAAAAATCTCACCACAATTTGCCATATTTGTTGTGTTATAGTAATACCCATACACAAATACAGCCATTATAACACACACATATATATATATAATATATATATATATATATATATATATATAAGAGAGAGAGAGAGAGAGAGAGAGAGAGAGAGAGGGAGGCTGATAGGGATGCAGAACGCATACCTGACGCATAAAAATATAAAAGGACACAGTAAAATTCTATCCATGTGTCCCAGGATACATCTGGGAAGCAATTTTTCCATTAGAAAAAATCCCAATGCATTATGCACAACCAACACATAACAGTTCAGGGATGTAAGATCTCCACTAATTTGCAGAAAGTAGCTTTGTTTTTCAACAGGAAATTTCCACTGCCAACATCATGAATGAATTTCTGGCCTAGAAACGAATTATACGAAATGGGGTACAAGATAGGCGTTAGACGGCTTTAGTTGTTTCATCAATGAAAACTTTCACATCCCCTATCTACATTTCATAGATTTAAAAAAAAGTACAATTTATTAAGAAACTTTAGTTGGATCTCATCAAACTTCCCAGGGACTCATTCAAATCAAATTTGTGCAACCAAGAATGCACTAAATTAAAAAGCTATCAGCATCACTGTATGTATATATATATATATATATATATATATATATATATATATATATATATATATATATATACACACACACATATACACACACACACACACAATAGAGACAATTCTATACATTAGAGGGATAACAGAAAGAAGTCTATACACCAATAGAAAAATATTCAAAAGAAACAAAGCAACATAAACAAAAACTATGAAAGATGGTATAAAAATGCAAAGACTAAAGTAATTGTAGAATGGTGGATCAAATGTATTATTGAATTAGAATTTACTAGATCTTGCTAGGCTTCAAAACCACAAGTGCTAGAAAATTTGTGTTGTAGCTATCTGTAAACATCCCCACCCCGTGGATCTACTTACCATCTGTGCAGTTCTGTTGTTCTAATAATGAACAATTTCCAAGGATGACACCGGCTGTAAAATTGGAATTGGTAAAATCAACATTAGGTCCAGGCATGATGCACCCTGTAAAGTCTATTCCAACTTGTAAAGGGGTTCCACCATCCAATTCTATGTCCCACAGTTCATTGTTGTAGGTAGTGTTAGCTATCAATTTGTCAAGAAGTACCTGAGAACCTTTCAGAACTTTAAGTTGAAGACTACCAAGTGAAAAATCCAAACTCACATAGTACCATATTTTATTGGTAAAGTTCTGTCCAGCCTTGATTGAAGATGAAGTGCTATTTAGTGTCCACTGCACTTGTAAAGCACCTTTATCTAAGGATAACGTAAGACTGTTACCATTGGCACCAACTTGATGCAATAACTTGCCATTAGAACATGTACGGAAAGAAAGTCCAGTGTCAGATTTGAGTTGCCAAGTATGATTTATGTTAATAATTCCTGTTTGGTTAAGATAAACCTGATTAGATGAACTTGTGAATTGGTAAAAGGATTTTGCAGGTAGCATGGACACAATCAAAAACACCAGTCCTGGAATAAAAAGAAAAAAAAAAGATATAATTAAAACAGGTAATTACTTTAATTAGAATAATCTGATTTAAAAGAATCAAAAATTAAATGATTAAACATTGAAGTCTTACAATTTTCTATTTTGTTTTTTACATGAAATTATAAAATTTTTCAATACATTTGATTGGTATATTTTATATAGTACTAAAAGGTAATCAATAGAAAATCTACCTGGTGAGGAGAAGTTTTTAATTCTTTGAAACTTTAGCCTTGAGATATCCTCAAATATAAATATATTCATTTTTTTTTTTTTTTTTTTTTTTTAAATCAAGCTCATAATGTATTCAGTTTGCTCTATAATGCACATATTTTTGTTTCAAGCTATTCCATAATTCCATTGAAAGAAAGACTGAATAGTTGTTACAATAAGCCTTTTATTATTTTGTATTTGACATGATCTGAGCCTGAAATATTGGGCTAATGATATTGAAAAAAATAATACTCAGCCTGAAATATTAAACTTATGACTTTCAAAGGGTTAAAACCTGAAAATTGATACTCACATGAGTCCCATAAAAACTAGTAATTTTTAAAAGACTCCCAAAGTCTTTGTGCAAATATTCAATTGTTTTCAATCATGGAAGTTACTGGTATATAGAAAAGATCAAAATGACTACATACTTGTCTATAATGGATTATTTGCCAAGGTTGTGATTGTTTTTACAATATATATATATATATATATATATATATATATATATATATATATATATAAGGATTTTAGAATTTGCTTGAAGTCTTGTTTTATATTGGTTTGTTTTGAAGGCTATCACAATGCAAGTGTCAAGAAAAAAGAAGGTAACTATGGTGTTGTTTGTTAACCTGTGATTTATCTATTATTATACTAAAGCTGAGATTATCAACTTTCTTTTCCTAAAGGATTTTTTTTCTATTTATGTTATGGACACAATATTTATACTTAGATATTCCTTGGTTTTAGGACTACTCATTGTTTAAAAAAAATCAGTTTAATTGGTTTTAATTAGCCGTAATTAGCAATTAAGTCAACAACAGACCAATCCCTGTCTTATATTATATACGATTCTCTTATTCCCCTCTATAGAGAGTTAACGAGAGTGGGGGAGTTAACGGGAGTGGGGAGTTAACCAGAGTGGGAGGGCCCACAGCCTGTAACTGATTTATTACTAAAAAATCAGCAGTCAAACCCCCTCCTAGCACCTCCTAACTCTAGGTAGATTCGCCCCTCCCTTTCTCCAGACCACAGAGAAATTTTGGTTTGTTTTAATAAAACAAAACAAAAGTATCTTTTTACGGCATGATTTCAATTTTAGTTGAGCGTAAATTTTACGAAATTGAAATTATGCTTTAAAATAGATTTTTTAAATTACTTTAATTATTTATTTATAGAGTCAAATTCGGAATACAGGTCTGGTTTAATATGATTATTAAACTTACTTTTAAACATATTTCATGTTGGGTAAAAAAAAATAGTTATACATTTAAATATTATGGAATTCAAATGAGCAAGCATTGACTACCACCACTGAAAGATTTTTTCGGGCTTAAAAATTTTTTTTAGTTAAAACTAAAACAAACTAGACGGACTTCTGATTTAGGTCGGTAAAATTAAAACGGAAAGTTTTTTGCTGGTACCCAATGACAGTTTAACTACAGTCTATGAATTAACATTTTGCGAATTGGGTTATGGTTTTAGGGGATTAAGGTTGTTTTTAATTACTTATGGCTTTAAAAAAATAAACTCTGTCTTTAGTCTTTTTATTTGAATAGTATCAATCAAATATATACCACTCCGATATTACAGTCTGAATAATACAAATAATTGTAAACTTTGCAGAGTTCCATCCTGGCCTCTTGCCTCAAAACATGCTTGCCGGTGACTGCTGAAAAAAAAAAAAAAAAAAAAAAAACACCAGCTACGATTGAAGTCTGTAGCAGAAGCAGCATGAAAAAAAACAAAAAAAACAACTAGGGTTTAGGGTTTTGGGTTGGGGTTTTTGTATACAGGGTGACCCAGAAAAAACAGAACTTTGTAATAAAACAGTTAATTTTAACTAGGGGGGTTTAGGGTTAGGGTTGGGTTTTCAGTGGAAAATGCCCTAAGTTGGTTCTTTCCCCCCCCCCAAGTGATACCGCTTCGGATACAGACTTCAATCATAGCTGGTGTTGTTTTTCCACCAGTCAGCAGCTAGCAGTTTTTGAGGCAGGAAGCCAGGACGGAACTCCGCAAAGATTACCATTATTTGTATTATTCAGACTATTGTCCTAGTCTTCATTGTTATCTGTACAAAGTTTCGGCCGATGTGCCCACCGGCCTTCTTCAGGTATTTCTTGTCGGACTCGGGAACCTTCTTGTAATTGGGAGCCATCACGGAACTTTGAACCCAACCCTTTATTAGGTCCACGGGGGTATCCTGTTCTCATTCCACTAACCATAGCTGGGGTACAGGTATTAAACTGTTAATTATTATTCTATGTTACTGCTGCCCCTGACCAGGATTGAACCTGCAGTCTAGAGATAACTGGCATTTAGAACTGTCTTAATCTAACTCCTTTATCTACTAGGATATGTGTTCAATTGGACAATCCACTTTTCGACTTAGACAAAAATTTGACCTTAAATAATCAATTTAATAAATTTTAGTTCGTTTTTAAAAATGAAAAGCAGATGATATTTTGGCAGATCTTACTCTTTTCCCTAATCATCTAGCGAGAGCTTAATGGGTGACCCAACGGTTCACGTTTTGTCTAGTATATATATATATGTTACTATATCACAATTTGGTGTTGATTGTTTGCATTACTTTGAAATGTTTGTTTGGAGTCTAATAATTTAGAGAACATAGTATTTGTAATATTCCAGATAAAAGAAAAATATTCAAATGTACTAAAATATACCAAACATTCTTTTTCTCTCACACCAGAAGAAGTGGGGGTGGGGGGCTAGTCTTAAGTCTATTCAGCCTAAGGGTTGGCCATTAAGTCACAAATAAGTTTCATTATGAAAAATAAATAAATAAATAAACACAAAAATGTTTCCTTTTTTAAGTTGAAGTCTTCTTATCATTGCTGGTCATTTTTTGCTCTATTAAGCCCAACTATTGCCCACCTTTTTATCAATAGATAACATTGAACTATACATTCTTTCTTCCTTTACCCTTCACTTTTAAATCAGGTCATCTGTATTATTTTGACTTCATTACAAAAAGGTAGCAAAGTGTCTCCTTAAACACCTTTACATATAATCCACAATATTTCACTTTCAAATAAAGCTTTTTATAGTTTTAAGAGTTATCTATTTTTATCTCTTTATACTACCTCCCATCACATCAGAATACAGTTTTTAATAATATTTTCTTTATATGAAAGTCAAAGCTTTATATGGCTGCTGTCAGATAATGTAATTTTATTGTAGGAAACTTCTATGAGATTTTATTAATCACAAATTCATGGAATCTTCTCATCAATTCTTTTTATTGCTACATTCTTGCTGGTCTCCAAACTTTAGGTAAAAGGACCACATCATATATGTTACACATTTTTGTGACTAAAGACAAAAAAGATTAAAAATGAATGAATTAAATTTAAATGAAAGCTTAACCTTTTTTAAAAGCTAAATGAAGCTGAACAATTTATATAATAAAGTGATATTATCTAGATGAGTCAGTGCCAATTCTCAATGTTTTGATTAGCAGTTATGTTACTTTTTAAACAGCAATCTTTTATGAAACATAGGATTGTATAAGTATAGTACCCTCATTACTCACCAGACTTAGCTTTGTACTTTTTTTTTTCTTTTATTCTAAAATGAAAATTCATCTCAAGAGTAAGATTTGAGGATGAGAAGAACATTAATAAAAATGATGACACAGCTTCACATCAAAAGATGAGTTTCAGAGGTGCTTCTATCAATGGAAAACTCAATGGAATACGTGCTAAATGTTAAGGGGACTTAAGAAAATTAATGTTTCATTAAGTGTATATTTCTGTCTTGGCTTCAGTTTGATACTTTTTGAATACACCTAGCAAGTTTTATTTGATTTTTGTTTTTGTAATCTGCAAGATGTTTCAGGACAATAGAGAAATTCAATAATTACAACAAAAAAATATTTGGTGATGTAACATGCAAGCCATAGTTTAGAAATCCCTGCCTTAGTCTATTAACAGATTGCAATATTCTTTATGTAGAGTAATTATTTATTTGAAGAGAGTGCTATATATGTGGATTGAAGCATGTTATAGTATGTCAGAATCACTACTTTATATCTTTGGGTGATAAAGATAACACATTATTCCTTTCTTTACACAGAAAGGGTAGTCTAAATAATATTAAGCACCATCCAGTCTATGTAGACATATATATATATATATATATATATATATATATATATAATAAATCCTTAGATCTTTAGTCTACAGATACCCTTTACCAAAGCTTACAATGAAAAAGAGAGATACACACAAAATATATTCAAACTTCACTTCAGAAGACATATAAAGCCATCTCATTATTTCATTAAAAAAATAAAAAAAAAAGGCTATGAATAGTCCCTATATTAAACTTTAAATTGACATGATCTCCATAATAGTATATAGTAAAATAGCACTCAATTTGAAATATCAGACTACATTGAGATAATGAGCCTATGGATTCAAAGGGTTATAATGTTATGTTGAAACGTTTTTTCTTATTCAAATATACAATGTTATAAAGTTGATTTATACAACAATAATTAAAAATAAAATAATTTGTAAAAGTCAATATAAATGTTACGTATCTGGCTAAATTTTGTACATGCTTAATATAAAGTTATATAATAAAGAATTTGCCAGAAATACCAAATCATTTACAAAAAGAAATGTTCAATATTAACTCATATACAGTATTGCTAATAAATAAATACACGATTAACAATTTTTTTATAAAATGTTAATTCTATTCATAAAGAATTTTATTATTTCTCATGGAATATTATACAAAACAGATATCATTAGGAATTATTTATTACCAAATTCTACAGCATTAAAACTGCAACCAGAAATATGAATACAAATAGCAGTCAAAAAATAAGTAAACCCTTTATATACATTAATGCAATTTTATTTTTGGTTAGAGACATGTTGCATAAAATGATAGTTAGCATAGAAGTCTTTGCTAAGGAATTCAATCTTTACCAAATGCTCAACACAGAGAGACAGAAGTTAATGTCTAACAATTATCTATAAGACAATCTTTTCACTCCTGAGTGAATTGTAGTGTAAAGAAAAGCAATTAAAAATCAAGATAAAAGAAAATATTAGACAACATCTATGGTGGAGAGTTCTTCATCTAAAAAGAAATATAAATAATAATACAAAAAATAAATGGTGCCAAGAGAGATCAAAAATAGATTAGAGATGGAGTTTAAAAGACTTCATTAAGGCAATCAACAACTCTTGATAAAGCAGCTGGTGTGTTTAACTGGACTTACTAAAGTGAAGGGGATAAAAGTTTGATTCTCATCCATTTTTTTGATTTGTCATGGATTCATCAAATATAAATTTAGGACAATGAAAGTAGAGATGAAAAAGCAACTAAAAATTAAAATGAAAGAAAACACTAGTCAGAATTACTGCTATTTCTACAAATGGAGGACAGTATCCTTAAACAAGATACTTTAATTTTTGTAGTTGATTCATGTATAGAATATTGCAATGGATAAACTAATGAATATTTACAAATTGAAGTAGATACAAATTGAAGTAGATACAAAATGACCTATCAATAATTACTAAGGCGAGTCAAAAGTTTTGCAATATTTTGGTATATGCTAGTTTGCAGCACACATATATTATGCAATTGAAGCAGTTCAAAGCCATGGAAAAGGTACCCACTGTGGTTGTACCAAATATCATGATACTAACATGATATATATTACTTCACTCTGTGTATGAATTGAAAGTCGCACAGATGAATATAGACTAATTCTGGAACTTATATTTTACAAGTTTGAATTGGGTCATAGCGCCATTGAAGCAACCAAAAACATTTGCTGAGTGAAAGGTGAAAACACAGTACAATAACCAGATGGTTCACAAAATTTTGTTTGAGTCACAAGAACTTTGACAATCAGGCAAGGTCATTTAGGTCTAAAACCATTGATTCCAAGTCCAGGCTCTAAGCCATAGCAGCAAATCTGGTAAGTAGCACTCTGAGAGTATCATGCAAGTTCAATATCCCCCCAGTCCAGTGGGGTTCCTTACCTTCATGATCTCAGTAAAAGCATCCAGAGCTGCCAAATTGTGTCTCATATTACCAAAATATTGCAAAATTTCTGACTCACCCTAGTATGATGGTTGAAAAAGAAAATAAGAAGCTCAAGTTTTGTTTAAAAAAAAAGAAATGAGAGAAAAATAGCAAAATAATTATGGTGCAGTCTGTAATGCCCCCACCCCCCAGCTAAGCTCATAACTAGAAAGAATTTCCTGTCCTACCTTCATTTGTAAAACTGTAAAAAATAATTTGGGTGTGCTCAGAAGTGTGTGTCAGTCACCATTTTAATTTGATTATATCACCAACATTCCTAAGTAAAGGAAGTCTTATTTCTAAATAATTGGATAAAATAGATTAGACAAAAAAATAAAAAGATTATATATATGAGTGGAATGTAGAAATTTCTAAATGGCATTTAAGTAGAAATAGAATTTTTGGTTATTTCCTATAAGTCTAACATAAACAAACTGATAAATTATTTATTTTCCCATTAAACTAACCCTAACCCGTCTTCTTTTTTCCTAGTAGATGAATAAATTAATAAATAATTTATCAGTCAAGAGTGGTTCCCCTTTGTTTATGTTAGAGAAAATTTGGTTATTTCCTATCAGTCTAAGTTGAATCTTGACAAATAAAGTGCAATAATTTACATCTAATATTCAGATTATATTGAATGAATTCACTAGTCCTTTGCTTCCCCTTTTGTTCACCATCTTTCAATTCCTCTTCCCTCTCAATCCTCATGTTCCATTCTGCTTCCAAATTGATCTGCAGAGGCAAGTATATTTTGTCCTTTTTTTTTATTAGTATTGCTGTGATTTGTCCCTTTTGTAATATAAAAATCATGTTCTCCCAATTCGTCCTTTTTATATCATACACTTTCATTTGATGAAAATAACATAGTTATGGGAGCTATAATCTGTCTACTCATTAACAGTAATCTAGGTAAGTCTCTATATTATCATTAAATGGGAAAAATGCTCTTAGTCCCAAAATCTGCACTATTCTCTGTGATTCCATTTGATTATGGGTGGTAGGGTGGCATTTTATACAGGATGCATCCTATTCAATGGTTATTTTTCTTGTGAATTTTGTTTTTGCTGAAAATTTTTTGTTTCAGCACATTTTTGGTATCTTTTAACAATCTTCTACATCTTGAGAATATTCTGGCCACCACGCTTGTAATTTTAATCTCTTTTCTGTTGCTGTTATACCACAATGTACATCATTGTGTATATCTTTTATTACTTCTTTTCTTAAACTTTGTGGGGATATTATAATACCTCCATAGCATATTATGCCTTTTTCTACAGTTAATTTATGCCTTGATTTTTTGTAGGTCTTTCTGCCATTGAATAATTGCTAAAATTCGACATAACACTGGACCTTGTTTAGTTTCTATTCCAAGACAATTTAGAGGTAACACATCTGTGCAGTATTTTATCATCTGAACTTTCAGATCAAAATTTTTTGAGATTCAAAATAGATGGAGTGATTATTCTCTTTTAGATGAATACTTGCTTTATATCCATTTAATAGTCTTATAATACTCTCCCGCAGGTCAAAAGTATACAAAACTGGCATTTTTCCTTATAGTTGAGAAAGTCTCCATTTTAAAGAAATTCTTAACTATTAAACTGTTTTGTTCATTTCTCAGTATTAACAACAAAAAAACAGTTTAATGCTCATTTGAGGAATATCTGAAGTGAGAAAGAAAACCCATTAATTGTTCCCATCATACATTCACATTGCTGATAATGTGTGAATGTTTAACATTAAAATAAGGAATAAGTGAATTTTGAAACCAATAGATTTTTTGTTGTTTTCTTTCTTTCAGAATACATTACAGTGATTACCCATAAAAACAAGAGATAAGAAAATAAATCAAATGCAAAAACTGGTCTGTCAACTGACTGAAGTAAAAAGAACTCCCATGATTAATGGTAACAGTTGGGTTTTTTTTAGGTCAATTTAAAAAGATCTGTTACATCTTAAAATATAAAATGCATTAAATTCCATCTTAAGTGTGTGTGTGTGTGTGTGTGTGTGTGTGTGTGTCCCCCTCACACACACACACACACACACACACACACTTAAGGTCATTTGAAAAATTGAGTATTTAATGATACATTTTTCAACAGTTTCAGGGAAAATTAAGCATTAGCCAAACCAACATTAAATAGTACTCTATATAACCATGTATGGATCAAATTTTGAAAGATTTTAATTATAAAAAAAAAAAAACACGACATCAACCTATAAATGAGCAATCATTTTGTACAATTCAAATTCTAACAACCTTTGGCTTTAAAATTAGTTAAAGAATTACTGATTTTGTAACTATAAATGAAAGATCGTCCTATATACAAAATTAACTTTTATACAAGTATATGCAGTGTTTATCCACCTGTTCAAAAAAGCAGACAAGATTTTTTTTATGGGAGATCTATACATGCACATATGGATAGGGTAAAATAATTATTCAGCTCACTCATCATTCCCTTTTAGATGCCTCAAGGATTGACCCTAACTCTAACTGGTTAAGTGTAATGGAAATCATAGTCTGAGAGGACAGCCAGTCCTAAAAGTCATACATTTTTGATTTTTGGACACAAGAAAAGAGTAACTGGCAAATATGCCTTATATATATATATATATATATATATATATATATATATATATATATATATATATATATATATATATATGATGCAAGAAGATTTTTAAGTGGAAAGTGCATTCTATTGATCAAATTGTAATTAAAACTACATATTTTTTATAAATTTAAAGAAGAGTTCAGTGGATTTTTCTAAAGGATTTAGATGGGTTTTTTTAAAATACAAAACACAAAAATGTATATTGAAAAGATGAAAATACAAAAGTATTACAAAGTTTTGAATTTTATAAATAATAGCTGAAGTTGCTTAAAATGGTGTTATTTAGTTTTATAATTGGCAACAACAACATTACAAATGATTTCAACCAGGTTCATACTTCTAAAATGAAAAATTAGTATATGCCCCCCCCCTTTTGTACTTTATGTTAAAGAAGATCCATCTAGGAACCACAAGATTCCAAGTTCAAGATCAGCCCTCGCCAACTCAGCACATGAGTAGCACAGCTTGGATCTGTGCAGTAAAGTGAGGAGCTAATGATAAGTGTGGCACTCCACCTTAGATGCAAAAAACAATCTCCCTGGTCTAGAGCTATCCCCCTCACTGTCCAGCAGATACAGGCCACTACACAGATTTTTTTTTTTAAGGCTAATGCCACTGAAGAAACTCTACTAAAGAATCAATTGAAAATATCTAGGGCAGATAACATTCAGCTATGAAATACTTATACACTTGATCATTTTTAAAAAAAGATTGAGTAGTGTAATGGAAATCATATTCTCTGATATATTTAAAATAAAGAGAGAGAAAACTTAATATTCATGTAAAAAACAACAAAAAACTTGCTAAGATTAAGATCAGGGTTTTCTTTTAATTTGATGAAATACAATCGGAACATTTATGTCAAACTCAAAAGAAAAGGTAGAAAAAAATGTTTGATATGAAAAAAATTCAAGTGGTTTAATTCCAAATCCTAAATTTTAGAGATGTTAGCATTCAAATGAGAGAGAGTGAGAAAGAGAGAGACTTATTTGGAGATTAAAAAAGAAATACTAAATTATTGATAGATTTGAGCTCATAATCAATAAAGTTCACACCCAATCATTTTGCAGTAGGTATTCTGTATACCTGTATAAAATAATTAGAAATTAAATTTTAGTGTTAAGATGAAATAATCTGACGTGATAAAATAAAAGTTGTCTCCCTTAAGTTAAATTCTGGTTTATTTTGGGTTTTTTTGTTATTTACTTTCTTTTATTTCTAAGTAAATGTATTTTTTAATGTTATAACCGATCCGATTTTCGAATTGTTAACTCCTAATATACAGAGATATGACATAAATCAACGATTGAAACTTTATATCTCAATTAACTCTAAATATAACAAATTCAAAAATGAAAAACACATAACTAAAACCTAACTCAGATGAAAGGAAGATTAGTTGAAAAATAATTATAATGACAGAGCTTAATATAAAAATTTGTTTTTTTAATTGTAAACATTTACAACTAATGTCAGGTCAGTCCTTGTTGTTGGTACCATCTAATCTAGTACAACCTTTCATGTTACTTGGAAAGGAGATGGGCATTACCAAGTAACTCCTTTTACCCTGAGAAAAACTATACAGGGAAATTACTGTTGGGTCATAATATTTTCCTCTGTATGATTTGGAAAATAATTATACCATTAATTCAAATAACTTAATCTAGTTTATTTAAGGTATATTTTTATTAAGCCAGAATGTTCAGTTATTAAATGAAAAATGTTTTGTATCTTTGCAGCTAAATAAAAAAAAATTTTTTTAAAACTAATGTGAACATCATCTGAGTGTGCTAATTGCACACATTTTTTGCTTGGGATAGTAGACATATTTAGCATTTTTAATAAAAATATTTTGCATCTTATCTGTTTATTCACTGCTAAATGAAAAATTTTTTTTTTTTTTTAAACTCAAGTGAATATCTTCTAAGAGTGCTAATTCCATATTTTTTTCCAAGAGCTTTTGGTTCTTTTTTTTTTTTTAATTGTAAAATTATGGAACTTTTTATAAAATCCACAAGTTTTCTTTCAAATTTGTGAGAAAAGTAAAAATCTGATCCAAATCAGTATTTGATGTATCTTACCTAGGGCTGCCATATGTTCCTTTTTTTTTGTGGGACATATTGTCCATGGCATTCTTTAAAGCCTGTTCATCATGCAAGTAACCTATAGCCTAAAATTTACTTCCAATTTAAGATTTCACTTTTTCTCTTGTCTAGTCACAACTTAAGAAATTCAAAGAAAATATTTATTTACACTTGGAATAACTTCTACCTTTATTCAATTGAAGTAATTCTAAAATCTATTTAGTTGGATTTAACTATATCATTTCACATTTATTGAAAAAAAAAAAAAAAAAAAAATTTGGGGGGCCCGAAATTCACTACTTAAAAAATGTCATTTAGGAATCTTCTAGGTCTTAGAAATTTATTTAAAAATTTGTTGGGCTTTTTTTCTTTTTTTGTGGGTGGTTTTCAAACAGAGAATAGAATTTTAAAAAATAAAAAAAAAAGATAAAAAAGATATAAAAATTATAAAGAATATAAGTATAATGAAGAAAAGCTGAACATTTTCAAGTGGAGAGAAAATAAATAGCATAAAAAAGATAGACATTTTTGATATATAAACATTTTAAAATTTCAAATCATTAAATTTAATTATGACATTAACTTTACATAACATTCTTAAATGACATTTTCAATAATTTTGTAATATAAAAACATTAAATTCACTTCTATTTTACATTTTTGGTGGTAAACTTAAAACTAAAATTCAACTTTTTTTTTTAAATACCTTTAAAATATTTTTTTTAAAACATTAAACACAAATTACTCATGAAAAATATATTTCATCAATATATCTGTTTTTATAAACCATATCATAAAGAAAAATATTGAACTGACTTTGCTGAAATAATGACATTTTTAAATAATTGTCATAGAGTAAAAAGAAAAGAAAAGATTTTTATTTGTAAAAATATATACAGATTACACTTATTTTTTGCATCACAGTATAAGCAAAAAAGTTTATTTGCTTTTAGAAAATATTAAAATAATTTTAAGTGAAAAGGGTAAAATAAAGTTTAACATTTTTCACTTAAATTTTAAAGGAATAAAAGTTAAACCAACTTTAAATTACAAGTTTTAAATAAACTTTTAAAGACCAAGAAGATTCCTAAATGACATTTTAGTAGTGAATTTCATGCCCAAAAAGTTTGTGTTTTATAATAAATGTGAAATAATATAGTTAAATCCAAAGGATATAAAATAAATAGATTTTATAATTATTTCAATTGAATAAAGGTAGAAGTTATTCCAAGTGTAAAATATTTTCTTTGAATTTCTTAAACTGGAAGTAAATTTTAGGCCTCCAATTAGTGATTTTACTTGCATGATGAGCAGGCCTTCTAATAAATGAAGTCCCATATTGACGTTACGCCCTGTATTCAATTTATTCTTTAAGCAAATTATAGAATTTTATTTGTATTACTCATTTTTTTATCTATTTAATCCAAAGATGGAACCCTAAAAGGTACTACAACTCTAGGTCAGGGTGGACCTGGGAACAATGGCAATGAAGGGGTACTCCATATTCCCCAGAGTTTCAGAAATGGAACTTCACCACTAGATGCAGATTAATGGACACTAAAGACCCTAAGCCACCACCTTCTAGCACATATGATAAAAAGGGTTGGGGAGTTTCCATAAGGACAATAGGGTTGGTATATAGGTGTCAGAGCCTGACGTGACCAGCTGATTGATCAGAGGGAGCATCTCTCTGACTGCCTGTCTAGCCTAAGTAAGCACCAAAGTTGAGTATTGCATGTTATGGACTGCTCAACCATCAGGATTCCGTCCTGAAGCATCACAAGTCACTACCCACAGCCAACAGGTGGCCCCATTGGGAGGATTTCACCCCTCTGCAGATTGTATTTTACAGCCCCAGCCAACAGGGAAGCTTAAATAATGATCTTATCTTCCAAGTGGTAGCCATGTGAGTGCTACTGTATGGCTGCACTACTTGGACTCTAAAAGAAAAAGGATAGATGGTAACTACACAAAAATATTACATGCAGTCTTAAACAAATCTTGGAAGCAGCAACCAACAAAAGGTAGCTCTACGGCTACTTGTCTCCAATCACACAAACCATCTAAGTAAGACAAACACGACATGCTGGACACTGCTGGAGAAGCAAGGACAAACTCATAAGTGATGTTCTTCTGTAGACACCTACACATAGACATACCAGTGTAGGCAGATGAGCAAAAACCTACACTGACCAGCTCTGTGCAGATCTGGATGCTGTACAGCAGACCTGCCAAGGGTGATGACCAATAGGGATAGGTGGTGTGAGAGAATCATGAGTATCTGTGCTGTCAATACAATCTAATGATGATATGTGTGTGTGTGTGAAAGAGAGGGAGTTTCATCAAATGACCAGGAGTCAATGGGTTAACATGACCAAGTAGTTTGCCATTTTGTACTTCATGACATTTTAGTAGACAAAGAGAGTTAGTTGGCAGTGTCCATCTCCTTTTCAATTATCATGCAATAGGTAATACTGGGTTACTAATGTCACCGAGAAGTGCAGTTAATTACTGGGTAAGTGGATTGCCCACATACTCATTCACAAAGTCTTTTCAGTTGACATTCATGACAAGCCTATGAAAAAAATTATCATCAAGATGACTGACAACAAGACATAACAGAAAATCAGATTCATTACTTTGAAAGGGATAGTTGAAAGTCGTTAATAAAACGCTTGGAAAAAAAATCTAGATGGGAACTACACAAGGATGCTGTATGCAGTCTTAAACAATTCATGGAAGCAGCACTCCCCCACAAAACAGCAGCTATACGGCCACTTACCTCCTATCACACAAAGCATCCGAGTAAGACGAACAAGACATGTTGAGTACTGCTGGAGAAGTAAGAAAAAACTTATAAGTTATGTTCTCCTGGGGACACCTACACATGGACATACCCATGTTGGCCAACCAGCAAAAAAATGACATGTAACAGCTATATGCAGACACTGGATGCCATGCTGAAGGCTTGATAATGATGATGATCGAAATTAAAAATAAATTCAACAATTCAATTTTCCAAGTGGATAACGATTATAGCAGTTTAGTTATCAGTGTAAACTGACAAACACCACAAGAAATACATTTTTAACTGTACATGCCGTCTTGAACAAATCCTGGAAGCAGCACCCAACAAAAGAGCAACTGTATGGCCACTTACCTCCTATCATACAAGCCATTCAGGTTAAATGAACAAGACATGCTGGATACCACTGGAGAAGCAAGATGACCTCATAAGTGACGTTATCCTATTGGCACCTACACATGGGCACGCCAGTGTAGATTAGCCAGCAAAAACTTACATCGTTCAGCTCTGCACAGACACTGGATGCTGTGCAGAGGACCTACCATGAGTGAGGACTAATAGGGACAGATGGCAAGGAAGAGTCATGGAAATCTGTGTTGCTGGTGTAACTGGATGATAATGATTGCTGCTATTATTTTTATTTCATCTTTAATTTTTACTTATCTTTTAAGGCAATTTGTTTGGTTTGTGCAAAGGAGAGCACAAATCAGAAATAAATGATAATCTCACAGATTCAAGTTCAGGTTTCCTTTTGCCTTGGAAAAGAACAGATTATGAAAAGTCATTGGATTATAGAAGCCAAAATCAATCCAATAAACTCATCCCTTATTCTGTTTCTCAAATCTTCTATATTTTTATTTCAATTCATACCAGTTATATTAAGAGGATATAATCAACCTTTATTATTAATTTTAACTAGTATTCACTTTCATCTTCAATTTTTAGTTGTTTTTTTATCAACTCACTCAAGTTGTCAATCTATAAGGAACAGCTGTCATGTTATCTCTCTGATCTCAAGTCATGTGATGAAATAATCACACACACAATTTGTTTTTACATATTTACCATAAGCTATTCTCAAAATCCAAGATATTTTTCCAAATCATAAAATATTTCTCCTGGTGCAAAGCACAGATAAGAGAGAGAAATTGTTTCATGCCTTTCCCCAAGGGAACTAGTGTAAAATGAACTAAAACTGTCCCAACTCATGTTTCAATTATGTTTGCAGATTCCATAAACAATTCACTTGTTTTTCATTCAAATGAATTTAATTTGCAATGATTTATAAATACACTTAGATGTTCAACAAAGTTTTTATTTATTGAACAAAAAATATCAACCATTTATTTTAAAAATCACTAATCATTAAGGTTTGTAAGATTCTGGATTAATGGACATGTAATGACCTTTCCCCTCATAAAATCATACAGCAACCAGAAGTTAAAAATAGAAGAACAAAAAAAAATCAAAACTAATTTTAATGACATAAGTCAAACATAGTTGATGTATTTACATAACATAAGAATTGTAAACTCCTGACATCTGTCACGACTTGAATTAGATTTATATTGATCTTAACAAGGAGAAAGTAAAAGTTTACATGACCAAAAAATTACTTGTTTTTTTTAGTTGATTCCCAACAACAATCTGAGGAATGGGAAGAGTTAGCAATCATATGAATTGAAAATGCTAGAAGATAAAACAAGAGTAATGAACATATTTAATATATTGAAGACACACTGCTATTTCAACTTACTTTTTAAAAGAAAGACTATAAAAATAAGGCTACATCACTTCTCTCATTTCATAGGTTAATAAAAAATAGATATTCTCTTACTCATTTACTAAACGTTTTTAAAAAGTTTGTAATATTAGAGAAGAAAAACATTTTCAATTCAATTTTCTATGGAAATGAGAAATGTACTTTTTCTTCCTTAGCAACAGTTGCTATAGTTAAATTATGCCCATGGTGTAATGGTTATTATCATAGAAAAATGGACACAGCAACACAAGTTCACATCCTGGAGGATGGTTGAATTTCACATAGCACTAATAGTAATACTCTTGGGTAAGATATGAATCCAACTAGCTATGAATAAATAGTAGGGCAGAGTGGGCTCTTTAACCTTGGTTAGGCAACCAGTCCAAGAGAAGTAAGACTGAATTCAAACCTGTTAATCTCTGCTTAATAAATTTGTGTAGAGGAGTTGGTAAATACATAGTCAAATTATGCTGGCCAATATGATACCCCAGTTCTGAGAGAGAGAGAGAGAGGGGGGGGGTAGTTATAGACTATATAGTATATAGTATAGAGATATGTATCTCTGATCGAGAAAGATTCCTGTAGACATTGATAATTTAAATGTTAAAATTTCAAATTCCAAAGAACATGCGCTTTCTTCCGTCCCAAGTTATCACAAAATGTTTTCAATTTTAAAGAAACCTTTTCTGTGCAGTCATCACGGCAACAAATGGTAGAGATATATTTTTAGTGGGGAAAAAAAGAATATCCAAAAAAAAATACTAAATAAATATAGGAAGACATTTCAAGTATTAACTCAAGAAAATTGAGAAAACAATATAAGTTGAAATAATTATTTTCATTAAAATAATTTATTTCAACACATTGACAAAACGACAAAATAATAAAAAATAAGTTCAAAAGTTTTCTTTTCAGAAAATTCTATTTCCTTCTCTGTAAAAGAAAAGCCAAGACCTAACTTTCTGACAGACAAATCATTTTCTTTTTAACACAGACAAAAGGCACAACAAAATAATCAAAACATTAAAACCACAGAAAATTTCTTTTTCGTTCGGGGGAGAAATAACTAACTTATGATTACCTTTCCAATTTCATTCATAAAATCCTTTCCAATTTCATCTACCAAAAAAAAATCCCTCTTCAAAAAATCCTTACTGTCATTTTTGTTTTTTTAATCCAACAGTCTCAAAATTGTCCGTCTACAATCAATGTTTGTCACACGTCGTCTGCGCTCTTTCACTCCAAAAGTGGTCGTCTATCTTTCTTCAAATTCTTCCATCTGGTTAGTTATTGGTTAATAGGTCAAGGGGGGAAACTCATGTTATTTTTTAAATTTGTTTAAATTATTTTTAAAAAATCGTAAATTACCTTATTCTTATTTTTATTTTTTTAAATTTAATCCTTAACTTGTTAATTCTTTTTAACAAGTTATGACACTGGCACAACTACATAAAATTTCTTAACTAATTTGATGTTGTATAAAACACAAATCTGTTGAATTTGTTTCAACTGTTCCTCTCTCATAGGGAAGAGTCAGTGGAGCTTTATAATTGCTATCTTCCAGATTTGTCCTTCTATTTGCCGATTCTAACGTCATTTAGGTCTATGATGGTTTGGTTTGGTTTGTTTTGTTTTACGGCATATCAACCTCAGTGGGTCATTTAATGCCGATAAAGTTTTGAAATAAATTCATTCTTAATGGATAATACAATTTTTTTATAAATACATTTTTCTATTTAACCCATAGATGGGACCCTAACAGGTACTACCACTCCGGGTGGACCAGGGAGCAATGGTGATGAATGGGGTGCTCCACATTCCCCAAACCTCCAAAACTGGAACCTCACCATCAGATAGAGTTTAACATCATTCCAAGGACATGTAGACCCGCAGCCACTGCCTTCTAGCACCATATGATAAAAAGGGGTTGGGGATTGCCATAAGGGCAATAGGGTTGGGACAATCATATAGGTGCTAGGGCTTGACGTGACTAGCCGATTGATCAGAGGGAGCCTCTCCGACCGCCCGTCTAGCCCAATTAGGTCTATGAGTATATATAATTTTAAACTATCAATAGCATACAGTCTAGATGAGCAACTCTATATTCAAACTGGTATTGGCTGAATTAGGGTCCCCAAGTGAGGCTTAGGAGGAGGAAGGATATGGGCTGGTGTGGAGATAATATGGAAAAACAAAAAGACCAATGCAACTAGGATAGAGAAGAATGTACCTGTAAGAGCAAAAAGAACAGTTATACATCAATGAATTCTGACCTACAGATACAATGATATAAAGAAAAAATAAAGAAATCCTTCCAGATAAATCATATATTTGAGGAAAGTTGAAAAGTACATCTAAACTGGGGGGAAAGAAAAAACATGCAAAAGTATCAAATTTTAAGACAATTTTTCAATTATCAACAAAAAATGCCTTTGCACCTTATACTACATAAAGACATTTTTATTAAATCAGGAGATTAAATACGATAGATATTTTTTTAAAAATGAGAATAATTTACCTGTATTCTTAAGTTAATGTCAACAGAATTAGTAAGTTGGTATGACAATGTGGAGATTCAAAATTCCACGAACCGGAATTATGTTGCCACTAAAATCAAATTGCTGTCATTTTTGTAACAGAGTAACACTGTGGTATCCAAACAGCAATGTAAGAGACCCCAGTTGTGTCTTAACTACCTGGATCGAATTTGCGTCCTTTGGAATGCAAAAAACACGACTTAAGAATGACACAGATACAAGGCTTGATTCAGGTGCCTGGATGCACAAAAAGTTGTGTGGACTCTTAAATTGGAAAACTTTTCAAGACTATCCAGTAATTTGTTTATAACTTGACAGAAAAGAATAATAAGGAACCCTTATAACCAATTGCAATCTAAATCTTCATCTTTTGCTCAGTGTAGATAAATTAATGAGTTTTGTAGTTGTTACCATGACCCACTAAAATGGCAGCTAAGATATCAACAGATTTTTTTTTATACCAATCCTGCCCTATTCCTTAGATCCCTAGTGACTTGGTCACTGTATTAGCATTTTTGCCAAAGAAAAGTAATCCCTTAGTCTTAGAATCCCCTAAATAGTTTTAAAATGGCTTGAGATGAATAGAAAATTATTACCTTGTTTTAGCTAAAAGTAAAATAGACACTTTAGAGATAGTGTGAATACTAACAGGTATTTAGACATATAAAACGAATGAAAGTTTTTGAAGGTTCTAAGATTTTTAGGTGTAGAAATCTAGATTTTATTCAGAGAGATTCATAAAGAATCGTAAAAGGTCCTTTTCAGATTGGGCCCTGTTGGAACTTTTTATCATCCAGTAAACGAAACTGGAACCATTTGGATGGTCAATTAGCCACCACATTCTTAGTATAACAGGTACTAAGATAAAAGATATTTTGAACCTTGCCCAATAGGGTGCTAACAGGATAAACTATATTTTCATTCTTCTTAAGCTGTATATTTGAGTTTTAAACAAATTATTTTTATTGTAAATTATAAATATAATTAAATTTATAAATTATTTCTTACCAAATCTCACACTTAGTTTGTGTATTTAGGGTAAATAAGTTACCATAGAAACACTTTTAAATGCATGTTTATTACTTTTTGTAAATAAAGAATAAGTTTAAATGTTTTATATGTTAGAATTTGTAACTCATAGGAGTTTTTTGTTGGTTTTATGATAGTTGCATGTTGTATAGAACCTTTATTTGAAGTTTGTTTTGTCTTTTGTTCTTTGTTATATTTTTATTGTAAATGTATATAAAATATGCCAGGCCTTTTTTTAATAAATCTCACTTATGCAAATGTTTGTTTTCATTTTAAGTTTTCACAACTACATATGTGTGAATGTAATAAAAGGCCATTCTAAAAACATAATCTGCAGTTTGTAAGTTCTTTCATGCACATCAACATACAGTTCATCAGGTCGGGATCCACAAGTTTAGTGAAATCATTTTCAGATTAGTAAAATATTGAAGACTTTTGTATATACAATCTACAAAGAAATTCTCTTGCCTTCTTTTAAGAAACTAATGTTAACTTTTTTAACAATTGCTTATTAAAATATAATTTATGTTATTACTTTATATACTAATTTTGATAAGTTTAACATTAATTTTAGTCTATATAAAGATTCTATTTTACAAAGAATTACCTTATTAAATAGAAGCTCTGCTATAATATTTTTTCTAAAAGTTATTAAGCACAATATGGAGAAATAAGTGGCTCTAAGCAGATTTGAATAATTCTCAAGAGCCTCTTGAGTGTTGGCAATAAACCAGCTCAACTAGTTGTTTCATAAACTCTATACAAAAACCAAGTGGACTTGTCTGTCAAGGTAATCATTACAAAAAAAATATTTCTTCCTTTTATATCTCTTAATACATCTTAACAACCAATAAATTCACTTACACTTTTATCAGTTTCTTAAGTAGACAACATTTCACTTAATAGCAAATACTTTATACAGATTAACCCACTACATTTGAAAATCATCTTAGATTTACACTTGGAATTAAATTCATTTTTTCATAATTGTTTTTTATAGTTAACATCTTTTTTTTTTTTGTATTGTTCCGAAATAGGTGGATATTTTTTTTTTAATCTCAAACTATTTAACTTGAAATGATTTCTCAATAGAAACAAATGTTTTACCAATGGATAAAGTTTCAAGTCTTACAAGGAATATATATGACTTACTATGAATTTGTAAGGAAAGAAAAAATAAAAGTCAACAGTAAACAAAAAAACAAACATCACATACAGAATAGGAATCTACGAAAATAAAAAAAAATTCTTCACAATAGATGAATATGTAAAACTACAAAAAAAGATTTTTTGCAGTTTTCTCAAATCTCTTAACACCCAAAACTATAATAATGCAATGACTTTTTAAAGATACGTTATACTGAAGACATGAAAATACTTTCAATTATAATGAAAAACTATTGAAGACTCACCATTAAAAAAGAACAAGAATTTAAAAGAAGTTTTATTGAGACAACTTGTGACAAGTCAATTTCCTTAAAGAATGTACAGAATAAAATGAATGATCAATTTATTCTGCCAACAAAACATTGAATTGTTCTAAAACTACACACCCACACAGATATATTTCCAAAAAGAATGAATCCTCCTATTTCACATAATTTGTTTGTAAAGCACCATTTTGGGGTGGGGATCTATTGTGGTTAGCATTATTTTAAAATTAGATTGTAGTAATTGTAACAAAACAAAAACAAAAACAAAAAACAAAAACAAAAACGTTTCCCCTTTATTCTATATAAAAAAAAGGTTTTAAAAAAATCCCTTTATTTATCTCCCCTTTAATTTAACTTCTCCTGCTTGGTTGGAAGAAAATTTGTTGTCCCTCCAAAAACTAAGACACTACCAAAAAGGAACCTAATCATAATTAGAAGATTTTTTGCAACTCTTCAAAATTTAATCATATAACCGATTTCTTCTAATTAACAGTACAACCACTTCTTTATAAAAAAAAAAAAAATAAATAAATAAATAAATAAAAAGGCTTCCTTTCTCAACCATTTTTCTAAATAAAACAATTAAGTATTAGGTTCATGAAAATAACTTGCTTCTTTGTTTTAATGAATATTTCTCCACACAAACGTACCTCCAGTCTTAAAATAGATTTTAATATACAATAATACTTTCATTTGTGAAAAGAAAAATTTACAAGAAACTAGACAACACAGGAACCATGATGATATTAATGTTTCTATTTAGGAAGGAGTAAAAGATTCTAATGAGAATTTCATGATTATTTCCATTATTTTAAGAATTTGGACAATTGAAAAATTAATGTTAATTATGAACAAAAATTATGATTGGTTTGCAAATTGCTTTATTCTCTCACGGCATTTTAAGTGTATTGTTCTAACAAAAACCACAGCTATGATGTGCTATTTTTTATTGGCCTACAATATATTCATACAAGACCACTTGAAAGTTTATGGACCACTACTAAGATATGACCATTGTTATAGGGGGAAAACAAATAAATAAATAACCCATAAAATGTGCATCCAAACACCAATTAGTAAAATAAACTTTTCAAATAATGAATACAAACAAAAATACAGGATGTATTTCAATTATTTATTCAAAAAATGGAATTTATTTCACCAAAACTGAAAATTTGGCATGTGCAAAAGTATGAGACCACTCCCTCTGTACTGGTGAAGTCAAGTAGGTAATAAATTCAGTTGAAACATTTAAATGCTTGATTATTCAATTTAAACTGACCAATGAAATAGACATCTGAAAGGAATTCCTAAATCATCTCCTGGTAATTCCTTTAGGTTGTTGTCTCCTTCATAACAGTCTCTCCATTCTTTTCTCTCAGACTTTCTTCAAACAATGTCACAGAGACACTCCCTTTGAGCAAAGTCGAAACTGTCCCCATGTCCACAAGAAATGCCTTATATCTAGTTTTGTCATGGACACAATTTGCATAGGCGTTGGCATAATCACACCACTGACAATACTACACCCCATAAATCTGTCCATCAATGGTGACCATGCTCTTTTTCAGAAAACTGGCAGGACAAACAAATGCACTTTACTGGAGGCAAGTCATTTTGTTCACTACATCCTCATTTATAAATTGGTTGGGCAACACATTATAAGAAAGGAGAAACCAGCTAAGCTACTGTAATGTCTCACAAATCAACAATGCCAAGAGGAAATTAATTCTGAAGGCTTCAGGAAGAAGGTACTGTCTTTTTCAATAGGAAAAGCTATAAAACCATCTCAAAAAGATTTCAGTTCCATCCATTCACTGTAAGATTAATAGACTGCAACTCTTCCTAAAAGTTGACATCTATCAAAACTAGTACCAAGAAACACTAGTAAAATAATAAAGAAGGTAAAAGTTAACCCATACATTATCTTGGAAAGACTTGGTAGCATCTCAAGTAAATGTACAGGTGTCTACAATCAGACAAAAATTGAATGGACATTACATTCGGTTATTTCCTATAAGTCCAACATAAACAAAAACACTCTTGACCGATAAATTATTTATTCATTTTCCCATTAAACTAACCCTAAGCCCATCTTCTTTTTTCCTAGTAGATCAATAAATAAATACCTTATCAGTCAAGAGTGGTTCCCCTTTGTTTATGTTGGACTTATAGGAAATAACCTGACATTCATTAGATGGCTGCTAGAAGGAAACCTCTGTTCTCAAAGAAGAACAAAGCTGTTTGTTTAAACTTTGCCAAAGAACACTTGGATAAATCAGAATCCTTCTGGAAATCCATTCTCTGGACAATTGAATCAAAGAGAATTGTTTGATCACAATCAAAACTGTTATATTTGGAGAAAAGTCAGCACTGGCTACCAATCAAAGAACATCATTCCAACAGTGAAGCATGATAAGATCTGAGGCTGTTTTTCTGCCTCTGGACCTGGAAAACTTCATATTTATCCAGGGAAATATGAATTCCCAGTCCTATCAATAAATTCTGGATTAGAATCTCTTACCATCAGTCAGGAAGTTGAAGCTTGGCCAAAAATAGATTCTGCAGCAAGACAAGGACCCAAAGAATACAAACAGACCTACCAAAGAATGGCTTAAAGGGAAGAGGATTTGTACTCTGGATTGGCCTCGTCAAAGTCCGGATTTCAATCCAATGTTGGGGTCAATCCTGAAGCTAGTGATTCATGCCAGAATTTCCCCCCCCCCACCTCTCTTAACTGGCTGAATTTTACAAGGAGGAATGAGCAAAAATACCCAACATCAGATGTGAGACTGCTAAGTATATACAGAAGACATTTGGTGGAAGTAATTGCTGCAAAAGGGGGTTCCATAAGGTACTAACTAAAAAAATTTCACATACTTTTGCAAATGTCAAATTTTCAGTTTTGGCAAAATAAATCCTTTTTTTTAATAATAAAATGATACTTTTTTGTGCGTATTCATTATTTGGAAAATCTACTTTACAAATTGATATTTGGATGAACATTTAATAGGCTTATTTTTTTTTTCTTTACAATTACAGGGGGAGGGGGGGGGGCAAACATTTTCAAGCAGTATATAATGAGAAACTGAACCATTCATGATATTCCTGAAATTAATTCCAACCAAAAAAGATTTTTTAAATCTCAAACTTCATAATTGATACATGGAAGTAAAAAATTTAAAAATTAAAAAAATTAAAAATGTCTGCCATCAACTATATTATTCAAGGAATTTTTGGAATTAATGGTCATTGTATAAGCCTATGTAAAAAAAAAATGTTTTAAAAGCCTTGATTGTGAATATGGATTTTCAAAAAAGGTAGATAAGCCATTACTAACATGGAGGATTTGCATACTATAGCACTATAAAGAGTGTCCACTGAACAAATCCCTAATAAAGGATTGATGGTGGAATTAATTAAAACATCATTTGATTATTGTCAGAAAGGTGATTCTAAAAGCCAATGTACAAAAAAGCTGAGGATCCCCTCAATGCAAATGGCTAAAGTTAATTAGACAACATGTTATTTTTGGAAAAGTTTTTTTTAATGACAATGTACTTAATTTCTCCAGGAAAAGATAATATGATTGGAGTCAAAATGTACTAAAAATAAGAAATTGGATATTTGTGTTAGGATTAATTCATGTTTAGAAAAATATAAAACAAACTACTGTTTTTAAGCGTTGACTGTAATAATAAAGAGAAAAAATAATGTCCATGGAAATGTGTCACATTATATTGGCCTGTAGTTGTTGACAGAATGCTAAGACAATGACAAAAAAAGTGAAACAGATTTAGTGGAATGAGGCAAAGATAACACTCTGATCTGGTTGACTGAATTTTCTTAATATGGCAAAATAAGAAGTTTTGTACATCCATAGGTGAATAAAGAAGTATCTTTTGAAGGTGTAAAGAAAAAGAAAAATAATTTATTTAAAATATAAATTATAAATATATTAATATATATTATATTAAAATAAGAGAACTAATCAAATGAGACATTGTTTATGATCTGTCTAATAGTGGTGGTGAAAGAAGCCTGACCAATAGAAATACAAAGGTGCCAGGCATGAACCCAAAAGAAAACCTTAACCAATAGTAGCAAATAAGGACATGTCTCATAATGTCAGTGAAAGGATTTTGAACAATGGGAACATGAAGAGGCATGAATCAATCTGGGAAAGACTCTTTGAGCAAAAAAGAAAACTAAACAGATACAGAACTTCTGTTCATCAGTTAGTTTAGAGTAGCCATTAAACCAGTTAAACCTGCACCTGACTAACATCCTCACATAAAAAAAAAAGAACTCAATAAATTGAATCAAGAAAAATGAAGTTTGCAGAATAATTAATTCCAAACCCAACAACTTAATAAATGCCATTTATTATTACTGTTAAGAAGACTCCAGCCTTAAGTGAAATTCTTCTAATTAGACAACCAGTCTCTGAAGTTGAAGAACTATATTTTCATAAATACAGGAAAGGTTAACAAAAGTTTCTAACACCAAAATAGAATAAACACTTTTATTGAAGTTATATTTATAAATTGAATTTTAGAGATGAGGTGTGATTATTTGTATTATTTAGATTTTTCAGACAGTTTTCCTCATCCTTATTACTATATACACAATGTTTCTGCCAGGTGTCTCATTGTCAAACTCAGGAGAATTCATGTTGTAATGCCTTCACAGAACTTCAAACCCTTTATTTAATCCATTTCAGTTGATTGCTCTCATTCAATCAACCATGACAGAGTACAAGTGTTAAGCTATGTTAAGTATTCTAGGTTATTTTTGCCTGTAGTGAGGATTGAACCATTTTTAAGTGATAATCATCGAGAGGTTGCAGGTTCAATCCTGACTACAGGTGAAATAACATAGAATACTTAACATAGCTGAACACTTGCACCTGGTCATGGTTAATGGAATGAAAACAATTTACCTCAATGGATTAAATAAAAGGTTTGGTTTGAAGTTCCAAGAAGGTTCCATGATTTGACAAGAAACATCTGAAGAAGGCTGGTGGGCACATCAGCCAAAACGTTGTGTATATAACAAAGATGAGGACAACAGTCTCAAAAATTTATTTATAATCCAGTATTTTTCTTCATTTCATCGAATGGCCTAGATTTATTTTGTTTTGGATCAGCCGGTGATCCTTGGTTGGATATGAAATTACAACCAGATCTTTCAAGATCTAAAATTAACACAATAGGAGTGCAGATCATATGACTGACTCAACAACAGGAAATTGATCAACCATTGCATGACTGTGTCCAACATTAAAGGTGTGGCCTGTCACCGGATCACAAGACAACACTCTTCTTACAATTTCCATTGATTTAGTCTTGTACCAATAAATAATACATTTATATATCAACAAATATCTTTTATATCAACAACCAATAAAACAAATCATTAAAATGTGAGAGAAAAAAAAAGGTTGATTACAAGATTATCAAGAAAATCCTTTTCATATCAGGAAAATGTTATGTCATTCATTATATAATTACATAATACTGGAAAGATTTGAAAGTTGTCATGAGAAACTACTATTGTATAACCAGACAATTGGGTTACCTTTTCAGAGAAGAAAAATATTTTAATGTGACAAGAATGAATATTAAATTTCCATGAATGATTTGTTTTGCTTTGAAAATTAAAGTTTTTATTTTTTATAAAAGAAAAAACTATTGATTCAAGACAATATAAATGAAAATTAAAGTTAATTTCAAATGTTTTTTTATTCATATAAAGTCTCATTTTCTGAATTAAATTTTTATATTTTCCTTAATTTACATCTTTCTTACAATCATTTCTTCCCTTCCATCTAAATCCACTTATTTCTTTCTTTCAGTTCATTTTTTCATAAGAAGTTCCATTGATATAGTAACAATTGAGCATACTTATATTGAGCAATGATTTGCATTACCATAATAACAGAATTTCTCATTAATTTGTATTGAAATAAGATTGCATGACGAAAAAAATAAAGTCATGTTGTGGTTTAGCTCAATCAGTAAAGCATCTGCTTAGGAATCACAAGGTTTTACGTTTAATACCTGTCCTCACCAACTCGGCACATGAGTAATACAGCTTGGTTTGGTTTGGTTTGGTTTGGTTTGGTTGTTTTACGTCATATCAACCTCGGTGGGTCATTTAATACCGATAAAGTTGTGAAATAAATTCATTCTTAATGCATAATACAATTTTGTTTATCAACTCATGTTTTTCTATTCAACCCATAGATGGGACCCTAACTCTGGGTCAGAGTGGACCAGGGAGCAATGGTGATGAAGGGGTACTCCACATTCCCCAAACCTCCAAAACTGGAACCTCACCATCAGATAGAGTTTAATGTCATTCCCAGGATATGTAGACCCTCAGCCACCGCCTTCTAGCACCCATATAATAAAAAGGGTTGGGGCTTGCCATAAGGGCAATAGGGTTGGGAAAATCATATAGGTGCTAGGGCTTGACATGGTCAGCCGATTGATCGAAGGGGGCCTCTCCGACCGCCAGTCTAGCCCAAGATAGGGCCAAAGTGGAGTATTGCAAGTCATGAACTGCTCAACCACCTAGGTTCTATCCTTAAGCATCATGGGTCGCCACTCATGGCCAACAGGTGGCCCCATTGGGGGAGTCTTACCCCTCTGCAAAAGTGAAGTCAGTGCATTCTAACACCCCAGCCAACAGGGTGGGATACAGCTTGGATCTGATTTGTGCAGTAAAGCATCTGGATGTTGACAATAGGTGTGGCACACCACCTTAGCCAAAAAAATATCCCTAGTCTAATGCTAGCAAAAAGGGGATAGACTCCCTCACTGTTTAGCTGATACCAACAATAGGCCACTCCACAGATTTCATATATAAGTAGATGGCATCAATATCACAAGATTATGGATCTGTGCTCAGCCATTATGGCACAGGCTTTGGCAAGAAGACTAGAAATTGTATTATGGATTCCAACTTCTGGTTTTGAAATCTCCAAGACCAGTTGCCGTATCAAGAACACAGTCTGCTCTACTATTTTACCCAAAGATGGTGTGAGAAGAAATATATTTATGCTTTTCCCAAGGGCATTAGCACAAAGTGAAATGTAAACAGCCTTAACAAGAATCCGAACTTGGTTTGCCAAGTTCATTTCATACTATGATAACCATTACACTATCCATGTACCTCTATGCATAGATAGCTCAGAAAACATTTTAAGTTTTCCTTTCATGTTTCATCTTTTTCTAATGTAGACTTTAAAAAATGTAGAAACCTTTAAGAAACTTGGCAATCTATAAATTTTATTGAAACAAGTACAAAAGTACATGTTCACTCTGAAATCAATATTAAGAATTGATAAGGTTTTGTTTGTAAACAGCCAAATAGTTTGATGTCCAGCAACCAAATTTATTGCACATGTTTATAGAAGCCAAGAGAAGATTTTGGCATAAAAGTTTTGCTCCTCATAAGAGAAATAAGGGCTCACATTAAGAAAGGTCTCTAACAATATATAATTGGAAGCCACATAGCTGTAAGATATAATTAATCATACAATTAGAATATTCAAATTTCAAAAGGAAAAAAATAATTTGTCCAATTAAAATCATTATTAAGATAAATGTTACTAATGAGATTCTTAATTTTGGAGTTTTAAAATGATTATGCAGCATTATTGCTTAGTTAGGACTAACAATCTGGATGAAAAATAAAAATATTTACACCACTAAATCTCTTAAATGTTATTCAATCAAAACAATTAATTAAAAAGAAACTGAAATTTTTTACAGTAGAATATTAACATCATGAGATAATTTTAAAATTGATAAATCTCTTTTCTATTAAGTGGATTTATCTTTTATAGTAATGATTACCATTTTGTAATTGTTTGGTGTCATTGACAACAAACAATTGTAAACTAACCAACTGTGAACAGTCTTGATTTCTTATTTTGTATCGAGGAGTTCTTCAGTTATTGATTGATATATCAATTAACAAAAAGTTTAAAATATGAATCTAAAATTATTTGGTTGGTTGGTTGGGTTTCATGGCATGTCAATTTTTTTTTTACCAAAAACGTTTTTGTGTTATTCATTCTTAATGGGTACGTAATTTGTTTTAAACGCATTTTTCTATTTAACCCATAGATGGGATCCTAACAGGTACTACCACTCCGGGTCAGAGTGGAGCTAGAAGCAATGATGATAAAGGGGTGCTCCACATTCCCCGGAACTGGAACCTCACCATCAGATAGAGTTTAACGTCATACCCAGGACATCAAGACCCTCAGCCACCACCTTCTAGCACATATGATAAAAAGGGTTAGGGCTTGCTATAAGGGCAATAGGGTTGGGACAATCATATAGGAGCTAGGGCTTGACGTGACCAGCTGATTGATTGGAGGGGGCCTCTCCGATCACCCATCTTGCCTTAAGGAGTTTAACATTATTTGGTACAAATTAATGAAAATAGTTCTTGATTGAATTTATATCAATTTAGAATAAACCAAATTTTGCAACATTTCTAGAGCATCCAATAAGCATTATACTAATACTATGATTGGATTATGAGATAAACATACTTTCCATTGAATATTGCAATATGCAAGTTTCTATTTATATAAACTTCAGTCAAGCTGTTGCCTTTTATTTAAAACAAACCAAATATTCATATCAGATTTCTAAACATGAAAGAATAAAGTTGGATTCTAACATGGAGATAACATAAAAATCAATACAAACTTTTTTCTTTTAGTTTGATGGAAATCATTACAAAAATGAGAAAGTGAAAACTTAATATAAAAAATATTGAGAAAACCAAAACTAAATATGAGAAAGAGAAAGAGAAAACAAAAAAGAAAGAGAAAACAAAAAAGAAAGAGAAAACAAAAAGAGAAAACAAAAAAGAGAAAACAAAAAGAAAGAGAAAACAAAAAAGAGAAAAAAAGAAAAAAGAAAGAGAAAAAAGAGAAAAAAGAAAGAGAAAAAAGAAGAGAAAAAAAAGAAAGAGAAAAAGAAGAGAAAAAAAGAAAAAGAAAGAAAAAAGAAAGAGAAGAAAAAAAAGAAAGAGAAAAGTGATTCCTATTTTTGCTTGCTGTGCTGTCAATCAACCGTGCAGAAAAATGTTACATTTATTTGTTAATAAGAGTTTTTTTCTTATTAGTCACGCACTTGAAATATGGCAAAATAAACTGCTGTTTACTTTTATGTTCAAAGCTGATAAGAAATCTTTTGAAAGATTTTACAAAAAAAAAAAAAAAAAAAAAAAAAAAAAAAAAGGGTGAGGACTGACAATGTGCTCACTTGACTGTTTAGTATTTATGAAATTATTCAAACAGTAAACCGAGATTCATTTATAGGAATAAACTTTAAATAGTAAATTTATTCCTTTAATGAATCTCAGCTTACTATTTGAATAATTTCACAAATATATATCTTAAGAACCAGTATAAATGAGGTTTCTTATGGTTTGACTATCCTGAGTGAGGTAGTGTGTTTAAATTCATGCTAATTCCCTGTCTTGCCCCTACCCTCAGCTATAGTTAAATATTTGGGCAGATTGGGCTCTTTACCTTGGTAAGGTAACCAGTCTAGAAGGAAAGACTAAATTTAAAAACTTGAGGAGTGTTGGTTCAGAGAATCAATGGCACAGTGATGCATTATTCTTCTGTTATTAGCTCATCCAAAAAGTATGGTGCTGGTTCAATCCTTCACTGCTATAAACAAATCACCTGTGTAAGCAGTTTAGCAGTTCATATCTTTAACAAGATTGTTGATTACTCACATATAGACAACTAAAAACTTGGGTTATGGACAACTCTTCAGGAAAACAAAAATGGATGAGACGAGATGATTAATAAGAGAAAAATGTCTTTATCACTAAAGAAGATTTAAGAGTAGGTCATTACTAAGTGTTGTCATACCTTGATTCTATACATAAATAATAAGTAAAAACTGAATAAGGTCAATGGTATTATTTTTAAAAAACAATGTCATGATTACATAAGCCACACACATTTAATGACTTGCATAAACAGATCAGTATTTACATAGATCATTCCAGTAAGCATCAATATCAGATAAAATATCTATGATATTTAGTTACTTACAAAAACGATCATAAATAATTTATTGAGGAAACAACCAATATGAAATATGAGACAAATCTACAAATATTACAAGAGGTTCATATTTAATGAATATAAATAAATTACCACAAATATACAAATACCAACTACTAATCAATATATTTTTATAACCTTTCTGCTACAATATTCTTTAGTTTGGATTTCCTCAATATTTAATATTAAATTTTTTATTTTCTTATTAAATTACTTTATGAAACAAAACTAACAAACAGAAAAATATACATACTATTTATTTTACAACAATTGAAATTGTAGCATAGCATCCTTATGTTCTTCTATTGGATTGGGTTTCATCTCTTCTTTGCTGGGAGTGTCTCTCTCTCTCTCTCTCTCTCTCTCTCTCTCTTTTACAATAGACATTTACTCAACTTTATTCCTTAGAATGATTTTTCTCTCAATACATTCATCACCTGCACACACATGGGTCGGGGGAGCAGAGACAGAAAAACATGTCCTGCCCAAAGGGCCACTGGACTCAACTCTTCTCATCCTATTTTCCCAGCATCACTTGGTCACATGCCTCTCAAAACAAATGAGAGGCCTTGTTCCAGATTAAACTTTTGGACTCCTATTAAACCATGAAAATGTTGGTCAATCATACTTTTTCTGGTAGCTTGGATTATTTGAAAATAACATTGATTTTATTTATTTAAATACAAGCCATTAGGAATTTGTCTGAATTTTTAAAATGAAAGATTATCATTATTAATTAATCTATTCAATATAAGGAAGATTGTTCAGAATAAAATCTACCTTTTAAGCAAAATGTTGGTTTCCACAAGCAGAGATAGAAGGGTGTAAAACTGAGGGGATTTTGTTTAGCATAAATCAGCAGAGACTTATGAAAGTGGGCGTGTGTGTTCTATGCATCAGAACAGGGTTCAAAAGTAGTTTAAAATTTTAGAGAAACTTCAGAGCCAAGCTAAAAAAAGATGACCAAGAACTATGTGTATACTGTCCCATTCAATCATTGTAGGGGAAGCAAAAGAGAAAGTAGCCACACTTTAGTTATAAAATTAACATCAAAAAGTGATAATCCAAAAGTGAGAGAGACTATGGAATCAAACATGTTGTTGATGTAAAGAGAGAAAAGTAGTTGGAATGAGCAATTCCTTTGAAATGAATTGAGAAAAGTAAGAGAATATTAGAAAACAAGATGACTGAAATAACCAACACGTGTTATGCTCTAATAAACCTTTCCTTAGAAGACCAAACATAGATATTATGGATACATTCCTTTAGTGTATGAAGACCATGTTCAAATCACAAAAGTGACTGGTTTTAGATACTTCAAAGCTCTGTATGCATATTATATTATTGTAGAATTACCTTCACCAACAAAAATGATAGTTACATAATATTGCAATTGCATCATACTTATATATCAATAGCAACAACAGGATATTATACAAGTGTATGCCCCCCCCCAAAAAAAAAAAACTGCCACAGAGATTTTAAACAGTTCAATAATGTAATAAAGATGGATTCCTTCCAGGCTGAGAGTGTTGGGTACTTCCAATTTGGCTACCAAGTGTTTGAGCTGAGACAAAGAATCCGCATTTCAAATACTAATTTTCTGGGGAGGGGAGCAGACAAACCCTCCCAGTTAGAAGTAGAAGGTTTCTGCAACACAATCTTTCTGCTTACTATTTCCTTTCATTTGGTTCCATTAAACTGAGCTTCATAAATATCACTAATTAGTGAACACAATAGAAATATTAAGTTAACCTCAGAATTATTGATTCTAATTCAACCAAGAAAAAAGCATTCAGTCTTGGATACAAAGATTTAGAATTTGTATTCTTTCTATTTCTGTATGAATTTACTCATACCATTAAAAAAGATGACAATATCAAAATAATTTTGCAATTGTATTAATTAATTTTCTTATTTACATTGAATATTTCCTGAATATGAAACAAAAGATAAAATTGGTTAAATGTAAAAATGAACTGTAAATTGTTTTCTATCCATTTATCTAAGAGTTAAAAATAATCTAAAACCTAAATAAATTATGGTGTTTTACTTTTTAAGTTTTAATTCTATGTCTAATACATTACCATAACATTTCACATTGAATTATTATGAAGTTTCATCTGCAAAATCTAATATAATTTTTTTTTTTGTTTAAGTTGTTGAAAGAGTATTATACCAATATGAACAATTTGGAAAAAATGATGTAAAAAAGTATTGCATACATAGATAAATATACAAATGCTTGAGAACAGACAAGGAAGAAGGGATGAGTTTTTTTGGAAAGGTTTTCTTGATTACTAATATGGCAACATGAAATGAATTTAAAAATCATCTGAAAAATTGAGTGTTTTCAGCACTTTTTGTTGTCTTCAACCACTTTCAAGAATGTACTTTCACAAAATTTAAACAAGGTTCATTTTCATTGTGTCTCAAACCATTTTAAAAGAATGAGGTGAACTGGATTTTATTTTACATATTTGTTTTTGTACCATATAAAAATTTTTTAAAAAGTTGGCATTTGAAACCCGAAACTTTTCAGACAATTTTTACATTCATCCACTCTGGATTTATATTTCCTTGAATGTAAACAAGAAAACTTTTTTAAAAATCCATATCTTCTTTCTTGTTTGTTCTCTTTAACCAAAACATGCATTAAACACAAATCTTTGCCCAAATAGACATTGTTTAGATAAATATGAATGGATGATTGCATCTTAAATCTGGATTAATCGGAACTAACTGTAACTATTGCAAATCAAAATTTCTTCTAAAATAAGGACATTTTCATTTTTACAATCTAATATTCTACTTCAAAATCCTCTCATACTGAAAGTGTTATAGTAAAGAATGGAATGGAAAATAATATGTATATCAATTCTAGTATTATGCTATGGTGTAGTCATAATATTTGGTCCTTTCAAATGTAACAGATATCTTCTTGTGGTGACATGCACTGTGGTTGACAGCATACAACCAAAAATTCTGTCTTGTTCATTTTAAATGAATTATTGTCAGAATTGACAGGTAGTATGTCAAATTAAATAGCAGTAAACTGTGATCTTTTCTTGTATCAGTATTCTACAATACAGTTTGCAAATACATAGCCTCTTTTGTTTGGATGACCTCAGAAGTCACACCCCACCCCCCCACCTCTTGCCAGATCTATTTTTGAAGTAGCAACATAACTAGTAGAGAGGATAAACTAAAAGATTATTCCAATGAATAAAATAACTGAATAAAGATTAAAAGCTGAAAAGAATCTTTATATTTCAAAACAACAGCCACATGAACTTTTATGAAATGTTGTCAAAATATCATTAACAAAAAAAAAATACTTTGAAGAAATATCAAACACCACCATAGCCAAAATGTTACATGGATTCTTTTAATAAGATTTCTTTATTATGAATAAAACCATCTGTTGACAAACTTTAAACTACCTATAGATTTTAAAATATAATCAACTGCAAAGATATAATGGGAATTCCTCTATAATTAGCATTTAATAGTTATCTCCCAATTCTTCATATGTCTAGGAATTTTCTATATATATATTATATATATATATATATATGGTCTGATGATTGCAGAGGCAAGAAAATGACACTCACCAAGTACTGTTGGCTGTCTACGCTTAGATCTATATATGCTCATCACCAATATTGAGCATGCTTTATAAATGTAGCAAACTGCATATATATTAGTTGGGTGTATGTATGTGCATGCACATTATATAAATTGATATCTTCAAAACAACTGCAATAATCTAAGTCATTTTTTGACAACTCTAATGAATACCTCAGATTTTGGCCAACTTAGTTGTTCTTACTATTTGCATATTGAGTCAAATAACTGTTTTCTTATTCATTTAGTCTTTTGTGATCTTTATAAATAAATAATCATTTTGTTGATAGCTTTTAGAATTAAATTAGTCATTCAAATAAAACCCTTTTTTCACCTGAAACTGGTTTATTAACCTTGGACTTTTAAATCAAACTTTTGTTCAATAAAGTGAAGTAATCATTAATAAACTTATCTTGGCACAAGGCCACAAGTATAGCAGGGCACCCAGTAAGAATCAAACTCATTAACAATGAGTCTACTAGCCTTTTTTCAGTATTGTTCACAAAAATTATGATCTCTAAGTTATTCAATTTACATTTCTTGATAATAGATTTATTTGTCTTTTGAAATTTGTTCTTTTGCTCCTGTCAATGCTGGCAACTTCTGATCATTTATTAGAATTTTATGATTAACAAGTCAGATTTCAGCATTAAAAGTTGAAAATACAAATCAAGCTCTCACTAAGGATGAACAGTATCCCTACCAAGAATATATATCTTGGTGTTGAGGATCATTTCATGTGGAGTTTTTCTCTAGTGATACAGGTCATCTGTAGAGAGCTCAATGTGTATTATTTCAGGTGTGTATGGACAGAGCAATATAGATGAATAAATGAAGGAAAAAACTTTAAATTTACTTCATGTAATAATTTATTTCAACTACAATGAGCTTACCTCATAACAGAATCTTCAGACATAGAGCAAAAACATTGTTAGTCTTACTATGTTTTTGCTCTGTATAAAAAAGGTGTTACAAGCTAAGCTTGTTGTAGTTGAAATAAATTATTACATGAAGCAAATTTAAAGTTATTTTCCTTCATTTAATTATATATATATATATATATATATATATATATATATAGGATAAGGGCCAGTTTAGCTCAATTGGTAGAGCACCTGCCTAGGAGTCACATGGCCTAGTGCAATACTGGTCCCCACCTACTCAACACATGAATAGCACAGATTGTGTAATCTGATCTGTGTGGTAAAGTGGGGAGCTGACGGTAGATATGCCACTCCACCTCAGCAAAACAAAAAAAAACAATCTTCCTGGTCTAGCGCTAGTGAAAAGGGGATAGACTCCCTTACTATCCAGTTTATACTGACAATAGGCCACTCCACTAATATATATATATATATATATATATATATATATAGTGATTTTTGATTTAGTGCGTTCTGGGATGCACATATTTATTTTCTTAATAAATTTTTTATTTAATTGAGTAAACAACTGAAGCTGGCTAACTTATATATTCTAAGAAACTATTGTGTATACATAATCATACATACATATATATATATATATATATATATACATATATATATACATACATACATATATATATATTATATATCAAGGCAACCAAATAGAGATAAGAAATAATTCCATAACAGAGTTGATACAAAAGATATTACTGGATGAAAGGGTGATTAAAAAAAATGATCAATTAATAATTTTCCATGTCTGTCTACTTCCCTCCCAAATCACAAAAAGACCAAAGAAATGAAATTAAGGACAGTGCAAAGTCAGCAAGAAGCCAAGAATAAAACAAAAATTATAAAATTACATCATAAATTAAAGATGGCCTTGATTTTTTTTAAATTAAAAGAAAATAATTTTGTTTGTACAATTAATGTAGTCTAACATGTTCAAAAGGTGAGAGTTGTCTTCCTAACTTGACAGTTCAATTCACCTGACAAAATTGATTAAGGAAGAAACCATCATAAACTACAGGTTTCAACTCTTAGAAAAAAGGAACCCGTTAATAGATTTATTAGTGCCATATTTGCCTCAACAGTATTAAATTCTACTTGCCAACAAGTTCTGTAAAGTAGAATATAGGAATTTAGATAATAAAGACAGATTTGATAATTGTGCTTTGCTGACTAAATTGGTTGACAACTAATAAGGAGAGTTTATTGTAGTTATTGTAAGTTAGCAGTCAGTGGCTACCAAAAAGATAACAATTTCAAGTATATATTTGCTTTCTCTGTTTATTTTAATTATACTTATAATCTACTTTTAGGGAGGTGCATTGTGTAATGGTTATTGTTGTAGGAAATGGACATAGCAACTAATGATCAAATCATGGATGAGACTGTTTGCATTTCACATAATACTAATACCCTTTGGAAAGGTATACATCTAGCTTTTCTCCCTCCAGCTATGGGTAAATAGTAGGAGGGACTGGGCTCTTTAATTGCAGTAAGGCAACCAGTAGAAGGAAATCTCTGCTGAATTCAAAGCTGTTAAATTTTGCTTAAGAAATTGACCTTATGTCACATCCTGCTCCATTCGTGTTTGGTAAATATATATAATCTTTAAATTAAAATAAAACATGACCATTTGTAACACAACCAAGTTTCTCTGAAGTAATGAGAAATTCTATTAACATGAAGCATTTTAGAAATTCAACATATATCTGTGATATGTTTGTATGGGTAATGATAAAGTAAACTACACTACTTAATCTCTTCTTTCTCACACAATAACTTTAGTCTCTTTTTTTCCCCCATTTCTATTTCTTTCCAACATATTTTCTCTTTACTTTCTTTCATTTGTGTTATTTGAAAGAGTTTCACTTGCCTAATTACATCAGCAATAGTTAACACATTAGACAAGCATAAATAATCCCATCATTTTTTTTATAGTATACTAGTTTTAAAAAACTTAACAGAAAAAGATATTAAAACATTAATACAAATTCACAGAAAACTTTTCATAAGATAAACCAATGCTGAACATATCCTTTTGCAGAAGATCATATAATGCCAACATCAGAAAAGAGAAAATAGTAAACCTTAGACAACAGTCATTATTCCAAGCCAATGTTTTAGCTTACCATGGTACATCAGATGTTCACCAATAGTTAACACATTAATCTTGCAATTATTGCAAGGGAGTTCATTCTTCAAAGGATTCATCATGAATATACTTCATCCAACTTGTTTAAAAGGCCATTTTTGGTGGCTATTAAGTGCAATTTTGAATCACAATCTATATAGAATCGGTGTCCCATCATGGTGTAATGGCTAGCAGATCCATTACTAATGGATAGACAGTTCGATACTCACTTGATGTCCTATACTTGTGTCACATTCTACCAGTGGCGAATGGGTTGGGTAAATACCAACTATCTATATTAAATTTATTTCATAATTAGTAGAAAAATAAATACAAAGAAATACTTTATAATCAGAATTTTGAAATTATCTCTCTTTAAAAAATCAATGATCATGGCAAGGGAAAATATCCCCCCACCCACACACACAGTACTAAGTGGCAAATTGAACTGGAAATTTATTCTCTCAGAGTATTTTGAGGGTTATTGTGCAAACAAAACTCTAGCTACAATGTGTCATTTTTGCAATGTTACAGTAATATACCAAAATTGGATCATTATAATCTAAATTTTATTATCTCAAAATTGACCATTAATTTAACTTTTAGACAAGAAAAGGATTAATTCTCCCTATTTTCTTTTAATTCAGTAATTACATGTGGTGGCAGAAATACCAACCACATTTTAAACTAACACCTATGTGGTGCAAGTGAATTTAGGCAAGTGGTAATGGTAGCTCCATCCTGCTAGTGTGTTTACTGTTGTAATGTTTTAAGACTGGTGAATATGTAATTTCTATACAGAGAGCACTTTTCATGCTATGGTGAAATGATGCTGTTCTGGATAGAAAAATCATTACTACTATGGATTGAAAATTATATCCAAAACAATATCATTATGAGTGGTTGTTTATATTCATTTGGAGGGGTTTTGTTTCACATTATTTTAGGGTTTGTTTTTGGGGAGGGTTTTCACTATAGTTTATTATGTTTTACAGTTTTCATGTTATTTATTGTCTTCCAAACCTTGGCTTCTGAATTTGTTTCAGAAATGTTTTTTTGCAAAATTTTGCAGTGTTCTTCATGAGATCCAGAGAAAACTGCTCATTTTTTTTGTATCAGATTAGATAGAAAATCTTCATTGTGGTTACCAGATGAAGTGTCTGCTATTTTAAAGTTGGTTTGGATAAGTTTCTCCTTTATACAGGTTTGTAAGATTTGCATTTTGTGATCATGTTGATCTCTTTTTCACTTCTTTCTAGAATTTATTTCCAATGATATTTATACATAGGCTAAAAACAATTTTTAGAATATCTTCTTTATTTAATCTTTTATAAAATCCTAATTGTCAACATAAAATGATTTTCATTAGTTTCTTTAGAGTAACTTAAAGATTCTATCTGCTATAATAATACTTTTCATTCAGAACTAATAAAATATGCTTTAAATTAGCTTACATTTCCACATTTTATTGCATCAATCTGATGGTTTCAGATTTGGAATTCTTGAGGTTTTCAAATGTAAGAATCGTGTCATATACTATCAAGAAAATTATTTTGATTCCATTCGGGGTTATTTCCATATCAGAGATCATTGCTTAAAATTTCCTCCCATTTAAATTCAAGCATTTTCTTTTGTTTGTCTAACAATTGCAGTAAAGCACTTTATTTTCTACAAAATTTTGGATGTATGTCTATTTTCTCTCTATGTTAACAACTGGGTTTCTCAAATTCCATAACATTAAAAACAAGCAGGTTTCAGTTACTATTTTAGTCTATAAGAGATGCCCATAAGGGCTGGTTTAGATACCGGCCCTCACCAACTCAGCATATGAGTAGTACCGGGATCTGTGTGGTAAAGTGAAGAGCTGATGGCGCTCCACCTCCAAAACAATCTCCTTGGTCTAGCACTAGTAAAAAAGGGATAGACTCCCTCACTGTCTGGCTGATACTAACTTTAGGCCACCCCAACAACTTACTTTATGATAGTCTTCATTTTGACTTTATACCTAATGTCAAGTCTATTTTTAAAAAGTGAGAAATTTTTGCTGCTTTCTCAAGATTTGTTTTATCTGAATATTGAAGATGTGAAATCCTCATTATCATACAATGACCTATTCAGAGTAATGTCCTCATTTTGTCATGATCATAATATTTCAGACATTTCACTCAATTTTAAATTAAAATCTGGACATTTTCAACCAAACTATTCAAGCCATACAAGTAGATTGTTTTGTCTATGTGAGGAGATATGTTGTATCAGTTAATTCTTTTTTTTTTTTGTTAAGTCCAACAATCAGAAACTTGAAAGGGTCAAGACACACCAAGTAGAGAAACAAGAAAGATTGAAAGCTCACCTTATAAGATATAACAAAGTTCAGCATCAACCTATGAAAGCAATTGTCAACATCAGCAAATACCATTTAAGTGGTTCTGGGGAATCAGTGCTCAATAGAACCTAACAACCATCATCAACTGAATTCTTGAATGATAGCCTCAATTAAAAGAGCCAACAGCTTTGAAAATTCCAACAGACAAAAGAACATTCAGTGGTGTTGATGGACATATTGAAACACACTGAGAAATTAACCAGCCAATTTGGAGATGGAAGTTACTTTAAAACTAAAGAAAACTCTGACCCTGAAAACAAAGAGGAAGTTGTTAATTCAGGTTTCACTATACCAACACAGAATACAGATTATTCAATGTTACGCACATACTACCACATATAACACATTACCAAAATTCACACTCTTGGTATTCTGCTAATGTCTATAGTGATGAAGTAACCACCCATTTAACCGATTTTTTGTAAATATAGTCAATCCACTAACAAGTTAGTTACTATTCTATGTAAAGAATTATGCCCATTTTATCCAAACAATAAGATATGCTCTCATTCATTCCAACCAGATTGGGAGTTTAGACAGTTTGATTCTGTTAACCAAACTTCCCACAAACCCAATCAATGGTTTTGGATAAATTTGCCTCTGATACTTTTCTTGTGGAAATAGAAATGTTGACTGTCTACAAACAAAATACTTTTAATTAGATAATTGGGACAAGAAAGTATTTTTTTTGTGTGATGTCAAACATAAACATAAAATAATTTGAGGAAATGGCCTTAAGAATTTTTCCCCAATAAAATATTAGTATAATTGGTAGAGAACAACACTGGAAAATAAAGATGAAAAGTGCACATCATATGTCCTCTTCTTAATAACCTCTTCATTAGGTCAACCATAAAAAGAAATGAACATCATATAGAAAAGAAGAACATATTTTCATAGATAGCATCTTCAGACTCCATCCATTTAAAAAATAAATACTCATCAGATTCCTTTTTTACCCAGAACTAAAAAGAATTCCCTATCTTTGCATATAAATTTATGTTGAAAAGGACTGTAGACATTATCACACACTAATGGACTCATGACTAGTACCCTCATATTGGTTGTTGTTATAGTCCTATTTCAGCTGTCATATCTTGCAGAACATGGTTTAATAGACAAAAGCATTGGTTAAACTGTATAGTGACCTGATGATCATGAGTTCAATCCTTGTGTTAGGTAGTACATAAAAGTCACTGGGAAATACAAATAGCAAAGACAGAAGATATCTAAACAAGGACAACAGAATGAGAAGTCTAACTGGAGTGAATAAAAGGTTCAGTTTGAAATTCTCATAAGGATACAGACTATGAGAGACACCTGAAGAAGGTTGGAGAGTAGAGTGATTAAAATATGAATATAATTACAACCAAGATTAGGACTAGTCCAAGCACATCAATGTATGAGAATGATAATTTGTTATATCAAACAAAAAGAACCAGAACAAGTATACTCGAATAGATCCTTTCATTAGATTACACAAGTTGCTGTAACATGAACATTGTTATCTTTACCTGTTAATACAATTTGAAAGATAATAAATCAGCAGAAAGTCAGCCATTGTACACTAAAGACAATAACATGTAAACTAATTCTTGTCTATTTGCAAGTGTTTATGTATTGTATGGATAGGAAATCTTCAGAAAGAACAAAACAAATATAACTGAAGTTATAGCAAAAAATAATTATTGAATAAAGAATAAAAGAGTCCATTTAACATTTCAAATAATAAAATGTACAATTTAAAATATCTTTAAAAAAAAAAAAAACAATGTTTTATATTGTACAATACTGTAAGGTAAAAATCAAAGTTTTAAATACCTAAAGTCATTGATATCTTATGGGTATATCATGTTAAAATTACATTATTTTACATACAACTCTCTCCTGGTGATCACTAAGTTTGATGCTAAATCTTATAAAGTTTATTTTTATACTATAATAGAGTACAAATATGGGGAAGTATTCTATAATTAGTATTCAACAGTTATCTCAATTAAGAAATTATAATGAACTCAAATTCAATGAAAAATCAATCAATTTTAGTCAGAAATACAGGTGTTTAAAACATCCCCTTTCCAATACAGTCATAGGAAATGGGTTCCTTAGAGAAACTTCATTCCTGTTCAATCTCTCATCAACCAACTCAAATAAAGAAAACTTTCAATCCAAAATGAAAGATGCTAGAGTTCTATTTAGACTTCTCTAAACAGATTGGTTTTTATTTGAGCATCTGAATGGTTTACTTCTAAATAATCTTTTCTTTTTAGATTAAGTAAATATGTTTGTGGCAAAAACAGTTTGAATGATGTGTATGTCCTGAAAACAATTTCAATTATTACCTTTGACAACAACAACAACCAGTGAGGTTGTGAGAAAGATAATTTGGTCTCCCTCTTTACTCAACTGCTGGACAAGGACAGTAATTATTATTACACACCACTTACACATGTTAAGATGAAAAACAGTTGCACAACAAAGAACAAATCAACGACTACTGCTAAGCTAATATTAAAATAACTTATCTCGAAATAAAAAAATTAGAACCCATTTTTGGTAAAAAGAAGAAAAAAAAGATTAAAAATATGGAGAGTTAAACAAACAAAATCAAATCAGAAAATCATTTTTTTTTTATTTTTTTTTTTTTTTTTTTTTTTTCAGAAATATGCATATGATTAACAACAATCAAGCGAGAATAAAAAAAACTTTTGAAGAGAAGTTGTCATTTATTTGACAGTTCTTTTTGGGTTCCCACCCCCCAATCCCAGAAGTATGGGGCACCCAGTGAAAATCGAACTCACTAACAATGGTCTGCTAGCTTGCTAAATAAATAATCAAAGGGCTAACATTTATTAACAAGTCACAAGCCAACGCAACATGGCAATTAAATGGAACTGTAAAAAAAAATAACTTCTGGACACATTCTTTCTCTAACACTTCAATAATCACGACATAATAAATACATTTCTCTTAAAATATATATTTTTTAAATCATTTAAATTTCACCTTGTTTTTTTGATAATAAATAATTTTATAATAAAGAAAACTACAAACAATTTCCGATGTTGTATAGCTGCACGGGTATGATCTATGAAACAAATACATCAAAAGTTTCATTCACTAAATCAAATGTAATATGTACAATTGATTTAGTAATCATGTACACATGATTGATTACTGTCAATACTTACAGTGTGTAAATAATGTGAATGTAATTAATAGAAGAAAATTGAATCATAGTTGTATTTGAATTTTAGCCTTCACCACTCTTAAGTTTTCTGCTTTTTATTAGTTACCCACTGACTTCACCGCTACCCCAACTAGCTCTAATCATTTTTTGCACTAAAAATAAATCAAATATTTCTAATGACAAAACAATATTGATTAAATATCGAATTTTTGCTTCATTTTTTAAAACTTAAAATTAATAATTTCAGCATGCAGTGGAAATCAGAAGTGTAAAAACAAAAAAAAAAGGGAATGAATGGTACTAACAAAAAAAGAGACAATTAATAATAATTGAATTAGCTGTATAACTGTATTGATTGAAAAGGTAAAATCTTTTAAAAATTGGATATTTTTTACACCTACTTGTTTAAAGTTTATGTTGTTCAGCACTTCAATATCAACCAAAATTGTTTCAATTGAATTAACTATTTATCTAAAAAAATAAGTAATTCGAAAAACTTTTCCCTTCGTACATTCATAATAATAATAATAAAAATATTAAATAAACAAAGAGAAAGCGAAGGTGGATGAATAAAAACCGTACACTAAGAAGGAGGAAAAAAAGTAGGTTAGTAGAAAAACATTGTCTCGAACTGTCACTCAGGTAAATTTATGTGAATATAAGACTTAGGTAAAGAAAAGGCAATTTAGTAAAATCGGACGGCCAGTAGCTCTAATATCGTATATATGTTTTTGAGTCATTTAAGGGGGGGGGGGATTTCACACAAAAACAAAAAAAACGTCCCAACACATTTTTATCGTGAAATTCGTTAGAACTTAACTGAGAACACACCTACTTTTTTATCGAAGTTGCAATTGTTTGTTTTTTTTTTGTTGTTTTTGTTGGAGTTTTCTTTTTTTGGGGGGTGGGGGGAGTATTAAGTTTTGCTTAGTTTAGTACTGTGCCTTATTATTCTTTATTCACTCATCTTAGTACTAAACAGAATCATCGCTGCTTAACTTCAATGATATGGCGGGAACCCTGTTCAAAGTTACAAATTTTGAATTTCTAACAAATATTCAGATTTCGTAAACATTTAATAACAATTTAATAAACAAGGTTTATTATCGTTTATGTTTATAATCACCAATTTTGAAAGAGGAGATTAAGATCTTTTGCATAGCACGAAAAAAAAAAAAAAAAGAAACATGCGACGAGATTCGACTACCCCATAAGGGTTTTTTTTTTTTAATAAGAACATTTAAAAATTCATTCATTTTTCATGCATTAAATGAAATAAATCATTGAGTTTTTTTTTAGCTGTTCGACAAAATGAACAGTTTTCAAAGCTAAAAGAAAATCGAAAACTAGCGAGTGAGTGAAAGGTTACAAAAAGCGAAACAATAGCAACATCCACATTTTATTTGCATTACCTTCCTACCTTTCCTAACCAACATGAATAACAACAGGTGTCAACACACGACTCTTTCTGGGAATGATGGGGGGGGGGAAGAAACATCATAAAAAAATTTCAACAGAAGTCCCCACCCCCCATAGTATAATGGAAAACATAAAAAATAAACCAAAAGACAAGAAATATTAAGGTAAAAAAAGAATTTGAACATAAAAGTATTCGAAACAACAAAAAATAAATCAATTTAGCAGGTAACTTTCTCAGGCGGTTTGTCAACAGTACATTTTTGAAGAGTTAAAAATTATTATAAAATAAATAAATTACATAGGTTCTTATTCGAAATTATGTTTTACAATGTTTTTTTCTTTCTCTTCTGAATTTTAATATTTTCTCCGCAGTCCACTAGAAACAAAAAAAAGGGGAGAGAGTAACTAACTTATGTTGTCAAAAGTTACGACACCTTTTGCATTATAAGGCAAAATAAACATTAATTCAAAGTAAATTTGAATTCAATGTTAAGTACAAAATATACAATTTCAATTAAAATTGTTTAGTTAAAAAGTTACGTAAGTTCGAAATCCAAAATAGAAAATTAATCTATGTATTTTTACTCGAATATTTGATTCCAGATTCTTCATGGAGAACTGTAGTTGCAATAAAATTAAAATATTTCTTTGATCAATTTGTCTCAATATTTAAACAAGTACAATTGCTGACTGAAATGTAATTATACAAAAAGGGATTGATATGTGGAATGGGGTCGGACCTGTAGTAATGGTCTTTTTTATTAAACGTGACGCATATTATACACACTACTACACAGATAAATGTTCTTAGGAATTATTTTACTATGGGTGAGGCTTGTACAACAACAAAAAGGGACTTCAATTAGGTCAGGTTGATCAGAGAATCAAATCAACATTTTATCTTTTAAATCTGATAAATGTCTAAAATCCAACTGGCATGGACTTTGGATCAAATTAAAATTAAGATCTATTTTAGTACAAGAAAATTACATAATATCTGTCTTAAAATATTTTCATTTCACCTGGGAAATGCATTTTTTTAATTTGGCTTTACAGTACAATACACAGTAGTGTATTGTATTGTAAAGCCAAATTAGTTGGGGTTTCTTTTATAGTTACCACTAATTTCGTTAAATTTTTCAAAGATATTTGAGGAAAAGTGCATCCGACACAGCCAAAACAAAAGATTTTAGAAAAAAAATTGGAAGAATAGATAAATAAATAAAGTAAAAACTAATGATAATAATCAAACGTAAAAGAAGGTAAATGAACAAATTCACAAATAACTAAAACTCAAAAAAAAGTTTCACTTAGAAAATATTCCTCTGTAAATATTTTTTTTAAAAACACAAATAACTGCAAAACTTAAAAGGGCTATCAAAAGAAAGTGCGTGAGCTTTTCTATTACAAAAATTGTTTTTGTAGAAGAAAATTCCCACTCCCCCGAAATATTTACTACTGTTACACACCCACTTTAAGGGGTTGTGAATCAACACATGTTTAAAACAAACTTTTTAACAAGTTTACAGTAAAATAAGGGGAAAATGATAATTAATGTTAAAGAAAACAGGACTAACAAAAGGGAAAAGAAATACATTTTTAAAAACTTGATAAATGTAAATAAAATCTTAAAAATACAATAAGAAAAAAATGAAAGTTTTTGTTTTGTTTTTTTTTTACCTTGTAAAAGCCAATAATGACTTATACACTTCTCCATATCCTTAAAAAAAACGTTGCTTAAAACCTAAGCACTCGTCTTTCGTAGGTGATTGCTTTTTCTTTCTTTTTTTTTTAAATCCCGATCAGGTAAATAGATACATGGGTCAAGTATTTAAGGTTGGTAAAGGGAACGGCCGTAAATCCATAGTCATGAATGGGTCACCTGTAGATGTTAAAATGAATAGAGATATCACAATATGAAAGCACAAACCACGTGACACACAGAGGCATTTCTTTTTCCTCTCTCTCTCTCTCTCTCTCTTCCCCCCTAAAGAAGACAATCATCAGGTGTGGAAAGTATCTTTGTGTGTACCCCTCTATTATTCTGATTCGTGCTTTAAAAGAAAAATGATTTTCAATAACAAAACAAATACGAACTAAATAAAATACAGGTTTCTATTTTTTTTTTTTTCGTAACTGTAAAATTCAAATTAAACAACCTCGTTACATTTGTTTACTTTAATTTATTAGTTATTATTTGACAAATGCATGGGACGAGTTATTTCAACAGCAACAAGAATGTGTATGCAGTACAGTACGCATTCACGAGAGAAGGTTGGTTCTCTGAGATGCTTTGTCCCATTTCAACAATAAAAAGACTAAAGCAATTAACACCGAGTTGAAAGAGTACCAAATCGAGCGTGTTGTACTCCACCAGTTAGAGTTATTATATTAGTTAACAATTATTGATTCATTCATCCCAATTGAAATACTTTCTTTAAAAGATTTTAGCCCCTTCCTTTGGGTGGATGCCATACTTTTACTTAAGCCTCCGGGTCAATAAATCTACTCCCCCCAAAAGTTTCAAAAATCCTTGCTATGGGAAAGCTCGTGAAGATACAAAAATTGATGTACCTGTGTTATAACATTTTTTTATATAATATTAACTTTTTAAAATATGTTTCCTTCAAAATTTCGACCATAAACATCATAAAATCATTTTCTATCATAGATTATGGGGGGGGGGATTTTTTATTGATTTTTCCAAAGTTCAGGAAAATTTGTTTGAAATCATTTCATTGAGAATACAATCAATACATGTACTCAGAGATACCCCCCTACATACTTACATTTGCTTACAGTGCACCGCTCAGATTTTGAATGCTATAATAATGGATATCAGTACAACATGTAAATAGATGTCTTCATTCTATTTGTAGTGGCCAGTTAAAATGAATTCCCACAAACAATATTCTAAATAACGTGAAATGAAAAGAACGGAAGCCAAACAAAAATGGAGGAACAACAAACACATGGTATACAGCTAACTAACAACAAAATAAATTCATTCTGTTATCATGTGTGGACAGACGAAGTGGGTTTACAGTGCCAAGAAACTGAGGTCAATGTTGTGTCATTCGGTCAGAACAAAGGGTGAGATAGAAAGAGCTTGGTATGTGTGCAGGTATAGAATAAACTTTGGTGGTATGTCTATAGAAAAATAAATTTGAGTCTTTGAAAGTGTGGTGTTTGTTTTAGCAGTAATGATTAACCTGGAAAGGTGTTAATAACTTACATTCCTAAGATAAATGTCTCATTTCGTGTCGAAAGCATAGCTGCATACCTTCTTGATCTTATTAGCGATTCTGGCATTTGGCTGGCTGGTCATGAAGCTGTGTCCATCATGGAAACTCCTCTCTTCAGGTTGGAAGCTAAGTCATGTATGTTCTTGATCTTATCAGCGATTCTGGCATTGGCTGATGGGTTGTGAAACCGCTGTCTATTGCCATGAAAAAAGTCCCTCTGGACTGAAATAGAATTCTTAATCGTTGGAATGGCCAGATCATGGTCAGCAGAAGACTGGATACCACAGGAACGTAATCAGCAGAAAGGCCAAATCGTGGTCAGCAGAAGAGCAGATTTGTTAGCGTGTCAAGAGAAGGATCAAGTCAAGAGCAAGACTGGATCATGGCCAATTGGAGACCAGATTGAGAGCGAACAGGCCCCAAAGGTCGGAATCCTTCTAGTTATTTTCCGTGCATCCCACTTATGCCAGTTAGACACAAAGGTCCATTTAATGTGGGGGTTACCCACAAACCAAAACTCATGGGATAGCAAGCAAAAAAATGCATGTATCCCCTCAGGATTCCCTGCTAAACCCACTTCAGGCACTGAGCAATAAACTCAGCCCTGCCTCTTTAAATCAATGGGGCAAGTGTTGCCTAGGGAGATGGTGCATGCACCAGTCAAGGTCAGGTTATAAGAATCTTAGGTATCAACCAATGGAATACAGAAAACTTGTACACAACATGAAAAAATAGCATCTTTAAAAAAATTAATTTTGAAATTTACATGCAACACAATTCTTAGAAAAAGATTAGTCAGTCTGTTATTAATTAAAGGTGTGGGCAGTAGTTAAAAAATGACCTGAGAATTTTGTGAGATGCTACTGAAGGGGTAAGAGAGGAGGAGTAAGGGAGAGTGAGGAAAGTAATTTTTGGATATTAATCAAGGTATTAATCTACAATGCCTTTTGCCTTCATGTTCAGACACAGTAGCCAACACAGTTGTAATTCTTTCACCCCTAACTCCCATATCTGTTAGGTAGACAGAAATGCCAAGAACCCCTTAAATTATGATATTATTTTTTAAGAATTATTTCTGTTACATTCTGACAGTTATTTTGCTTCATATATCTATTTACCAACCCCTCCGCACGAGTAGGATGCGATACAAGGTCAATTTCTTAAGCGGAAATTACCAGGTTTGAATTCAGAGTTTTCCTTCTCCTAGACTGGTTACCTAGCCTAGGTTAAAAAGCCCAGTTTTACCCATTGCTGGAGGGAGAGTAGTTGGATTCATACCTTTCCCAAAGGTATTAGCGCTATGTGAAATGCAAACAGCATCCAGGAATTGAACTTGGGTCGATGAGTCCATTTACTATGACTCTAACCATTAAGCCAATGCGTCTCCATATTTTGCTTCATTGAATGGCTGGCATGAGTGACAATTTTTATTTTTTATGGATCAGTTAATATTACAAAAATTCTCATTATGTTTGTATAATGTTTCATTCATCCAACACATAGCCCTCCACAAAATGGTAACTTGAACATTCTTAGGTTTATTGGGTTGTGAAAAAACATTGATCTTAACAAGGACCCTACAACACCAGGAGGAAAAGAAGAAGAAGAAGTGATGTTGAATATTTGATTTGAATTGGTTTAAAATTTAATAAAATAGACATGTAAGTGGTGTAATAGTTATCAGTGCAGAAAATGTAATCATATAGTAGTTAAAACTTTTATATTACTATCGTCCTCCCCAGAGTAAGTGGAGGAAGCTATTTAAAAACGTTCTCCTACTCCCTAATAGAATTGGTAGCACCAAAAGTTTTATAAATATTATTTCATCTTCTAAATTTCTATGGACAATATACAATAACAAACATGAACTGAATAAATAATACTGTAACAGTTATACTAACAATATTATTGCAATAATATTACTAAATTACCATTACTCTCTTCAACTCATTATTGAAGTTGAACTTTTTATGTAAAGAATATCTGTATTATAACCTGCATCTTTTATGTATATTTTCCATTGTTCATATAACATGTTCTATCCAGAGCCTTTACTTATTTGTAAACAGGTATCCTGACCTGATCATATGAAGCAAGGATCAATTATCTGGTCCTGCTTCAAGAGACCATCTCTCCCATTGCACTAAAAGTGGGAGGGTCAGGATTAAATCCCTAAGGCACCCCCAAAAGGAAATTTTGATGAAGCTATTTTTGGCACCTATACTTAGGACACACCCCACAATAAACTTGATCAACCTACCTTTGGATTATACACCAGATGATGGTTGAAAATGAACCAGTCAAAATATTGTGTTAACATAAAAAATGTAACTGCTGCATTTCTACTAACATTATACAATACCAGGGATATATTTGTACACACATGAATTGCTAGATTAATAAGGCAGCAATAGTTATAATAGAAAATAATATTGTAAGAATATTTAATGGCTTATCATTACCCTAGTTAATCAGTTGTCCATTGATCAAAAATGCTAATATGCTCATGCCTTAATTTAAATGTGGATTAAGCTGACCCTTAATCCAATAGATTGTTTTTCGTCTGATTTCACTCCAGGGGAGCTCCTTAAAAAGTTGTCTACCTGACTCCCAGATCTCTAGTTATATTTGTAATCTACAAATAGCAAACACTTACTCTTGACAATATCAAAATTTATTTTTCATTAAATTAAGACAAACATTTTCTCTTGTATTAAAACTTTCTATTTTTGTCTTATAACTTCTAATAATTAAAAGTTTTTGCACAATTAAATTAGTATGTGCAATCCAATGCATATTTAATGAGGATTACCATTTGAAATAATGAAATTTATATGTTACAAAAAACTGGTTTGACCCAGTACACCCTCCAATGGCTAATAAATACTGATTCAGATTTTTCAAACATTCACCTACCCTGCCACTTTCAAATTCTATGCATTCATAGTTCAGGTCTATTGTGGTAAAGGTTGGGCAATATATTTCAATGTTATAGTAGCACAAACGCTTTTTGGGTTAGGGTGATTTTGTGCCCTCCTAGAAGCTGTGCCCGGGTGCAGTTGTCTCTCCCTTGTTCCACCACTGCTTAAGTTATATTTGAAAAACATGAGAAAAGAAATAATATCCACAAGTAATAATGTATTAAAGAAGAAAATTTAATAATAAAAAAAGAAATGTGGAAATGACATGGAAAGAATGTTTATGACAAAATGTCTATATAGACAAAAATACTTGAAGGACACATTTAAGATAATGTCAAGGAAAATAGTAATGTTAAAAATAGACAGTCACAATGGCACTGAATTTATTTATGTATTTAGAATATTTCATAAGGATTTAAATTAATGTTGGGAAATGAATAGCTGCATATAAATAAATTTTATCATTTTCTGAAATCAGTAGTTAAAAGTTCCTTTTTTATAAGACAGTCATATTTTTGAATTTGAAAAAAGGATAGATGTTTTGTGCTCTTGTAAATGTTAATTTTGATTTAAATCAATGGAAAAATATACAAATATAATTGACAATACAAATTATTTTTCCTCTTCTGAGAAATCTTTGTTCTTACCTCAAGTATGAGTAATGGAAAAGAGAAACATTTTAGGCCAGTTCTGTTTATAATGATAGTAACATCAGACAAAGTGGTTGGTAAATTTGTGTTTATTTTATATATTAGGAAAAATCAAATTAATCTATATTTTTAATATAGATAATTTAGGCAGATTTGACAAAAACATTATTGGATTCATTGACCATTTTATGATCTGATATTTAAAGTTTCTATCAATTCTGCAAAAGCACATTTGACCTGTTAAGTCAATTGCAATAAATTACATGCAATATGAATAAGCACATTAAATGACAACTTATATGCAATATTTTTTCTGAAGTTATACCCATATTGTTACTGACTGATAAATTAGTGACTGATCATATTTCTTTCATTTTATTTGCTATTCAGATATATAAAAGGAAAATATTTTGTTGTAGGAATTGACATTGTTTTTTTATTAGTCATTTTTTATATAACATGAGTAATGTGTGTGTGTGTGTGTGTGTGTGTGTGTGTGCAGATAAGTATTATGGTTGCTATGAATACTTAGTGATGACTTCACTTCACTTCACCCAATGTGATTGAAATGCTGGAAATTCAACACAGGAAAGGTCATTGATATCTTGGTTATGAGATAAAAGAAACAAATATTATATTCTAATTTGAAACATGAGAATAAATATTCCTTGCTTCACGCCCATCTCTACACACCCACATATGACATGAATATGAAATCCCAACATATGCAGAAAATCTACTCACAGAAATCAATGGAAAAGGCAATAAGTAAGAAGTATTATAGAAATCATCAAAAAATAAAAATGGAAATGGACAGGACAGGACATATAACTTTAGTTAGTGGTGGTCCGAAAGGTGGCAGAATGGTGCCCAAGAAATAACAAGTGCAATAGGAGAAGACCTGATAGAGGAAATATTAAAGACTGCTGGTAAAATAAGTCAAAGGCTTGAATAATCAAGACTTTTATCTAGAAATTAACTCAAAGTGGCTGCTATAGCTGATGATGTTGATGACTGGTGTAATGGTTAGAGTCATAGGAAATGAACTCGTCGACCCTAGTTCAAATCTGGACGAGCATGATTACATTTCACATACCGCTAATACCCTTGGGAAAGGTATGAATCCAATTACTCTCCCTCCAGCTATGGGTAAATAGTAGGGCAGACTGGGCTCTTTGGCTAGGTAACCAGTCTAGGAGAAGGAAAACTCTGAATTCAAACTGGGGAGAGGTTGGTAAATATATATATATATATATATATATATATATATAATTAAAGAAATAACAAAAGACTTAGAGATTTAGAATTATAGTCTATTTCAGCTCCCTGAAATAGACTATAAATCTAAATCTCTAAGTCTTTTGTTATTTCTTTACTTATATATTTGCTCTGTAACATTAAGAGCACACATTGTGCTCTCAAACTGCGACAGGTTTTTTTAAATAAAACTCTTGTGTTGTAAGGAAGATTTCTTCTCTGGACTTTTGGATTATATATATATATATATATATATATATATATATATTTATGAAGAGAGAGAGAGAGAGAGAGAGAGAGAGAGAGAGAGAGAGAGAGAGAAAATACACCATATTTCTTGGCACATAACGTACACCAGCATTTAAAATGCACCTCTAATTTGTAAAGAAATATTTAGGGAAAAAATCTAAAAGCCCTTCAATTTCCATGAACTTTATAAACCTCCCTTTTTGGGGGTTTTGATTAAAAAGAAGAAAAAACAAGAAAAAGAAAATTCTACTGAATATTCTCCTAAACGAAGCAACCAACTTTATAAACACTAGTGTATTTGCACTAGTGTAACTAACCTGTTTTGACTAACTCACTGAAGTTTATAGATTACTTATGAATTACAGTCAAAGTATTGTCAAAGTAGTACAAATATCTATTATACAAATATCTATTATTCATGAAATTTCATAACCTGATTATAGTTTACTTGGATTAGCTGGTATATTGTTTTTTTTTATATGTTATGTTCAGTAAGTTAGGCGATTTAAAATACAGATATGAAGCCTTCACATATCACTGTATGTATTTTTGCCAATTCATTTGCTTTTACTATATCATATCTAGTTGTAGAAGTTGAAGTCTTATTAAGAATTATTACGTACAAAAAAAAAAGTATTAATTAAGATTGGTTTCTAAACTTTTTCAAATCACAGCACTGCACTTAATTTTTAAGGTGTTTTAATGACACCTTAAGTAAAAATATACTAAACAGTTGTTGCATTTATGTTAATGTGGTTACATTAGGTAAACATGTTGAATTGTCATTTAAATTCATTAAAATATTCATTTCCTCTTTTGATAATTATTAGTTAGATGGGTGATCCTGTTGTTGACAGGAGTTTCTCATTAATTGGTGAACTTCAAATGATTTGTGATTTGTGTCAGATGTCACTTCAGATCATATGACCTTTAGGTACCCCTTTTTGATCTCGATTAAGAAAGGACATGTTTTTCATTTACACCGTCAATATCCGGTTGTTTTAACAGACGATTTTTAGATTTTTTAAAAATTCATAAAACTAACCCCTAACCCCTAACAAACAACCGGATATTGACGGTGTAAATGAAAAAAACACGTCCTTTGTTAATCGAGATCAAAAAGGGGTGCCTAAAGGTAATATGGTCCGTCACTTCTTATAATTGTGATCATCTATCAAATTTCGATTTCCGGTAATTATTAGAATTATCGAACATCCAGTGAAGTTAACCGCAGCGTCCCCAAGAACCACAATGCACACTTAGTGAATCTACTGACAATATTTTAAAATGTAATAAAACCAAGCAATTTCAAATGACTCATGCTAAAAAGATGTTTTTTTTAATAGCATAAAATGGTTGATTAATGGCGGACTCAACTTTTAAGGCAAATAAGAAACCTGGTAAACTTCTTACGTAATACAATCATATTTTAGACAATTGTTCTTTGTTATATTACCACAAACTATGGCGCAAATTTTTAATTCCATTATCTTTACAAGGTCAGTTTGAAGTAGAAGATAATATTGAAAAGAAATTGCTTCAATTCAAATACGAGTGTATCAAGCGGAAAATGATTGTTGATAATGAAATTCCAACATCTGATATGAAACTTGTGCAATAAATTTGACACCATACACAAATGTAATCAACTGTGATGTAAATCTGGAATTGTTGTCAGAGTTCATTTTTAGAGTAGTGCGAGGCATCATTAAAAATGGTGCTATTGTGAAGAAGGGGGTAAAGCTATTCTTGATTTTAGTATTACGATCAAGTAAAAGGTCCTACTAGTCAGTAAAGGTGACACCTGTAGCTATTCAACCTTCATTTTGTCTTCTATTTCTTATTACAGATAAAATTACAGATGAGTGAAATACGTTTTCTTCCACTTTTATCTAGAGGGTGACGCACTTGCCCTCTTCTTAGAGATAAGCGAGGAAGAACAACATGACAAAGAAATTATAGAGTTAAGATTAAAGAAAGCATTTACGGAAGGACCCTTTGAAACCTATGAAAAACTCAAAAAGGTCAAATAGACCGGAGAATCAGTGGATGTGTATACCAACAATATTTAGAAGATGGCAGGATTGGCAGGAAGAGGGTTAGAGTAAATGGTAAAATTAGCTTTTATGATGGGCTTCCCGGGTGACATCTCAATAGCACTGCAACAATTATCCAGCTTAAATGAAGATCACTGAGCTTATACCGACTGCAAAGATATTGACAATAAAACAAAGTTAGGATCCCAGAACAGAAGGATCCCAGAACATAGTGACCTTAAGTTGGTCTATCTGTGGCTACATGTCGGGAAACTATGGTGGTACCAGCGAGTGTGCTATAAAGGAAAACCTCCTGCCAGTTAGGGTTTGGACTCAATGATGCATCAAAAATTATAGCAGCAGTCCTAAAGACTGTGCTGATGAAGGGCGATAAGCATGATCTTTTAAGTTAGAATAAAAATAATGGAATGCCGCATACCCCATGCCTGGAAAAAAATGGTGCTGATAAGTGAGACTTGTTTTATAGAGAGCAAACTGGAAATGAGAGGCATTGTGGGAGTGGGGAAGGTGGATATAAATCCAATATTTTGCAGAAGGGATAAGTTTTTCGTTTCAATGAGCTTGAGCGTGCATAGTGGTACAGTGTGAAAAAGTGACGTTAGACCAAGAGAGTAAAAAGAGGTCAAGACAGATACTACAGGTTGATCACAGCAATAACCATTAAATCACATCTTATTTATCATAAACATCAGAAAACCATATTTCAGAAAGCAATCTATTTTATACATGGTCAGTTTTTACACCGCTGTTATGGCTTGTGCCATATATAAATTAGAGTTTCTCATACACACACCACTCACGCATAATTGCAATAATAGTAGCCACTTTACCGCACACATGTCTAGTACTTAATCTTTTGACTTGTTTGTGACGAATTCATTCATTTAAAATTTGCAGACACAATACAATAGGATATTTCAAGTTTGAATTTCAGTTCGCAATTTTATGCTTTTTATTAAATAAATTCCACTGTTTACACATTCAACAGCACAGAGATGAATTGTTTCTATGTAGTTGGTTCACCTCTCGTTTTTGCGCATCGTCAAGCAGAACATTTTTATTTTTTTTATGGATAGGATAGTTGTGCAAGACATAAATTTTCTTTAGAAGTAATTCTTAAATTTATCGGTTATTCTCATCAAACTAGTTGCAGTTTGTTTTTACGGAGAATTCTTTGGAGGTTTCCAAAATTACAGATTTTACATTCCCAAAGAGCTTCAAGAAATTAGTGTTCTTGGCATCTGGATTCGATTTGATTTTACAGTTTTAAAGGCAGAGACCTTGATCGTTTTTACAAAGAGCCGTTTTATAGCCGTTTTTTTTTCTTTGGTTTTTATTTAAAGCGTTGCAACAGACAAGACTGTGGAAGCAGAAGTAATAGATATCTTATATTGGAATTTATTCGGACACACTTGCAAATGGCCAAATAGGCCAATCACGGTCCTCCTAGGGGTCACGTGAAACCGGCTATAAAACAGAGGAACCCCGAAGGTTCTTCCTCTTTGCCACTAATAGTCTACCGGCCAACACGGACTCTCATCGAGAAGTTGGCAAGTATTGCAGACAATATTGCAGATCTAGCTTCAGGTTGCATGGGTTCCATATACAGTGTCCGGAAATCGGAGTTAGACGCTCTGAAATATGATTTGAGAAAATCACGTTACCCTGCTCACAAAGAAGGAGAAGCAAAAACCCTATGTTTTATCTCCACAATTGAGGATAAGAAATTACTGCAATCCGCCCTGTTCATTCATTCCTGTTCGACCAAGTGAAAAGCCTAAACTGGCAGCCGGAGGTAACTCGACATGCCAGTCTTAGAGAAGTTTGTCGCCTATTACTTGTGTGTGACTGCACTATTGGCATTCGTTTTCTCGTGAACAATAGTGCACAAATATCGATAACCCCTGCCACTAAGGCAGACAAGTTAGAGAGCCTTTATGAACTTATACTACAGACTATTGATAAGTTGCTCATTCAAATTTATGGCCAGAGGTGCCTAACATTAAACTTAAAAGTTTTCATCCATTTCTTTACATAGAGAAAGTCATATTAGGTGCAGATCTTTTTACACAAATATAACCTTCTCATTGACAACCACAGACGTTGTCTGACTGATCGATTTATAATGGCCAACACGGAGGATAGCCCTGTATTTTACAAACATTTAAAGAAGTTTGACAGTATAACAAAACCGTCGCTTTACTAAGAAACACTGACACAGATCATGACATACCACATTTCTACTCGTGGCCCTCATCTTCACAGTCGTCCTCGGTGGCTGGCACCAGAAAAATTGAGAGTAGCGAAAGCTGAGTTCAGCCAGATGATGGAACTGGGTATATTCTTCCCATTAAGCAATAACTGGGGTTCTAGTTCCCAAAAGTGCATTTGGCGATTATAAAACACTCAACTCTCTTACTAAACAAGACCGTTATCCTATTCCCCACGAAATTAAACTTTATCAGAACCTACCATTAAATTCCGATGGTGGACTAACTATACATCCCGGTAACTGCGATTACAACATCTTTTGGGTTGTTCGAGTTCTTGCGCGTACTATTTGGACTAAGGAATGCGGTGCAATCTTTCCAGGCGTATCAACGACGTATCACACGGATTACATTTAGTCTGCGTATACGTGGGTAATGTCCTCTGTATGAATTACATCTTACTTATACAATTATCTCTCTTTGTTTTCCCCTGCTAGCCACTAGGTAGCGTTCCAAGCAGTAGTAGAAGGCGAAAGTGCGAAAATCAACCTCCTCCCCCCCTCTCTCTCTCTCTCTCTCTCTCTCTCTCTCTCTCTCTCTCTCTCTCTCTCTCTCTCTCTGAACATTTCCCTCGACAATGTAAGACGTATATTTGCTTCTCCTGTCTACTTAGCAGGAGAGGGGTTTCTTATCCCCCCCCACAACTTCTTATGACATCGCACGCAAGAATTCATGTTTAGTATGTAAGTCAAGACTGTTTCTTCTTTAACCTCCAACTATAGAAAAAATATCAACATAGGAGTATTCCACTTATATAGCTATGTAGACGTGTTTTTATTTGGTTTTCTGTTTTTTTGTTTGTTTGTTTTTTGTCCTGCTTGTTATTTTTTCATGTGAATTAAGTTTTGTTCAGCAATAAATATTTAGTTCTTGTTAATTCATCGTGAATAGTTTTGCTTATATATTCCAGTGAAAATATATTTTTTACAACAGCCTTTAACAAATGTAACCAGATTTTCATTTTATTCATTATAAATAAATTGTAGCAAGGAGCTTTGGTTTACAACCGACAATTACGAAGACAACCTTTACATGTCGAAGCCATATCTCTCTTAGTCTTTTCTTAGTCTTAGGTCTTTTGAGTAGGAAAATATTTCGTTGATGTGTTTAGGATGTGCAACGGAGATAGTTGTAGGTGTTTGTGGGTTGTGTTTGGTGTGTGGTGTTGTTTGTAGTTGTCCGTTCTTGTCAATATATATATATTAAAGTATCTAAAAAGCGATTGTGTTGATTTTCCATGGTCACAATCAAGAGTCGTACATCATATTCAAGTCGGTTAAAAATTGTTAAGCTTTGTTTCTCGGCCTATGTATATGTCATCAACATATCCAGCGTATAACGAGAACTATGGTATCGACGACTGAAGTTTGGCCTAGTACATTTATCGTGTTTGGGTACTCTAACTCGCGCTAATAGTAAAAGAGTGAGAAGTTTCACAAGAGACGCGACATTTGTATAAGATAAACAAAGAAAATACTTTATTATCAGGGATTATCTGTCATTGCATAATTTCATTTGGTTGTCCTGTTTTTTGTTCAAATTGTTGCTTCTGTCGCGGCTGTTTTTGTCTTGATCGGGTGTCTTTATCGATATATATATATATATATTACTTTTCTTTTTAAGGAAAAAAAATTATTTTACAACAAGCATATGCTTTTACGCGTCCTTTATATATATATATATATATATATATATATATATATATAATACTAAAGCTGAGATTTTTAGCTTTCAATGTCTTAAGGCTTTTTTGTTGGTGACCATGATCACAGGAAATTTGTCTTTAATTATTCCTTAGTTTTAGGATTACTTAATGTTTGAAAAAAAATCCACTTTAATTGGTTTAATTAGTCGTAATTTGCAATTAAGTCAAATCTTGACCCTACTCTGTCTTTACATTATACATCCCCCCTTTTTTACTCTCTATAGGGCATCTCACTGACATGTAAAAGCAGCAGCCAGAGTCGTGCCCTTCAACACCCCCTTCGCTTGTCTTAGATTATACATAACCCTTTCTATAGGCGATTGAAGAGCAAAACCCGCCCCAATAAAACTAATGTCAATTTCAATTTTAACTAGGTCAATTCGTTTTTTTTTAATACAACTCTGACCTCCAGGTTTGAAAAATATGTACCAAAACTCAGGGAAATATTCGATTATAATTAAATTTTCAGTGTTGATTTAGCAATGAATTAATTTTTATTTTATTTTAAAACTTTCTGATTTTTTTCAAGTTGGGGGTGCAAAATATCGGTGTGTATATATGTGATTGATACTATTTTCTGCATAAACAAAAACACTAAAAACAGAAGGTGTGAATAGAAGAAAAAAGTTTTTTTTTGGTACTCTTCGCGGAGAACCATCCCGGCCCCCTGTCTCAAAAAAATGCTTGCCGGTGGTTGCTGTAAAAGAAAAAAAACACCAGCTAGCCGAAGCGGTGTTACTCGAATAAAAAAAAACTCGGGTTAGGGTTTGGGTTTAAGGTTGGGGTTGGTGTTTAGGGTTAGTTTAATGGGAAAATAAATAATTTGGGCTCTGTTTTTTCTAACCCAGAAAAAACAGAACCCAGACATTTTGTAATAAAACTGTTAATTTTAACCAGGGATGGGGTTAGAGTTTAGGGTTGGGGTTGGGTTTTCGGGAAAAATGCCCTTGGTTGGATTTTTTTTTTTTTTTTGCAAGTGACACCGCTTCGTCAACGAACTTCAATCGTAGCTAGTGTTTTTTTTTTCAGCAACCACCGGCTAGCGTTTTTTTGAGACAGGAGGCGGGACGGTTCTCCGCGAAGAGTACCGTTTTTTTTTTAAAGAATCTTCTCGTAAGTACCGAAAATCGAAAAATAAAATGAAAATAAAAACTAAAAATATTTTTTTGGAGTATTATTTGGGTAATATTTGTGGAGTTCTGTCCTGGAATCCTGCCTCAAAAACTGCTAGCCAGTGGCTGCTGGAAAAAAACACCAGCTACGATTGAAGTCCGTAGCCGAAGCGGTGTAAAAATAGAGTTAGAGTTTAGGGCTAGGGTTGGGGTTGGGGTTGGGGTATAGGGTTAGTTTAATGGAAAATAAATAAATAATTTGGGTGACCCAAGAAAAACAGAACCACAAATTTTGTAATAAAACTTAATTTTAACTAGGGGGAGTTGGGGTTGGGTTTTCAGGAAAAACGCCCTAAGTTGTTTTTTTTTTCTTCTTTTCAAGTGATACCGCTTCGGCTACGGACTTCAATCATAGCTAGTGTTGTTTTTTCAGCAGTCTGCTGCTAGCAGTTTTTGAGGCAGGAGGCCAGGACGGAACTCTGCAAAGATTACCATTATTTGTATTATTCAGACTATTGTTCTCGTCTTCATTGTTATCTGGACAGCGTTTCGACCGATGTCCCCTCCGCCCTTCTTCAGGCATTTATTGTCGGACACAGGAGCCTTCTTGTAATAGGGAGCCATCACGGAACTTTGAACCTAACCCTTTATTCAGCCCACGGGGGTATCCTGTTCTCATTCCACTAGCCATAGCTGGGGTACAGGTGTTAAGCTATGTTAATTATTATTCTATGTTACTGCTACCCCTGACCAGGATTGAACCTGCAGTCTAGAGATAACGGTCATTTAAAATTGTCTTAACCTAACTCCTTTATCTACTAGGTTATGTGTTTAATTGGACAATCCTGTGTGAATTTTTTTCAATCGCAAAAGTTACAATGTATTTTGTAAAAACGGATTTTAAGTAGCGTCTTGGCAGGCATCTTGAGCGAAATTGACCGAAAACATTGTTTTAAATGTATCAAAAATAAATTACATGTGTAATATTATTTTGCTTTTTTGCTGATGCTCATTATGTTACTTTTTCGACTTAGACAAACATTTGACCTTAAATAATCGGTTTAATGAATTTTAATTTGTTTTTAAAATGAAAAGCAGACGATATTTTGGCAGATCCTACTCTTTTTCCTAATCCCAATCATCTAGCGAGAGCTTAACAGGTGACCCAACGAGTTACTTTTTGTCTAGTATATATATATATATATATATATATATATATATATATATATATATATATATATATATATGGTGCTATGGGTGTTGTTGCCATTTTAAATTATCAATTTCGTGCATGCACTTTGTTTCAGGTTTTGTCTGCTGTGCAGCAAATTAGAGTCAGTTAGGCACTGTCTTTGAGGAAAGCAGCACCATGGCGCAATTCTCTCCTCCAGAAATTTGGAAACGACATGCTGTACTGCTTGGCATTCACACCGGAAGCTCCAATTGCGAAAATTACAGAGTGTTTTGGTGTAAATCTGAGGACAGTGCAGAGGATTTGAAAAGAGTTAGATGAGTCCAATGGTAATTACGAAGGTACGATAGCTAGGAAGCCTCACTCAGATCATTCTGATAAGATAAGAAAAGAACTCCCGAAATTCTTGGTGGGATCCAGACGATGATTAACTACGAGTCCAGCAAGTCAATCAGGTCCATATCCCGAGACGAAAGTGTGTGAGTTTCTTATCAGGCTGCTAGTGCATGACGACATTCACAATTTCGCATATAATCTGAGAATGGGAATTTTTTATCACAAGCTATGATGGACAAGAGGAAAAACCGCTTTTCAACAAATTCAAACATCCAAACCAACTGAATAAATTTATGCCTGGATTAGATCACACAACAACCATTGGCTTTTTCTTTTCCCTACCAGATGGTGATGGTTGGTGATGAAAAGAAAACATCCAATTCATATCATTGTATTTAAGGTGCTCACTAGTGATGGTGACATTATGTCTCCATTAATCTTCCAACATGGTCTCAGACTCAACTCCTGACTGAAGGAGGTAGTGCTACTCTAGATCAAGAGGGTGACTATTAGAAAGCCCTACATCTGGCAATAGTTATCTGTGCCATACCACACAAGCAGATACATTTCTACGACTACATTACCCCTAACATCTGGGTGCCTAACTTCTCAGATTGAAATCTCCTTGATTTTCATATGTGGGGCGCGATTAAGCGAGAAACCAACAAAACTACGGGCAACACTAAAGATGAGCTGATGACAAGGATAACGACAACATTTACTAATTTAAACAAGGAGACCATCGGAAAGACTTTCAGAGAATTCCATCGTTTAAGAGGCTGTGGTTGAAGTCAATCGCGATTTCTCTAAATAAATTTACTCTATAGTATTTGAAGATATTTTCAGGTAATTTTGGTAAATATATATGATAAAGTGAGATGTCAGTGTTATTTTCAGTTTTGCATAATTTAAACTACAATTTACCCATCGCACCATATATATATATATATATATATATATATATATATATATAGATAGATCGTGAGAATTAACTACACGAGTTAAAAGTCTGTAATTTAAAGAACTCTCCGTTTACTTTATCGACTATGCAAACCTCACTTGTGCATTAACGCTAATATTTATACACGGGTCAGATAAGTGAGAAAAATACACGAATTTAACTGGCCACTACATAACAAAAAGAGTTTTAATCATAAAGAACAATTAGTTTCTGAGAGTCACTTCGTACACAATATTTGTATTTTACAAATAGGCAAAATCCCTTTTTGCTACTTACTCCTGAACATACAATAAATAGATGGTTTCATGAAAAACATATGACTTCGCCTGTGTCACCATTTAATGAGATAAAAAAAATGTTTGTAGTGCATATCAAAGTCTCAATCTCACCCAGTTTGACAAGACATTGCATCTTTTATCATTTAATAACTGCCAGTTTTATCAAATGACTTCGGAGGTCAACCTCGCCCGAAGTCGGCTAAATCACCATTTGGCATTGATTATCGGACACACATACACACACACACACACACTCTCTCTCTCTTTTCTCTCTCTCTCTATCTATCTATCTATCTATCTAACTATCTATCTCTATCTCTCTCTCTCTATCTCTCTCACACACACACTAATGCAAAAACTTCGTATGGATTTATTTATTTGTGTAAATTAATACCTGATTTATTGCCCTAAGTTTATAATACTTTGAAGATCTGCTGTTACAAACAAGTTTCTTGTTTAACAACTTTAATTTTTTTTAATTCAGTAATTTAACTCCAAGCAGGATATATTTGCTACGTGGATAATGTAGTTTTTTTTTACTTCTTTTTTTTTTTTTTTTTTTTTTGTATGTAAATATTCTTTTGAATAGATACATAAAAGGTAAAACAGCGTTTTATTAAATTGATTAAGATCTATTTTACTTATATATTAATTCAAAGGAATATTTACATTTTGATAACAACGATGATGGGTAAAAAATGTTTCGATTTTTTAAAACTTTACTATTTTTTATTATCTTTTTGTTTTAGGTCACTAATCCTTTGAACAATTCATAATCCTGTAGTGATACGTATGAGAAGCAAACCGGAAGGTAACGCATCAAAAGCAAAAATAATAATGACAAAAATAAGCATTCTGCGTATAGGATCAGCGCAGGTATAAAGTAAAAAGAGAAATTATGAAAATGATAATTTTGAACCAATCAAAGACCTTCCCGCTTAAACAAGAAGTTTTCAAAAGACCTAATTAGGATCCTAGCAAGATTATATAAATACTACCGCTTTCGATTTCGATTAAGTCAGCCTTCGCCTGACTTATCCATGTCGCTGAACTTAAAACAATTTGCCTGCCGCTAAAGGTACAAGCTTTATCTTTCCTTCTCTACAATTTTCTCCACTGCTGATATATAAGCAATACTCTCTCTTCCTTCTTAAAAATCGAACTTTACCCTTTTTTCCTCTATCGTGCTGAAAAAAGTATATTCTGATGAACTTTGAACACTACATTTTGACTTCTCTTATTACTGTAACCTTAATGTTTTAATACAAGGTCTATTTGTTCCTTCTTCAAGTGATTTGTTTTTCTTTTTGTTATTTAAATAACTTTATAGTGTTTTTGTCATAATAACTAACATTCTATCTCTCTCTCTCTCTCTCTCTCTATATATATATATATATATATATATATATATATATATATGGCGAAGCCGGAAGTTATCGCTTCAACAGACAGAGGTCGAATGACAAAAATAAGTAGTTTGCACATGTGATCGCGCAACCTTAGTAAAAATAAAATTTAAAATAAAATTCGTAAAATTCAACCAATCAGAGGCGTTCCCACCTAATAAGAAAATTTATCAACTAGACCCCTTTTGGAGCCTATGCTGGACTATAAATAAAGCCAGCCTCTCGGATCCTAACCAGAAAGATCTCATTTGCCTAAGGGAATTCACGTCACCCTTTTTTAAGAACATTTCGCTTACACGCTGAAGGTATCTCTCTCTCTCTCTCTCTCTCTCTCTCTCTCTCTCTCTCTCTCTCTCTCTCTCTCTCTCTCTCTCTCTCTTTGAATAACCTATGCTTTCGGAGATAAACCTTATATTCATTCAACTTATGCCTGACTGCTTTTAAGTTGACTTTAAACTTTCACCTTTTCTTTCTCACTTTTGAACTGTGAAATACCAGCTTACATTTTACATTTGAACTTTAAAAAAAGAACTTTGGCGGAATCTCGCCCAGTATTCGATGCTACCTTTTGTATACATTCTTGTTAATACAATTTTGTTTGTTTAATCAAGAGTTTTGTCTTCTATGCCATTTTGCTTGATTTATTTATTGTCTTTAAATGTTTGAACACTTTTATTGAATATTGACATCAAACATCACACATACATCACCATAAAATTGGTGACTACCCGCCGTGAATTGAATACCATCTTCTATAAAATTGGAAACCCCAACGTGCACTGGATACGACAAACCACAAACCTCTATAAAATTGCATTGACTACCATCTTCTATAAATCAGCAAAAATTTCGACGTGAAACAGAAAAACACAACGCAGAAATAAAAATATGGCAATGAAAAACTACTCAGCCGATCTTTCTCCCTTCAGCAAAGAAAAACTCATAAAATCTGCCGATTCCACACATATTTTGCAGAACAAGCAAAAAATTTTCGAATCCTTGAAATGGCTAAAGAAACGGAAAATGCAGATACAACCTACCTCAAGCCCTGATTCACCGAGACGCTTTTAAGGAAAACTAAACCAGGCAATATGGCTGCCATTTCCCGCCGAAAAATTTAGGGAAGCCGCTATAATGGCACCAATAAACTCACACAGAAACATTTTCACCCATCTATAAAAAGCATCATAAGAATACCCGAACCTAATTTTCCTTTTCTAAATTGAATGCAATTCAACATTCGTTCTCTAAGAGAATCTATGAAAACTTATTCTATTACGAAGGAAAAATTTGCAATTTGTAAAAATACTTCCAGTTTCGGAACATTTTTGAAAGCACCAAAATTTTAAAAGATTGCAAAACAAAACAGACAAAAAAAACAGAATTATATGCTTCATAAAAATTATATGCTTTATTCAAAAAATCTGCAAAATTGAAAAGAAAAGACGTGAATAAATAACTGCTTTAATTTTTCTCACAATCACCAAAATGAACCCACAAGTTGATTTTTAAATTCCGTTAATAGCAGGAATGTATGTTATTGTCTTGAGAAGACACTTTCAAAGTACCAGCTTAAACACGGACACAAAAACCAATAAACCATTTGAAAAATATTTCAGTAAAGAATCCAACTGATTCCAATTTCTCACTTTATAAATAATTGTAACGTGTACGAAAGGAAACCCATGGATAATAAAAAAGAAAACCCTTAATATCTTTACTGCCTTTTAACAGGATGCCATGCTTTAAAATTTCCTCCTTTATTAATGGATCCTGCCCAAAAATGAAAACCTTACGATAACAGGAGACCATGCTTAAAAATGTCCTCGCTTATTAATGGATCCTGCCAGAAATGAAAGAATTATTAATATCTTTACTACTTTAATAGGATTTCCATACCTCAATTCATCCTATAATTGATGGTTCCTACCCAAAAATGAAAACATAATAACATGTTGAACAAAATAACGTTATGCAAACACTTTTGAAAACATCTAAAGTAAAAGATTTGACTGAACGAAATTCGGAATTAAATGATTCCCAAATAAGCTCTGACGAATCTTTTATATGCAAGCTCCGCTTTACGGGATGAAAGCTTCTGTGGCGAAGCCGGAAGTTATCGCTTCAACAGACAGAGGTCGAATGACAAAAATAAGTAGTTTGCACATGTGATCGCGCAAATATATATATATATATATATATATATGGCGAAGCCGGAAGTTATCGCTTCAACAGACAGAGGTCGAATGACAAAAATAAGTAGTTTGCACATGTGATCGCGCAACCTTAGTAAAAATAAAATTTAAAATAAAATTCGTAAAATTCAACCAGTCAGAGGCGTTCCTGCCTAATAAGAAAATTTATCAACTAGACCCCTTTTAGAGCCTATGCTGGACTATAAATAAAGCCAGCCTCTCGGATCCTAACCAGAAAGATCTCATTTGCCTAAGGGAATTCACGTCACCCTTTTTTAAGAACATTTCGCTTACACGCTGAAGGTATCTCTCTCTCTCTCTCTCTCTCTCTCTCTCTCTCTCTCTCTCTCTCTCTCTCTCTCTCTCTCTCTCTCTCTTGAATAACCTATGCTTTCGGAGATAAACCTTATATTCATTCAACTTATGCCTGACTGCTTTTAAGTTGACTTTAAACTTTCACCTTTTCTTTCTCACTTTTGAACTGTGAAATACCAGCTTACATTTTACATTTGAACTTTAAAAAAAGAACTTTGGCGGAATCTCGCCCAGTATTCGATGCTACCTTTTGTATACATTCTTGTTAATACAATTTTGTTTGTTTATTTCAGAATTTTGTCTTCTATGCCATTGTGCTTGATTTATTTATGGTCTTTAAATGTTTGAACACTTTTATTGAATATTGACATCAAACATCCTACATCAATCACCATATATATATATATATATATATATATATATATATATATAATATATATAAATGTGTGTGGTTGGCACTATTATAATTGAAAAAGCGGTGGTAATCCAATGTACAGTGTTATTAGAAGAGTGCTCAATATCTGGGATAGAGCGTTAAGAGATAAATGAATAAATAAAAGGTTTGGCTTTTTTTATCATCATTACAACCGTTCGGTTTCTTGCTATGGCATTCGTCAGTTAAAACGAAATTGCTTTTGAAAATGATACAAATGGTATGAATATGGTTGAATGTGTGCGGTTTTTTAAAAAAACTGTATTCTCGTGTTGCATGTTTACGTGATTGCGTGTGTAATGTCGGATGCGCCTTTTTATTTGAATGTGTACGTATGTTGACATGCGCGTGTGCATGAAAGTGCGTGAGGACTGTGACGTTATGATCGTATCCACGTATGTATGTGCGTATTTGTGTTTGGTGTCCTTGGTGACGTATAGGTTTTGTGCGATTAATAGAATGTATTTTTAGTACGCTGTGAATAATAATTATATATGCATGTAAAGACCGTGTTATGTAATGTGTTTGTGTTGTGATGTGAACATTGTATTAGTGAAGTATTATTGTACAGTGTAGACATGTGTAATATTTCGTGTTGGACTTAATGTAACATAATATAACGCTATGGTAAATAAATGGCTAGTTGGTGTGTTACAGTGAGTGGAGATTGTGATAATTATGGAATTTTATTGTGCATAATGATGTACAATAATAAGGGTACTTGTGTGTGTATGTGGTAGAGGGAAAGGTACTTACGGTTTGGTGGATCTATTGGGGTATTTACTATTGTGGTTTGGTTAATTTTTTTTAATAGATGATTTGGATGGTGAGTTATGTATATGGATCGAAGTGTGATAGTAAGTGTTTATTTTCATGTCGACATTTAGATAAAATTCCTGATTTTTTGTTTAGTAGGGTGTGTTGTGATAGATGAGTGATAATGGGGAGTTTTTTGTGGATGCAAAGGAGGCATCTTTTTGATGTTTTGCTGTAGGTGGGTGCGACTTTTAGGATTTCCCAGCTTATGTTCGGTGAGATGTTCATGTCTTTCAAGTTCCAGATATGTGTAGCTAGGGATGTATTGGTTGAATTCGTGTTTGAAAAGGAAAGTCTGTGATTGTAAGTCCTTTGTTTTAGGGTTCCTTCCGTTGCTCCTATATATTGTTTGACTGAGGTGTTAGTTTTTACAGTAACTCTGTACACTACATTTGTTTGTAGACAGTCTCCTTGTAGGGATCACGAATCCTTATCCCTGCAGTTGCACTGTTTGTTAGTTCGCGTGATGTTTGGGTTGTTATCTAATTTTTTGTGGCTTTTTATGATTTGTGATATATTTCTTGTGCATTTGTTGCTGATTTTTAAGGTTTTTTTGTTTAAAACTTTGGCTAGAGGGCTGTGTATTGGGAAATGTTTGTTAATGAGGTTTAAAAAATCTTTACCAATGTTGGATGTTACACATTTGTTGTATGGAGGGTTGAACCAGATAATATTTATTTGTCTATGTCTTGGTTTGTTTTTTGATGCTGTGTATTATAATTTTTGTTTGTAACCGCTGATTTTTAATGCATTGTCGTATATATATTTTTTTATTTTTGTTGAAGATGCTGATGTTAGAGGAGTTATCAGATAGCGTGCAGCTAATTGATTTTGGTGTTTGTTTGATTATAGATGGTTGATGGTTTGAAGAGGTGTGTATGTAGAGGGGTGTATCGTTTTCCTTCTTATAAGGTTCAAATGTTCCTTTTTCTAAGTTCAGGGTTACGTCTGAGAAATTGACTATTTAAGTTTATATCTATTCTAATTTTAAATCCTAGTAATTTTAGTATGTTAGTTATGTTTTTTTCTATATCTGTCCAGTTTGGGTCCATTTGGATTTTTTATCATAATCAACTCGTCGTCCCTGTACAGGCCCATAACTCTTTTGTCGATTATGTGAGATAGCTGGAAGAGTATTAGAATGCCAACTAGCTCGCACACATTTGCGCCGTCAAAACTACCCATGGTTACGTCGAATAGCTGTGAATTTTTTTTATCCATGGGATGTTATTGTGGAAGAGTTCTTAGAAATCTTACAAAATGATTTTAATGTTTTGTCCGTCTGTATTAAAAAAAAAAATTTAATTCGCTTTGCTAACTCACTTTTCCATAATCTCAATTATCTACCCAGAGCTCAATAGGTGACCCAACGGGTCACGTTTTGTCTAATATATATATATATATTATGTGTGTGTGTGTGTGTGTGTGTGTGTTTATATAGATAAAGGGTGGCTTACCGATGAATATGGGCACGATCGTTTATTCAATGAACATAAGTGTGATCGGCTACAATTAATCGGTAACTCGATTAATTCAGTGGATTAACCCTGATGATCCTAACGGTGAAACTCGAGTAGGTTTCTATTGTATCCATTTCTTTAATAATAATAATAATATATATATATATATATATATATATATATATATATCAAGTATTATAGGATTATTATAACACAGACAGATGAAATATGCACTGTGTTCCATGCCATGGACAGTCAGTGCATAAAGAAGAGTACAAAACTTGTCTTGGTTTTGATTTCAATGGTGAAATCCTTTCATCGCGCCATTGAAATGAAAAAAACACGAAGAAAAGTAAGACTTTCACTATTTCTTTTTACCTCGCTTGAGTTGGAGAGAAAGTCTCTCTTCTGTTCAACCAACTGAGATGAAAAGTATGTCTACATCGCTCCAAAAGGGGGAACAGAATATAATTTTTATACATTTAAAGAACAGAAACCAAAAGTGAAAGAGAAAGCGCTCTAATCACGTACAAGTGATCTTCACCCCACCTTATCCAAGGGATGATAATTATTTTTTCTTTCCGTACAAAGCTAATATTATGAAAACTTGCTTAAGCTATCTTTAAAAAAAAAATCTGATAACAAAAACAACAACAAAAAACAAAACAAAAAAATTAAGGATTTACAAAAATATAAAGTAAAGCATTTTTTTGAAAAAAATAGCTAATGCTAATTTTTTTCCTAAAAATGCTTCACTTTATTTTTTGAATTGATAAAAATTTATCTTTTTTGGAAATCACATGATATACGACAGACTATGAAATCATACGGATATATCTAACATATGTTCCACTCATTTACAAAAAAAATGGTTTGGGGTTCAACGAATAAACTCAAATTATATAAATGGGGCTGAAGTGAAGTATTTCATGCCATTATTGGTCATAATATCTTCAAATTCTGAACTGGTGAAGCAGGTAACATTATCCGTCACACACTCCTGAATGACCAGTATGATCAAATGTCAACTGGTACATCTCGAATAGTTTTTGGCCATTCCTTAAAAACGATTTCTTTGACGAGACTCAGAGTTCTGAATCTCGTCGTTTTGCTTCATATTAAATTTCGTTTTTCTATTAAGAAGTTGATGATTGTCATGGCTCTGTGTCTATGCAATTAATTTTCCCATCGTGTTCGACTATGTTGTTGTTTTCTGGGTTGGTAGTCGACTTAGTGCATCTGCAAAGATCGTATATTTGCCAGGGTGATAGATTACTTTAGCTGTTGCCTTGTATTTTTAGTAACATGTGTTGTAAGCGGGTTGGTGCAGAATGCAGTTGTTGTGTATATATAGTGATCTGTGGTTTGTGGTCAGTGATTACTGTGAGTGTTTTAGCATATAAGTATCTGTGGTAACGTTGGATTCCATGTACAATCGCTAACATTTCTCAATTGATATTGATATATATCTTGATTGACAGGCAGTCAGTGTTTTGAAATCAACTGGTTTGCCTTCCTGTATCAGTGCTACTCCTAAGCCCTTCTGGAAGGTGTCTATTTCCAGAGATACTGGTTTTGTTTGGTCGTAGTAGGATAGGCAAACATTAGCAGTGATTATATCTTTTAGATCATTATAACATTTTTGGTGATCCGGATCCCAAATCCATAGTGAATGAGATTTTATGAGACCACACAGTGGGTGTGCCTTTTCTGCAAAGTTTGGGATTTACTGGAAGAGGTAATTCAATATTTCTAGGAAGCACTGTAGCTCAACTTTGTTTTGTTGGTTTGGCATCTTTTGGATGTCGTGTATTTTGCTGCCAATGGATATGTATGCGTTGCCAAAAAATTAATTATACACTTTTTGCTGGTGAATACGAGGCAATATAACAAGATTTGGCTATTTAGTTCATCAAGTTGTTTCGAGATTCCTACCATGTTATTTTAGTTTTCTTGACCATATGACCGTTTGCGATATCGATTCATAACACCGTCAAAATCTGGTTGTTTGTTAGGGGTTAGGGTTAGAGTTAGGGGTTAGTTTTATAACGGATTTTGACGATGTAAATGAAAAAGATTTCCTTATGAATCGAGGTCGCAAAAGTGGTGCCTAAAGGTCATATGATCCAGTTTTCCCCATATACGGTCACGTTATCGGCGATGCTAGCGACACTATCTAATTCTTCAGAGATTTGGTCCATTCTTGCCTGGAAGATATTCCGTGAGACACTTAGGACGAATGGTAATCGTTTCCACCAAACTCGTCTAAAGAGGGTTCTGCATGGCATTTTCATCTGACCAATTTCCCGCCTTGGTATAAAGCTTGCTGAACACATTCGCCTTTTCGAATTTTGGATTTAGATTTTTGACTGTGGATATTTTGTAGGGGTATATTTTCAGGCTGGAGTTTAGTTTTTATGGGTCGATACATCCCGAGAGATCTATCTTTTTGTGTGTGCTGAAGGCCAGGCGGAAGCACCATTTTGTGTGTTATTCAACCTTCTTCGATTAGTACGTCCTCTTCGATTAGTTTTTCAATCTCTTGTTTTAGTTTTTCTTTTAGGTGGATACTGCATTTGCGTAGGGGTCTATATTTTTTTTAGTAAAAGTTTCCAGTTCTGTGGAATTGTTTTGAGTAGAACTCCATTAATTGTTCACCGTTCAGGATGTGTGTCGGTGGCTGTCTCAGCTTTGTGTCTCTACTAGTGTCAATGTTTATTGTTATGAGATTGAGCTATTCGCTTTCAGAAAGACCTGATCCGAGAAATCACTTCCCTAACTTCAAAAGTCTGACGATGAAGTCTCTCTATTTGCAAGAATATTACAGTAGTTTTCAACGGATCTATGTTCAAAAGCGTCTTTTCCTCTCGCTCCTTGTGTTTGTTGCATAGTTGATCACGAGAAAATTTTCTCGCCAATTTTCCTGGCTCCAAAATTGTGTTTTCGTAAATTAAGGTGTTAAGGCAGCCATATTTCTTTTTTTGTTCGGGTCGGCCCTTAACTCATTTTGCACAAAAGACTCGTTTGCATTCGCTTTGAGCTCCGAGGTAAGTTATTTCTCTCGCTATAAGAACAACTCAACATCGTATCCAGTGACAATGTAAAATGTAGCATCTATCCACTTCGAATTTTTGTGCTAGCATCGGATATTGGCGGTTCTCACGCAAGTGATTGTGTCACCACTGGACGACGTGAGCTTTACGTGTGAAGCTGGTCGTCAGATTTTCCATCTGCTGCGTACATTTGCCGGAATGCCCTTATTGGGTGCGGGGTTCCAGATATTCCTGAATCAATTTTCAGGTGGACTGTGTGGTGGGCATTGGGAATATGAGGTGGACTTACATTTAGGATTATGTAGGCCTCTTCTCTGGACTATTTGTCTATGCTGTCCATGCACTTGGCACGTACTGTGATCGAGTAGAAGTGCTTGTGGTAGTTCTTTCTGTCACTTCTGACTTTGATGTTGTCAATGTGGTTTTTCCTTCAGTATACCGGTTTCCTCTTTCAACTCTGAAGCTGAATGTCACGTGACTGGCTTCTATGACCTTAACTTTAGGCTCTGTGTTCTCTTTTTTGTTTGGTTTTCCAACAGCATCTCGCCCAGTGACCCTTTTACCCGAATGTGGAGCATTCGTCATGATACGCTGGGCTAGTGTCACAGTTTTAACATTTCCTGTCACTGTTGATGCTGTGGATTGTCTCATTTTGAGACATACCAAGTTGTTGCAGCTGATCATTTCCATCTGAAAGGCTTCAGTGAGAACGTCACTTATTTTGTGGCCTTTTGCAATTCATTCTGGAATAGGTCAAATTGTGTTGAGGTGATTATTAGTTCAATGAGTCGCTCGTGTAACCCTTCTTCCATGAAGTTATATTCCAGCACAAGTGTTCTGTCTCTGATCACAAAGTTTATATTTGTATTACATCAGACGTAGCCTATGTATCATAAAGTGCTCGTTTTATTTTTAGTTGTGTCTCAATAAATGTCCATAAGTATTGCGGTGACCTTTTTTTGTCAGACTTCTGGTGTTCAGGAGTTTTAATCCTTTGTTACCTACGCCACGGCAGATTTTTCTGGCTTGTTTGTTTTTGGTCATCTATTTCCTCATCCTCTAGGTATAATGTCATCTTCTGTTTCAATAGTAACATCGCTTCGCTTAGGTCAACTTCATGTTGAAATTCACTTTAGTCAGTACTAATTATTACTAACAGACTCTAATAATAGTGGGGTCAGAAGTTATCTGCCCTAATCCATTTATTGTACGGGTGAGTTACTTGCCCTTTGACCTTTTGTTTTCAGTTAATAAAATATTTTGTCACATTTATTGATAACAAATCAAGATATGTATGGATATACATTCTTAAAAACAAAAGTGAAGTTTTTAAAAAATTAATGGAGTGGAAAACCATGGTGGAGAATTCCAGTGGTGAGAAAATTAAGACACTACGCTCTGACAATGGCGGTGAATACACTTCAAAAGAGTTTGAAGATTACTTAAAAAAAGAATGGTATGCGCCATGAGCACACTGTTCCCAAAACACCAGAGCAAAATGGAGTTGCTGAAAGAATGAATCGGACGTTGGTGGAAACTGTACGAGCAATGTTGTCAGATTCGAAGCTGCCTAAGAAATTTCGGCCAGAAGCTCTATCAACAGCTTCATGTGTTCGAAACCGAAGCCCAACAACTGCTGTAAAAGCGATGACACCATATGAAGTATGGAAAGGCTACAAACCAAATGTAAATCACTTACGCATTTTTGGATGTAGTGCTTATGCTCATATACCAAAGGATGGAAGATCTAAAAATGGATCCTAAAGCAAAGAAGAGCATCTTCCTTGGATATGGTATTGGTGTCAAAGGGTCAATAGACTCTTTGATACAGACACATCTAGAGTCTTCCATAGCTGAGATGTCATATTTAACGAAACAGCATCCAAAGGTGAACAGGAGACAGATGGAGTTAGAAAGCAACCTGTAGTGGAAGTTGAATGTAAAAACATCAGTAGTGATGATGATGATGATGATGAGAATTCACGAGAGGCCATTGGACCACGAAGATCACCAAGGATTAGAAAAGCTCCAGATCAGTATAGTTAATGGGTCTATGTTGCTCACAGTTGGATGACCCATCAACAGTAAAAGAAGTACTTTCCAGTCCTGAGAAAAGGGAATGGATGAAAGCAATGGAAAGTGAAATAAATTCACTAAATACTAAAAAAAAGTATGGGATCTTGCTGAACTACCCAGTGGACGGAAAGCAATTGGAAGTAAGTGGGTGTTCAAAAGAAAATATGATGGTGATGGAGACATGAAACAGCACAAAGCTCGACTTGTAGCTCAGGGATTTCTCCAAAAGTATGGAGTTGACTACGATGAGACCTTTTGTCCAGTTGTAAGGTTCGAATCAGTGCGAACTGTTATTGCATTGGCAGCAAAAACATGATCACCAGCTACACCAATTGGACATAACCACTGCATTATTGAATGGTGAGCTAAATGAAGACATCTACATGAAACAGCCGGAAGGTTTTGAAGTCAAAGGCAAAGAGCATCTTGTCTGTAAACTGAATCAAAGCCTATTTGGTTTGAAACAGTCGCCAAGATGTTGGAATGAAGCCCTTAACAGTCAGCTAAAGAAGATGCATTTCAAACAGTTAGAAAATGATCCTTGTATCTACACACTAACTTCAGGAGAAGAGATCTTCATAGCAGCTGTTTATGTTGATGATATCATTCTGGCGAGCAAGTCTTTGACACAAATCCAAGAATTCATTATGAAAATCTCGGAGAGTTTTGACATCAAGGACATGGGAAAACTTCACTACTTCTTGGGTGTCAAAATTGTTTATCCAGGGTCAGGAAAAATCTGGATCGGTCAACCAGCATATACTGCAGAGGTTTTGAAAAGATTTCAAATGGAAAACTCAAAACCTACCAATTGATATCCAATTGATACTGGTGCAAAGCTAACCAAAGCCACTGAGGACAGCAAGCTATTCAATCAAGAATTGTATCAGTCGGCAATTGGAAGTCTCCTATATCTTTCGACAAGAACACGACCTGATATTGCCTATGCTGTCAGCAATGTTGCCAGATTTTGTTCCAAGCTTACTATAGAACACTGGAAGTCCATTAAGCACATCATGCAATATCTTAATGGTACATGGAACTATGGGTTGCTGTATGACAAGGAGAAGGTGACTGATTTCGTCGGATATTCCGATGCAGACTGGACTGGAGATTTGGATGACCGCAGGTCAACTTCAGGCTAACTGTTTAAATTGAGTGGAGCTGCTGTCAGTTGGAGAAGCAATCTTGTATTGCTTTATCTAAAGCTGAAGCAGAATACATGGCATTGGCAAGTGCAGCACAGGAAGCTGTATGGATGCAACGTCTTCAAAGTGACCTCAATGAAGCCTCAGTTGGACCAACACTCATTTATGAGGATAACCAATCCACAATGTGCATGGCGAAAAATCCACAATATCATGGACGGGCAAAACAGATTGATATTAAGTTCCACTATATCAGTGAACAAGTTGAAAGGAAAGCTATTCAACTTGAATATTGTCAAAGCAAAGACATGGTTGCTGATATGCTAACAAAAGGACTTGTGAGCTCACAATTTGTGAAGCTCAGAGAAATTATAGAACAAGCCTGACTGCAAGTGAGGAGGAGTGTTGAAATTCACTTTAGTCAGTGCTAATTATTAGTAACAGACTCTAATAATAATAGGGTCAGAAGTTATCTGCCCTAATCCATTTATTGTACGGGTGAGTTACTTGCCCTTTGACCTTTTGTTTTCAGTTATTGTTTTTAAATAAATTACACACCTCGTGTTATGAAAAGCAGTCGTAATGTGTTGCCTCGTTAATCCATTGGAAGGTATCTCAATTGGAATATGTCTCAATGGGTAACTGCGCTTGCCATAGAGAAAAAGGTATGTCTCTTTTTCTGTGGGATTAAGTTTATAAATTCCCAACAGTTCAGACCAGTTCTTTGTTGGTATGATATGCCATTCTGTTAGAGTTGTTTCCTCTGCAGGTAACTGAAGGTTAAGTTTGTTTTGTTTTCGATGCGATCATATGAAAAATATGGGTATCCTCCCCTGACTCTGTGCCGGAAGTGGGATTATCAGGAGCCCAAATCCTCAGAACAGTAAAGGTATTCAGAGAGGGACAACGTCCCTCCTGGGAGCATAGTATCAGTAGTCAGAGAGACTACATGGCCGAAATCCTTAGCAGCAGAGACCGCTGACTACTACAACAAACACCGACAATACCCCCTAACTTTGGGTGAACATGGTAGCAGACCTAACAACGAATGAACCTACAACAGAATTCTTCACCCTAAAAGAACTTAACAAAAGATAAGTGTTAAATTTTAGTAAACCTTTCGCACCACAAAAAATAAACCCCTTTTAAACACAATACTTGTCTTGTCTTGTCTTTATTCCTTTCTTATGACAGAATTTCTGTTAATCAGAAATAATTATAATGCAAGAAAATATAGATGTAAGAAAGTTGGAACGGATAAAAATCTTTCTGACCTCTAGGTACCACCAATTTGCCCTGTGAAATTTACCCCCCCCTTATATTTAACACATATTTAAAACATAACGAACATAAAGAGTTGTTTCAAAGAAAAACGGTTAATTCAAAGATCAAATTACCCCACTGGGGGAAAATTACTCACCGTTATATTGAAAAATAAGTAAAACAGTCCGTTTTTTGTTTGTTTGTTTTTTACAACAGGGTCAGTTTCTTTATTGATATTTTTTTAGCAGAATTTTGTTCTGTATTCATGGTTCTTTTACACAAAAAACAAAACAAAAACAACTCCCGTAAACTTATAAAAATCTTCTGATATAATTATTCAGACTCTTATCTTTATAGAAAAAAAGGAAAAATCGCTTTTTGTCGGTTCATTTTTTCATATTTCATAAAATAAAAAGGGGGGGGGGGACGACCTCATAAAAATAATTTCCCTAATATATTTTTGGAAAAAAACTATTTTAAACATATTTTCATCAAAAGTTGAGTAATTATGGAAATTTTCGAGAATATCAGACCATCAATTGATTTTTCATAGAATTTTTTAAAAGCCTCTAGTCATAACTTATCTTTGGCTACGTTAAATTTCAATTGATTTAACGGTGCGAAAATGTAAACATTGCTTTTCGTTCATATTTTTCATTATTTCTGTAAGCTCAGTTTTTTAAAAAATGTTTCTTCTTTCGGATGGACAAAAACTTTTAAGATAATATCAATATTTCTGCAAGTTTCATTTCTGTTAAATATAGGTTGGTGGTGGTGGGGATTTCACGGGGAAAATTGGTGGTACCTACAAGTCGGACTTTCAAAAAACAAGGAAAAGAAGCGTTGAACTAAAGAAACATAGATAAGAAGATGTTAGTGCTAAATTGAAACATTATATTACTCTCAATATGACGTTAATGACAATAATATTGTTTTGTTATTTTTTTTTAGTTTTATAATAATAAATATTAGTAAGTCAAAATCTATTTAAGGGAAATAATTCATCCGACACCGTCCAAAGCTTCTCTGTGCAGGCATGACAACGGAAAAAGATTAACCAATGAAAATGTTTGTTTCTCTAACCGGATAGTTTGAACGGACAGACTTAATAAGAGAGAGATTGAACGTCAAAACCATTTAATTTCCAGGATAAAGTGATTCCTACCAGTAAATTATTCACATACAGGTACATAATCTTGGAATATTGTGCAATAATAATATCGAAAATTAGCTTTTTTTTCTGATCATAACACTTCGATTTCAGTTTTCAACTATGCCTGTTGTTTTTGACAGGCATGGACATGCATAAATTTTGGTGGTGTTCTTAGATTTTATTTTTGCATTTTAATTTTACATTCTAAAAAGTTTTAAGTGCAGATGATCAACTATCTAATAATTACGTAATGAAAATGTCTTTTTCTCTCGACTAACTTAAACTATTGAGACACTAACACACATTTAAAATCTTAAAAACTTTATGTGAAAATATTAACGCTCCATTTAGAAGTACGAACTGTAACTCTTGTTATGTAAACATTTAATGTTTATTGAATCGAGGGATCGTTTAAGGTTTTATATAATTCATTATACGTAAAAACTGATGCATTAGTAATTTTGCAAACGTAAAATTTCTGTTGCTATCATCTGACAAAAAAATGAAAATTGGCAATAAAGTTAAACACTTTATCTCTCCACTACAGAAACCTACGCTAAAAGTTTGTATTTTCGATTCTAAAAAAAACATTTCTCGATCAATTACATGGAAACATAAAATTACACCTACATCTTGCGCTTAAACACCATCGTAGTTAAGTTTCGCAGATCAATTACTACTGAGTAGTGAGTTCGATCCTTACTACGTACAGCTATATGTGGCCTGGTGATAAATCTAAGCTACGTTTTTTAGTTAATTAACAAGACAGTTACAATTAAATCACAAAATTACACCATAAAACTCGACACCTTAGTGGTTGGGGAAGGAAAATGAATAAGGCTGGTAGCAAGTTAAAGATATAATTTTGGGGATTTAACTGTTCACTAAGAAAAAAATATAGCAAATAATTGAAACTTAGTCTTATTTAATAAGACTAAGTTTCAGTCATTTGCTTCATTTTTTGTGCTAATGTGCACAGACAAACACACATTGCGTGTTTGTCTCACAAAAAATATATAGAAATGTAATTCTCTACAGAAGTAACGAAAATGTTCATGGTTGGCATAGAAGGATCAAAAATTAAAAAGTAACATCAAAGCAAACCTACGGATCGCATTTCCTCGTTTGCTTTTTTTCCTCTTGCTTGATTTATATTCAACTTTAATGTTTTTGGATCCAATGGCAATATGTAATAACTAGATACTGCCAAACATGACGTCAGAGCCGTATTTTACAAAATAAATGTACCCTCCCCCCGATTGAAAAAAAATTACCAAAAATTAGGGAATTATCCGAATTTAAAGAAATTTTTAGTGTTGATTTATCAATGCATGAATTTTATAATGCATCAGTTATTTTATTTCAAAACTTTCTGATTTATTTCAGGTTTCTTAATTTTGCCCCCCTTATTTTGGGGGCGCCAAACATCGGTGGGGTTATATACTTTGGAAACTGATTTACAGTATAGATAAAAAAGACAAAAGACTGAATGTGTGAATAAGAAGAAGAAAAAATTCTGGTAGAAAATAAGTATCGGAAAAAAGGTAAAACAAAAAAAAACTAAAAATATAATTTTTTTTTTTACTCTTTTTCAATAATTATTTAATTGCATTTATTTATTATTAAAGAAAAATTATACATCAATGTTTGTTCTGTTTAAAAGGGTGGGGGCCTAAATTTCAATTGAGTTTTCTCCAAAAATTATTAACAAAAATACAGTAAACTAGTTATTAAATAAATACTTGTTTTTATAATCTAAAAATATGAAATTTGAAACTTAAAATTAAGCGTTTCATATATTAAATGAATTTTATCTATTAATTAGGTATATAAATTGTTTCCTCAAAAGCATCTATGGGTGTCATTTACTTTAAAGAATTTTGATTCATTTCCATTGAATCAATTTGATTTTCATTGAATCAATTTGATTGAAAGTATTCAGTAATTTAAAAAAAGAATTTGTTGATTAATAAGTCAATGCTGAAAATTTTATTAAAATCAAATAATTCCCTGATTTTTGGTAATTTTTTGTTTACCAATCTGCGTTAGTAAATTATCAATTACAAAAAATTCCTAAGGTACACAACTTTTATGCACTATTTAACGAAAAAAATTATATTTAAATAAATATCAACAATTTAGTAATTTTTCTGTTCATAGTGCATTTAAAGTTTTTTGTTTTTAAAAAACTTTTTTAAAAAGTGTTATAAAAGCGTTTGTTTTGAATGCATCATGAATCTTCACCTGGCCATTTTTTAGCAAAATGTAATTGTTTAGGATGTATTAAAAATAAATTACATATGTAATATTATTTTTTATTTTTTTTACTGATGCTCATTATATTACTACTTTTTGACTTAGACAAAAATTTGACCTTAAATAATTGATTTAATTAATTTTAATTCGTTTTTAAAATGAAAATGAGCAAAGAAATTGGCAGATTCTATGTAATACTTTACATTTTTCTGTGTTAAATTTTAATTTCCAAATATCTTCCCAATCTGACAATTTATTTAGATCCATTTGTATTATTCCTTTTTATAATGGTTTTAATAAGTAGTTTAACATCATCAGCAAATAAGTCTATTTCTGATTTTATTTCATTAGGTAAATCATTTATGAATATTAAAAACAACAAAGACCCCAGTACTGATCCATAAGGAACATTGTACTGCACCTCTACAAAGGGGTAAGACCCCCTTCAATGTATTGACCAGAATATACCAAGACAAATCCACCTGAAAGAATTGGTGTGTGGCTGGAGTAGAAGTAAACACATAGGTCAAAGCAAGCTCCCTGGCAATGGGTGTAGAGTTGGACAGCTGTGATCCTATACCAGTCATGGTACTTTATAAGATGACTTAGTTCCATGACTACCACATGTCTCTGGCCAACTGCTCTTTCGATGCTTTCTGCACCCATGTCGTGTTCCTTTGATCCACAGAACTGGGATTGATGCAACTTGGACGGAGCATCTTTGTGATGGGTTGAGAAATTAATGGAAATGAGCTGCCATGGTTGCTGGCAACTCTAAGAATGAGACAACACACTGTTAATAATAACAATGGTTTTATTATCATATATATATATATATATATATATATATACATATATATAACAGAGAGGAATATATTTGGTACACTAGGTTGGAGGGAGAAAAGGCACAGTGAGGAGCTTTGTCTGGCGTTTTATTCTATGCTAATTAACATTGAGTGATTCAGCAAATTTGGACTTAGTTCTTTTATTGGAGTTTTTTCTTGGTAGCAAGATCTATTTCTTCAAGTGGCAATTTTCTTATTTCAGTAATTCTGAAGAAGTTCCGTGGCCCTGTGTCAAGCTTCCTTCTAATGATCCGATTTCTGACTGAATTTTTACAATTCAGAGTGTCATTTTTATAGAAAAAAATTGTAATTATTTTTGTCATTGTGACAAGGTCAATGAGTGCTAACTGCCAGTCTCCAAAACAAGTCCACCCTTCTGACAGCATGATAAACATATCATTTAGGTCATTTGCTTCTATCTGCAAACACAATAAGTAAAATCAAAAATTTATCTAATGTAAAATATATCTCATTCAATTGTTCTAGCAGTTTATAATTTTCTTCTTTACTCAAATTTGGTGATCTCTATATACATATATCAAAAACTTTATTAGAATCAGTTATTTTTAAAGCCATAATTTCAGTTTTTTCAAACCAGTTTAATTTTGCTATTTTCAAAGTTTTATGTACATAAATAGTGTTCCCCAAAATTTATATTATTTTTCCTATCTTCCTTTATCAATTTAAAATTTGGTATTTCTATTTCCACTTCTTTTACATTTTCTGTAAATAAATATATTTCTGTGATACAACTTATTTCATCTTTGTTAAACAATTTTTGTTCCCTTTTTTTGTTTCTTAACAAATTAGCATTTGGATTTTAAAATTTTCTCCATTTGTTTAAATTTTCATTTACATTTAAAGTGTTTCCTTTGTTTTGATTTTCAGTTGGATTTTTAAAAAATTCTTTTTTGTTTTTCTTTCTTATCTCTCATCTCCTTTCTTTTTTCAAATGCAAATTTTCTTTTTGTTTTGGTTAAGTTTAGATTTATCCATATATTTTCTTCTTCAGTTTTGATTTATAATTATCCAAGTTTATAGTTGTGTATAATTTGACATCTTCTTCATATCTTAGTGTGACCATTATTAGTTTTTTTCTATTATTCTGCCCTCCTAGATGTACTGTTCTTATAATATCCTTTTTTTATATTTCCTTTTCTTTATCAATTAAAGAACACTTTCATTTAGATTTTCTTTTTCTTCCATATTAGAAATTGTTTGAACAATTTTTCTCTTTTCACATATTTGCTTCAAATGTGTCAGAGATATTGACTAATATGAATTTTTTGTAAAGGAATCTTATAAATTGTATAATTTTATTATCCAATTTGCATTGTAAACTCAGTAAAAATTCCTACTTACTAAAATTATTCTTATTTTCAGGTGAAGATGCTTCGAACTCTGTCCACTGTTGACCAAGGTAAAAAATTCTCAATGAATATTGCTCTCTAGATTATGAATTCTGACTAGTTGTCTATTAATGTCTTATTGGATATATTTTTTTTTTTTTTTTTTTTAAATCTCTTATTTGTGTTTCTCAATTCAGGTTTATAAATAACAAATATCTGAACATTTCTTAAATTCTAATTTTATTTGTCTAATGTAAATGTTGATGGAAATGCAAATGGCTGACACTGATAACCTCAATTGCATTAGATCGCCACACATAGTCTGCATTCATTTGGGATACAATGAATTCATTAGGTGGAGCCAGCTCCACTGATCCAGGGTGAATGTTGTAACAGTAACAGTAACCATAGACCAGAAAAAATTCTACCATATAAGAACATTTTTATTAGAATAACAAACTTAAAATACTCTAATTTATAGAATAAAGTAATTTCTAGTCCAATTTGCAACTGAATCAGGAAATACCCAAAATAATTATAAAATATTAATTAGAATCCTTCACTCCTTCTTAAACAGAAACAGTAATATCATCATTGGACCTGTTACAACAAGAGCCCTACAGATTCATAGGTCAGCTAGTATTTCCTAAAAATCATCATTTTGTCTCATAATAATGAGACACATTGTAATTAACATATGTAAACAACAGCAATAATAACTTAAAAAAAAATATAATTGATATTGTTGAATAAATTAGTTTTAAGTAAAATATATTTTCTGAAAAAAAATTGTATTTTTGCAAAATAATTTTTTTAAAATTTGTTTCCAGTGATAAAAGTTGTTAAAAATAAAGCTCTGAAAATAGCAGATGGCAAAATTTTGTCTTATAACATTTCATTTGCCAAACAGTTGAAAATTGCACTTTTTTTCCTTTTTTTTTTTTTTTTTTTTTTTTAAATTCTTTTACTATTATTTTAATATTTTTTCTAGAATACATAAATAACAAATCCATATAGTTAACTTGCATAAAAATTCCTTAAGTCCTAGTAATACCAAAGGAGATTTTTGAACCTGAGAATAACTAATTAATTTTCAGATAAATCTAGGACTAAAAGTATACATAACTAGTAGATTTTTTTTTATTGGTCAGGAAAAAACAAACTATTTTTTATAATTTCAGTTTTGGGGGATTTTTCTTAGCTGCATTGCCTCAAATAATATTCAATGGTTACCACTCGCACAGAAAAGCCGTCTTGTGAGGGTCAAAAGTCACACCAATATAATGACTGAATTTCTGAATAAGAACATATGTGCTAGTAATTTCAAAAGCCACTGGCTTAAAAATAAAATAATTTGTGAAACCCATGTATTTCATATGTTTGTCTTCACCAGCTTTGTTGGCAACAGTGTATGTGGAGTAATGGCTAACATTTTAGTAGATGGAACAGATGCAGAAATATCTATGCACGTGACATTCCATAAGAGACACTTACTATGATGGAATGATGACACTTTCATCCCATCAGGATGCTTCCTGTTGCTAGGGTCAAATTTGGGATGTTTTAGGAAAGCTGGTAATTTCATTTTGGTCAAAACTTTTTGATGATTTTGTTGAGACTGGTGAATTTCTCAATTTTGTGCAATAAGACTAGTGAGCTATTCATAGGATAACAACAGTAAGGGGCATAACTCTAAAAGAAAAGAGGAGATAACTCTAAAAACTTCTGTTTATATTCTTGAGTTGGGCATGTCAGGAGAATGGAAAATGGCCGCATCCCGAAAGATCTTTTGTATGGCGAATTAGTAAAAGGCTTCCGATCGTTAGGTAGACTACACCTACGTTTTAAAGATGTTTGCAGAAGAGACATGAGGATATATCAGATTGACACAAACACGTGGGAGGTAGATGCAGAAAAATCAAGTAGCCTGGCGTCTAAATGTTAAGCAAGACACGGAGGGGTGAGGCGGAGAGGAGAATAGCCTCGACAGCAAAGAGAGCCAGAAAGAGGGAGAAAAGACAGCAGCCCCAGAAAGCACCACAGTTTGTGTGCATTCAGTGCACCAAAGACTGTCACTCAAGAATTGGCCTGCACAGTCACTTGCGCAGATGCAGATTATTTATTTATTTTTGGACACCACACCATCGTCCTTAGTGGACGTAAAGGTGCAAATAATATTCTTTTATCAGAGTAAAAGTTTTTAATAATTATTTATAAATTATATTATAAATATTATGTATTAAAATTAACAATGAATACTCAACACTTGCTATATTCAATATTTGAAGGAGTATTGTGAAATCCTACTCTGACCTGTACAAGTCATATTTGCTTATTTACTAAGTTTTGTTTAGTTTGGCATACAGGTTTTAGAATGCTTACAATACCTGCTATTCCTTGGTGGTTATCTAACACGAACTAGTGCTTTCAACCTAACTTTGATAAAGTTGATAAATTTATCTTCAGGATGCTATGATCAATTGTGTTCATTTATTTTACATTTAACATATTGATCAATTTGAAGAGAAGGAATATATTATTGTTCTTTTGTTTTTTCTATCTTGGTTTTCAATAAAATCTTGAAAGTATTATTTCTATAACTTATTAAATTAAACCCAAAGTCTTACTTATAGAGAGGTGCTATATTTTACCCAAGAGTGATGTGCTATTACATACACTTTTAGAAAGGTATGAACACCTCTCATCCCCCTGCATTGAGTTAAATAGTATCACTACTGTTCTTCTACAAGGTGGCTTTGGCATTACATAACACACAAAGGTTCATATACCATTAAATAAAGAAACCAAGTCAAAAGTTATGTGGTATCATGTAAAGGAGAGTCATTTAACTCTTTATTATTTTACTCCTTGTGAGTTTTTCATACCAGTTTTAACTGGTGGTTTTTCACTGAAGTCTAAGTAACAGCAAGTCACTTAAAGGTATCCAGGACTCTTCTAAGTATTCTAGCTGATTTTAACAGTGCTGTGGTCTGGATGGTCTTGAGTCTTCATCGTATCTTCACTTCCCCCAGTCCCTTTTCTGGGCCTTTGTGGACCATTCCAAGGGCACCAAATCCAATTGGTATCACTGTCACCTTCTTGTTCTACAACTTTTTCAGCTCTCTAGCAGGATCCATATATTTGTCTATCTTTTTGGTTTCCTTTATTTTCACTCTATGACCTGCTGGAATGACACAATCCACTAAATGACAAATTTGCTTTTTCTTGTTAATTAACATTATCTCTGATCTTTATTATCTCTTAATGAGTTTTTAGATCACTAGTAACTTACGTGATTATCATTGAAATCTCCTCAGTTCTCCCGGGCTCTTCTAAGTATTCTGCTAGGGTCTAGACAAATCGTTATCAACTGAGGGTCCACATGGACCATTACTGAATTGGGAGTCCACACTGATATTTTAGTGGTCCCTAGAGCAATTCTACTCAAGAACAATTGTTATTACTAAGAATTAATTTTCTAAACTAATCTATGCCATATTAAAATTCTAAAAGTAGAAATATTCTTGTAGCTATAAAAGTTTCTGGCAATTAAGTAGAAGAAAAAAAACATTACATTTGACAGTGTCAAAAAAATTAAGAAGTAAAGAAGTCCATGGATTAACAAAAATTGAAAAGCAGTCGTCTAGACAGTTTCAATTCTTCCTCTTATCTCCAATTTTCAGTCTGTTTTCCATGTTCTTTTTTTTCTTTTTTTTTGGGGGGGGGGGTGTTCAAATTATAACTGATATCAGTGTCACCTTCATGTTCCACAATTATTTCAGCTCTCTGGGGAGGTTCGGATGTTTCTCCAGTTTTTCACTCTTTTACTTTCACTTTGTGATTTACTGGAACAGCAAAATCCACTAGTTGACAAGTTCTTTTCTTGTTAGGTAACCACTGCAAATCACTTTACCAAATATATCTAACAAAATTATGAATAATATATATATATATATATATATATATATTCAAAGAAATTGCCATTAACTTCAATCCCTACCTCCAGACAACTTTGGAATTTCCTGCAAGCTTTCTGATTGGGTCCTTGTTTAGATTGGTAAATACTGCTGTTATCTTTGCCTTCAATTCATCTTTGGTGTTGCACAGAGTTTTGTTATTCTCTTGCTCCACTGCACCCCACACATAATAATCAAGAGGATTGCAATTTGGGGGAGTTAGGCAGCCAGAAGTTAGGGATGATGTAATTGCAGACATTTTCTCACAGCCAATACTGGGTTCTCCTGCTTGTATGACATCCTATAGCCAGACATAGGGTCCTCCACAGCCACACTCAATCCAGGGCAGCATTACCTCCTCCAAGCACTTGATGTAGGCCTCAATGTTTGAGGCCATCTGGGAAGATGAATGGTGGCATAACATCACCATCATTCATGACCACCCCAAACACCATTTATTTGGAGTGGGTATTTGCTTTTCATCACTATTGGTACATCTTGTGAGGATAAAGCAGACCAACAGTTGTTCCATCAATTCACCATCTGATCCTGGCAGAAATTATTCACATCTGAGTAAAAGCAAAGTATTTAAGTTGCAGGGGATATTTGAGTTTGTTGAAAAGCTTTGCAGCACAGTTCTTCCTTTTGTGCTTCATGGCCTGTGATAAAAATTGGCTCTTTCTTTCTCATTTTGTATGAGAAATAGCGAATGCCTCCATACACTACCTGCCTGATAAGAAACTCACAAACTCCCATGTCCCTGGCTATGGACATAATTGACTTACTGGGATCGTTGTTAATCATGGCCTGAATGTCACTAAGAAATTCAGGAGTTCTTTTCATATCAGAATGAGACTTCCAAGCTGCTATTGGTTTTATCCAACTCTTTTCAAATTCTCTGCATTGTCCTCTCTGAAATCTTTCAATTGGAGCTTCTACTGTGAATGCCAAGAAGTACAGCAAACCATTTCTGAATGAGTAAATTGCATCATGATGCTAATTTCCTCACAGACAATGCCCAACTAACCCTAGTTTTTTGCACAGACAAAACCTGCATAAAATGAATAATTTCAAATGGCAACAATTTACCCATCATACCCTGTATATACAGTAAGTAAAACTTTCTTGGCACATGAAAAAGAAAAAAAATGTTTTAGAATTGAATTAATAAAATTATTAAATTTCTTTTTAATTAAATATTTGTATTTATATTTTTCTGTTAAGCAAATTAGTTTTAGTAAAAGAAAGATTTCCAGCAAAATTTCTGGAATGCTTCTATGCATTAACTTATATTTACTTTCAGAAAAAAAAAAAGTTTGAAAAATAGAAAAGTATTTTGGATTTTTCACATCAAAAAAGAAAGCTTATAACAATATTTTTTAATGTCTTGAGCCATTGTTAATTTTAATTATTATGTACAAATAAATATTCAGTTATTCTTACAGATCATCCCACACTTTTTATTTTACATTTTTGCCAATCTACATGGAAAGAGTGAAGGTTCTTTTTTTTCTATGTCCATCATATAACAGAAAAATCCTGATCCCTATCTGAAAAAACAATTCCCCTCTTGCTTTCCATATGGAAAAGGAATTGGCCATTCATATGAAAAAGGGATTAGCCATTTTTAAATATTGTGATAAAAAGAAAAAATAATAAAAAGAGTTAGATTAGTAGTCTGAATAATTCTTGGAATGCAGAATCATTTCAAAATCATAGAAGCTAATGCCAGGTAATCTTGCTAGTTATCTGTATTTAGAAAAATATTTTTATTATTGAGAAATGAGAATATCTGTTGGGTTAATGAGAAACAAAATCGAAAATCTGTCATTCACTTATAAATTATGAAAATTATTCTGTTTTTTAATTTGATAAGAAATAATTATTTTTGATTTTTTTTTTTTTTTTTTAATCTAAATGTTTCAGTTTTTTTTTTTTTTATCTCCATTCTGATTCAGTTATTTATCTCAATTTTTAACCTAAAAATGACAATTCTTTGCATTTTCCATGTGGCTGTTTTTTTCCCAAGAACTGCAACAAATATAATATGCTAAATATTTATTTTATTTTATTTGAAAATTCTGAAACTTTTTTTCTGCTAATTTTTTAATTTTTTCTCTATTTTTTCTTCTATTTAATTTTAAATTTGTATTTATTTTTTGTTGAGCAGGATTAGTTGAAGTGGCAAATAATCTTTTGGTGCAGATGCACGTTCCAATTGTTGTGGAATCCTTAGAAGATATTAATGCCAATGCATTTGTCACTTTATTTGAGGGTCTCTATGGTGAACCATTGCCAGGTAAGTTTAAAGGTTTTTATTACAGTGAAATTTAATTTTCTAAAGAAGAAAAAAAAATTTGTTTTGTTTCATTCACCATCTTGGAAATCTGGTGTCAAACAAAGATTGATTTAATTTTTTTTATAGCATTTCAGTTGTTTAGGTTTATTTTTATATTATTGAAAATTCTAATGTTGAATCACCACTTCTTATGACAGTAATGAATATAATATTCCACATATTTTTAGGACTATAGTTTTTATTTTATAACAAATTTCAGCTGATGTGTTCTATTGATTTTCACAATTCCCTGAATACATGTTTTTCTTTTTTTTTTGTCTCTTTAACAAAAACATGATAGTTTAACTTGACTACAATGATTGGGTTTCCATTTCTTGTTTTATAGAAGAACATGGGTAAATACGAGAGCAGACTGGATCTTTGAACCATTGTATGGCAACCAGTCTAAGAGAAGGAAAACTCTGAATTCAAATCTGTTAAATTCTACTTAAAAATTGACCTTATGTCACATCCTGCTCATAAATATTAGAAGAACATGAAGTTGAAAGAAAGCAATCTCTCAAGGAATTGGCTTTAAACTATCTGGTGAGATAGGAGAGCATTGACAAGTTCATAGAGTTAATGTTAGAGTTTTCAAATTGCCTTGACTAAAAATAAGTTCTCCTAAACACTGGTTATCCACATACTATTAATATCTACCTCAGTTGTTTTTTCTCATCTAGTGTCCAAAAATGCTGTAGAATAGAAAAATGGTGATTCTTATTATTCATTTTTAACTATGAATGCATTTTCCTTCTTTATAATTTTGATCTAATTCTAGAAAGGGACAAATATTTAAATCAGAAATGACAGATCATAGATGTCTTTCATTCTTGATTTAGATATCTCATTTCAGATAATACGTTTTTAATATTATTCAAGTCTTAGTCTTATTTTGAATAATTAATAAACTTTTTAAATTTAGAGAAACAAAATTTAATGTAAAATTAAAAATTCTTGATAAAGCAAAATCTTACATATGTAATATGAAAAAATAAAATAAATTAATTGGGCCCCTATGGAGTTAGTGTGATAGTATTTGATTTAACAATGTCTTTATGTCTATCATGTCTATCATTAATGTTTTAAGAATGAAGTAAATAAACATTGAAATATTAACTATACTTTATATCATCTGACTCTTGTTAATTGATCATATATGAACTACAAGTATATTTTTCAGAATTAATTTCATAAATTATAATAGTCTATTTTTATTCCTAGTTATTTGTTTTCTTCCAGCTTAAAAACCTAAAAGAAAAAAAGTTCTGTTGATCAAAAAACAAAATATGTTGAATATATATATATATATATATATATATATAATCTTTTGGCTCATGAATTGACAACTATACTACTTTAATCATTGAAAAAAATATTTATGACCATTATATATGTGTCGATGTGCCATAACCATAGAGCAACTAGTGAGAAACAAATTCATTATAATGACAAACAAGATTATCTAGAGATCGCATAAATAGAAATGACTAAAAGATTATGTAAATATGCAAATACTTTATTTGCATAAAAGAATATTTTCTCTTTGAAAGAAGATGAATAGAAAGTTATAAAAAAAAAGTTATAAAAACAAAATAAATCTGAGTGAAAACATAAACTGACCCATTTTTATTCACTTAATTTATTATTACATACTCCTGATTATTATATATATATATATATATATATATATATATATATATATATATGAATAGTAATTATCTAGGTTATCATTGTAGATTAAATATGTATTTGAATTATATATTAAGTAATATAACGTTTATATTATTAAAAATATATAATATAAATGTGGTTATTTCCTATAACTCCAACCTAAAAAAAGGGGAGCCACTTTGATTGACTGATAAATTATCTATTTATTTATTGATCTACTAGAAAGCGGGGTTAGGGTTAGTTTAATGGGAAAATAATGGGGAGTTTAATTAACAGATAAAATTCATTCAGAGTGGTTCCCCTTTTTCGGGTTGGAGTTATAGGAAATAACCATAAATGCTATATAAATAATATATTAATTGCGTTAGTAAAATTGATTTCAATTTCTTGCTTCTCTACTCTGCAAAATTGTTCTGACTATAGATTTTATGTTTTATTGTTAATGTCTTTACTTTTCGTTTTAACAGAATTATTAGCAAATCCACAAACCAAACAAGATGATATTCACAACTGTCAGATTGTTATTGATACTTTGGCAAACAAGATTCTTCATACATCTCTTTCTCACATCACTGGCAAAGATATTGTTGAAGGGGATAGAACATCAGTGGCCAATTTGCTGGAGATATTAACTGGATTACTGGAATTTCTTACTGAAAAGATAGAATGTGAAAATAGCCAAGTACACGAAGAAGAAGAAGAAGAAGGTAATGTAAGCCTTTAAAAACAATGTTAAAACCACAAGAATATCAGATCATTTTGTTTTATTCCTAACAGAAATTGTAAAAGTTTTGTGGTGTATTTTGCAATTTAGGAAGAGAATTTACAAATGTTAATAATGCAAAAATCATATTACTTCACTTCACACTTCCAACCTGTTCCACATCTGCTAAAAATGGATGATTTGGGGGTGGGTGGGATGACAGCAAAGATTTGGAGGTGGGGGATGAGAGCAAAGATTTTTTTTTGGGGGAGAGCAAAGATTTGGGGGGGGGCGAGAGCAAAGATTTTGGGGAGGATGATAGCAAAGATTGGGGGGGATGAGAGCAAAGATTGGGGGGGGGGTGGGGGGACGAGAGCAAAGATTTGGTGGTGAGGGACGAGAGCAAAGATTTGGTGGTGGGGACGAGAGCAAAGATTTGGGGTGGACGAGAGCAAAGATTTGGGGGGGGGGACGAGAGCAAAGATTGGGGGACGAGAGCAAAGATTTGGGGGGGGGACGAGAGCAAAGATTTGGGGTGGGGGGACGAGAGCAAAGATTTGGTGGTGGGGGACGAGAGCAAAGATTTGGGGTGGGGGACGAGAGCAAAGATTTTGGTGGTGGGGGACGAGAGCAAAGATTTGGGGGTGGGAGGACGAGAGCAAATGGGGGTGGGGGACGAGAGCAAGATTTGGGGGGACGAGAGCAAAGATTTGGAGGTGGGGGTGGGATGAGAGCACTCAACACTGGAGTGTTACTCAATTTTTTTTTCAATATTCAATTTCATTGTGGCTTTCAATAATAGTAATAGTTTGTTTAGATTTGATTGTATAAAAATGCAATACTATTGATAAAAATTGTTGTCTTTCTATGATAACAGCTCAAGAATCTTTTACTATAGATAAAAGGATGTAAATAATGACAACAATTTTAATTTATCTATGATGTCAATTTTTTCAGTGTCCTAATACTTTTATGTTAATGTCAACTGTATGAAACTGAAAGATCCTGACAATGATTGGAAATGATGTAATAAATTCTTTAGTGTCATCATAAATTCATTACTTGACTGCCATTTTTAAATTTTGGATTATTTTTGCATTCACTTACAAGTGAATTGAAAAGTTTTGTCTGTTAAAAGATTTAAATTTATTTTATGAAAAAATTCTTTGTTATCTGTAGAGTTGTGTTTTCAAAAAAATAAGAAAATTCATTGCCAAATTGAACTTTATATATCAGATGATTATTGTGTCTTTCCAGTAGATATACTTTTGTACATCCCAACACTGAACATATTTTACATATGGTGAAAAATAATTCATTTTTACTTATAACATAATGGAGGAATTCACTGCTTAATAAATTATAATTATATTTAAATTTAACAGTTTATTTTAGTATCACTGAGATATTAAAATATTAGTTTAAATTTTCATTTGAATTGCATTTTTCTTGCAATGTGTTATATTTTTGCAGAAGTTTTTCATGATGATATTGACCAATTGATGGAGGGGATCAGAAATCTTCCCACACCTAAAAATACAACAAATTGGTGAGTATTGTTATCATTCACTGACAATGAGTTTAAATGAAAATATGGGATATTTTTAAAAAATTCTGCACAATTCAGTTTACAATAAAAACATATAAAAAATTACTGCTGTTACTTTTCCTTCTGATGTAAATCTTCTTTTCTTGGTAGCTAACTGCTAGCTACGATGCTCTCTCTCTCTTGGAATATTTATCTAATCTCCTAAACATATACTCCAAAGCTAACTACAAGCAATCATTACATTCACATTTCCTAAAAAGAAAATTTGGAATAGGCTAACATTTCTTAAAATCCTGCCTGCTCACAATTGTTAACTTTTAAGACCATGCTTGTTTTATATGCATTGAAGAATGAGATAAATAATGAGCTAATTTAATAGAAATTTGATTGGTATTTATTTTTCTTTGACAGTGAAACTGAAAATGGCAAAAGAGTAAAAGCTGCATGGCAAGATTTCAAGAATTCTGAAAATTCCAAGGCACCAGAACCTGGTATGTCTCTCTTTTGTTATAAGGAATATTTACATTTAACCATTTGATTTATTTTTAATCTAAAACATTTCGTAAAGACATAGAAATGCTCTTCTTCATTATGAATAATACTCTACTTGCCAGATATATTTTTACCAAATTATTCAAATATTGCAATGTGCTGTTATTATGAAATTGGAAGCTAAACCAAAATGGCTACAACTCAGTTACCAAGAAGACTTTCAAAATATCCCTTGTAAAAAAATACAGTTTATAATTGGCCGCATATAATATCATTCATATACTTTAAAGTATTTCCCATGAATGTGGTAGTACATACATAGGCAAAATTCTATATTAAGTATATTTTTAAACTGAACTTTATTCTTTTCTTGGTTACAGAGTTTCAATGCTGTAGAGTTTGGTAATAAATAGTACCTAATAATATCCGTTTTCATTGTATAATGTTCCACTAGAAATAATAAAATTGTGATATATTTGGTTTTTAAGAAAATTAACATTTTATAAAACAAAAAATGGTAAGAGTGTACTTATTTATAGGCAATAATGATTGTAATAAGTGTGTGTGTGTATTTATGTGTGTGTGTATTTATTGTGTGTGTGTGTTTCTGTGTATGAGAAAAATGAAGATGGTATAGAAAATCAAATTGACATGTTTTGCTAGAGGGATTGCATCAGAATGAATTTATTATTCCATAGAAAATGAAATCTTAACATTAAGATTTTTTATCTGGGAAATAATGAAAAAAAAATTCTATACTATCTTCTTTGTGTACAGGCATGTATATGTTCATGTGTGTATACATGTATGTTTACATGTGTGTATGTATGTGTGTGCATGTGTATATTCAATTCTTTATCTGATTTATCCAACTAAATTGAAAATTTGTTATAGATTCAAGTAAAATGAAAAGAAATATGTCCAATTGATGGTATCTAGAATGATTTCATCATAAAGTATGTCAGTACACAAATGTACAATATAAAAATATCTTTATTATTGTTCCAAGCCCCAACCATCTTTTTTTTTATGCAAGAAGGCGGTAGTTAAGGATCTTAATGTCCTGGGTATGATGTTAAACTCTATCTAATGATAAAGTTCCAATTCTGGAGCTCTGGGGAATGAGGACTATCCCTTCATCACCATTACTCCCAGGTCCACTCTGACCTGGAGTGGTAGTACCTGTTAAAGCCCCATCTATATATTTTATAGAAAAAAAATGAGTTTAAAAAATATGTTTAAATAACATTGAGTACCCATCAAGAATGAATAAAACAAAGATGTCTTTGGCATAAAATAACCCAATGGGTTGATATGCCGTAAAACCCAACCAACCAACTAACATTATCATTCTTAATCAATTCTGCCTCATAACAAGTCCTTTAAATTTTTCTGAAGGTTTCCCATAAAAAGAAAGAAATCCTTTAATTTGGATTTTTCTATGTGCTCTCTAATAAAATCTTAAAGATTGAAAAAAATCTAATGCAATTTTTGTTGTTGTTGTTGTTTTTTATTGGCTACAAAGAATAAAGAATAGTAATTCAATCAAAGGCAGAAGTTGTTAAAAAAAGGATTTTCTTTTTTTTTTTTCTTTTTCTTTTTTAACGCAGATCTGTTGGTTGGTGCTATTGGAACAGACGATGACCCTCACAATTTGACATTCTCCATACCATCATCTGTTGTGCCACCACCATCCCCATCCCCAATCTCAGAAGAACCACCACCACCACCACCAGTACCTAAAGAGGATAACGGTCCGGTCACTGATTCTTTACCAATAATAGATTCAGTTGAATTAAGTCCAATGCCACTTCCTGTTGCTGAAGATGAATCTGTAGCTGAGAAAGATCCACATGATAAAGTTGGGAAGGATAAAAAATCAACAAATGCTGCTGCATCTAAGATTTTACGCAGACATATTGCAAAATTACCTCCAAAGAAACCTTCAAAGGATAACAAAGAAGGTAGATATTTGCAAAATTTTTATTTAAAAAAACACAAAATAACTTTTTGTTTTGCTGATAATGATTGAAAGGAGTTTTTGGTTTCTTTAAAAAAATCATTGAATACGTTTTCATATTTCTATTTAGTAAAAGTTTCATATGAATTCTATGCACTTTTTTATCTTTATCTAAAATATTCAATTGAATGTAATAATTGTTTTATACAATAAAACCCATTTCTTCTTCTTTTCTTAATTGGAATGGTTAAATCTTCAATAAATTATGTAGTTAGATTCATTAAGAAAGAAGCAATAAAAAATAAATTATAACTACTACTTCTGTATATGTGTTAAGTGGTTGCAATAATTATTAACAAATTAGTATTAAACACTATTGTCAGTGCTCCACTATTGTATCCTTGTGCCAGACAAAACTCAGTTTAGTAAATATTGATTATGATATGTGATCAAATAGTAAAAGCTTCAATTTTAAAATCTAAATGAAGATATGAGCACAGTTAAGCAACAAAGTGATGATGTCTACAAATCATTTAGAGGAGTTTGTGCTAATTGTTTTTAATTCCCAATATTTGTTAAACAAGATGTTTTTTTGCAAAACACAAGTTTGTGCAAGTGCAACAATCTTCAATACTCACCAGACCTCCTCCTAGCTCTATTCAACTTTTCCTTCTTTCCTTAACTGAAAATTCATTTCATTAATAAAAAAAAATATGGAGGAGATTGAAAGAAAAGCACAATATGACATGAAAAGAGAAGTTTCAGTATTTATCAGGTATATAACCCATTTTATAAATCTGAAGATTGGATTGGCTGAAACAACATCAAGAATAGTAAAGAGTTTATTTATTCAAGAAAAATTTTCAATGTAATTCTCTCTGTTAGATTGTATCTCATTGCACTATTTTAAAATATCTGAATAAATTTGTCTAGTTGATAAAGGCAATAGTTTTGACAATTCTGATCTTATAAATTATTGAAATTAACATAATTGAAATTGATGCAAGAAATGTGAATCTTGACAGTTTCAAGCATGAAAAAGATCTCATTGTAACAATGTTTCTTTTTTTCTTTTCTTCATCATATTTGGAAGATGAAATGTTTTTGCTAATGATTTCTTTATGAAAATATTTGTAATTTTTTTTTTTTCTTTTTAAGTTCCTTCTCAACCAAATAAATCATCAAAAAGAAACATCCAAAGGTTTGTGAATAATTATCTTTTCATATTTATTGAGAATAAGCATCAAAATATTTTTTTAAATCTAGTCATGACTCCTAAACAATAAAAATAATAAAAAAGAATGAGATCAATAAAATGAAATCAATTTTAGGAAAAATAATTCTACTCAAAATTACAGAAAATTCTCATAATTCTTATTTGCTAATTGAATATTTATTTCTTAACAGCATTTGTTTTTAAAATTACTTTCATCATTTATATCATTTCTCTAATATTTTTTAAGCAAGGTAACAACAATGAAAGTGATTATTAAATCTGTTAATAACCAAATAATAAAAGTCATTATATTTTTAATCTGCATTATGTGCTTATTCATTTTTTTTATCTCTATTATAAAAATCCAACTGTGCAACCAGCAAAAATAACACATTGGAGTGAAATTTATGTTAACATATTTAAATAACTTTAAAATGTTCTAACTTAGAGAATAAAGCAATTCCCAATCCAATTTTCAACTTAATAAATGCGAGGTCTGATTTTGTACTCATTCCTATCATAACTCCTCATGGAAGACAATTATAATATTGATTATATTTCTGAAAAATATATACATAATGTGTGTATATATATATATATATATATCTGATAAAAGCTTTGTTGGATGCATAGCTGTTGTTTTAAAAAATTAAAAGATTAGTTAAAAAATTAGTGAAATAGTGAAAAAAGATTAGTTAAAAAATTAGTGAAATAGTGAAAAAAGCCTATTTTAGTAGTGACCACTCCAAGCAGAGTTTTTAACAAGTTTGAATTCAGAGTTTTCCTTTTCCTAGACTGGTTAGATAGCCCACTCTGCCCTACTATTTACACATAGCTTGAGGGAGAGTAGTTAGATTCATACCTTTCCCAAGAGTATTAGCGCTATGTGAACTGTAGTTTTGTCCAGGATTTGAATTCTAGTCGAACACTCTACTGATTGAGCTAAACCGGCCCTATATAGAGAGGCTTAAATGTCACATATTAACAGTTATAAATTTATTTCAATCTATATTTTGTACTCAAGAGTAATAGCCATTTCAGATTGCAAGGAATGGAAAAAAATTGCCAAAATTTGTTTAGATTATTAGAATTTTGAGAAATGGATTCTTGACTTGACCTTCAAGACATTGGGGGGGGGTTCTATTTAGGGTAAGGAGGGTAGTTAGGGGGATAAAAAGGTTAGGGTTAGTCAAGATAGTTACAGTTCCAAATAGAAGATGTAAAAATAAGTTATAAAATGGTTGAAAAAATATCTACAAGAAACTGGCACAATTAAAGAAGAAGAATTATTGAAAATCTTCAGAACTCTTGAATAACTTTGGAAATATAAGGATTCTGTATTTGTTTAATTTAATAAAGAACTGGTATACTTAGATATGTACAGTAAAGTGGGGAGCTGATAGTGGGTATGGCACTCCACCTCAAATGCAAAAGCAATCTCCCTAGTCTAGTACTAGTGAAAAAGGATAGATTCCCTTGCTGTCTGGCTAATACCAACAATAGGTCACTCCACTGACTTTTTATTTCATAGATCATAAAAAATAGATGGAATCTCTTCTGATAGATGATTGTCATGTATAAATGTTATGGAAATTTTAGAGTTGGAGCAAAAAAGTTTTATTGGCTATTTTGTCTATATTTTATCATACTGCTCTTTTTTTTTTTTTTTTTTTTCTAATAAATCACTTTTCTATTTTCCTCACTTTCATCATTAAAACAAAAACAAATAAAGAAGTTCAGTGTTAAAAAAACGATATTATTTTCTTTGAGAATTTTATAAACATCTTAATTGTGATTCTGAAATTTTCCTCACTTTTTGTTAATTAGCAAAGAAAATCTACATATTAATCTTCCAAGACATGAAGAGGAAAAGAGGCAAGTATCTCCATCATTAGAAGCCAAAGATATTTCACCTGAAGAAGTAACTGAACTGCTAAAAACTTATAGCAACAACCGAACCACTGATGAGTAAGTTGAATTCTTTTTGTTGAAAATATTTCATTCAATATTGATTTTTTATGTAATGCTAGAATCTTTTTAAGTAACAGATATTAAGTAGAATATATAATTGTCTTTTTGACATACGAATAGCTATGGTACTGGTAATATAAATAATAATTAGAGTTATTTCCCTTAGCTCTCAATTATTTGGGACAGGATTTAATTGGGATTAGAAAGTAAAATTCTTTTTTTTTTCTGATATCTCAAGAACATTAAGTTTTCAATGTATATGAATTATTATGTTCATCCTTGTATCATAAAAGAGAAATCAATAAAAAATATTAAAAGGAAAAAGAAAATTATAATAATACACTTGTCTAATGTTAGAAAATCAAACCAAACCAACTTTTATTGCTTTGATATTTTTATCTTCAAACTCAAAGCTGAATGATTTATTTCTCTTGAGACAACACTCTACCACAAAAGTCAAAGTGGAATCTTTCAAGCTACATAGAAACCTAAGGAGTCTAACACTTGTGTATTTTAGTGCTGAAATAAAAGATTATAAATCTTTAGATTATATAGAACATTTTTAACATCTAAAAAACAACTGGAAATATGGGAATATAAAACAAAGCTTCGTCTTTTGTTTTTTAAAAAGTGAATTTATTCTGAAGTATACATTACCTTTTGCTACTTATTACTACCAAAAAAAAATACTAAGAGTCTTCTGCCCTCCTTGCATGTTACATGTGCAGTGCATGACTAAAAATGATAATTAAAAAAAAAAAATGAACCTACTATTGTTATACTAAAATAATATAGAATAGATTATTTTTTTAATTTATATTAATCTTTGAGATTGCAACCATCCTTGCTATTCAAGTTTTTCAAAGACTCAGAGAATTATTTTCCTCTTTGTTCAATTGTAATCAGTCAATACATCAGAGGAATGGTTGAGTGTGGATTAGATGCAAAGACTTAAATCTAAGAATTTATGGTGACACCTTTTAACACCCTTAGCTTGAGATATATTCCCACTATCAATTGCCATATATTCCCACTTTCCCACATATACCTAACTTTTCACAAAAAATTGCTACTTTTTATTTTTAAACTGATAAAAGGATTTTTTTAAATATTACTACCACCAAAATTTTAAAGGGGGGAGGGAGGAGGCTGAAGGAATTTACCCTGAAAATTTTCAAAGTTGCCCTAGAGTAGAGTCTTTACAATAACTTCCTCTCCAGCATATGGTTGCAAGGGAAACATGTTGGATGTTACATAAACGATTCTAATTCTTACCTTGGACTCAGCTCATACATATGACACCCATTTTATATGTATAGATGGAGATAGATAGTCGAAAATAGAGAGAATAGGAAAGAGTTAATGATAAAGGAAGACAAACAATTAGAGATCATTTAAAACAAAGAAGATATATTCATGTAAAATGTCACGGAATGAAAGTGTACAGAGTGAGAGAGTTCATTGAGTTTTTGTGTGATAATAGATTGTGTGCGGGCTGTCAACATTTATACATTATACTATTTATATATAGTTGAATGAAAGTGTATAAGGAGAGAGAGTTTGTTTGGAGTCAGAATGAATGTAGAAGTCTACTGTTATCACCATTTGTAAGTTCGGAGTTGAAAGAGATATTGAGGTTTTTGTTTTATGCCCAGGTCCAGGGAAATTTGAAGTTGGTGATGATAGTTATGCAGGAAGGGTAAGGCTTTCACTACACATGTAATGTGGGGATGTATGACCTTCACTGCATATGTAAAATGGGAAGGTCTGTTCGCTGTATATGTATGTGGGAAAGATAGTATGGCGGGGTTCACTGGTTCTCTTTACTGTGGGAGAAAGATAAAGTTGGGATTTCATCGGGGAAATATTCTCTTTCAAGGAATGAAGTTTGAGAATGGCTGCGTGTGTGTGAGAATTCTATAATGGTAGTGTTGAGGGTCCTTGTTGAAAGAAATAATTGCACATCACTGAAATATAGACAAATTTAATGACTCCAAAGTTTTGAATACCACAAAGCCTTACACAACGAGGGTGCCTTTTCATCTGGCATTCACACAATATGACAGATAAACCAACAAAGCCTGGTTGTATAGTAAAGTACTGCTGGGATGCAATGAGTTAGTGGGGATAATGCTTTTCATTTGATGAAGACTTTGTTGGTGGCACTACTCTTGTTTTTTTTAGTAGCAGCATATATATATATGTGTGTGTGTGTGTGTTTGGTTGAATAATATAGACATTTTTTTGTCTACATATTTTGGTTTTAATCCTTTCAAGTTTTTGAATAGATATTATAATGTCAGGCTGAAATTGGCTAATAATTTTATCTTATATCTTCCCTAATGCTTTTAGTCCTATCAAAAATACTAGAGAAGTCATAAGTCATGGTGAATTTATTTGCCAATTTTGGCCTGACATTATAACATCTATTCAAAAACATGAAAGGTTTACAACCAAAATATATAGACAAAAAAATGTCTATAATATTCAACCAAATATGTTTAAATGAAGAAATGTTACCTAAATGTACACACACATGCACACACATCTATATATAGATAATTTAATTCAATTTATTTATTTTCTATCACATCTGAATGCCATGTGCAATAATACATGAGCATGTTATATATTTTCAAGTAAAAGTCTCACATAAAAAGATCTGATCACATGAACACACATTACAATATACAAACGCTTGATTACCCACTTTTTACTATTCTCCAGTTTGAGGATTGTGTTATACACATTAAATTTGAATAACAGTAATAAAGTCCCATAATCTTATATTTTAGGATTTAAACCTGCTCTGCTTTTATAGCATTGAGCACTATTTCTATGCAAACACTTTTCACAGTCACAATCTTTCAATGGAATAATGTATCTAAATCTTTACACAGGTTACTTGACATGATAGATGTGACTCTGAAGCAGTTGGATTCTGAGTCAAGACCTTCAGCCTCTCCAAAGAAAGTACCTCACAAGAAACAGGTTCATTTTGAAGAATCTTCTTATAAAAAGAAAATAAAAAAATTCAAAACACCAGTTTCTCTGTGGCATCACAAACAAGGTGATTGGAAAAAGAATAAGAAATTAAAAGTAAGTAATATTATCTTTTTGTTCCCTTTTTTCTATTTATCAATTTATTTCTTCTAAAATATAAAAAGATAAGAATAATTACAAAAAAAAAGAATCTTTAAAGAATGAAAATATTAACAACAACAACAACAAAAACTTTTGACTTTCTTAAATGATTTTCCTATGCCATAAAAAATGGCTGCAATATTTAAGTAATTTTTCAATTAAATTATGAAATATCAAAAACTTTTTCCCCCTGAATTTTTTTGTGTTCAATATGCTCTGAATATTAAACTAAAGGTAAAATTAAGTAAAATGAAAACTTTATTTAAAAATACACAGATTATATGATTATATATTATTTCAGATTAAGTTAAGCATTAATTATTGTTAATATTAAGTTAAGCTTTAAATTTTTACAGATCTGATTTCTTTTAGAATTGGATACAAAGCTAATTAAGTTTTAGAAATTAATTTTAAAATCTCTACTAATTCAGTTCAGTTGTACACTTTCTATGAAATATATAGAAAACATGGAATTTTTTAATTTGATTCTATACATTGCATGCAGGTATTTATAGAGTAAAATGTACTCAATAAATTTATCTCAACATGGAATTTCCATGGGTTTTAACCATTAATAGGGTTATTGATATATACTCATGTATGGTAGTACAAAGGAGAAATAAATTGCTAAATTGACAAGGACAATATTATGCTGCTTGCCAGTTGACAAGGTGTTAGAAAAAATGGTAATAAACAAAATGGTTTTAACAAGAAAAGGGTATATTTTATATATGGTAATATACAAAACTATTTTACAATATGAATGTGTCTTTTCAAAATTTGTTCAGAGTTTGTGGAATGTATTTCTTGTATTCAATATGTTTCACTTTTTGTTTTTGTGTGTGTGTGTGTGTGTGTGTGGTCATGTGGGACCAATAGGTACATGGAAACAAAAAACTTTAGGAAAGGTTCAGCATTTAAAAAGTAATCTATATTTTGACTTGTTCATATAAACATGGGATCAGAGTGGTACATAAAAAAACAGTTTTTCTGTGATTGGCCTGTGTGTTCTGCATGGACTAGCTGTGTGGTTTCAGATAAAGAAAATATTGGAGTTTCTATGTGACACATAGGAAGGTGGGACATGGATAGGACCATTAGCGTGTGTGTTGGGGGGGGGGGTTCTCTATGCAGCATATGTGCAGATGTGATTAGAACCATTAATGGGGGGGCAAGAATGGAAGAAGATTAACCATGTATGTTGGGTGTTAAAGCCGTAAAAAAGAGGAATAATGTGTGCCAAGTCCAAAGGTTTATCATATGTGTTGGCAAATAAAGCAGAGATAAAAGAAGTATTGTGTGTGGTTAGACTGAAAATCCATCTTTGTATGTTGGCTGGCTATGTTATATGAAAAGAGATCTTATGGGTGACAGGGCCAAAGGATGCCATGGCTTAGTAAGGTCACATGAAAAACGTAAAAATAGAAAATTCAGCCTATATTTGTCTTTTTGGAAGTATTGGTTGTCATGTCTTCAGATCAGCCAAAATAGGCCATATGACCTGCTTCCCATCACATCTACGCAATAGATAATTGGTGGCTATCCTATTTTTTGCTGTGATCAAAAGGGGTCAAGAATCATAACAAGTTTTGACTTTGAATGTAACATTATCCATTTCTTCTTTTGCACAAATAAAACTAATTTTTAATATATGTATATGTAGTGAATGATATGACTTGCTTCCCACAAATCAGATCTGCTTGGCCTGTCAGTTTTTTGAAAAAGAACATGGTCAACATTGACAGCCAGATTTATGGGGTGTAGTCTTGTCTTGTCTTGTTTGTGGCATGATTATGGCAGCACCTATGCAAATCACATCCATGACAAAACTAGATATAAGGCATTTCTTTTGGACATGGGGACAGTTGTGACTTTACTACAAAAGGAGTGTCATGGTGACTTGCATTGTTTGAAGGAAGACCATGAAGCAGAAGACACCAACAAACAAGAATGATCAGGATCTGCAGACGACTTAGGATTCCCTAACTATTTCAACAACTAATCTGACACAAATGGACAGGTTCAACTTTAAATTGTTACCAGAATTTGATGATTCCCCTATTTGACTTGTCTATTGTTGAATAGTTTGAAAAGATGGAGCATTGTTTGCAAGAGTTAGGTGATGTTATTCATGGGAATACTTATGCAGTCTAACAGCAACTCATGGATGAAGCAGACTTGTACAAAATGAAAAACACCATTTACATGGTTTGCCACAAAATTATTAATGTATTTGAAATCCTAAAATATGTGTAATATAACTCTAAGAAATAAATATTTACATAATATATGCTGGCAATGATTTGCATAATGATTTTGATAAAACTGGGTTTAATAAATAGTTATTTGCTGTTACTGATTTCTAATATTATCATGTTATTCTGAAACGTATTAAAAGCAATCATATATATAATCTTATATAGAAATTAATTAAAATAGCATTAAAATAAGTGTAATATTTTTATATTTATTCTTGTTTAGTTTCATTAGTCTTTCTAATTTAGTATAATATTTGATTACATTAAAACGTAAATACTTGCACCCAAGGGGCGCATACTTTTGCTTGTGAATGTAAAGGGAAATGCTTATTTTCAAGGCTGGCATAAAAACCAGTTAGCTAATTAATTATTATTAATTTAATTTTTTTTAAAAACAATGAATGAATGGATTTTATTTTGTATTCATTGATTTTTAATCTTTTCAGTGTTTGATTTTCAAATGAACTCAATCTGAATTTCCAAAGAAAAAAGAAACATTTTGCAACATCATTCATATAATAATAACAATAACAAATAATTTTGAAATAGTTTCTGTTTACTTTCTGCTGTTTGCAAATGGTTGTAGTATTTGAATTATTTCAACTGAAGATGGGTTGAAATCTATTTAGGTTGCATAATTCAAACTGTCCCTATCAGATTCTTGATCATCATCTGTGAAATTATCTAAAAGGATAATCTTGACCAGAAAAAGACTTGGATATCACTATTTTGCAGCACCTGAAACATATCTTGTACAATTAACAAAGAAGGTTTATGATGCCTTTTATAACTAATGTGAGAGAACTGATAGAATATATTCTTATCTTTGCCTTCTATTTCATTAATAAGAAATCTTAAACTTTCCAGAATATAATGTGAGGAAATAGTTTGATCTCTATTTTCTGTTCTATTTTTTCATTAAATGAGCTGAACTGAGAGAAAAATCAAAATAAGATCAAAGCTGAACAAATGCAATTATAAAAAATGGAGGATGAAAATTCTGGGAGAAGCAAAAATTGAAAAAAAAAATAATAATAATAATTGACAGAAAAAGATGCTGAATATGAAATTTAAAAAAAAAGGAGATATTAATATTAATATTAGATTGGAAGGCATTTGGTAAAAATAGAGATATAATAAGGGACACCTAATAATATGCTTAAAGCAATAAGTATACAACCATAGTATCATACTGGCTAGTTATGAAACCTGAAAGTGGGGCTAAATCATTTTGGGTGAAACTCAGTCAGAAATCAATGGAAAGTACAATGCTATGAATGACTAAGAGATAAATAGAGATCAACATGTCTAAGGGGGTGAACCAGGTACTGAGATATAGAAATGGAAGTGGGCTGGGCACATAGCTTGAAGGGAAGATAAGAATGGTGCCCAAGGACTAACAAGCATAATAGGAACAAATCCGATAGAATATGAAAAGATGAAATAGTGGAGATTGCTGGTAAGACATGACAGAGTCAAGTACAATGAAAGATTGTCATGGAAGGAATTGGGAAAGAAAACCTTTGTTGAACAGTGGGCTGAAAATGGCTACTGATGGTGAAGAAGAAGAAAAAGAAGTTTATTCAACTGAACAAAAATGAAATCATTCTCCCTAAGGCTAATGAGAATATCTATTCAAGCTTTTTTTCTGCAATGTAATCTTGCTGCTAAAAATAATAATAATGATGATTTTTATATTTTGAAATTAGCTCTTCCACTCAGTAGAGTGGATTACTCTTTCTTATTTTGTCACTTCATATTCTTTGTTTATTGTGTATATGAGAAATTGATAAAACTATTGTTGACCCATTATTATTTAAATGTCTGTATCCTGTTATTAACCTTTGACCTTGTCCTATTTTCATAAACATTTTGAAGAAAACAAAATACCAACAGTTGTATAAAACTATAATCCCTTTATGTACATTTCTTTTTTTAAAAAGGAAACTTGAAATATTTTTTTTTTTTCAACTTGTTTTCATAGTAATTCTATTGAGAACAAAATTGATTATTGTTCTCTGTCCACAAAGTTAAGTTGGAAATGTTGGAAATGTTTTTTGCCTAAGAAATTAATTCCTTTGTGAATTCTTTTATTTTGAATTTTGCTTGAACCTTTCAATTTCAAACTGCTAAAATACTTTTTCACTCAACAATAAAAACAAAATAATCTCTTATGTTAGTTCTTATATAAAAAAAAAAAAATCCAAGTTTTTATAAAGAAAGTTATTTTTTTGGTTGTTTTGTTTTACAACATATCAATCCTTTTTGGGTCGTTTAATGCTGAATCAATTCATTTTGATATCAGGGTGTTTATAATACCTACTGTTTAATAGTCTCCCATCTAAGTATTGAACAGGCTTATCACTGCTTAACTTTAGTGATCTAAGAGAATTATTCTGTGCATATGATATGAGTATGCATTGATACACAATGTATACACAGATGCTGATACATGTGCATAATATTCCTTTATTCCACCAAAACCTCTTGTGAAAGAAAGAATTACTATTTAAACATTTAAATAAGGATTTTTTTCTATATTATTAAAGTATTTTAATTGTGGGGTTCTGTTCCTAAACTGAAAAACAGACTTTTCATGGCTCTTGTTTTTTCTTCATCCATTATAATTATGAATAAGGGTAGCATCCATTCAACCCACAATTCTTTTACAATATGTTAGACCCCAACTTAAAGTATGTTGCTTTTAGAGAGTATGTCACTATTTCTATTAGGTTGCATTCTTCTAATACTAATGATATGTTCCTCAAGAGATTCCAGTTTATCCTAAACCACTGATAGAACTTTAACTGCAGGAAGCTTAGTAAACAACTTCACAACATATCTAGTTGGAATGAATGTGAAAATCTGTAATTATCTCTATAAAATGAACAGTTATTTACATAAGATGTGTAACATGTTCGACGACGAAATGTGAACTGCTGGCTTTGAGGAAGAAGCCTGCTTATATTAGTTCCCTCCTATGCCTTGCATGTGCATGGTAGAGTCTATTATTGCAGGTGACTGCCGGTGACTGTCCAAGGGCGTCCCGGTCCAATATCTGTTCCATCGTACTACTCTACATGCCCCCCCCCTCTCATGGGACCACAAATGGTTTGGTTTGTGGTCACTTGTTGGGACGTCTTTGAGTATTCGTGCAACGTACCCCGTGTCTGTAAGGATAGATTCCTGGGTGGCCGTGACCTCCTTGTACTACGACATAGGCCCCAGTCTGGTGGCATTTTATCTGGGTCTTCTTCATCAACCTCCATCATTGTTGGAACTTCCCTTCTGTCCTGGAAAATCTATATCATCCACTTCCATTTCCATTTCCTCTTGTGAGGTATTTAGAGGTTCGGGTCTTTTTGTTTGGTCCGATATCATAGGGATATCCTCTGACGGCGGGAGGCACTGGGTGTCTACCACTAGGTCTATCTCCCAGAGGAAGTGGCGATTGCATCGGGTCACTCGGTTGCTTCCGTTGACACGTATGTGGTACTGTTTGTTACCCAGCCTCTCTACCACTCTTCCAGTTTTTGTCCATCTACGTGGGTATGGACCTATTTGGTTTTGTATTTGGACCGATTGTCCAATTTCTAATTGTCTGAGTGGGCGACTGTGTGGATTATAATATTTTTTATTTTTAATGTGCCTTTTTGCCATCTCCCTATACCGACTGATTTCACTCCATCGTTTGTGAATTCGGTATTTTTCTTGAAGGGCTGGAAGATGATCCTTTATCACTCAGCCGTACAGCATCATTGCTGGAGACATGTCCAAGCCTTGGACGGGGATGTTCCGGTGCGTTAATAAGGACATGACTGCATGATCCTCGCACAAATGGCCATAGCTGTCAATATTATCCACCAACACCTGCTTAGCAGTTTTGACGGCAAGTTCTGCACGCCCATTACTCTGAGGATAATATGCTGATGATATGCGTTCTTCAGAAACTGGTTATATTCTTGGGAATCAAACGGCGGGCCTCCGTCAGACAATATTTCTTCTGGAACACCTTATGTACAGAACCACTTTCATAGGGCATCACTTGCCTTGCCCTGGCATTCCCGCTCGACATACGGGCAACTTCTACCCATCCTGTATATCTGTCAGCGTAGACCATATAATTTTTCCCTTGCATGTCAAAAAAGTCTGTCACCGTCATCTGAAATGGGCATTCAGGATTCGGCGGTGGCATTCAAGGTTCCCTAGGCTGTGATGGGGCCATAGTATTGCAAATTTTACATTGGGCTCTGGTCTGACGAATGCTTGCGTCTAGCCCTGGCCAGAATAGTCGCTGTCTGGCGTTCGCTAGCATGCCATTGACGCCCTGATGTGCAGAGTGTAGTCCTTTAGTCCCTGTAGTCCCTTGCGTTTGGAGAGAGAGGAAGGCTATGGTAGCCATTCCACACGTCCAATATGGTTTTTCTCGTGTGTGCAGGTATTAATGAAGCCTGATTGAATTGTATGGTGAGTTTCTCTCATGGTAGCAAGTGTTTAGTTTTTGCAAGTCTACCGTACGCCTATGGGAGACGTCCTTTTTTGGTGCAACCACCATCCTGGAACACCATGTTGTTGGTGTGCCAACTGGCACTGGTTCAATGATACCCAGCGCCACATCCTGATCCCAATTTCTTCCAATGAAGGAACTGAAGTGCTTCAATATCTATTCTTCACAGGTGGGTTTTATTCTCTTCCGTAGGGACAAATGAAATATTGGCCGGCTTTGATGGAACGGCTGTCCTTCGAGGGCATCCACATGGTGCTTTTCCATTATCACTGGTAGCTACACTTTGCTTCAATGGTGGGTTTGGAAAGTTGGGCAATAATATGCCTAGGTCCTTTAGAGCTGATTCAGACAGGTAGAACCCAGAAATATTTTCAGACACATATATCATTTGGTGAGTCTCTCGTGATCCAACTCTGATTCTGGCGAATATTACACCCTTTATTTGTAACGGAGCCTCTGTAATGCCTCGGATTCGGTGTCTAGTTGGCACCAGGAATCTATCTGGACAACCTAGAACTTTTTGTAATTCCAGTCCACTGGAGCATGTCTGTGCTCCAGTATCAGGTACCGCAGTAATTCAGTGGGTGCGGAGATTAGATATTTCCTTAGATATTAGATATTCGAACTCAGCATGGGCTTCAGGTATTAAAGTAATCTCTATTGTCAGGGATGGTGGTGGATCTGGAGGTCTCCTTCAGAACCTGTTTCCATTCCAAATGAGATGAGGAATGGCATTCGCCTGTGCCGGGTTGACTTTACCCCTCCATTTCCTTTGTGTCTTTTGACATGCCATCCTGCTGAAACCATCTGTGTGCCCTTTGGTGGAAAGGATGCAAGATTCTTTTGACCTGGTCATTGTTGCCCTGTTCGTAGACCCCTTATTCAGTTGCTGACATACCCTCTTCACGTGTCCGATCCGTCCGCAATAAAAGCATACCATCTTGGTTGCCGGCAGTCCTTCTGATCCATTGACCCGTTGGGATGTGAAGTCCTTCCACATCCCTTACAAGGCCAATTATATCGTGGGGTCTGAATGGTATTAACATTATGTAATAGTCACTTATGGTCAGATTTCTGCACACCGGATACTGCGACGGGGTGCGTGGTGTTATATAGATGGGGTGTTGACTTGGCTGACCAATCTGTCGAACTTTCGTTCCAGAGTTGTCAGATTCGAGGCTTCTGCTAATATCTTACTCTGGTGTTCAGCATTAGCAAGCCCTGGCACCATCTGTCCTGCCACCATATCACTAGAATAATTTACTTGCCAACCACATTTTTCTTCATTGGGACAAGCAACTACAAACTTGCAAAACCTCACTACTGCCCGTAGCCTCAGCTTTATCTGTTGTAACAGCTGTTCCTCTGTAGCGGCATTGAGTGTTTCTGGACCCATAAGATCGAATAACAATCTGTTTAATTTTGGGGTACAGGTAATTCGAAGCTCATTTCAGATTACCACCAGGTCCGTCATCTCACGCATGCGTCTATGAATACCGCCCACTCACCGTCGGTTGATTGAAGTTCTATTACGGGCCGTTCTGTTTTTTTGCCGTAACACTTGTTTGGTTTTTTATAAAGCATTTCCATGCGTAGTGCATTGTTTTCTCTCTGCAACTCCACCAGCTGCTGCGTGAGCTGTAGACACTGTTGGTTCATGACTTCCTTTGTCTCCATGCCTTGAGTTGTGTTAATAATTCCTTGCAAAAAAGATACTCCTTATCGGCGATGCCATGTAACGTGTTTGACGACGAAATGTGAACTGCCGGCTTTGAGGAGGAAGCCTGCTTATATTAGTTCCCTCCCATGCCTTGCACGTGCATGGTAGAGTCTATTATTGCAGGTGACTACCGGTGACTGTCCAAGGGCGTCCCGGTCCAATATCTGTTCCGTTGTACTACTCTACAAGATGAAGACTTGTCAGTGGATTAACTATTTGTACTAGTAATCTATTCAATGAATGTGTAATAATGTCTTTTTGAATTTGAGGAAGATTCTATACATATGCTTCAAATTGTTAATTCAAATGTCTGTATTCAGTGCAAGTGAATTGATCATTGTTTTTATTCCAAATCTCTGACAACTCAATTTCCATATCTGTATTTTTCTTTAGCTTGTTGCTTGCTGGATTTGTCACTTTTACTGAGTATTCCAACTTGTCCATCAAGTATTTTTATTGCTAGGTTTTAATGATAGTCAATTTTTCATTCCTTTTGATGTTTTGTTTGCTTAAGTTATCTGCTTCTCACTTTTCATCTTAACCTTTTTTTACCTGTGTCTTAGAGATTTTTATAGATGTCTCCTCAATTGAGATTATTCCACTATTGAACTATTAAACAAAGACTTTCTCTATTTGATGTACCACAAATCTTTCTAGTTAACAATTAAAACAACAACTGATGTTATTTTGTCAAGCTTTTCTAAATTTTTTGTCTATATTATTTCTATAAATTCAAATGTAATTTTGCTCTTCTTTCAAAAGTTTCTCCAATTCATCACTTTTAAAGATTTTAAGTTTTCTAAAGTATTCTCTGTCCTTGAATTCAAAAATCTTTTTTAAATTTCATAACCCATTCCTGACATATGCCTAATTTTTTAGGCACTTTTCTTCTAGATTAAATATCAAGAGTAAACAGTTGAATTTGTATTTCATATTCAGTCATGTTTTCCTCAAACAATTCTTCATGCAATAAAAATGGTCACAATTAATAATGAATTAAGTAAAGTTCAAAGATTCTTCAAAAAGATTTGTGTGCATTCTACAAAAGATGGTGTTGAAAATTTTTGCATCAACAGAAAAAGATTTTCATTGTTATTATAACAATTACAATAAGACTTAATGAGACATTTTAAAGTTCTTTTTTGTGAATCTATCCAATAAACTGACATTTTCATCCAGATTCTTAATCAAATGCTGACAAAATTGATAAATATTTTTATTTTATTAATTCATTAATCTTTTTCGTTTTTTCTTTCTTAATTTTCAGTTTGTACAAAGAAATTATTCTGAAGATCTTGCTGAACTATGTAAAGATGCTAAATCACAGGCAAAAGCAGACAAGACAGCAGCAAATGAAAAAGTATGGACAAAGAAAAAGACGACCATATATGACCTTTAGGCATCCCTCTTGTTTTGCTGATTCATAAGTACATTTTTTTCATTTACACCGTCATCATCCAGTTGTTTGTTAGGGATTAGGGTTAGGGGTTAGTTTTATAATTTTTTTAAAACCTCTAAAAATTGTCTGTTAACAAGCAACCGGATGTTGACAGTGTAAATGAAAAAATGTACTTATGAATCAGCAAAGCAAAAGGGGTGCCTAAATAATTGTATTTTTTTTTTTTCACTCAAAGTTTGATTTATATACAAAAAAAAAAGACAGTTTAGAAAATCAGATTGACACATTTTTGTCTATCGTCATTTAAATGTTTAAATTTAAGTTTATCTGAATAAAGAAAATTTGAGATTCCTGTCTTTCTGAAGACAAAATTATTCTCTCTATTAGATTTATAACAAACATTAAAAAATAACAATTGACAGGCACATCTTTTAATAATTCTATTTTTTAATTTCTTTTAAAGTTTTTTTTTATTAATCCAATTCTCTAAAGACTGTAAAAATCTAATGTGCAATATCTGAATAATTTGGTAGATGAGGGAAAACTACAACAATTTTTGTCTCGTCACCAAAGAAGCATGTGAACTATCTTTATCGTGATGGAATATTATATTCTTTCTTTTTATTCCAGATGATTTTCATCTTTTGTTATTTTCAATTGATTTAATTGGAAGAAGCAATACTTGTTCAAATTAATTATTTGCTTTGATGGAAAGTGCAAATAGTCACAGGGAATCTTTTCTGATCATATTGAAAGTATTATTTTCTTTTGTTGATGACATTGGTATGTTTAATGGTGGTTCATTTGCCCTCACAATGATTCTTTACATTCTTTTGTGAAATATCCACTTTTCATTCTCCATCACAATTTGTTTAAAAAATGCAATATTTTCATTATGTTTAAGTAATTGCACACAACAATAATTATATAATGTTGATAATTCTCAAGTGATTTGATCACAATCAAACTGGTCAACTGTTATACTCAAATTTTTAAAAAGAAATCTCCAACATTAAAATTTGCAAACCACATTTGACACATTAGATCATTTCATAAATTGCACAAATCCTTTTTTTATTTGAGTTATACTTTCTTAAAATAAAGAATATAAAAATATTGCTTCTTTTCTTCCATCTTCAATGTTAGAATCAATAAAAATTTTAAATGTCAGTTTTGATGAAATATACCTTCCAAATATATTTCTTTTTTATAAAATCTATGTATTTACTCAAGGTCAAATTTTAAGTGGAGTAAAGCTGGTCTAAATTCAGAGTTTTCCTTCTCCTAAACTGGTTGCCTAACCAAGACTGAAGAACCCAGTCTATTATTCTTTTATATGATAATTATTAAAATGCAATCAAAAAAACATTCCTAATATCATCAAATAACAAAACCAGAATAAACTTTTTACCTTACCCAATATTTTTGCATTATATATTTAGCTACAGTTGTCTACATTATATTTTTGATTTGAATTATTTTATTTCTCATCTTAAACTTCATCATATTTATTCTGACTTCTTTCAGATTCTTTAAAAAATATTCAGTATGAGAGTCTCAAACACAACAAAATATGTGCAGACAATGTGTTATTTTTCTATATGTAAACATGTAGCTTACCTTAAATAATTTTTTTTAAATCTGAACTTTAATAAAACTTTAAAAAAGAAAAACTGAACTTCAAATATTATTTTCTTTTTAATTGTTTGAGCAAAATGTTTTCCATTTGTAAATGCTTTATTATCCTCTTTGTCTTTCTTAATAAGGAAAAAGAACTTTTGAAAATTACTGGAGGATATATGAAATTCCAAGATACTGGTAAGTGGGGACTTTCATTATTTTTAAATACTTAGATGTTATTATACTGAAGAAGATGTTATTATACTCTAGGAGATGTTATTATACTGAAGAAGATGTTATTATACTGAAGAAGATGTTATTATACTGTAGAATTATTCTAGCAAGAGAATTAGTGTCAATTACCCCAGATTAAGATTCTTCTTTATAATGTAATCATTTTCAATTTCATTAAAAAAAAAAAGAATGTTTCTAAGTTTAATTATTTTCTTGTGCCCCTTAAGTAAATCATTGAACAGAATTTTCCCCCCAATATCATTTATTATAAAACTCTTCTGTTATTATCTACTCTGTAAATGACAGAACCAGTTTCTTCAAGGTTTTTTTTTCTTTTAAAAACGCCAATGTTTTAAAGTTTATTCAAAAGAGTAAAAGATAAGTGTAAAAAAAATATTTGTGTCCTGAATTATACAAAGTTATATTTATAATTGGGCCAGTTTAGCTCAGTCAGTAGAGCAACTGCTTAGGAATCACAAGGTTCCTGGTTCAATGCCAGTCCCTACCAACTCAGAGCATGAGTAGCACAGATTTGGTAATCTGATTTGTGCAGTAAAGTGGAGAGTTGATGGTAGGTGTGGTGCTCCACCTCAACAAAATCAATCTCCTTGCTCTAGCGCTAGCAAAAAAGAGATAGACTCCCTTGCTGTCCAGCTGATACGGACAATAGGCCACTCTACCAATTTTACAACTTTTATATTTATAATTCTATGTAAGAGATACTTTTTAACTTTCTTGTTTTCAGATATATTATTTTTTGTTCAAATATCATTTTTTTTTCTTTCTTTTTAATATTAGCCATGAAAAAGAAGACAAAAAAACCAAATATTAAATCTAGAGTTTATAATACAACAAAAGGTAAGTGATGTGGTTGCATTTCAAGATAAATAAAAACATATCACTGTGATATAAGTAAAAGTAAAATAATAATATTCTATTCTACATTTAATGTTTCACATTTTTAAAATTAATTTTACAAATTGAGAGTCACAGTAAATTTGAATATTATCTTACCTTTCCAACTGACATCATCTTAAGATCAACTACTTAGAAGAATTCTTTGATTTTGTCATTTGATCAATTAATTCCAAGAAGTTTATATCATTGAATTAATTTTTTTTTCTTTTGAGAAAAACAGAAAAAGATCTGTAAGAAGGAATGTAGAAGATATGGCTGGATAATTAATTTTCTGTTAAAGATAAAATTTGGTATATCTGAATATGTCTACATCAGAAAATATAAGAAAAAATGTTAAAAGGCTTCAGGTTTGTCATCTAGTGACTGTATCTGTTTGGGCATTGTAACCCAATAAAACCTGATCATATCATGTTGTATTGCTGAGGTGCTGTGGAATAGTGACATTTAACCCTTAAACTCAAGGGTTATTATCTGATTAACTTTTTGTTAGATACACTGCTGCTGCTGCTGCTGCTTTCACTGTTGTTGTTTTATGAAATTATATGCAAAAAACTTGATGCATAAAAGTAATATTTTCTTTCTTTTTTATCAACCCTTTCTGTGTCTTGTAAAAATGTTATTTGTTTTTGCATATTTAACTTTAGAAGTGAAAGGTGAAGACTTGCTTCCTGCTTTGCTTGAGGAATTCCCTCATCTTCAATTATCAATGGAAACTTGGCATGAGTTATGGCGAAAGAGCATTGTCCAACTTGAGTACCTCACACGTTCATACAGAGACACTCGGAGGAAGAGGGATCAAACCCAACAACAGGTATCTTTTATTACACAAAACACTGGTTTTGTTTTTAAGTATTTTCTATTCTGGTACAATTTGTTAGAGTGTAAGACAAATTCTACAATTATTTCAAGACATTACAAAAATGTATTTAAACATCTTTAAAAACTTGAAGGTCATTTCTATTTTATGACTTCAGAGATAAACAAATAACGTAATAATTAGAAATACATTTTTAGTGACACTGATTTTGTTGATGCAGAACTTTTTAATAAGTTTTTAAGATGATTAAAAATAATCTTATTGATTGAACAGATTAATCTTCAGAGAAATGGAATCAGTTTTAAAAAGTGACCCTAGAGTTAAGTAAAAGTATTGGGTCATGTGACCAATACTTTTATTTAATTGGCTCAAGATTAATCTCAATTTGGTACATAAAACACACAAGATATTTTCTGAGCATTTTGGACCATATGACCATAAGGCACCCTTTCCGCGATCTTGACTCGTAGGGACTCTTTTCTCATCATTTACACCGTAAAAATCCAGTTGTTTGTTAGAAGTTAGTTTTATAATTAAAAAAAAAACTCTGAAAATCATCTGTAAACAATTAACCGGATTTTGATAATGTAAATGGAAAAAATGTCCCCACAAATCAAAATCGCAAAAGGGGTGCCTTAAGGTCATATGGTCCAGCATTTTTTAATGAAAAAAGTGACCATATATACCATCAATTACAGTATGTAGTATCTTTTTGATAGAATTAATTCTTCCCTACAATCTCTAAACATCCAATATTTTGTCTAACACTTAAAATGTCAAAAATGAGTTGGTAGATAAATTTGTATTTATCATTAGTATTTTTTTAATGTTGAAAACAAAAGCAGTACTAATTATGGGTAATAGCTAAAAGTTTTATTTTACTTCTTTTTTTTTCCTTTAGTTAAAATATTTAATCAAATTTGGAACAATATTGTAAATTTCCATTTGTAACACACTATTCATAATAGTTGTGATGATGATGATTTTGATGATGTACCTTTCACTAGTATGTATCACATGACTTGTAGCCAATCAAATTATAGTTCTTCATTGTCTGGAAGTGTAATGATCACTTTTTTTAAATATTTATTATTACTTAAGTAACTTAAGGGGTTGGATGTTTCTTTATAACCATTTTAGATAAATTTCCAGTTTATTTTGTTTGTCTGCTTAAGAAAATGGTAAACCAAAATTATTTATTACTCACTGTCTCACATAGCATTTCTCTCTTTATTAATCTTCTTGTTGTGATGATAATAAGATTGAATTTCTCTTCTTCTTTTTTTTAAACAAAATTACAAAAAATATTTCTATATTTTTTTATAAGACAGCCATATTGTCTTTATAAGTTATAATACATATTAACACACTAACATAAAAACTAGATAGCTTATACTCTACTAAAACTGCATTATAAATAGATGCATTGTATAATTCCAATTTCATTTTTTGCTGCATTGCTAATTTCTCTTGTCAGCTTCTTTTGGGTTTTTTTCATTCTTCAGTTTTGAAATTTTCTTTTACAGCATTTGTTTATTCTTAAATTTATCCTCTTTTATGTTTTAGGTTGAAGATGCTGAGAAACGACAGCATATCCTGTATGATATTATTAAAAAGGAACTTGCCCATGCAGAGCGAATGGTAAATAATTAAGAAACATTTTCAATATTTTATAAGCCTCCTTTTTTTTATCACTGAAACTAGAAACGCAGCAACAAGAATTAATGTCTTTGCAAATAATTTTTTGCTCTGTCAGTGAGTCTTAGAGTACACTAACTTCAGCCTCTGCAGAAGAGTAAGACCCTGTGAAAAGAGATATCCTGAGTAGTAGGATACTAAATTGTATCCAGTGGTGAGGTTCCAGTTCTCTCTAAATTGTTTAAAGCTTAAGTAAAAGAGTTATAGATTAAAACTAACACTTACTTCCTTTGGCAGATTCAAAGATTTATTTTTATTTTTATTTTAAATAGAAAGAAATGAAAGAAAGCAAAAGGCATCGTGTTGCTCTTAAAAATCGTTTACATGAAAAGCGGATGACATCTGCACGAGCACGAAAATACTACAATGAATTCTCAGCACAGATGCGTTCACGAATGATGAGTAAAAAGACAAAAGAGGAATTGGTAAATTATTTTAATTTCTTTTCTTCTTATAAACAATAGGGATACTTTTTTTTATACTAGATATTACAAATAAAGCTCATTTAAAATATCTTTATCACCTAAATTTACTTGGTATATCAACAATTGATATAGTAAGTAAATTTCAATTTACTTACAATATGAACAGATAATCCCTTTGTTTGGACTGCAGGTCAAGAAGATACAACATAAATACAAGTATGTCTTCTTAGAAATACTTAATTCTATATTTCTTGTGGTTAGGGTCACCTTGGTGTTGTCCTAAAAATTACTTTTAAAAATTATTTTGCTTTTTGACGAATATATCAGAATCAATCTTCTGTTAGAGCACATTCCTAATTAGAATTTTGTGACTAAGTTATGGAAAATTCAAATAATTATAAAGTTTCTTTTATTAATACATAAATGAAAATGCTAAGACATTTGAAATATACAAAAGATGATATGATTTTTATATATTAAATAGATATGTAATATGAATATTGACTATGCATAAGATGATATAAATTAAATACATAATTTATTTGTACTGCATCATTATTTTTCTAACTTGTTTTCTCTCTTTTCATTCGCCAGATCTTTAAGAGACTTTTTCAGGATTCCCTTCAGATCCAACGAGAACGTATTCAAGAACTACAAAAGTATTTACAAGAGATTAAACATAATCGTTCTCACCAACTTCAGAATGAAATTGACTCAATGGAAAATTAATATCCTTTTTCTCATTACAAATTAACAAATCAAACATCTTTTCTTTTTTTTTCTTTTTAACCAACTAGTTCATCTTTTTATCACAATTTACAACCCAAAAAGTTGGAGTAAATACAACAAATATAATTTTTTTAAATCTTAATCCAAATAAAAGATAACTCCCAATTCCTGAATGCTTGTAAAATGTTGGGTATTCAAAATTCTGAGATTAAGCATTTTTTCAATTATCTATCTTTGTTTTTATCTCATTATTTTTTAGCCAATATGTTTTTCAATCTCCCTCAGATGTTTGTTTCATTCTATTACATTCAACATTATTTCTTTTTTTTTCTTTTTTTTTTTTTTTTTTGTTTAAATAAGTTTGTCTTTGAAACAAAGTATCAAAACATTTTACTTATAAAACCAAGACTTTAAAAATCCCATCTATTTATATCAAATTATTTATTCTACATCCCTTCAAGCAAAATTAACTCCTCTGATCACTAAATTTTTTTTGATAAATTATTCATATGTAGTTTCTTTTGTCTAGCATTGTCCTTTTTTTTTTAATTTTTATCTCATTGTATACTAACAATTGGGTTCTTTTCGCTCTCCATATTTTCTTATATTCTTTCAGTATAATCTTTAGAAAATAGCCATTTTCTACCTTCTATTCTTCTACACACACTGTTTCTGATCATATTTATTTCATATGGGATTCAGACTTTTCTGAATTGTTTGTATAGTAAAGTTTACTATGGAAAATTACCCTAGTGATATTGTTGGCAACCTTCCGTCTATTTTAGACGATGGCGTAGTTTTGTTTATTGTTTATTTCTGTTTATTTCTGTTTCTGTTTTTTGTCGTTTTGTTTTGTTGTCTTTTTGTTTTGTTGTCTTTTTGTTGGTTTTTGTTTTGTTGGTTTTTTCTGTTTTGTTGTTTTTTGCTTTGTTTTTTCACTCACTCACTTACAGACACGTGAGTGGCTGAACAGACCGATCCTCGAGTGGCAGTCTCTGGTGCAATGGGTGCAAACAAAAGGTGATGCTTCCTGTAGTTGTTGTTGGGGGTGCTGCTGTTTCTCCTTTCTTTTAGCTCTTTTTTCTGTGGCAGCTCTCTTCCACTCTACTTCACTTCTTTTTGTTCCCTGCCTGACAAGGAGGCGCCAGGTTGCACGGTCTTCTACACAAGCCTCCCACGTGTCTATGTCGATGCGGCATGTCTTCAGGTCTCTCTTGCAAACATCTTTGAAGCGTAGGCGTGGTCTCCCTGCCGGCCGGGTGCCCTCCACTAGTTCACCGTACAGTAGCTCTTTTGGGATGCGGCCTTGGTTCATCCTCCTGACATGGCCAAGCCAGTGCAGGCGTCTCTCACAGGTGATGGTGGCTATGCTGTTAATGTTTGCTCATTCTAGCACTTCTGTGTTAGGCATTTTGTCCTGCCAGCGGATGCGTAGAATGAGGTGTAGGCATCTGAGGTGAAAGCTGTCCAGTTTCCTCACATGACGTGAGTACGCGATCCAGGCTTCGCTGCCATATAGGAGAGTGCTGAGAACACACGCTCTGTAGACGCACATTTTGGTTTTCTTGGTAAGGCTAACATTTTCCCATGCTCGTTGACTTAGTTTTGCCATGACTGCTGACGCTTTTGCAATTCTGCTGTTGACGTCATCGTCGGTGGAGACTGAGTTGGCAATGGTAGACCCAAGGTATTTGAAGCTCTCCACTGCTTCCAGGTTGTGCCGGTTGATGTTGATGTTAGGAGGGTTGTCTACACCTTGTACCATGACCTTTGTCTTGTTTAGACTTATGGAAAGCCCAAACTCCCTGCAAGCCTGTGTGAGTCGATTGACAAGCTGTTGCAGGCCATCCTCTGTGTGTGATATTAATGCTGCGTCATCAGCAAATAGTAATTCCTGGATGAGCACCTTCTTAACTTTGGTCTTAGCTTAGTGATATATTGGCTACAAATCCTGAATATTTTTGTCAACCAGTCTTAGATAAGTTAAACTTACTATTGCTTTATAGCTGCTAACATTTTTTAGCAGACTCACAAAATTTATTAAAGTTGTCAAATAATTATGTTTATGATTTAAACAAAGAAAAACAAAAGCATAAACAGAAGGATAACTGTGAGTAAACATATGTGTCTTCCCACACTTGAAACATTTCCTGTTTCTTGTTTTTTATTTATTTAAACATTGTTTCTTTTGTTTTTTTCTCATTTCTGGTTCCAGGCCACAAAAGCAGTTTTTTCCCCCTTCCCACTCCTTTATTAATCACAACATCAAATCCTCTTCAGTTGATGCGGAAACCTCATGAGTAAAACCCATAGATATCTCATTTTCTTGAATGCTTCTTAATATGGTCATTTTTTAATGAAGCCATTTTTCTAATGATTAATTCACTAATGATTAATTCACTTGAACACTTGTGATGTGTCTCCTAAATAACAGGGCGAGTCAAAAATTTTGCAATATTTGTGTTTCAAAGAAAAAGTGATGCTCCATATCTGGTGGAATTATCAGGGGGTGATTCTCTATGAGTTTGTTTCCAAATGGTTGAACCGTCAATGGTAACCTTTATTCTGAACAGCTGAAGTGGATGTATGTGATTGTGCTGCAAAAATATCTGGCATTGGTTAACAAAAAGTGAGCTCTTCCACAACAAGAAAATGTAGGACCTCATACTATTTGAATGATCTAGACTCCAGGAATTTGAGGGAATTAATCTGTTTCAACATCCAAGATTCAGTGAAAACTGGTATCAGCATGGAATCAAAGAACTGGCAGAAATCTGGCTTCAGATGTTGCAATACAATGACTTCTATTTTAAATGTTATTGTTGTAACGTGAAAAATAAAGCAAATAAATAAAAAAAATATTGCCAAACTTTTGACTCACCTTAGTAGCAACTCCTCATTACACTTACACCAAAAGTACATCACAAACATTTTTGTTAACTAAAACCTTTAAATACTGGAATAGATGAATATCTGGTTAAATGTTGGAAACAAAAAGCACCAAATGACCTCTTTTGCTATAGTTTGATTCTTATAACTATGATTATTACTGGTGGGTGGGGTGTTACTAATATTCTCATTTATACATCTGTCTTTTTGAAATAAAGACAATTTATCTAGTAGGAAAATTTAAATCATTCAATTAAATCAGTTATGAACTTTAACTCTTTCTCATCTACCATGATCAATTTGAAATTGTAACTGAAAATATGAAAAAGCAAAGATCAGAGAAAATTGCTCAAGAAACAGAACAAACTCGGGTAAATATTTATCAAAATTTTTCTTTCAAAGAATTTTTCATTTATTTTGAGTAACTTTATTATTTATTCAATTTCAGTTCTAAATGAAATCCTTTTACATTAAAATTGCTGTTATTCCATCAAAAGAAAAACAATTCTTTAGTTTTGGTTTAATCTGATTTCTATGTTACACAACTTGGATTGAAATTGAAATATTCAAAGTAACAAATGTAAGAAAAGATTTCAATGTAGAAGCCAATCAATTTAATATAGGGTTTTGATAAGTTTATTTACATTGGGTCACATGATCAACACTTTGGTCACATGACAACAAACATCAAAAATCTCTTTGACTTCATTTTTTTTTATTAATGTCTATTTGACATTATTTGCTGTTAATTAAAATTTTACACTGAATAGTTCAAATGATAATTGCTACTATAAAATATAAATTCACATAACTTTTAACATTTTTATTTTTCATATTGTTCTATAAAAGATTTTTCAGTTTTATAGAGAAACCTTTTTTAAGTGTATGACACACTTTGTTTTTCTTTGTCTTTTTATCTTGGCCCAAACAAAAATGAAGCAATAATTCTGTATATTTCACATCTCTAGTTTTGAAGAATTATGAATTTAATTTTTAATTCAATTAATTGAATAATTATTTGAGTAAGACAAATGATTCATTAATTTCTTTTTCTTTTGAAACTTGGAAATTTTGTACAATTATATTTTGTAGCAAGATTAATTCTTCTATATGAGAACTAGCCTTTTTTATCAAAACTTCTGTGTCCAATAAGTATGCATAGTAAATATAATTGTAAACATATTCTTCAAAATAATTATATAAATTTCTGGTTGTTAAAAAAAGAATTGTACCATAGATCACATGTGTATGAATTATAAGAAACAAAACTTATAACCATCAATAGTAATTGTATGATTAGGAAATTAAACCAAGAAACCCAATAGAGTTAAGTCAGAAGCCAATAGAGTAAATGTTGTTACTTTGTTTTGTTTTTTTTTTGTAAATCAAACCCACTTCCACTTAAAACTTACTTTTTCTCAAAATGAAAATTCATTTTCAGACAGAGCAGATCAAACTCCTCCCTCCCCCCCAACCAAAAAAAAATCCATTTATTGCTGTGATTCACTCAATTTTATCAAAACTGTTTTGACTTTTTCTTTTAAGAAGTGAAAGGTTGATTCTATCATGTGGCTTCATTTCTAATAATTGCAAAATTCATTGAACTTTTTTCTTTTTAGTTGATTAATACGATGAAACGAGATCTGCGAAAGAAGATGGAACAAGAAGTTCAGAAAATTCAGGAACAACTTTGTCAAGATGAAGATGATGCTTATTTCCGTGAACTGGATGCTGAGAAAGTGAAACGAGAACTGCAATTGGCCAATTATGTATTCAAGTTGCGACCACGATCCTACCTGTGGAATTCTGATCATTAAAAACATTTTCTTCTATAAACATCAACACACAGCTTTGTTGCTAAGCAACTGGAATTTTTCAAAAAATGTGTAAATTTCATTTTCTTTTTGCTTATTTTTTCTTTCAATTGGAAATGTTTCATTCTTTCCATTTTCTGATTATCTTTGAAGAAAGTGATTCATAAATCATTTAATGATGTTTGTCTCTGATTGAATTTCATTCTCATCTAAAAACTCGATTTTCCTATTTGATTTTCAAAATATGAATTAATGAGATTCTCAGATTTTAATTACTCTGTACAACAAATTGTGAACAAAATAATCTACAATATTTATTTGGGGAAGAAAATAATATTGATATTAGTTGTGTGTTCAAAAGTTTCCAGTTTTTAGAGGGGGGGGGGCAATTAAAAAAGAGTTCTGGAAACTTTTGCACACTGATAATTTGCTATTCAAATATAAGTAAAGAATTTACTCAGTATTTGAAAAACTTTTAGTTGTATAAATATTAATAGTATTTACCAGAAGATTTCAAATGTACACACACACATTCTTATTTTTATGCAAATAAAATAAAATCAACTATTTAATTCTATTTGAATGTTTGAGTTATTTCCAGTTGTTGTGCTCAATTTGTTTTCTGTTGTCAGTTGAGATTCTAATGCAATTCAGGATATTTGACCAACAATGAAAATCAAATTTGGATCGAATCAAGAATTATTTGTTCACTTTCAGAATGATAAAAACATTCCAAAAATTTACTCATCAGTTTTTATGTCATGTTCATTTCTATTGAGTCTACAGAATTTTGTGTGTGAGTAAAAGTTGAGGAATACAGTGAATAAAAACACAAACAATTACATTCAATTAATATTTCGCCTCTGTGGGTTTACGAGGCTTCTTCAGAATTTTATTGTTTTGAAACAGAATGTTGTATATATACAATGAAAAGGTGGACTGGTAGGATAGAAGAAAGGGAGGAGAGAGGGAGGATGTATTGAAAGGTATGGGGGTGGAGGAAGTGCCACCAACAATATAGTAGATTGCAAGTTCTGGTGGTCATAGGGGGATTAAAGGATTTAGCATAGCACCTACCCTAAATCCTTTAATCAATCTACCCCATCACCCGAGGTGACAGCATGTTGGATTTCCGTCTGTGTGCAACTAAGTTAGTGATACCCTATCTATCCACCTTTTGCATCAAGATTTTTTGTATTTTTTGACACACCTTGTATTCTGAAAAAAATGATGTTCCATACATTAATTTCTTTCAGAATACAAGGTGTGTCAAAAAAGTACCAAGATAGAAATGAAGAATGAATGGAACGTTTTTTTTTTTCTTTTCTTTTTTTTTTTTTTTCAGAATACAAGGTGTGTCAAAAAGTACAAAAAATCTCCATACTATTTTGACATACCTTGTATATATAGAAGTCTATTTCAAAACAATAAATTCTGAAGAAGCCTTGTAAACCTACACAGGTGAAATATTAATTGAATGTGATTGTTTGTGCTTTTACTCACATTTTTTGGGATTTTTTCTAATCCGTTTTATATATATATATATATATATATATATTTGGGAGAATATGTGCTTAAATGAAGTCGAACCTATTTTTTGAAATTTAATTCATTAATAATTAATTAGGCGGGATTAAACTATTAAATGTAAGGCTAAACAAATCGAGAAAAATCAATCAATATATATAATGTAAATCAATCAATATATATATATGTAATTTTTTTTTTTTTTTTTTTTTTGAGGATATGTACTTAATTAAAGTCATACCTAATTTTTGAAAATTAATTAGTTAATAATTAATGAATTTAGGCGGGCATATATGTTCAAAATAGATGAAGAATCTGGGATTGGCCAGCTGGTGTAGTGGTTAGAATCTCTGCCTGTCAGCTTGACAGTTGAGGTTTCGAGTCACACACGGAGCAGTTTCCCATGTCTATAACCTTCGTGATGAGACCTAATAGGTCGAAATGTACATTCAGGGATCGACATTTTCTCAATTTGTTTAGCCTTACATTTGAACATATATGCCCACCTAAATTCATTAATTATTAACTAATTAATTTTCAAAAATTAGGTATGACTTCAATTAAGCACATATCCTCCAAAAATTGTCGGCTAAAAGCCATATCAAATAAACACAGTGTTTATTTACGTACTTTCATATATATATATATATATATATATATATATATATTTGTCTGTTCAACAGAATATGCCACACTGAAATGAATGAAATTATATAGAACATGTATGGTTAATAAAAAGGTTCAAATTTCTACATTTGTTGCTTTTAAAAACTTAGTTAAATGTTGGTTAAATGAGTCACATTTTTTTTTTTTTTTTTTTTCAATTGAATTCTTTTCTTATCTGAAAATCTATTTTTAAAAGTTTATTTTTAAAATTGGATATTTTCAAGATTTAGTAAAAAACAAGATCAAAAGATCAAAGTAGAAATTTTCAGTTTCATTAATTTTTTTTTCTTTCAAATAATCTCCTCTTCCAATTGAACAAGTTTTTAGATTAGACAAATTTTTTTATATTTTTTTATATTTTGTACAGAACTTGGCCTTTCAAAATATGTTCAGAAATTGAAATTATTTGATTTCTAAATATGAATTACTTTTATAAAGAAAAGTTTCTCTGAGAAAGGATTGCAGAGAAATTAACTGTATAACAGATGCATATATAATAGCATTATTTTGAATATATATATATATATATATATATATATATATATATATATATAAAGATAAAAAGAATAAAACATTTTTTCTGAGAACATAATACATTTTGAGGACCTTCTTCTTTTTTATAAAATATTAAATTTTCTCCCGTTGGAACCAGAACAACATTTTATATATATATATATATATATATATATATATATGTATATGTATTTGTTGATCAAGTAGTTTTCAAACACAAAGGATGAAATTGAAATTAAAAAAATATACTTGTTGGCTATATTACATTGCCCTTGATAATTTTTTTTTTTTTGCACAAAAACAATGAATAATTTTTTAAAACTTTTGTAAAACTAAACTAATTATAATAAAATTTATATCATCTTGTAGAGAATTTTATTCTGAATAAAAATTGAATTGCCCCCCAAAATTTCTTTTAGGGTTGTCGCAGGATGTCTAATATCAATGAGTCAGGGTTGGTGTTGTATGAATGGAATCATCTTATGCTAACCAGAAAGGAGAAGTAACACAGAAACAAAGATGAGATATGTTTGAAAAAAAAAATTATTTTGGTTTATTTTTATTCAGGAATATGTTACATAGCTGGAAAGGACCACATGGAAAATTCACATCTGAGGTGAGCCAGCTGGCAACTTGTTGTACTGTCACAGATGTTTTTTGTTTTTTTTTAATTTTCCTTTTTCTAATATGTTTTCCTTCCAGTACATGTATTTTACTGAAACATTTTGCTCCTTCTAACTTGTATGTGATCTCTTCCAGAGTAGATATTCTTTGATGGAATCATTTAATTGATCTGTTCACATCTGTCAGGTCCAGACATAGTCGCAGTTGACCATTGCTTTTTCTGCTATAAGTGAAGCTATTGACCCAGTCTGTTCATCAATTTTCCTGATGATACTACGTCCGGTCATTCTGTCTTGAAGCATGTATAATAGGTGCAATTGTAGGGGTCTATAATTATGTGGTATTTTCCTAGAAATATGTCCAAATTGTCCTGGGTATGTTTGTGTCTGGTACTTTTTGTTCTTGTTGAATTCTTTTATCATCCAATCCAATGTACTCATGCCAAGGTTGCAGCTAATTGGTAACCCTAGAATACCTTTAGTATCAACAATGCAGCTAATTGGTAACCCTAGAATACCTTTAGTATCAACAATGCAGCTAATTGGTAACCCTAGAATACCTTTAATATCAACAATGAAAAACTTTTCCTTGGTCCATACACATTGGTTATATCTGCACTTCAGTTGTACGCAGTTAGTATGATTGTTGATTTCTTTACTCTTCTTAGACACTTTGGGCGTATCTGTTTGGCAGGATATTTCCTTTTTTTTTTTTTTTCAGTGTCCACTTTAACTGAGAGTTTTGTTGGTTGTTTGTCAAGGATTTTGAAATTGATTTTTTTTTTTGCTTTGACTTCTTTACAGTCATCTATTGTATTTACATCATGTCTACATTCTTATCATATGTGGTGTCGATTTCTTTCTTGTATTTTATTTGAGAAAATCTTTTTGTTCTTTTGTAGCCAAGAGATTTCCTCTCATCTTTCCTTTTTGCTCTAACCCAAAAATCATGCGGTCCAGTTTGTAAACAAGTTAATCAAACTGTTCAGGTTATTTTGTACTGGCATCTGTTTTCTGTTTCATGTTTCTCAGTGCTAAGCATGAAGTTTTCCCCCCGGACGTTTTTATTCCTCACATTTCAACCACTATTACCTGGGGTTGTGCTTTATTTGCATCAGATAAACCCAAACTATTAAATTTTAAAATACCTACCTAACCTGCATGTAATAGGATTTCATCTATATGGCCTTGCAGGTCACTTATTTTTCTCCGTCTAAATATAATTTTGCAAATTCATTGCTTCTGCTGGAATTGTCTCATTTGCATGTGGTTTTGAAAGTTGTTTGGGCAGCTATGACAGTATTTTTTCTTTTACCATGTTTTGGCTTCCAGGGTTCATTGGATTACAACGTATCTGTTGACATGGTCCAGTCTGTTTTTGAGGTAATGCCACCATGAAATGAGATGAAGCAAATGGGGTAGTTGGCAACCAAAATCTTTATTTACATATTAACATGAGGGTCAGATACATTCTGATATTAGTCAGAGGTTTTCCAGAAGTAATCTCTCTTTGGGAAACGAAGTTGTATTGATCATCACCAGAGTATTGTTGATATTGGCAGCAATTTTGGAGGCATTGTGCCCAAGCTTGAATTCATGCAACATAAGAAGGCGAAGGTCATGTTTAGGCATGTTCATCTTTGAAGGCCCCTATTTTTCAAAAATACTTTCTATCTGAAAATAAATTAAATTTTATTTTTGAGCACACATTAATTATTATATATGCAAAAATTCACCTGAAATAAACAACAAATTCTATGTTAAAATGACATTTCAAAACCAAGCACTTCAATCGGCCATTATTTTTGTAAGAACCTAATATTATTTCATCGCTGAAGTAGGCATTTAACCTCCACACAAATGGAATCAACAATGAGAATAAAATGTTATCCATCAAAGTGGAACAAGTCAGTGGCCATTATTTGCAATGGTCTTACTGGAATTTTTGTGTGTGTTCTTGGCATGCATCACATAGCTCGATTAACCTGTCTATGTTGATGTTGTGCCAGAACTCCCAGCTTTTTGCTCTCAACTTGTATTTCTCAATTACATGATTAGCCATAGTGGATCTTGCATGGATTTTATGATAATGGTTCGTTTATCATTAAGCAAGATTCAATTTTTTATGGCTTATTCATTCCAATAGGCCACTAAGGACGGTTTAGCTCAGTCGGTAGAGCGTCTGCCTCAGAACCACAAGTTTCCGGGTTTGATACCGGCCCCCGCCCACTCAGCGTATGAGTAGCGCAGCTTCTGTGTGGTAAAATGGGGGCTGACGGTAGGTGTGACGCTCCAACTTAGACGCATAAAATAATCTCCCTTGTCTAGCTTCCAAGAACAACCCTCAAAGTAATTAAAATTGCAAAGATAAAAGAAAATAGCTGAAATAAGGAACGTTTTGTTTTAGTACCACGCTACTCCCTACAGGAGTGTTTCCAGCCAAACTGCTAATGAACAGCGACCTCCGAGGACAATTGCCAGATGTTGCAGAAACATCCGGTGAACATGGAGATGTACATGACAGCAATGCTCTTTACAAATTAAAGCGCAACATAATTGCCAATCAAAAGAGAAGACTCAAAGATCAAGAAATAGAAAAAAGATATACCGTACTGTGCAATAATCTGCATAGATTTAACAAATTGAAACCTACTTACAAACTTACAAAATTATTAAAAATCCCAGGTGATTTTACAATAACCACAGGGTAACTCTAAGAAGAAAAATGCAGTAAAAAGGTTTGATGGTGATACACCTTATAATATCAACAACCACAATGTGTCATGCAATGATCATCTATTACCTGACACTGATCATTTTACTCCTAATCCGGTTTTCCATGATCATTCTCCTACAACACACATCTCAATCAGCTAAACTACATCAAATCCAGATATGAAATGTCCATATCTGGATTCGATGTAGTTGTGCTGACTGGGAAAAACAAAAATAACAGGAAGATGTAGCATACTGAGACTCTCGGTGTAACGATATTAAAGAAATCTCGGTTCAAACGAGATTTTGGGAAAAGGGAGAACTAAAATCGCGTCTTGAACTGTACACACGACTTATTGTATGTTATGGGAAATAAAACTCTTTGTCAACAGTGAACCTGGCATTGTGCACAACAGTTGCTTATCTTGGTGAGCGTGTCTACCAATAGCCGAGTTACGTTGTTTTTTTTTTGTTTGTTTTTTTTTGGGGGGGGGTTGCTTTTTGTTTTTTTTTGCATCTTCTATGTTTGTACACGTTTTCCGAAAGGGGTTGAAATCAAACGTTCACCGACCTTAAGGTACTTGTTGCAACGGATTGTATTTCAACCAGAATTGGTGTCCCAAAAGAGGTCTCAATTCCTATTGGTTAAGACGCATGACTGTGACAACTTCTACAGGGAGGTCACAAGGAACTAAGGGAAGATATATACTTTTTATATTTTCGGATGTACAGGGAATTTCTGTGGGTATAAAATTATGCATGATGAACTTGCTTTTTCTAAAGTCAATAGTTTTTGGATTTCACCAGGTCAATTGAAGGTCAACAGCAAGATCAGTGGAAAGCATTAGTCTTATTTTGGTTAGGAACATCTGTCACATTTTTCTTACGGTGAAGATTTGTCCATCTCTGAGTTTTCAGTAGAACGTCCCTAACTCCTCGGAACAGGTTAACTTAAAACATGGAAAATGAAAGTCTAATTCGTGTAGAAATCCAATAAAATAAGCAATTTACAGCGATGCCTTTTTCCCCCACACAATATTTGGGATGAAAATTAAGAGAAGACTCCTTGTTCGTACAAGAAGGCAAATAGAATTTAAGAAAATCTACTTTACTATATTATCATTTTTTATCTCGAGCAACACGAGGTTTTTCTTGCATATTAGTATATATACTAGGACATATGTTTTGATATATATATATATATATATTAATAGACTGGGGAGCATCCCCCTAGGCAACAGCTGACCCCTTGATTTAAAAGAACAGGTCTGGTTTATTGCCTAATGCCTGAGGCTCACCCTTGAGAGGGAATGCCAAGGAGATCCATGCATTTTTGTGCCTGCCATCCCATGGCCCCCATATTAATTAGACCTTTGTGTCTGATCGGCATAAGTGGGATAAATAACTATATATAATAAACTGGTTGAGTTTTAACAATACTGAACCCTGTTCAATATTACTGAGTGTTTGTATCTTGGTATAAAATGAAGCAGCTGCTTCTTTCTGTCGCTACATAAGTGTTTGTGAGTTTTTGTCTATTTACACATAAAGGATGTGATTCAATTATTTTTTTCTCGCCATACAATAATTCATTCATAAGTGACTATGGGGACGTGCGTCATTCTATCCTATTTGAATTGTTATCATTTATGTTTATTGTTTACTTACTAAAGTGCGTGACATTGATTCCGGAAATAAAGCACTTGTCAGACCAACCCAGTCCGACCAATATTTTCCGTAAGCTTTTCTTCATTAAGTCACAATTTTCCCAACAAAAAGACGTCCCTTTTCTAAGGACACATAAAGGACGAAACTTTGGGTAACAATGGAAATGACATTATTACATATCTCTGTTATTTTGCTTTTCACGTTCGATCTTTGTCTGCAACAATGTAAGTATTTACTTTCATTATTACATTTTCTTTTGTGATAAGACATCATTTAAGAATCGATGTTTCCATTAATTGTTTAGTCTCAACCTTTTTTTAAAAAAACGTCCCAGTATTGATTTTCTTTAGATTTTCGATTTGTGCAATGATTAGATTTCTAGAAAGACTTTCAGAAAGGCCGACGGAAAAAAAAAACACAATTGACGAAAATGTAAAATAAATTAAAAAATAATTGTCAAAAATTGAAGAAGTTCAGTTTTTTTGTGTAGTTTTATACTTTACAAAAAAAAGCGTTTGTCTGGTACAAGGCAGAATATTAGTGAGGTGCAAATATTTGCACCGGGTGGAAAAATTACCTCGCACACAATTGCATCAAATTATTAAAACATGGATGCTGGTGTTGTTGTATGGTAGAATCGATAATGATGAAATTTGTAACAAAGGATTTACATTTCACTGTTTAATTCCAAGGTGCTGTTCCCCTATGCATATTCAGTCATCTGTGTTTATATATATATATATATATATATATATATATATATATATATATATATATATATATATATATATTCGGTGATAATATAACTTTGGTATCTACAAAGATTAAAAAAAAGAATGCCGTACATTGCCAAGTATTTTAAAATCACTGTGACTCTCTACCATGAGATCAACAAAGAGATAGATATAGATAAATAGATGAACGATAAATGGAAGGAGACCAAATATATTCTCATTAGGAAGCCATTGAACCAAATATCAAAACTCCTAAATAGATTTCTGTTTTTTCCCTGCCAATATCTGAGATGATTTCACAATTAATAATATCAGCGTATTCAAAGGTGATTAAACTACATCTCCAGTGGATCATATAAGAAGCTCATCAGTCACTGATAGAGAATGAATAACCTCGATAGTGATTAGTATTCAAAATCATATTTTGTTGAATTTTGGACAAAACCAGTGACGTCAGGAGCAAACATCGTTAATGTGTCAAGAACTGGTCAGTCCCATTAAAGTACCATTCACTCCCTTTTTTATTTGTTTGACAATTATTGTAGGAGGTGCGTAAATTATGACAAAAAAGAAAAAAAAACATGGGAAGATAAAAGGGGAAAAATAATTCAAGTGAATTCATTAAGAAAAAAATAAATCTGAATCTTTTTTGGAAAAGGGATTTTTTTTTCCTTTCTAATCCTTTTTGTCCAATTTTTCATTCAATGAACAAATCGACAAGCCAAGCTTAATCTCATAAAAGACTTAAGGTTATATATATATATATATATATATATATATATATATATATATATATATATATATATGGAAATAAATTTCGACAGTATGTAGAAAATAGACCAACACGGGGTATTCCAAAAAGATGAATTTATTCTTGATGGTGAAATCGACGTTATAATGTTTCGATCTTAGTAAACCTTCACCAGGACTTAAGATGGAAAGAATGTTGTTTGAGTGGGGGTGATGTTTCAAAAACGCGATAAAGGTTTACTAACGTGTCATTTTCCATTACGACCATAATGTTACTAATGTTTCCAAAGTTTTCATTAAAAATTTCAAAATATTTTCTTTTCAAAGGTAATGCTGACCAAGATGGAAAATTTCAGAAACCTTGTAATCAAATCATAGACTGTGGAACCAATCACGTGATTGCAATTGCTAATGTCGTGTTGGATAAAAATTCCCATCAAGAAAAGAAATCCCGTATAGCTGCAAAAAACCAATGCAATGGACAACGGAGCTGTCATTTTCTTAACACAAATGTAAATTGTTCTATAGAATATTATTGCATTCATGGTGAGTTATCTTCTCTTTGTTTCATTTGGCGCCCAAATTATCTTATAGAATTTAGATCGTCATTCAATAAATAACAAAATAAATAAATAGAAGTACTCCACAAGTAATATCAAATAGTTATCTCCCTTAAAAATCGTAACGATTGAGATGAGTACGAACAGCTTCCACACTAGAATCATTACGTCTTTTTCTCTCGATTCGACTATTTTAACGTAATTTTCTCAATCAAACGTGATTAAAACGGATTGATTTATATACACATGTGTACCCACGTTGGAAGGTTACTTTATATATATAATACTAAAGGACGACGCAAAACCCTTTATTGACCCTCCCCATGCAAGTGCAGTATCCACTGACAAAACTGAAGGAGGAAATTGACAGACTTCTTGAGGAGGGTTGTGCTCATGAAAGTGGAAGAACTTGCAGACTGGTGTTCTAATTTGGCTTTACAAAAAAGACGGGTCTCTTCAAATATGTATTGACCCACAAAAACTCAATGTCAGCCTCAAGAGATGCACATATAAAATACCGACAGACGAAGAACTGAATTCAGCCTTTGTAAATGTAAAAATGTTAAGCAAGCTCAACACTAAGGTAGGTTACTGGACAGTCCAACTGGACGAAGAATCACAGCTACAGACAGCATGCAGAACAACTTTTGGGTGAGTGTGCTGGAAGCGCTTATCATTTGGTTTCAACATCGTACAGAATATCTTCCAGGTGAAAATAGACCAAATTCTTGAAGTCCTAGATGGTATTGTCAGTATTGTTGACGATGTAGCTGTATATGGTACAAAATAATGATAACCATGACAAAACTTACACAACCTCATGGCACGAGCAGCTGAAACTAGTCTTGTTTTCAACAGTGAAAAACGCTTCATTAAACAAACCAGCACATCTTTTTTCGGCAACATCTACACTCCCACTGAAATCAAACCTGACCCAACAAAGGTGTACGATATAATAAAAATGCCAACCCCACAAAACAAGGACGAGCTACAACGCTTCCTAAGTAAGCTCAATTACCTGTACCAATATATTCCAAAGTTTGGTGAGAAATCACATCCACTACGTTATCTTCTTGAGTCCAAATCTCCTTGAGGTTGGGACTCTGACTACCAGAAAAACTATGACAACTTAAAAGAGATGATTTCGACAGATACATACCTCTCCAATTACGACCAGACCAAACCAAACTAGTATCACTGGAAGTAGATGAATTACAGAAAGACCTGGTAGTAGCATTGGTCCAAGATGGCGTATCAGTTGCATATCAAGATCCAAGATACTGGCCGATTGCCAATCAAGATACAGAAACATAGAATGAGAGATGTAAGCAATTTTATATGGGATTCAGTAGTATCCTACCGACCTTTATGCCAACACGTTCACTGACCTTAAACTACTGGTCACAAAACCACTACACTCAGTACCACCCGACTACAACGCATGCTGATGAAAATCCAGAGCTACTACAAAAGGATAACCTACCGCTATATGATCCTTGCTGACACCCTAAGTCATCCATGGACCACATCTAGGAAATCGTGTACCAGAGATGGTCAGGCACGATCCGAGATGTACCGGCCGATATCTAGTCATGTTAGCCCTTTTGAAATGAGCTTGCAGTTGAGACCGACAAATTCTGATCTCAGAATCCTTGAGGAATGCCATTCTACATAAGCTCTACCAAGCCCACAAACGCATCGAAAAAACACAGATTTGCCAGAGAAAGTGTCTACCGGATTAACATCAGCAAGAACATCGAGAAGGTTTGTAAGTCATGTGTACTCTACCAGGAATGCCGGGATGCGCACATACATGAACCATTAGAGCCGCGTGACATTCCATCCGGGTCCTGCAAACTCATTGGATCAGGCTTATAATAGGCAATAAAACATTCACGTCCGGCGCATGATTACACACCGGGTGTAACAGTTCCGGTTCCCAGAATAAAACTGCTGTGTAACACGTTCAGTCATGCAGCTCTATTATTATCTATTAATATCTATTATCTCATAACTCATAACACTTTAACTGTATCTTTCTTACATTATCTCTCTTCTATCGCGACGGTGTAATATTTATCTATTCTTTTTTCAGCCATTATAAAGTATTTAAGATATCAGAAACTATGGAAATATGAACTGAGGCAGAGAGAGAGAGAGAGAAGAGAGAGAGGGGGGGAGAGAGAGAGAGAGAGACTATAATTCCTTAGTTTTACGACAAATTAGAACTATTTAATATATCAGAAACTATTTTGTTTAGTGAAATTGTCCTGAGAATGACGAGGAGACCGTTAATCTAGGACACGGAATGGGATTGACGAAACGAACACAAGTCGCCAAATTGCATATTATGACGACCCACAGTCAATTAACGTAAGGTAATGGATATCATTGTAATGTGTGATATCCATTCCTACTCTGTCCCAATTGTTCTTTACGCTCAGATGCCCCTTAGCCCAGCACACTAGTGGTGGGTCGATTACCTGACAAATCTTAAACTCTTTTACCACCCTTTGTACGTCCACTTTGGTGACTGCAGGGTTAGTCTGCTGTGCGAAGTACAGCATGCACCTAATGACTGGATGGCCACTTTGTGTATGAATAGCAACTGTTCCGCACTCACTGCAACACCACAGGTTTGGGTCACAGGTTCCAGGTTCTTCATTATACTATGCAGCTATTTCTGGAATACTCTCATCAACTGGTCGGCTTTGTTAGCACCAGATTTAACCAGTGATATGTCAACTGTTAAACTGTATTCCCGAACTAGACTTAGAGACGTATCCACCCGCCGACAAATTAGTATCTCACTAGCGGCTCTTGTAGTAATTCGCACTTTTCCAGTTAGTACGTCAGAAAGCCATTGATGCACACACGTCGAGTCTGTAAACAGATGTAGCACCTTTACGTTCCACTGGAGGGCAAGGTTGATGCCTCGCACAACCGCATCCAATTCAGTCAAATTCATGTGATGACTATCATGTTCTGAGCGCAGACAACTCGTGTCCTCGATGACTGCTCCATTCGCTTCCACTACGACACCATTAGGTAGCCAGTGAGCTCATGTCCACACACCAAGTTCCACATACCGGGTCGTTCTGGCGTAGTCTACTTAATACGTCAGTTACCATCTTAAGGGAGCATCATGACTAGTGTCATCCCACCCTGACGTAACCACAGTTGCTCGGCGTTTAATAAACGCCGCTGCTACTTGCAGCCACCCACAGACTGGGTAAGGGCTAGTCAGTTTCCCACATACTGAAAACACGTGTCGTCGTATAAGAGTGGGAGGAACCTCTGGAACTTCACCGTCTCGCTTCCATTCTAACGTATCCCCGCGCCCCTAAACATGTAGGCCGAGAACTCGCGCTCCATCTCTGGGCCATTCAGGGAACTTGCAAGTGTTTCTTCACTTCAGGGAACTTCCAAGTGTTTCTTCACTTCATCTGCCGACGCCACTTTTTCATGAACATATACGTCGTCGACATACACTAATGTTGCTTGCTTAATTGTAGAATCTTGGGACAATATAGCAGTCTTAATCGACCCCATGATCATGATTATAAATTTTTACAGATAGGCCCTTCTCAGATCAATCAGTGCCACTTCCGCCCCTTGCTGCCTCCACTTGCGCAACTTCTGGGCGCATACGTCAGCATTGGCGGTGAAAACGTCCACGTGTTCATTTAGCTCCTTGTAATCGAGTAGTGGACACACCTTATTTTTGCTGGCCTTCAATACTGCCAGGGGAATGAGTCCTTTCGGTGGACCGAGTTCATTCTCGGGGTACGACACTAACCAACCGTTATTCAACCAATCGCGTAATTCAATGTTGTATTCCTGGCGTACATCAGTGGGCACTTGTTGTTGAGCTGTACGGGCGGATGGCCTTTAGCCCACTTATACACCGCTGTCCAAACTCTGCTTTGACGATCTAAGGAGGCATTGAAGTCACTCTCGTTGATCGTAACGGCGGCAAACTGTATTTCCTCGTTTTGGGGAAAGCATACTTCACCTAGTTCTGATATCTTTACTCCATCAAGCTTTTTAATGTCATCAAACCCCAGCAACATTTCAAATCTTAACACGCGTCCACTTACAACCAACACTTCTAACCTTATGGACTGTAAGTGTGCTACTTCCAGCATGATGTTACCAATTCCTTCGTACCGTAACATGTTGTTACCCGCTGTTAGAACCTCCATTCGTGTTGATCACCAGTTGGTACCTAATTTTTGATTTGCCAGCATATGAGAGCATCCAGTATCCACTAGCGGTAGTGGCGTGTTGGGTATGTGGGAGCGGAGTAAGAGGCCGGCACTTACTTCTCGTCACCGACCTCGTTTTTCCGAACAATTCCGTGCAAGGTGACTTTGTTTGTTGCAGTGATAACAGCGTATGATCGATTTCACGCCATGGTTTCTGCCACCATTGCGCTGCAGGCAGTCTCTGGCCAGGTGATTTGCACCTCCACATTTGAAACAGGTGAACTGAGTTTAAATTGTTTCGCGAATGCTCGGTGCAGGTGGGGTCTGCATTGGTTGTGTTGCAGCAGCTAGATGTTCATCATCTTCTTTAGTGTCCACTAAGATGGCCTGAGCTTTTGCAAGTAACTCTCTTAGAGTTAGGGATTCCATCCTAGTTGATGATCAGAGAAGTCCTCTGATATGAGTCGGTAGTCAATTTATAAATGCGTCCTTTATCCAACATTCTGGTGGCATCTCCCCCACCAGCAAAGCCAGATGCTGCAGATCTGTCAAAAACTCATCCACAGTCTCCCCTGTATGCAGGCGGTGCATGGTAAATTGGTTGAAAGCCACAAACAAATCTGTTCCGTAAGCTGTTACAAGGGCTCATTTAATGTCTTCAACATTACCACTTTCGACAACTGTCGGTTTCTTGAGCCACCCCATTCAATCGCAGTGGCAGGACATGCTCCAGCTTGTTGATCTCGGTCAGCTCCAACCATTCAATTACCGCTGAATTCAGGAATGAGTTGAAGATCCAATTGTATATTCACCATGCCGCTAATAATAGCCGAAATAGCTTATATCAAGCACAAAACCCTGTTAGGTCTTTCAGCCAAAACACTCGCTCATCAGTCGACTTGAAAACTAAAGTCCAACTGTTTCTCACTACTGTAAAAGAAGTTCTCCCTTCAACCAAACTTGCCTCAGCATTTATTTCTCTCAGTGGCCAAACCACTTCAGTAACAGTAATCTTACCACTCACGATCAGGAGGTTGCGCCATGACTGTCCATCATCGTAGTCAACTGGATTAGAGTTTGTGTCGGACTAGACGTCACCTATATATGCCGCACGCCACTCGTTGTCTTTTTGAACACCAGAGACGGGCCAACTCATTGAAGCTAGCTGGCTGTTTGTCATTTCCACTACAGATATATTTATGATATGTTTTATTTGATTGAATAAATTTGTTGACTAAGGGGAACAAAAACAAAACTTTGAGGTTATCCATTTTGTGAGGATATTAAAAACAGAAAAGACACAAAAAACAAAGAGAAAAGGGGATTGAAAAAATGAGATTTTAAAAATAATCGTCCTAATACTTTGAGTTTTGTAACTCTAAATGATCTTCTTATTCAATTTTTAAATATTTTCCTTTTTCTTTTTTTTCTTTTTCAATTAGATCGTTTCGTCCAAGATTGTTCCGTTATGAATGTACCAGAAAATATTGGAAACAGTTCTGATTTGTTTTGGTGCTACAACCAAACTAAACAAAACCAAAGGAAAAAGAGATCTGACTGCTGGCATTTTACCAAAGATGTCTACCATCATTGGATTGTTCTACGAGGAATGATGAAGATTAAGAATGAATCAGAAGGAGATGGAAAGGGAATGACAAATTTCAAGTTGATTATAAGTGACAATGACAGTGAAGTTTGCACTTCAAGCAAATACATTTGGATTATTTATGTTGGTAAGATGATAATTGATAGAAAATAAAAAAGTAAATGGGACGTTATCTTATATTGACTTAGATCAATAGAGCATAGCTGGACTTTGTAATTTTGTTGGTTTTGGTAACCATAGCTCGTAGCTAACATTTTTAGTTGTAATTGAACAAACCTAGACACTTTGTTGTTTAAGCTTGTTTGTAGTAAGATATATACTTGTGTGGAATATATATATATATATATATATATATATATATATATAAACAATTCACAACAATTTATGCACTAGGTAAACTTAATAGAGTTGAAATACAGAAATAACAGAAGATACAATAAAGCTTATACATAGTTGTATAAGGAAATGCCCTAACATGTAGATAGTTTTTTTTTTTTGTCGACAAAGTTCTTGAGGCTGTTGTTTAGAGATGAAAGTTAAAAACTTACATATTGAGCATGGGCTAGAAGCCCCCCCCCCCAGCCACGTAGACAGGAGATTAGCTGTTAGTTTGTCAAGGCTAAAAGTTGAAAGAAAGAGAAATTTTGACTTTGGTGCTTCAGTTTTTATAAGGCTGCTTGCCACACCACCTAGCGCCCAACAAGAGTAACATGGGAGGTGATTGTGTAAAGTAAGGAATGTAATTCCAACAAGAATAACAAATAGTTTAAAATATCCTGTAAATCAATACAAGTTCAATAATAACAGAAGATAAACATTAAATGAAAAGCAAATTAAATTCTGATAAATTAATGTATTGTATAGTCTGAAATGAAATAAAGGATAGAACAGTTTTTCTTTATGTTTCTTGATATTACACACAATAGAAGAGTTAATATTGTGAGAACAAGCTTATACATCACTGTCCAGTTTTCTTTCACTTATTTTTTTCTTTAAGAAATCAAGTTTATCATTAATTGATACTTTCTTTCATTTTATGGTTGTATAAATAAAATGAAAAATTATATTAATAAATGTGGGGAAAACAAAAAATAGAAATTGTTTTCTTGGGATTACAAAAATGCGTCAAAAAGGGACACCGATCTAACCGGTTTGGTGCAGTAGGCCGGGAAATTTTAAATCAGTGCCAAATTATGAAAAATATGGGTTAACCCTCTTAATGTTAATGGGCTATTCCACTTATGTGAAGAATGGGTATGGCCCAAAATCAGGCAGAAATCAAAAAGTGAAGTGAAAAGCATAGAGAAGCTTGATAATCCCAGAATCAGACAAATGAACATTTGGTTCCTCCAAAGAGGAAAGCCACAAGTCAAGAATCCTGAACTGAAGCAAAGCATTGAGAAAAAGTCAGAACAAAAGAAAGTGATCACCATAAATGTTTCTATATATTGAACTTTATTCCCATTGTACGACTATTAATACTAAAGGAATATGTTTTAGTAATTCTTCACATTATGTAAACATTTGAACTTATCAGTTTGCCTTGTTCTATTCCTTTCTTATGACTAATAAGGGCAGTTAATAAATATTCCCCTAAAATTGGTGAAGGAACTGAATCATGGGTAGACAGAGGTCTACTTTATAATTTTATCATCGTTCTAATTGTGGGTAATATATTTGTTAATATCTTTATCTTATATAATTTTTTCTTTTATCTTATCTATTTTATTTTTTTATTTGTTTTATTATCAGGTACAAAAAATCCAAACACAAGTGTAAATATCTATTCAAAAAGTGATCCGACATTGACGGATTCAAATCAAGTCACTGATATAAACAAGGATGATCTAAGGCAAATCAAGGTTAAACGAAGTAACATGACTGAAAATTCACAAAATGACTTTTCAGTCGACGACGATAAAAATCAAAACAACAATAACAGCAACAACATAGACTTCCTGAGTAAGTATGAAATGTTTGAATTTAAAAAAAAATTATTCAGAGATATTTTTTAATTCCATGTTTAGTCTATATTTCATGAATTTGTGCATTTATTTGTGTCCAACAATCATGATAAGACAGGAAGTTAAAGGGAGATAATTCTGTATGTCTTATCCTAGCAATCCATATTAGTGGTGTACTGACCACAATATGGTTTTGAAGATTTACTTATCCATCATATTTGTTGCTAATTATATATCGATTATCTATTTATACATATAATTATATATTCAATAAAATTATAATTGCTTTATAATTAAGTATTTCATTTTTAAGTGTAGATAAAAACACATTATGTATTCTTTGTAGATATAATTACTGATTAATTACTATTGCTGGTATGCCAGTATGGCTGACGGATTTGACTGCAGATTTGTTAAGAGAAACTACTTTTAAATTAACAATAAATCTGGATTGACATTATTGTCAAGGTAATTAAAATTATTCAGAAAGCAATTTCCCATTGTAAATTAGTTTATTCTTCAAATTGGATCAATGGAATTGCCGTAACAAAGAATTTAACGCTATGATGTGACATTTTCTTGTGTTACAGAAACAAAAGTAAAGAAATCAGATTTCATAATGATTATGAAAATAAATTTCTTTGTTGTAGATATTGTTGGGGGAATTATCATTGGTTAAGTATCGTTTTCTCAGTATAGGAATAAGAACAATTCACTATGAAATGATAACAAGGGGATTTTATTGCTTGAACAAACTTAAGAGAAGAAATACAGAAATGATAGAAAGATGCTTATAGTTGTATAAAGTGAAATTTCCTCTAACCAAATCGTCTTTTATAGGTAAAGTCTTGAGTCTGCTGTTAAGCATGTTCTTATGTACCATGCATAAGGAAAGCTGGGGACAAACTCCCCGCCCCCATCCTGGTGAGTTTTAACTCTGAAAAGGCAGGAGGGCCTAAGAAACTTCTGACTTTGGTGCTTCTTGTTTATTAGGCTGCTTGTCACACCACCTAGTGCCTAACAGAAGAACCGTGGCAAATACGGAATTTAATCCCTACAATATAATAAATCATAAATATTATGTTCTTGTAGATATAATATTATTCATTGTTATCAGATATAATAATTATAATTACATTTTTTCTTTTCAGAAATAATAATTATAATCGCAGTTGCTGGTGGAGTCTTGATTATTCTGGCCATCACAATTGCAATCCTTTGGTGTTGTTGTCGACGGTAAGTTGCAATATAATTTTATCAATAATTCTATATAATCAAGTCAATGAAGTCACCACTCCATCAAAAATTTGTCGATATGTGTGTAGTGATATTTTCCTTGTATGTGTCTGTAAATAAATCTATTCCGCAATCCTCTTAGCACCACAATGTTATGACAGTTATAAATGGGTCTATTTCTGATATTTCCTAAATATATATGTAGTCATCTTGAACTGGTTGTTTGTCACTGCTATTTTGTTATGAAACACAAGTGGAATTGAAATTGTTGATTTTGAGTTGAATAAAGCTTTTAAGGTAAGGCTCTTAAACTCAACCAAGATTGTGAGGTGATTTTCACATGTTGTAATACTAATACATCTGATAGACCAAAATAAATCCACATTATCATAGTGAGATATGTAAATTAGTACAAAATGTAAAGAGACAAATTTTCCTTCTGTTTTCACTTTTGATAAATGTCTTTTCTTTTTCATTTTATTGTATTTCATAAACTACAATAAATTTTATTATAAATATTATTAAAACAAAAACTAAATTCAAAGTTTTAATACATTTAAAGAAATAACAGATATAATTTCTATTTAACAATCCATTTTCAAATATTTTCTATTTGTGTTTGTGTTGTCTGGCATCTCAGATACATCTTCCCCATGCCAATAAATATATTGTAAATCTACCCCATCTCATGTTATGAAACAAAAACAAAAAAATATTCCCATGTTCTGTTGTGTGAGTTAATTTTCTATTAATCTCAGTCACTCCTTCACCAAAATGTTTTTTTTTTTTCAAACAAACCAATATAGATTTCCGAATGTTTTTAAAATGTTTATAAAATTGGATTATTTTCAACTTTTGATCTTGAAATGAAAACAACTGAACTGTACATTTTGTTCTTTTATGGGTTTAAACATTGTCATGGGTGAGGGATAAATTATCAAGTTTTAGGAAAATATTAGTCACAAAAATTGTTCTGCTATGTGCCAGATAAATGCCTTTTATATTTGTGCCATAGAAATGTAGTTTGCGAGCCACACGTTTGAGACCAAAAAGTGATTTAGGGACTGTAAAATGTTTACATTTTATTCAACTCAAAATTGGACATTCACACTTGTCATCTGTGAACTTAGCACCTTAAAGGAGAACCCATCCGAAATTGTTATCCTTACAGTTGATTGTCATCCATTATCAGTTAAATCATTCCACTACTTTTATGAGGAGAAAATCCAGATTTTGTTGAAGGAGAACCAAGTAATTTCATTTGGCAGACATAATTTGTTGAAGACAAAGATGATTCTAAGAAGTGATGATCGGTCTTTGACTATTAATCAATTCACACTTTTTGATGGGTACCACCTACCTTGTGAACAGAATAACTCAGCACCATATTGATTTGTGGAACGCCTATCATAAAATGTTCAATTAGGAATGAAGATAAACACTACACATCAGAGGTTTTGATGAATACATACTGACCCATGTACAGTTCTGTCTGTTCAGCATCTTTTTTAATTAATTTAATTTATATTTAGTTGTTTATTATATTAAGTTCCTTTTCATCATATATTTTACAAATATGTCCTACTATGTTGTGTATTTTCTCAACCTTTCATATCTTCCACTTGCTGATTATACAGACAGTGATTTATTTTTACAATATTTTCAACTTCTAATTCAACAGTAGCATTTTTTGTTTTTCTAAAATTTGATCCATAAATGAAAATATTTTCAAATTTCTTATCGATTTTTTCCTGTTCAATTTTGAAAATTTAAAAAACGTCAACCACTTTTTCTGTGTCAACTGGTTTCTATTTTTTTTTATTTGATTCTTCTAACATTGATTCATATTTTCCCAATCATTTCAAAATGTTTTTATTCATTATTTTTCAAGTGTTTTTCATTTCTATGTTGATTCTTATGTTTTTTTTCCCCAGTTTTCTCTTCCTATTTGCTGTGGCATCTTTTGTGAATTAAACTATTTATCAGATTTCAAATTTTCAACCACCATTTTTTCTTTGTATCAGCATAGATTTAATCTTTGAACCCAATATTTTGGACTGAACACTAATTTACTATGCATAATTAGACTGATATTTCGTTTTCAGAGACATCACATCAGATGCTAATAATAGAATGCTTGATATCAGAACAATTTATGATATTTCTTTTAATTAAATGATGTAATAGTCTTAAACAAAAATGTCTGTATCCTGAAACAAAGTTTTAAAATATTTTGTGCACAATTTTGTTTGAATTATATGAACTTCCAAACATTGTATCTTGGGGACAAGGGACATAAGTTTTCAAAAGATTCATCTGTGTCATCTTTACAATATAATAATGCAGATACATAATAGTTTATTAACAGTTTTGATTTCAAAATTGACAATGTTTTTCAATAATAACATTTTTACTCTTTTTTTTTTTATCCTGATAGTTTTTCTCTATTTGTTAAATGTTTTTAAAAGATGATTACTTTTAAAAACTTTTATCTCTTGATAGTTTTCTGCTGCAATTAGTTCCTATTTCACTTGTTTTTAATGCAGTTGACACTTACTGAAACCAGCTTCATTCAGTTGGCTATTAAGAAACACTTACTGAAACCAGCTTCATTCAGTTGGCTATTAAGAAACACTTACTGAAACCAGCTTCATTCAGTTGGCTATTAAGAAACACTTACTGAAACCAGCTTCATTCAGTTGGCTATTAAGAAACACTTACTGAAACCAGCTTCATTCAGTTGGCTATTAAGAACACTTACTGAAACCAGCTTCATTCAGTTGGCTATTAAGAAACACTTACTGAAACCAGCTTCATTCAGTTGGCTATTAAGAAACACTTACTGAAACCAGCTTCATTCAGTTGGCTAATAAGAAACACTTACTTGATACAATACTCAAATTTGTTGTTTGAATGGCATCTTTATCAAACATTTCATTTATCATTATGAAAAGTTTTGTAAAATTATTTCAAACACCTAATGTTTATTTCTCAGATAAAAGAATATCTACAGCTCTTCATCCTAAATATGCAAACATATACCTGAATAATATTTTATAAACTAGAATAATAATTTCTTTATTATAGGTATTTAAGTTTTAATGTAATTAAATATATTAAATTAGAAAGACTAACAAAATTAGATATAAACACATATTACACTTATTCTAATTATATTTTAATTGGTTTCTATATAAAATCATTCATAGGATTGATTTTAATATGTGGGAGAATAAAACAATAATATTACAAATCAATAACACCAAATAATTATTTATTAAACCCGTTTTTTTTAAAAACAGTATTAAATTAAACACTATATATTATTAGTAATATATAACACACATTGCAGGAATTTAAACGCACTAATAACATGGGATGTTTTGCAAAAAATCTAACTCAGATTTTCATGTAGACATCGTTAATAAGATTTATTCTATATATTAATGATTTTGACTCAAATTAATTACTCATTTCTTAACTTACACAATTCCTGAGGGTATTGTGACATAAGCAGTATCGTAGTTTTAGTTACAAACACCAAATCTCCATTATAATAAGATTCTTATTAAAATCTTGTCATTTCTATTATTTTTTAAAAACTTCATAAATGTGACTTAAAATTGTTCTAATTACTTTCAAGATCAATTCAATCCATAGACCAAATGAAACAGGAGGAACGTTAAGTGAGGGTCTTCTAAGTAAATGTTTTGTGTGCTTATTGTCAGACAAATGAGGAATTTAGGGGGTTTTTGTTTGTTTTTTTGCTACAGCTATCTTAAACTTTTTCATTTCTAAATAATAATCTTTTTCTCTCCTATAATATTAATAATAATAATAATAATGATAATTGTTTTTCAGATGTAATAATGTGACCATCACGAATTGTGAGAGTGAAGCCAAGAAGACTTCACATGATGTGAAGGATGTTGTAGCAGAAAATCCAAATTGTCAAATTCGAGAGGGTTTCATTCCAACTGAAGCAAAAAGAGAAACTTGTGATAGTATCGGATTTTGGACCGATGATGAAGACTATGACCCTAACGATGACCATCAATCCAAAATCCCGCCCCACATTTACGCTATGGGCAATTGTATCTATAGACGTCAATCCTCTAAGAATGATATCTACATGAACTCTGTCATCCCACCACCCCCCACTCTTGAGAAAGAAAAAGATATGTATATCAATATGAATTCAAAACCAGTAAATAAGCATTTTAATGTTTACTTGTAATATTACCAAACAGAACACTTATACAAAATATCCCCATATGAATGGATATGTATTAGAAAACCAACAAAATCTGGTAGTATCATAAGGTACGGCTAGGTACCATATGTGACCTCAGTTATCTTTTGACAAAAACTTTCTTTGGTGGCACAGCTATTTTTTTTTTACTTACACACGTGTGTCTGTGTGTAAGATGAAAAACACATAAAACATTTGGGGAAAATACTAAGTTCGATTTACCATTTTCATTATCTCCCTAAATATTTAGGGGGGGGGGGAATGGAAAAATTTTCATAGGAAAGATTTGCAGGACAAGTTTTCTAAATTGTGATTTTTTTTATAAGCTGTTGTTTGTTCTATTGTGAAAAAATCTGTCGGTTTATTCTCCTGGGTTTGCTGTAGACTGAAACGGATTCAAAGTTTTCAAAAATCTAAGGAGAAAAGATAATTAAAAAAAAAATCTTGAGACATACAGGAAATCTTGAAGTTTCTGACTAGAGTAATATTTTTTAAATTTTTTAATTCTAATAGAAGAATGGTACCTAGTTGTAGAAAGATTAATCCAGATTGAAATTGTGTAAGATCTTTGATAGATTTTTGTTCTTTGAAAAATGGTAATTTCTTTTATTTTTTAGTCATTATTCTAATGACAGAGGAATGTTAATAAAGAAATAATGATTGACATTAGACAAGTGAATCTCTTCTTCATGATGTTTTTGAGAGAGAGAGAGAGAGAGAGAGAGAGAGAGGTTTTTTTTTTTGTTTCACTAAAATCCAGATTTATTTTTCTTTTCTGATGAGAGCAGAGAATGGAATTGGCCGAGATGTATTAACAGCATTCAAAAGATGAAAACATTTAATTGTTCGAGCAATTTCTCCCTCTTCTTAGAATCGTTGACAATATGGAAAATAAATTGTTTACAAAATTATAATTAGAAAAAATAAAATAAAAACAAATATTTTTCTAGGAAATAAATTAATAAATAATTCATGATTAATAATAATGAGTACAATGTTTTTAGTGTGACAAGATAATTGTTTTATTTTCATTTATATCCTATCATCATCTTCATATCCTGTTTGTTTCCTTTTATTTCAACTTTCTTTCAAAACTTTTTGCACTCCAAACTCTGTGAACTTTTAATATTCACATCATTATAGTTAGTTAAAATTAATTTTTTAAGCCCATCAGAAAAGAGTGCATCACGCCACTTTCATCCTGATTTTAGAAGAGTTAACTTCCTGTAGACTCCCACAACTCTCACCCCCATTCTCACTCTCTCTTTGAAAGTCATTTAATACATTGTGATAATCAAATAAACTTGTTTCTTTTCTTGGAAATACCCAATTATTTCATTAGAAATCCCAATACAACTGTAATATCACTTCAATCTAAAAAAAAAAACCCAAAAAAGCAACACTTCAGACTTTGTGAACCTTTACTAACAATGATTATAACAGTCAATGTATATCAGGGATTTGAAAAAAACAAAAACACTTGAAATCTTTTCAAATTAATTGAAACGGAAACATGATGACTTTTTTCTTTTTTTTTTGTATGATGACGTTCTTTTTTTTTCACGTGATCTTTGTAATAATCTTTATATAACAAATCTTTGTTATATATTTATGAGGATAGAAATTTTTTGTACAATATTCTAAAGAACAAACAAATAAAATATTGGAGTTTTTATGTTCCCTCACCGGAAATTTTGAAGGCTAAAAGAGTCATGTGCTCCATGGACAATCATTTTGTTTTACATTAAATTTTTTATGAAATTATTTAATAATCTACAAAACTTTTAAATATAAAAAAAATCAATTAACTATAAAACATTTAAATAACTTTTATTAAATTTTATATGAAAGAATGTTATCACAAAATAATGAAAATTTTTTTAATGAAGTGGCAAAATCAAAATTTTCTTTTACAGAATTTATTTGCCACAAAAAATGGATTTATTTTTGTGCTACTGTAATGATATTTGTCAACTTTATCTCAAAATATTCTCGTGTTTTTGTTTTTTTTTAGTTTTTTACAATAATATTAAAACTTTGTGAATAAACATGAAAATATTAAGAAAATCATGCATGATTTATTTTTTTAATCTAATATTGAAAACATTCTTTTTGTAATTACCTTCATCTTAATATCTTAAAATTGTATGAAGGGCAAGATATATACATACTATAAACTGTACATACATAAATAGTATAATTGATATATACATATCTGTAAGTACGTAAACTTACTACTGAAGGAAATTATTACAGTAATGTAATCCAATAAAGCCTTAATCAAATGATGACTATTATTAGGTGCCCCCAGCCAAATACTTTGCAATATCACCAGTCCTTGCTGGTTGTAACGAGAGATTGCAATATTCCTGAAGATCTTGAAACTTTTCAATAGATTTTCTCCAGACTGACGTAACTATACCAAATTTCACCAGATAAGATAAATTATTGATAAAACAAACTTGGTATCCATTTCAATAGGAAACATTAATTATATAACATTTCATTCATTTTTCTTAGATTCTTATTTTCCCCCAAATTCATCAGCCAAGTTAATATTTACATCAAAAGGAATCGTTAACTCAACTATAAACGAGTGCTAGCCTTAATGCAGGTATTACTGTATATAAGTGTATAGGACAGCATACACCTCACCTTTGTATTTGTAATCAAATAATGATTTGAGGTTATTATTAATTGTAGAATAATTTGGGAAACCCTCAAAGAACTTTATTGAATGATTGGAAAGATGGGAACCAGGAAGAGATCAATAATTGGGATTTGAATGATTGGAAAGATGGGAACCAGGAAGAGATCAATAATTGGGATTTGAATTTAAAATTAAATAGGAATATTGGTTGAAAAGAATTGAACCCAAATTATAGGTTTGAAAATTTGATGGGGTCTTATAAAACGAACGGGTTAAGCTTTTCTCACTAGTTAAGCTGTCTGGGATTCAAGAATAAACATTGATGAAAATTTAGCGGGAGGAAAAAATTCCTGTTTCTATGTCAACATATGAATCTATGATCAATCATACAACAATCTGGATCAATAAACTGAATTTTTTTTAATCTAAGATATTTACTGTATAATGTTAAGTCTATTTGATCAATAAAGTGCATTAACAAAGGAGATTATATTACAAAATAGATATTTCTTGAGTAAATACTTTTCATGACTTATTGATGTGTGTTTGTGTGTGTGTGTGTGTGTGTGTGTGTGTGTATATATATATATATAATATATATATATATATATACATACATGTTTCATTGAAATCAACTGTATATAAATAAGAAATTATACAAGAATATGTAATAAACACATTTCTAAGGAAGAAATTACGATGGAAAACTAAAATTGGTGGAGGATTTATTTAATAATATAAATTATTTTAATCTGATGAAACTCTTAAGGAACAAAATGTTAGATTGAATTTTGGTTTTCATCTCATTTCTTCTCTTCTGTTGGACATTTCATTCAATGTTTCCATATATGGAAATTGTATAGACACACTGCACACACACACACACACACATATATATATATATATAATGGATTCTCTCATTGTTTGCATTGTATGAGGATTCATTGGTTTATTCAACAATATTAGCAAATGACTGTACCAAGTTTGGAATTGAAGTTTCAAAGAACTTCAGCTGGAATATGAGAGACCAAGAAAAATGTTCACTTCCAATCCAGACTGGAAAAAGAGAATACAAACAAAGAATTGGTGTGATTTGGTCATAGATGTGTTGCCTATGTTTAGAAAAGGAGGGTTATATAGCTCAAAGAATACCATTCCCATAGTGAACACACAGTTGAGGGAATATAATGCTGTGAGAATGCTTCAGTGAGTTTGGAATTAGGAATTTTGGGAAGATGGAAGAAATTGTTTAAGAAAAATCTGAGATCTTGAAAATAAACCTAAATCGGTCGGTAGCAAAACTTGGTCTGAGTCATCATTTTGTCTTCCAACATGACAAGTCAGTGAATATTATTGATTGGACTCAACAAAATCCTGATTTAAATCCAATAAGGTGAGGTGAATTAAAGACAAGGGTTTATGCCAGTAGACCATTATAAACAAATCAACTGTATCAGTAGTATAATGGTTCACATATTTAACTGTTAGGCCTTCTTATGTCAAGAGAGAGTCCATCATTTTATATACATATAATCTTTTCCAGATTGTTAGATAGTATACAGAATTTATAATATAAATATCTACTCATACATTTTTATAGGCTGTAATTTCTATATATTCCTATAAACTATGCATGTATCTATCAATTCTATATGTACATACAAGAGGAACTTGAAAGATTTGCCTAAGAAAAATGGGTTTGAATTAATCTGAGTGCCAAAAACTTGTTGAAAATTCCACCAAACAGCTGTAAGATATTATTCAGTAAAACGATGTACAATTCAATTTTAGAAATGTGAGAGGGGAGGGGGGGTTATAATTTTGACCTTTGTATCTTTTGAGTTCTGGGAATTAATTTTGTTTCTATGTACAAAGTTAAATAATGTCAACTTGTTAAATAAAACTAAAAATATTTAGAAATCATCATAATGTCAGAATGAGAGCACGGATACTCCTGACTCTCTCACCAATAATTCCTATCAGGTATCGCCTCTGGCAGGTCTTCCACATGACATCTAGAATCTGCAGAGCTGAATGATGTAGGTTTTTGTTGGTCGGCCTATATTGGTGTGCCCAGAAGAATGTCACTTATGAGATCGTTTTTGTTTCTCCAGCAGTGTCCAGCATGTGTTGTCCATCTTACTCGGATGGTTTGTGTGATAGGCGGCAGGTGAGCGCTAATACCCTTGAGAAAGGTATGAATCCCCCTACACTCCCTCCAGCTCTGGGTAAATAGTAGGGCAGACTGGGCTCATTAACCTTGATTAGGCAACCAGTCTAGGAGAAGGAAAACTGAATTCAAACCTTAATTGCGCTTAAAAAAATTGACCTTTTGTCACTTCCTGCTTGTGCAGAAGGGTAGGTGTGATATATATATATATATATATATATATATATATAGCTAGCTGCTTTTTTGTGAGGTATTGCTTCTAGGATTTCTTCAAGAGAGCACACAGCATCCTTGTGTAGCTCCATTGAGGTTCTTCTCTCAGCATTTTGTAAGAATCCAAGTGGTGCAGCCATACAGTAGCACTGATATGGCTACAGCTTAGAAGAATTCTTGGTTTATCTTATCAGAGATCAGATTTCCATATGATCGATAATCTGTCTATAGCAGTCTATGCCTTTTCTAATTGTATATTGACACCACTTTCTGTAGATGAGATATTACTACCCAGTAGTGTGGAGATGTCTCCTTCAGATAAAATGGAGTTCATGTGTTTTAAACAATTTTGAAATACTGAATTAAAAAGTCCTTGTTTTGTTAAACAGCACTTGAGAAATTTATATATCAATTAGTTTGTGATTCTAAAACAAAATAGAACAACAGTTCAATATATGTGAATACTTTAGTTTTCATTTGATAGGCAGAATCTTTTGAAAGCAGCAGGTGTTACTTTTGAAATTCTCTTAATCTCATTCTCAAAAGAAAAATTAGAATTAACTTTGCTATTTAAATAAATGAAGGATATTTATGGATACATTGCTTCATACAACTTCTATACTTATGATTGGATTTAGATTGTGTGTGTGTGTGTATATATATATAGTATACAAAATCTATATATAAATATATACTCATACATTTTTATAGGCTGTAATTTCTATATATTCCTATATAACCTGTGCATGTATCAATTATATATGTACATAAACATACATAATATATATATATATATATATATATATATATAAAGATAAATCTAATGAGTCAGGCAAACCTACTAAAAGTTTCGCTTAATGCTCTTCAGGGCTAATATCTGACTAAAGAGACTTGGAGCAAATGCATTAGATATAGTACCTACCACCGTGAATCAAAAAAATTAGCATAAACTAAAACGACCAATAGAAAAACAACAAAAACACCATTAAATCTATTATTTTATTATATTCATTTATTTAAAATTAAAAAAAATTTTTTTTTTTTAGTAAATTTGAATCTACTACTTCAGTTCTAATGTATACCCTAAATAACACTATTATCCCATATTACAAACAGGTATCCTATCGCTAGTGTTATCCCCTCAACGAATGGAAATCCGGCATGCCAACGGCAGTCCGCATCTCTGCCTGTAGTTATACGGTTTATCGTTGTGACTTAATCTAGGGAGACAGGGTTTATTTGGCAAACCTCAACATCCCGAAACCCATCACGGGAGAAGCAGCAAATGAATTGGGGATTGGACCTGGCTCGTGTTGCTGGCACATAAACCAATATACCTTTCCACTCTTGCTACCAAACCCCTGAGGACTAGGGTTTTTTTTAATTTTCCACTGCTGTCATTACCCCCTTTATATGGTGAGCAGTCAGAAAGGCACACATTTAATACGGTCGGGATGCATCCCTTTATTCAAGCTGGTTTTTTTTTTTTACACCCAAGGGGGCATCACAACGTATGCTTAATCAAAAGCAGATTACGAACATGGCCGGCAAATGTAGGGGGATAAAAACGATGACAGAGTACCCTATTTACTAAGAAGCCATATTTATGTTAACATTCACGAAGAAGTCATGTTTTTTTTTTATATATGCAACTATTAAGAACCTCTGATCTTTGGTTTAGTAGTTCTCTATTTAAAAAAGTGACTATTGCAAGTTTTTCTTCCATACATAAATGGCAATATTTGTCCCCAGCTTTATATCTATTGCACTTTTAAATAAATATTGTACCAATAGATTATTTTTGGTTGGTATGATTATCTTTGTCTTTTCTTTCTTCCCCCCAATTTTTTTTTCTCCCTGGGTAATGTTTGATAGTATATTTTTACAATCAAACTATTTGCTGGGTTTTTTCTTACCGCGAGGATTTACCAACAAGTTTGGTATATTATATATATATATATATATATATATATATATATACATACATACATACATACATACATACACACACTGATGTTATAATGGATGTAAGAATTAAAGAGGCTAAGTGTATTCATTTGTGAGTCTTTGTTTTTTGTCTCTTCGGGTGAGGCCAGGAAGTTGTTTATCTATATAAAACAGTCCTAAACACTTGACCACATAAAAAAAAAGGAAAACAAGAAAAAAGAATACAATTCATAGTTTTTAAAAAATCAGAGGCAAATTTTAGATTTTTATAATCCATTAGTATCATAGATTTTACAAGTATGCAAATGAAACAAAAGTTTTCTATGATTTCTACTCGTAACTTAAGATTTCATTTCTGAAAAGACAAAACCTGAAACCCAACTTTTAGTTGTAGATCCAAAATAATATAAAACCTGGAGGAGTTGATGTTTTTTGATCAGGAAATGATGGATAGAGAATTTTCAAATCAAAAATTGATTTTCGTTAGGATTTTGGATTTAGAGGAAAAGTGCTGACATAAAAATGTAACCCTTCCATTTTAAAATGCCATACAATATAACTATCTGAAATAGGTAAAGATTTGGACTGAAACTGGATACTTTACTATTTTGGCTGTTCATTAAAGTTTACAAACACTAATTATTACTAGAAAAAAGATAAATCCCCATAACAAATATAATTCACCAATTATATTTTTATATTATCAAGTTAATATTGTATATGTGTGTGTGTGTGTGAATATAATGATACTTTAATAATAATAAAAAATAGTATGTGTTGACTTCATGAATGGGGAAGAGATTAATTCTTATAGAAACAAAGAGTAATATAAAAAGAATTAAAGGTGAAAGAAAATTTACTTATAAAATACAGTGTGAAAGGTGTGTGTGTGTGTGTGTGTGTATAACTCTTTATAATGGAATATTCTAGTAATATAATAAAGAGAATGGAATATTCTGGTAATAAAGAGATGACTGAATGAGATAATCAAATGGTAATATGAAATTCTTTGGTGATATTGTAAAAATAGAATCTTGTTAAACTATAAAAAGCCACAATTTGTCTGATTATTTTTAGCTTACAGATAAATGGATAAAAAAAACAAAGCAGACGATCATCTTTTTAATAAGTTTCCTTAAATTTTACAGTTTTAATATTCAAGACGTATCAACAAGAAAATGAAGAGCAATATAAATTTTTGATATTAAGTACAAAATAATTACCACTGTAAAATTATGTGTGTGTGTGTGTGTGTAATAAAAAGCTTAAAGTTAAATTAAAATGCTTTAAGTTTTCTTCTTAAAAAGAAAAGTGTTATATGATATACAGATTTAAAAAAAAAAATTTTTTTTAAAGAAATAACTACCCTCTTTTAAACTGAGTTGTTTACCATTTGCTACATTTTGAAAATTACTTACAAATTTGTATTATGAGTGTTTAAGAAATTTAAGATTTTGTCCTCTCAGTTTGGTTCAAAACAGACACACACACACACACACACACACACACACACAAAAAAAAAATAATGGAAATGTAAAAGAAAATGAAAATGATTCCATCAAAATAAAGATATTCTTCGAAGCAATTAGTAAAGTTTTCATATTTTTTTCATTGTTGATATGATTTTCTATTGAAATTTTAATTACAAAATTGTTTAATTACATTGTTACTTATTGTTTTATACCCTTACCATCTAACTTAAATTTAGGAGGCTGTAAACATTAGGGATACCCAAAATGAGACTAAATTGCATTTTTGACAAAATACTTTAGCCCCCCTAGAGAAAATAGTTTACCAAAAATCAGGGAATTATCGGATTTTAATGAAATTTTCAGTGTTTATGTATCAATGAATGATCTTTATAATGCATTACTTATTTTATTTCAAAACTCTCATTTTTTCCAGGTCACTTATTTTTACCCCCCCCTCCCTTTATGTTGGGGGGCATAACTTTTTTTTCAAGTTGGTCTTTCCGTTTTCTATTTACAGTAAATAGAGATAAAAGACCGAAGTTATGAACAGAAACAAAAAAAAAAAAAATTTTATGGTGGCTTTTCTATGAGAAAATAAGTACCGAAAAATCGAAAAATAAAATGTAAAAAAAATAATAAATAATTAATTTTTTTGAGATTTCTTTTTTACTCATTTCGATAATTATTTAATTGGCTATTATCTTATAAAAGAAAAAATTATACATCAATATTTTTTCTGCTTAAAAGGGGGGTGGGGGTGTACATTTTCAATCGAGTTTTTCTTCAAAAAGTATACTTTGATGTAATAAAATAAGGTTTGCATTAAATAGATATTTATTTCTAGAATCTAAAAATATAACATTTTAAACTTAAAATAAGGCTTTTAATTTTGAAACAATTAAATTTATTTTCAATATAATGCACATGTTCGAAAATTAATTTTATGGAAACCACCAAGAATAAAAATATGAATTACCTCCCTTACCATAACTTGAAGAGTTAAACTCTTTCAGTTTCAATATCTAATAAAGGTAAGTTCACTTCATTATAACTATTTTTAATTCAATTATTCATTTTTAATTCAAAATATTCAAACTGATGTTTTCTTACTTTTTATCTTTAAATTAACATTTTTTTCGTACTTCTAAAAATCTCGTCCCTTGACACTTACGCAACACCATACAAAATCTGGAAGTGAACATACACATTTTCATTTCAAACGAAACTAATATATATATATATTTTTTTTTACATGCAAAAAACGGATTTTACTTGGTTAAAAGTTAAAACGTGTGAGTAAAATTTCAGTACTATTTAATAAATATGTATTAAAAGTAATACCTTATTTATTTCTACAAAGAAATGTTTATAAGTATTTTAAAACTATTCTTAAACCATTATTGAACACGATAAATCAAAATTCGACTTAACTTTTCCTAGAAATTTGGACGATTTTTAATGTATAAATTGTATTAAAAATAAATTGCATATGTAATATTTTTTTTTTTTTAATGATGGTCAGTATGTTACTACTTATCGATTTAGACAAAGTTTGACCTTAAATAATAGATTTAATTATAATTAATTCGTTTTTAAAAATCCTAGCAGCTGACAAAAATGGGTATCTCTAGTAAACATCGAAAACTCTTAGAATACGATTTCAACAAATTACGACAGACACCGAAATCAAAATAGGAAAAGAATCATTTGGAGTTATCTCCCTTGGTTAGTTTTTCAGAAATTTGAGTGAATTATTTCACTATCATCATGTCGCGCCAGTAGCGCAGATATCCATGACAATCTCTCACCAACCCTCTCTATCATTCATTGACCCCGGAAAGTCCTCCGCACAGCATGCTACATCCGCGCATAGCTGGTCTATGTAGGTATTTTTTGTTGTGTAAAAGTAACATACAAAAAAAAATTTCTTCTTTTAAGAATGAAATTAAGAATATATTTTTATTCAAATTTATTATGCATCATATTGAAATCTTAATTAAACATCCAACACTTGGGTTTATAGTTTTAAATCTGAAATTTTAATCTGAACATAAATTTTACCATACTCCTGACATAATGGACTCTGGGAGATCTCAACAGATATTAATAATAATATATATTATATTAATAATAAAAAATGTTTATAATGTCCACCATTTATAGCATTTATTTTTTATGGGAAAATGAGAATTTTAAACAAAGATGTCTGCACACTTGAGTAAATTTGTGTGTGTTATATTTCAAATATTTGTCACTAAAAATGTTGTAAATTTACTTTGTTTACTACATAATCTTTGATCTTAGGCTGGACACAGATACTACACTCTGATCCTAAGCACAAGTGTCCATTCATAGATAAATAAATAGTTTTTTGTTTTGTACTGAACATTACTTGTATTCAGAAGCTGTTCTATACAACTATAAAGGCTGAAAAAAAAAAAAAAAAAAAATTTTTTTTAAAAAACAACAAAAAAAAGTTTGTTTATAAACAAACAAAAAAAACAAAAAAAAAAAAAACAAAAATCTCCAAAAACAAATTGTATTGGCATAACTACTTTTTCCCAGTTTTGATGTTGCAATATTTGTTAATTTTCCAATAAAAAGATTCTGACGGTTGGCAGGTTTATTGGCAGCCAATGATTGGTTATCAGCAAGAATAGAAAAACTGAAAGTAAATTCAACGTGACAAATACATAGTATCCAATTTCTACAGCAGAATTAAATACTTGAGATTATATATATATATATATATATATATATATATATATATATATATATATATATATATATATATATATATATATATATAGATAGATAGATAGATAGATAGAGAATACATTTATTCATAATAGAGATTAGGTCTATTTGCCTGTAACTGAAACTATGTCACTACTTAAGTCACATTACCCAAAATTATCATAATATAGAATAAATACACTCAAAATTTGAGCATGCAACCTTAGACGGTCCTCATTGTTTTTTTAAAACAAGTTTTAATAAATACATGCCTGGTATTATATATTATATATAGTTTGTTTTATTTTAATATATATTTAAAGTTATCAGAACAAAGTTTCCATTTCAATTTTTTTGTATTCCTTTAAGAAATTTGATGATTTTACTTACTGATGTGCCTTACAATTATTATATAATATAGAAACTTAAAATACTCGCTATTAGTAACCAGTAGATTTTTAGAGGAGTGTTCAAATTACAATGGTAGCTTAGATTAAAATCAACATTATCCCTTAATTTGTTCCCAGCAGAGTTCATACTTGTTTTTGTTACATTGATAACAGAAAAAAATAACTGTTTTACAATATCTTGCAATGTTTTTACTGATGTATCTCAATTAATGAGGTAAATGTAGCTTATCTGACCAGTTGGGGTGGGGGTTATAATTTCAATATAAATGCTACTTTTGATATATCATTCATTTTATTTGAATAGAATAAATTGACAAACTTTTCTGATTTTTAAGCAATTTTAATCTAAATGTATTATAAACGAGGATTTTTTTTTGGGGGGGGGCTTCCTATTAGACAATTTTAAAAACTAAATGCGTAAAAATTGGTGTAAATTAGAAATCTACTTTTTGGTGTAAGTACTTATCATACCAATACCCAACTTCCCTGTGTGATACTTTTTGATATTTAAAAAAAGTTTTAAATCGACCTACCCTATTATACAAATTTAGACATTACTAATAAGTGATTATTTTACTTTAGGAAATTCGGCATTTGGTGTCAATATCTGACAACAATATAAATCGAGTTGTTCAGATTTTTCAAACTTATTCTAACTATATCAAATTCAAATTCACTGTCCTTAGAATTTAATACATTGAAGTTGATTTTGTTAAACATTTTAAGGGTTTGAAAAATTTTTTTTTTAAATGACCAAAATCTTTTGTTTCCCTTAAGCAGAAAACAAAAAGATTTTGGTAATTTTTAAGGAAAACAAGAAATCCATTTGGATTTTATCTTAACTGCAGTATAAAATAAAGGATTGTAATAGGAAAAGTGTCATTCTTTTAATTTAATCTATACAAAGTTGTTTCTTGCGCTCACATATCTTCTGTTAATATCAACCCTTTTTTTTTTCTCTTTTAAATGTGTATTAAATGTGCATATTTATACAAACTGATGAGTGTTTATATACAATTATCTATACAAAGATAGAATTCTGTTTTCATGTTGAATAAACAATCATCTTTTATTTACATCATTTTTAAGTTGCTGTTATGATACAAACACATCTGAAAAATATGATCACTATTGTTTCAGTTTAAGTATTAAATACAAACTTGATTTGAAGTGAATCTTTATTTCAATCACCCTTTGCTAATCATTAACTATTACATTTGTCTTCTTTTAGTCCCTTTTTGCTGGAGTAGAGAAATAAGTTGTATGTTGTGTCTTCTAACTTTCACTCATTATTACTGTCAGCTAACTGTACACTGACAGGTAAACAATTAAATGGTATTTAAGCGTTTACCTACAAGCATACAACCTGTCCATCACAAAAGCTCTTGCTGTGCCTTCTCATATCAACCTCAACTGAATGCTTTGTGGTCTCAGGTTAACCCAGAAAGAGATTTTGACTCCAGCAAGGGACTCCAAAGGTATAAGATTGTTTACCAACCCCTTGTGGGTTACTTATAGAAAACTAGAAACAATTTTGAACAAACAAAGGTGACTTTACAAAAAGGCAGATTTTGACAAAAGACTGGAGTCTAGCAAGATGTTACAACTAGAAAAGCTGTTGGTCATCAGCAACTTTCTGTTCCACTGGAGTTCAACTTTACAAGATAGTGATGATGATGATGATGATGCTGGTGGTGGTCTGTGCAATTTTTTCAGTATTTGAATTTTTTTTTCCATTGCAGGTTTCCTTGTTTCCTTTGATAAGAATAATGAACACATACTGACTGGGTTGGCCATACCAGAAACATTAAATGGCTGTCAATATTTTTTTTTTTAATTAGATGCCCATTTTCCAGCTGAAAAAAGATTACTGGGAATCTTATTTGCAGTAATTTAGGAGATCGCTTTCTTGAAAACAAACTTTAATGAACATTAAATATTTTTCAACATTATCAATTTTTTTGTTAGATTTCTGGAAACAGACACACAAATAATTTCCTTGTTTATAAAAAGAAGAGAAATGTTAAGTCCCATGATTCTGTTCCAGTTGAAGGATTTTTCAGAAAATGGAAAGTAATTTTTAAATTTACTTTCTAATTTTATTTACCAAACAAATTGTAGGGTAGTAATCTTTCTTTTCAATAAACTCACAAACACTTGGATGTTGCTGAAATTTTTTTAAAAACCCAAAAATAGTTGCACAAAATACAAAGAAATATGAAGAGACCAAGATAGACATACTGTCCCTTTTAGTTAACAACCTCAGTCAATTTGACAACAAGCTAAAAAGGTTGATAACCTTTCAGGAAAAGAAGAAAAAAAAAAAGATAATGAATAATTGAAAACCTAACAGTGTGTAGTTAGTGTTTTTAGCTTTATAAGCATTCAGTCACTTTTTAGGCTGAAACGTTTTTCTTTTTTCTTTTCTTTTTCTTTTTTTTTAATTCCTTTTGATCATACACCAACAGCCACAATTCTGGCACTTATTTTCATGAACCAAATCATCATATTTGCATTTCTGGCAAACATTTCCAAGAAAAGGATTTTAACAATCTTTAAATAAAACCATATTGTAAAGATAACTTTCATTTAGGGTGGGGTGTCCTACCATTGAAATGTATGTCAATGTGTTTTCATGACTAATAATTTACAATACATTTCTATATTTCTTTTTAATTCCCAAATATTACCCCCTCCCTTCACAATATGGTAATAGTCAAAGATTATAGCACAAACAAAAAATGATGGCAGCTTTTAGATTTTGTTTTTCTTTTAATTTGGTTTAATTTATGGAGTAGCAGGAAGTTAAAAACAGACTTACATTTTTGTTTTGTTTTTATTAAACAAAATTAGTTGATTCATTTTGATCTTTTTTATTATAGTATCAAAGAGAGAACAGTTCAAATTTCAATTTGGGAAAAAAAAAAATCAATCCTATAAGATTTTTAAAAAGCTGAAAGTTTTACTAAAAATGAACTTGTAGGTTGATAATCAATAAATGATTAGCAAATCAACAATATAGAATTAATTTTGTTAAAATTTTTATGTTATGACTCAATATGGAAATATTAACAAAATCTATTAGTTTGTTAATCAAATACTGATTTCCTACAAAAAACATTTACTTTCATCTTTTAAGCTTTAAAGATTGTTATTTTGAAAAAAATCAATATCCAGTTTGTGGCTCTATCTACATTTTACAAAAAGGAAAATTGTTATACTTGAAATATTCAGTCTGTTTCTATAAGAAGACTGGACCAAATTCAGCTTTTTGCTTATATTGATCTGTCAACTAAAATTAGATTATAGAAAAAAAAAATGAAAGGGATGATGGGGTAAGGAAGAAATTTTGTATTAACAACATTTTAAGTCTGATTTAGAGATAACAAAATTATACTTTATGTTTAGGTTTAAATATTCCTATTGCTATCTATTAAAAAAAAAAAACAGTTTCTCACAAATCTTATTTAATGAAATTTAAACAGAGTATGCATCAAATTTGGTTATTTATAATGCCAGACATGTTTGATACACAAACAATCCAATTGTATTTTATAATTAACAGAAATAATGTTTCTTGGATTTTGGTGTTATTGTATAAATGCTGGCAAATAAATTTAAACAAATTAAAATTCTCAAGATTATATCAAATTTTTAATAAAAGTCATTTATTTATTTTTTTCTTCTTAAGCAACAAAGCAGATTGACTTATAAACAAAAACTTAAATACTGACTGCCTATGCAAAGTATTTGAGAGAATAAAAATGATACAATTTGATATTAAAATAATAAAGTTTTGTCTCTCCCCACCCCTGCCAAATCATATTTCATTTTGTCAATATTCTAAATTTAAAATTTTTAAGAGCATTAATAGTCTTTTTGGGGGTTGTGGAAAACCAATAAAGAAAAGTTAAAAAATAAGATCATGAAAATAATGTGAAAACCAAATTCTGTTTTATAGTGTTTAACATGAATAAACCCTTCTTCCATATTCTAATTCTTTTGACAATTTCTCTATTGTCTAACAAACTTTTTTTTGTTTTGTTTTTTTGTTCTTTAAATTCTTTTACAACCTTGACAAAGACATAATGCTGCCAAAATTTTTAAATAACAACAATATGACAAAATATTTAAAAAATAGGCAAAATAAATAAAAACAAAATTAAAAATGATAAAAACAAAAATAATAAAAAAAACAACTATCCCATTCTTTTTAATAGACATTTTAAGAATTTTTTTTAAGGAGGATTTATTAAGGCGTGGGTAAAACATTTCTTTTTGTATTTTTTCATTTATTATTATTATTATTAATCTTAATATTTTTTACAACTGGAGCCTTACTTCTCTGGGCAAGCAGCTTTTATCCCCTCCAAACCTCTAGAGGCAGTTTCTGGTGGGGTTGAGTACTTTCAGATGACCAGAGAGACAAGTTGGCATTTTGGTGAATGATAAACGGTGGGAGGGAAGGGATTATAGGGAGAGGGGTGTAGAGCATGGTCCTATACAGGCTGGCACCTACCCAGCAAGGTGAGGTATACACCTGCATAGACAAAGGCAGAAAGGTATATATCACTACGCCACACTATACAGAAAAAAAGAGAAGAGAGATACTGCCATCTTGTGTTTATGTGTGTGTGTGTGTATGTGTGTGTTTTTAAGAGGTGCTAGCATACAGACACACACTAGCATGTAAACGATTACAAGATTGTCTACATGCAATCAGGTATTCACACAAACAGTCCCAACATACACGCTTGCATACAGAGAAAGACAGACAAAGCTGGGTTGATGATTAGGGTGTTGCTCCCATGAAAGTGGGGTAGATTACCATCAAGTTTTATCCTGGGGTACACTTCCTGGCCGTACAAACTTCTCTGGACTAGGCCTAGGTTTCTGGAAAAAAGAAAAGATAAAAATAAAAAAATAAAAATTTTTTTTAATATAAGTGTTTTCCTTGAATGATTTTATTCTCAAACTATCCAGATTTCTAGAGATTTCTGATGCTATTTTCAAGTTTTATTTTTTTTACCCTCCTTCTCAATAATTTTCAATCAGTAATACAAAAAAAATTCAAAGTTTCAACTTGTTTAATTTGAGTGGGATTTATGACTTTGTCCTATTTCCTAATAATTTCAAAATTAAACTTTACATTGGCTTATGTTGTAGCTTTAAAACACACCTTAAAGTAGTATTCAACCCCCACCCCCTACATGTTTCATTGAATATGTAACACAAAGTTTTAATATAATACAACTTTTTTTTTCATTCTATATGTTTGGAAAATGATGAAATGCCTAAAACATGTGTAAAATGATCACAATAATCAGGATTTAATAACATCTTTATGAGAGTATTAATACTATTTTTCCTTCAAACATCAATTGTCAAAGGAATTTTTTTTCTTTTTTGATACATTTTAAAATAGGACAGAGGAAATTGTATTCAAAAGAAATAAGTTGTTATAGTAATTTCATTATTATTACATCATAGAATTATATTAATCATTAAATATGTTACAACAATGATATCTAAGATCTTATACAAAAGCTGATTGATGCACCAAATTGTAAAGCTAAAACTCAAATGTTATCTTTAGTTTTTACAAGCAACAGTTAACCTGACTCATTTACATATTAAAATTGATAAGACACTTGGCATCAGAAATTGAAAAGAATAAAAAAATAGAATAACATAAAATTTAAAGTAGACATTAGCGCGCTGATACAGTTTTACAAATTGTTGATAAAGTGATACAAAAATTGTTTGAGAAAAAAAAAATCAAAAGTTCCGTTTGAAGAGTGACAATTGTCATACATCATTTAACAACCAACTTTATTTCCTGTGTGAAATGAATAGGACACCAAAATGGCAGAGTTTTGAAGACAATTTGATTTTACATAGTTGTGACACTATGATATATATTGTTTGTTTAAAGAGGCTAAATATGGAACAAATGGTATAAGAGAATTATAAAAATGAAATATGCAATTAATTGCCAAAGACAAGCGAAAATAATTAGTTTTAATAATGAACAGATAATCATTTTAATTTCTCTTCTAATGTTTTATGTTTTCACTAGGATTTATTTATTATTTTATATTCTTATTATATCAATAATATTTAGATTTGAAAAATTACTAAAAAAATGCTATGTTATTTGAAGTTTAATGCTGGTATTTAAAAAAGAATTCTTTAAAGTTGAAGCATTAAGTCAATATGTATTTTCTCTTTAAAACTACAGCATTAAAAAAAAGTTACTTGAGAGCATAATCAATCTTGCCAGAAATATACCAAACAAATTTAAATCCATTTTTGTATATCAAATAAAAAAAACTCTAGCTTTTAATCATTATGGTCTTCTCTACTGAAAATGTTCATGGAAATGTTATTTTACAATATTTATTTTTATAAAATAATTCTTCTATCAATAATTTAGGAGACTGAAGCAACAACTTTCAATAGCCTCTTGAAAAGTATTTGTTGTTTCAAAATATAAAAGACCAGAAACGTTTTTTTCTTAAAAGAAAATGTTTTAGAAAAAGAAAGGTATGACATTTTGTGCAAATAATTATATATATATATTATATATATATATATATATATATATATATATATATATATATAACAAGAGAAAGGCAAAAGACCAAATTAATTTTATGACATTAAACAAAAACAAAAATCTGTAATTGGCTGTTCAAAAAACCCAGTTTATTAACCTTATCAATAAGTTTAATATTAGATAGTGCCATATGTCTTGTTAAAAAGCTCCGTTATTTTTGCAATGTCTAAGAAATGGTTTACCCTATACAAAGTCAGTTCTTTGACATAATACACACACATTAAGTTTTGAAAAATGCTAAGGAAAATTTCTTCTTGATAGTTCAACTAAGGCTTTTTAAATGAAGTAGAATTATAGCCTAAAGCCTCCATTCTCCCCCATTTTTTAAAGGAGGGAATATCCTCATTTTCTGTTATCAATACAATGTTTCAGGTTGCTGATTTTCCAGCAATTTTCAGGCTAAGTTTTGATTTGGTAGTAATCTTTTCAAATATAATGAAATGTATTGTGTACAATGCTCAAGTACACCACAACTCTTCAAATGCTCATGTACAATACATAGAATAATGTCAGGAACATGAATAGTGTACAGTAATAATATATTTTTCAATATATCACATCTATCTCTAATCACTTCAAACTCCCCCCCCCCACACACACACACTCTTTTATGCTCTACAATGATCTAAAGTGTATTCTATGGAAGAAAGATCCAGTATATTATTTTGGATGTGAGTACAGGAATCCTAAAAGCAAACCTTATATATCTATTTTTTATGTTCTAAAGAGCTTGATTAAGAATTCTACTTAAATCTGTTAATATTACAGATTGTACAGGCATAGATAAATAAAGCATCTGAAAAGTACAAAACTAAAACATCTTCAAGGTTTCAAAGTTAGAGACATTAATGTTAGATTTTTAAGTTTATATTTGCTATACACATGCATAATCAATGTCTCTTTTCACTGAAAAGGAATAAAAACAATGATTATAATAACTGAAAGAAATGGCAAAAAAATTAACAGGTCTCTTACTCTCTAAATTGTACTTGAAAATTGCTGAAATATGCAAACTGTAAATTAAACTAAAGTATTGTGTGATATGACAGGATTTGAATAACACTTGGCAAGATATCTGTTTTGAGAACCAAACTAAAAACCATGAAACATTTGAATAGGAAAATTTTTTATAATTAATCTATCTTAAAATGATTTAACTACAATTAATTGGATTTTCCATTTAGTGAACGTTTTAGGTTGATTGTTATAGTGTGTGTGTGTATATATATATATATATATATACATACATACATACATACATACATAAAAAAACATTTATAAATAACACATTGCAATGATAGTTTTTGTATCCAATACTTTTGATTTTGAGTTGGCAACACTAAGAAAACACAAATATGTGAAAATGACAAAAAGTTTTTTCTCATAATAAAATCAAAATAAAATGGAGAAAATCATCTTAATGTAAAGAAAAACGACTGAAGAAAATATTTACAAACTACAATCAACTGTAAAATTATTTTCAGGAAATATAACACGCATACAATAACGCACACACAAAATAATACATTTATATATACTGCATATAGTAATAATAAACTTATAACCAGTAAATAATTAAAAAAATCAATATTTAGGGAAAAACAATCATACAATAATCAAATCAATAAGAAGATTTATCAAATATTACACAACTGATTTCTCAAATAAAAAAAACAAAAAACAAATACTGTTAAAAATTTACTGAGCTTGGCTTAGTATAGCACATGGTCCAGAAAGTGAATATATGAAAAGTTTTATCTTGAACATAAATATCCATTTAAACCCTTTGAACTTTTAAGTCCAATAAAGCAGGTCAATCACTATTTTACTATACACTATGAATCTGATAGTTAAAGCTTGGAAAGATTATACAAGATATTAAAAGATAGAGTGACCATTCACAACTTTTCTCTTAATGGGATAACTTTAAACTAAAATGTTTAAACTTTGGTTTGAATATCATTTATGCAAAGGGGTAGATAAAGGGTTAACTTTTAAAACAAAAGTCTTTTTTTCAATATCCTTAAACAAAAAGAGAAATGGGAAGAAATTAGTTTTATCTCACAGTTCACAAAATTGCATCCCTAATGTTTTTTTTTTTTTTATCCCACAGCTTCAGCCAGCCCATTCTCTTTCCCTCATCAAGTGTTTTTAGCATTCCATAAATAGCATTTTTTTTTTTTTTAAATAAAATAACTAAACATTATATTAAACAATATATATATACATTTTTTATGTTTGATTTTTTTTTCATTGTTTGTCATAAGCATATCTTTATCATAATTTTGCTTAAACATTTGCAATATAAATAAATGTTGTTTTGTTTTCTAATGTCTTTATCACATTTTTAAAAATTTATTTACAAATATCTTCACTTCTACAAAAATTATTTTATCAAAACTTTCATTTGGATGATACTCATTCAATACATCATTGTTTTTGGTTCGCAAGTATCAATTTTTTTTTTTTTAGTTACAAACACACAGATCTACAGATATTTATAATTAATTTCTCTTCAGAAATCAATGTTTATATGGAACTTTAGGGTCCGGTCAGTCAGTAGAGCATCCATTCAGGAATCATGAGGTTCCAGGTTCAATACAAGTCCTTGCCAACTCAGCACATGAGTAGCACAGCTTTGGTAATCTGATCTGTGCAGTATAGCAGCATCTAGCTGACGGTAGGTGTGGTACCCCAGCTCATCAAATATAATCTCCTTGGTTTAGTGCTAGCGAAAAGGGGATAGACTTTCATTCTGCTGATACTGACAACAATAGGCCATTCCACTAACTTTACTATGGAACTCATGATGATCAAAGAAACATTTTGCATAAAAGAATAAGGCATGATTAGAATGAAAAACATTTACTTGGTAGAAGTCAATTTCAATAAATCTTTTCACCATCTTAGGCTACTAAGCTCTATATTGACTTTTAAAAAAAATTATATCATAAAAAAAAAGTATATTATATTTAATGGCAAATAAATAAGGGGAAGTACTTTAGGTTCCATTTACTACTTATCCCCTTAAAAAATATATAATTGTTAATGTGAATGCAGATTGTACACTATTAAGTAAATAACTTTATTCTTTAAATTAGTGTATTTTAATGCTATTGCACTAACAAAAGCTCACTATTATATGCAATATTAGCTGTTATGTTAATGTACAAATATACAAAAAATTGTTTTAAAAAATACCCATTAAGCTTGATGTCAACTCATATCCTATTTATAAAATTTACATTATAATCAATTATTTAAAATCAAGGGCATTACTCTATAATTAACCTTTAATAGTTATCTCCCTTGAGAAAATAAAATGATCAGTTTGAGCATCAACTACCAGTGTTAAATTGCAAATTAGATTGAAAGTTAAATCATTTTAAAATTGTGTCCATAAAAATCTATATGTTAACATACATAAAATGTTTTGAGGAAGTCTTTAGTGTTGACAAAATTTCTGCTTTTGGTTGTTATTAAGTATAAATTTTAGCACATATTTTAGATAACAATTTATTAAAAAACATCATAATCCCTAAAATACAGTATGTTATAAATATACTGAAAACATACACATTTAACCAGTCTTAACTCTTTGAGCATGTTACACCGGGATACAGGTGGTATTTTTCTGCCCCCCCCCCATAACACTGGTTTACCGTAACAAAGATTAAACTTAAATGGCAAAAAGAGATAAAATTTTATCCAGCCAGTAAATAATATTTGTAGTTATTCTACTTTTTAATTGTAGATAAATACCAAGGATAAGATTTTTTTTTCATCTTTAGATTAAAATATAGATTGTCATAAATGAAGTTTATTTTAAGTGCACATTTAACAAATCATATTAACAAGAATTGACATATTTGATTTATTACTTAAGGTTTTTATCTTTCTGTTAGTAGTTTGCTAAATTACATATTGATTATTACTCAAATTTAGTATAATTTTCATTCTATTTTTTCTTACCCTCCCCCTCCTCAATGGTATTAGAATTCTTAATTAGGCATTATCAATTAAATTTTGAAGATCTTTTATACATTTTAAACTAGATAACCTCTTGTATACTTATGTGATTTAGATGTTATTTGTAAACATGATACTAATCAATAATAACTATTTTCTTTCTTTTCTTTTTTTTTATGTTGGTAAAAATTCACATATGTAACTTGTTTAAATAAACGTCAGAAAATAGATTTTTCTTCAGTTTATTCTAAACTCCAAAAAGGATCAGGTAATCTAAGATTTGTCTGATCTGTTGACCATATCTTTTGGTTTCTATTAATATATAAATTTTCTATTCAATAAAAGGTTTGATTATTTGAATTTTATTAATACAAAAAGAAAGGCTTATTTGTGCTACAAAATCCATAAAGGTGTTAATTTGAAAAAACCTTGCCCCTCCCTATTTTCAATTCTACTTACGAAATGTTATTTACAAGTTTCTTTCGATAAAAAGTTCTTTACCTTTTAAAAAATTAAATTATACTGTAAAGATTATTCATTATATTATCCAACAATATTGGATTTAACAAAAAGATTTTTAAAAAAATCCAAACTTTAAAGAAAATGTCTTTTCATTTGATCTTTTTATAAAAAGGTCAAATCAATTGAACTTCCAATTTATTTACAAAAATTGTAAAGACTTCTTATTTAAGGATGGCAACATTTATTATGAATTAAATGTGGATTTATTTTTTGTAGTGCTTCATCTTTAGACAAACTATATATTACAAACAGATAATAAAGCACAAACTGAAATACTCTTCTACACAAGGTAAGAAAATGGGAAAAATCCATTCTACTTATTTCATTTTTCTATGCATTTTACAATCTTTGTAAATTTACACCAAATGGTAATTGTTATTATAAAAGATAAATCCACACAACAGAAGATTTACCAATTAGCTTTTAGATTATTCTATCTAGTTGATATTTTTCTACAAAATTTTCCACAAATTTTAGTAAAGAAATTTTAAGTTATGAGATTCATTGATTTAAAACTGCATTTGGATTGTTAGTCCTACTAAGCAATAATGCAATAATTATTATTTTACATTTCCAGCTTGAAAAAACAATTTATAAACTCAATTAGAAAATAAATTTGAATAATTATTTTAGTAAGATAAATAATTTAATATTTTTTAATGAAATTTTCAAATTTGAATTATGTAAAATTGTCTTGCAGCAACTTGGCTTCTTGCTAGTTATTATTTAAGACCCACTCTTTTAATTTCATAGACACTAAAGAAAGTTATCTCCCTTCCTGGACAAAATAAAAATTGGGTATTTATATTAAGTTCTGTAATTAAAAAGAATAAAAATTGTGCTTAGCACTTTAATTTTGGCCTATTTATACAATATTGAGAATCCATGGTGGTATTCTCAGGGTTGAATTCTTAAAAATATAAAATGTTATCATTAGCCAAATGTTCTATACATTTATTCAATATTAGAGATGTGCAATTTGTATAAAGAATATCAGTATTTCTATTAAGTCATTCATTGAAATGTCAATATAACAATCCTTTAACAATTGATGTATTCAATTTATCTCTTTCAAACAAAAAGAGCATCCAGTTGCTTTGGAATGAGTTCAAATAGACAAGGAACCATGATAAACATTTAAATAAATAAATAAATAAAACCCCTAAAATGAAAGAATGAATTTCACTTGCTTGTGAGAATCAAAATCCCAAATATTTGTCATTCAAGCAAAAGTAGAATTCAATAAAAATTTAATTGCTTTTTCTTCTCACTTAGAATAATAATTAGAAAAATGTAGTTTTTTTTAAATGCCCCATAACAAATTTTTGGGACTTTGATTCTCACAACAAAGTAATAGTCACAAAGCATGATTCATGTAGGCATTAGAAATCATTTCTGTTACAATTAAAGCCAAGGCATTTCCTGATGTATTCAGTTAACACAATAGAACGCCTTTGATACATTAAAAAACTTACATGTCATGTTTTATACAATGTATAGTTGTTGTTTCAACAGAGTTAATGAAATCATTTCCTGTAAATTTTTACTATGAGCTCTAAAACTGAAGTACATAAATCTAATTCATTTTAGGTCATACATGAGCTGAAATTTAGAGGATGGGGTTTGATGATAACAGCAGATAAATAAAGTGGACATTAATTACATTTTTTGACAGGATAAAAATAAAAATCTACATTCATGTTACTTTGTTGATTTTTAATATATTTTCTCTATAACAACCAGATCAGTTGTTATATATTCAAGTTCTTTGATACATTTTAATAGAAATGATTACTTTAATCCTTTTGATATTTAAATACAGTACAATTATCTTTTCCAGAATAAAATTAACCTTTAACTCCTTGACCTTCAAATAAATTGTACTTGAACAGACAAATAAATCAAGTACAAAACATTAAAACTTCACTTCAGATGTCTTTGTTTAAAGCTATCCCAGCATTCCATTGAAAGAAAGGCAGTGAATAGTCATTATATAAAGTCTTTTCTTTTAGTATTGGTTGTTTTGTCTTGTGGCATATCAACCCTTCTTGGGTCATTTAATGCCAAATCAAGTCATTTTTGAGGAACAAAGGACTCTGGTTGCTTATAGTACCTACTTTTGCTTAAATGGTCATCCAATTAAGTATTGAACAGGTTCATCACAGCTTAACTTTGGTTATCCGTGTGACTTAACCATAATTCTTTTAGTATTGGATGTGACATTTCCAAGCCTGAAACCATGGGCTTATGATATATAGTAAAATATCACTGTCTGAAATATTAGGCTTATGGATTAGAGATTCTAAAACAGAGGTAATCTAAGCATCTTCCTATTTTCTATTTTGTTGAGAAAGAGTGTGTGGGGGGGGGGAGAGACAGTTTTAAGCAGTCAAAATAGAAAAATGGATTTAGATTTCATTATATTTATATATACTTTTCATTGTATTTCAGATCTATTATATTTAAATGAAAACTAAAAACAAAATTAATCAAACATTAATAGTAATCTTGGAAACTGATTAAATTTTACAAATGCATTGTCATTTTACAGGGTTGTTTAAATTAAAAATGTTATTTTCCCCCAGCAAAATGACATCACAACACTGACAGTCAGAGATTCATTTCCAGAAATCTTGCAGTACATTATCATTGTTGGATCCATACAAATGTCATAGCAAAACTGAAAAAGTAAGAGACACTTCTATTTATAAAGTTTGCTATGTTCTAAAATACTTACACATTGTTTTCCACATTCATCAACAAAAGGGGGGAAAAAATCCTCAAATTAAAGAGAAAAATTCAAAATGAAATGATAAGAAAGTTCCAGCAATTTCCACTCCTGTTATTACCTCATTTAAAACAAATACAAAACAATGTTTTAAAGCAGTGTGTTTGCTAATCAATATTTGATAGCATATAATTACTTCATAAAAACTTAATGTTCATTTTATCATTACAGCTGGTTTCATGAAATAAATTGACAACACTTTAATGAATGAACACCAATCCAAAGAACAAAAAAAAAGAACAAATGATAATTTTAAAATAAATAAAAAAATATCCATTTAAATTCTACAGATACCTCACATCTCACAAATGAAAAGAAAGTCTCCTCTTATCATCACAGCTCAAATCAAAGGGTAAATGCAATGTCGGCAGAGTTTAGTCCCTGTAGGGAAATGTGTCGCTACCATGTATAATGTTAGGAAGACAAAAATGAGCAGACATTTCAATAGCAACATTAAATATAATAATAATGGGAAAAGAAATTTGATGTATGATGGAAATGGATGCCAACAAGCCTAAGTTTTTACTCATTTTAGTTCTATAAATTTCAAAACATATTTGAAAAATTGTTTTATGAAAAGAGAAAAGTAAAAATACGATGAATAAAATTTCTTGATCCAAAACGCTTGAAATATATTTTTAAAAATCAAAAAAACAGCAAACATCATTATCATTGAATAAACACACATTTCTTGACTATTCTTTATAAATTTTGGTTGAAAAGAAAGATAACTCAAAGATATAAAGATGGAAAATATTCTAAAAATTGGGTTAAGAAATAAAACAAAATTTCTTAAAAGGAAATACAAAAAATGTTGAAGACATCAAGTTTCAACAATAAAAAATCAGAAGAATTAACTAAAAAAAACCCAGAAAAGATCAATTATGCTAATTATCAAACAAAAATATTTAATCACTTTAGAAATTTTGTGATAAAAATTTACTAAATTGTGATCAAGGTGGGTAATTTCACTTCACTCAATCCAATTGTAATGTGATTAAATAATTATAGATAGAATAGAATGATCAGTTCAATTAAGATATTTGTAGCTGTGATTAAATTAATTACAGTGTCTAATTCCTTCTTCAAAATGTTTATCTTTAATCTTTTTTTTTTTTTTTTTTTTACAAAATCTGCTTCCAGATTCCAAATAGGAATTTGTATTTATATCATTAATACAAAGTTGCATTATGCAAATTCAAATTAAAAATTCTCACTATATTATTGAAATTTATTTTAGGTTATTGTTACATTTAGTTTTATATTAGAAAGAAAGATCTGAAAATGGAGTTCAAAACCTTTTGAATAACACAAATATCCCCAGTGGTTCAAAAGTTATAAGAATTTAAAGATAAAAAATTTTAGGTACAAAAGTGCACATCATTTTGCTCCAAAAATGTCAAATAATGGATCAATTCAAAACAAGAAATTCGGTCATTTCTTCACCATTTCTTCAATTTTTTGGAGTAGTTTTGATAAAACTTGGTACACTTATAATTTTTTATAGAAATATCTTTAGTTCTAATAAGATTGCAAAAAATATTTTTTTATATAAAAAAAATCTGCCAGACGAAGGTCCACGTTATTGTTACGACAGCTGTCAAATGTTTTTCATTTTACAGTATAAACAGCAATAACTAGTAAATAGATTAAAACTTGCTTAATAAACAAGTTGAATCTAAAATAAAAATAAAAAAATAAAAAATAAATTGAATTAAAAAGATAAATAAAAATAAAAAATATCTTTTTTTTTTTTTTTACTTATAAAATTCCCTGACAATGTTTTTCAAAAAAACACTTGCTAACAAGACGAACCAACACATGCCAATAATACAAATTACTTTCAGTTATATTACATTAATTATAAATAAATAAATTTATAATGAAAAAAAAAATGACAGGTAAAAAAGCATATTAATAATCTTTATAAGTTTATCAATATTTTTTTTATTTGCTATTTCTTTATTATAAATTATTCCACTTATAATTAATGCAATATAAAAGGAAAGTGATATGCGAATACTGTTATGAATATAGCATATTCATTTTTTAATTTTTAAAAATTTTTTCAATAAATATTTTTTTTTTAGCTACAGCTTTTATATCTATATTTCAATATATATAATCAACTTTTTTAAGCACACTAGTTGTATAAGTCAAATAATTATTTAGACAGCTCAAGTCACCATTTATTTAAATTAAGCTATGATGATTATGCAACTGAAGAATTATTTTTAGCAAATTTTAAAACTTAATGCAAAATTATTACACATTATATATCAAAATTTCATTAGAATTGCGGAGATATGGAATAAACTGCCCGTGTCTGTTGTAGGCTGCCGAATCACTGAATCTTTCAAAGCCTCCATGCTTCCTGTAGTCCACCGACACTCTCCACATACATATGCACACACGCGCACACATACATGCCTATTACTACTGTAAACTGTTCATGTTCCTGACACTAATACATTATTTTGTGTAGTTGACATGGGACTTTGATGAGTTGTGGTGCACAATAAATTTCATTATTATTATCAAAATATTTCTGAGACTATCCTCAACCACACAGTGGCTGCTAACTTTTGATTTACTTGATGACTTTTAAAGGAACCTTTGTTGACTTTGATTGGTTGTATGTTTGCTTCCACAAGTTGAAGAATAAAAAAACATCTTGGTTGAAGTTTGATAGGTCTTCTGATTGGTTATTTAATTTCAACACTATTGATAAAGATTAAACATTTTGCTTTTGCAAAGGAATGTAATTTATAAAATTGAGTCTTAAAAAATAGTTTAAATTTTTCATTTTTGGCTGTTTGCATCAAAATACTACTTTAACTTGCTGTAAAAATTATTTAATGAAAAAATTACATAAAAAATTACATTTTTCTTTCCGACCATTTAAATATTTAAAAAATTGGACTAGAAATAAGCGATAAATTACAAATTGAATGGACCAAAGTGCAAATTTGTCGTTGGTCAAAAATGAACAAACAGCTGGAAATGCTAAATTTATAGAAGGAACAGATTCAACAAGTGTGTACCAAATAAAAATTATTTTACTAAATACTTATAGCCACAAAAAAGCATAAAATAACTGAGAAGATTGTAAAAGGAAATAAGTGTTGTCTGCTAATTGGAAAAAGATAACTTTAATAATCAAATACATTAGCATATCATTCTTTCCTACATATCAGAAGATATAACAAGAAGAAGTATTAGAATAGAGGAATGCATATACACTTTATGACATTATTTACAGAAAAAAATTAACTTTTAAAAATCATTTTGTTTTTATATCTGCTGAACTTTTACAAGACTGATACTAATGAAAAGAGAAAATTCTTTAAAAAGAGTTTGAAACCAATTCTTCTTTCAGGTGAAAGAGTAGCAATAAACTTCACCATTTCATCTAAAATCTACTCAATAATTCTATGTTATACCATTAAGATATAAATGATCTTGATATTAGTCAACTATTTTTACCATTGAGCAAGATGGCTGATAAAAATTATATTGGCTATTATCTATTAACAATCCATTGAATCTCAGAGGTATTTTAAGCAGTCATTTGATGCATTATGAGATGCCACTGCAAAGTTGCTAAGTAAAAGTAATAGCCATAATCTTACATTATTAATAAATTAAAGTATTTGTAAAGAGACATACACATAAATTTGACAGTAGAATCTTAATTAAACTTTTATTAAAATTCTTAATACAGATCATTCCATATCTCTTATAAGTGAAAATATAACTAATTTAATACCAAACACAAACATTTAAATGCCCTTGAAATTAATATAAAGCAAACTTTTAGAAAAGAATTCATTTAAACATTCTGTGTCACTATAAATTAAATTCTAAGCAAACCATTTCCTAGATGCAAATAAATGCTTATCTATTTTAAGAAGCTCAGCTCATTCAAACTTGCCTTTTTTGCTTTTATAATAAATTAGAGCTTCCACCTAGGAACCACAAGGTTCCTAGTTCAATACTTGCCCTCACCAGCACAGGGATGTGTATGGTAAAGTAAGAAGCTGATGGTAGGTGTGGTGCTTCACCTCAGATGCTAGTGAAAAGAGGATAGGCTGTCTGGCTGATACCAACATTAGGCTATTCCGACAACTTGACTTATTTTCTTTAGATTAACAAAAAGTTAATATTTCAAAATGAAGTGCTGCTTGGTATTTAAACATGGATTAAATGACATCAATTAAGTGCAGAATATCAGCATTCACTAGAATTGTTGTATCCTATTTAAATGAGGTACTGCTATAAAAGCAGTATTGCTACAAGAGATTGTAGTTCATTGTATTTGCAGGCAGCGAGCTCTCTTGACAAGACAGCATCTATTCTATTCTTTATAACAATACTAGCAGTGGCTACCCGGCGTTGCCTGGATAGAGGGGGATTTTTTAAGTTAGTCCCGCAGATCCATTATTATTGAATCATGAGTTGAATCCTAGTGGGATACCCCATTTAAATCCCTATGTAAAAAAATAGACCTTGCATTGATCCAGCTACTCTGAAAAAAAATGTTAATGTCTACTATCTAAAATATTAAATGAAAAAAAAAAAAAAAAAAAAAAAAAATCCATCCATTTAAATTTTATTTCTTAATCATCTTCATGAATATAAATCAAATCTATTATTTTTGCTCAAAAACCAAGCCCTGGTGATATCTAATATCCTTTGAAGTTTATATTTAACCTCAGAAAGAAATTACCAAAAGTTACATCATGTAGAATTCTAAGATGGGTAATAAAACTCATGGTTTTTTATTTTTTGACATCATATACATAAAGAGAAATGCTATTGCACATGTGGATGCACTATCCATACTAATTTCAGATAGAGTAAAAAGAAATATGTGGAGCAATTATTCAATGGTAGAAAGATGCTACAAAGAATCAAGGCATAAGTTAACTGAAGAGAAAGGCATAATATACAATATTGATATTTAAGAAAAGTACTAAAAAGTATACACAATGATGTACATTGTGCTATAACATCGACACAAAGGAGATTAAAATTACAAGCATGGTGGCCAAGATATTCTTGAGATGTACAAGACTATTAAAAGATGACCAAAATGTATAGAAATAAAAGCTTTCAGCAAAACAAAATTCACTCATGGCCTAAAGAAAAAGAACCATAGTCTAGGATACATGACCCTATTAAAGGTATGGAGCTATTCTTCATTTTCAGCAAATGAGTGTGTATAGTATAAATAAGACAAAGAATCTAATCCAGAGAAAGCAAACTTTGTAGTACAGAAAGGACACAACACAGCAATATTAACAAAAAAAAAATGGACAAAATGTACTGGCCCATGCAGATAAATTTGGAAGCAAAATGGAAGCAGAGGATATGGAGAAATCGAGGAAGAATCTGATGAAGAGGAAGAAGGGATTAATGGATTGAGTAGAGAAACTAAATAATCAATGAATGTTCTAGAAATGATGATGGATCTCCAGAGGAAAATGAGGACAGACCTAGGCCCCCCCCCCTATTAAATGAAATCAAAATACAGAAAGAAAGAAAGTTTAGATTTCCAAGAATAAGTAGAAGTCAAAGATTAATGAAAGGCATAAGGCCATTTCAGTTCAGAGAGCTGTAGTATCCTATTTGAATGAGGTACTGATATAAAAATAGTATCACCACAGCAAAGGAAGTGAGCTAGCATCTCTTGACAAGACAATGTCTATTCCAGAAACAACTTAATAACAATAATCATCTATACTTACATTGGTAGGAACAGGAAATCAATCAATTTAATAAAAAAAAAACTTGAGTCAATATTAAAAAATGATATTAACACATTAAAAAGTAATATCATCCAGTTATATCAATATCATAAGTTCTCGTTGGATTATGTTGGACTAAAATCATAGTATTTCCAAAAATGATATTTACACAAAAACAATTTTTGTGTAAATATCATTTTTGGAAATATTTTTGTCTTTTCAGCTTTCAAACTATCTAAAAAAAATATTATCAAATCATAAAACAGTTAAATTATAGATAAAATCAAATCATTTTAATTAATTTTAAAAATTTCATCTGTTTAATCACAATATATTCTAAAAATCAGTATAAGAATATTATTAATTTCTAGGTGTGCTTTTTAAAGTTTCATTTCTTAGAAGTCAAAAGGAAAATTATTCATTACAATTTAACTGAATTGTAAGAACTATCAAAAAGTAATTGCATTTAAACTGATAACATATCAACAAACATGCATTTACTACAATATTTTGCTATTTGATAGGGAAAATGTTTTTCCTGTTTAAATTTAATTAGCATTCCCAGTTTATTGTCCATTTTCGATCAACAACAATGAATTTGCACCTTAATCTGTTCACCTTGTAATTTCTCACTTGTGGGAGCAAAAATCAGACATTTCTTTAGTTGAGTTTCGTTTTTGATGGTTTTCTTTTTTCTCTCTCTTTTTTTTTTTGTCAGTTTTCATTTTTAGAAATTATTGACCTAAAATTTGATCTAAAAGAACACCAACAACACATTAACAAATCTTTAAAATCACTTTCAATTGCACAATGTTTAGCAGTGAAAGGCATTAGATTAAATGAAATAATATCTGAACAAATCTTATCAAAAATAGGCTGGGTGGGAAATTAGGACAGTTAAGAACAATAGTATCATAATAATAAACAGGAGAGAAAAAAAATATATACTAACAAATAAATAGCTTTACATTTTCCTCACACTAAGCTAGTAGCAGTTTTTATAGCATAATAGAGACTTAAGAGCTTAATGATTTAAAAAAAATAATCTGTGAAAATTGAAGGCATGCTTTAATGAGTATACAAGTTGAAATTTTTCCTGAGGCACCAACATAGTTTGTGTTTAAATCTTGAATATCATAGTAGACCAATTAATTCCTGATTGACTGGCATAAATTAAATTCCAAAATAAAAGGAGGTTCTTTTAAATACCAATAACAATGTTAATCAAAGAAATTGTTTTCTTGTTTTTATGTTCAAAGTCATCAGATTTTACAATACTAAACAGGAGTTTCTTTTTTATAAAAATCAAATATTTTCAAGGTTTAACTTGTTTGTTTCAGGTGTGTTCATAAAAATAAAAAAAAACAAAAAAAAACAAAAAAAACTTGGTTATCAAATGAGAAATGCAACTATCTCAGCAATGAAAAAATATTAGAGATAAAACATTTAACAATGAAATATTAAAAGAATAAAACCTATCTGGTACTTTTAAAGATTACATTAGAAAAATAGCATCTTTATTTTTGTCAATCTTTGAATGAAAAAACATTTATGAAATTTTAGACTAGAAATTTTAGAATGCAGGTAATTTAAACAGAGGCATTACACAAGCAATACAGAGTTATTCTGACAAGTACTAACCATGAAAATGTTTTCAGCATTTATAACAAATTTAAAGAATTCTGAAATAATATTTTATTATTATATTTACAGTTTTACTAACTTTGATATAGATCTGTACATTAAAAAAAAAAAAAATTATTTTCTCTGGTGCAAAATTCATATTGGAAAATTATTTCTATTATTTTATGTTTAAAAAAAAATACTATGTAATGAAAAGGTGGTATGAATGAATAAACATTAAAGCTATGATAGACATTATGGGTCTTATCAGTTACACAAAAAGAACTGAAACAAGTTTTAAAATAAATCTGTATAAAAAAGCATTTAGGATACACCAGCATATTTATACATTCAATTAAAGCGAGTCAAGTTTAGATATGAAATTTAACCTTTAGCACCAAATCATTCATTTTCCATTCTGTTGCATTCCTTTTTCAAGGATGACAAGATTTTGGGCATATAGTAAATTTGAAGGAGTTTTGTTGTATGACAACACGACTTCAAACACACTATTGTTTAGTGATCAGAGTCACTTGTAATGTCAGAAAAGACACTTTGCTGAGGATGGGTTGGGGGGTTTACTTTACAGGGTGCTAAAGGTTAAATACCCTAGAACAATTTAAGAAAAAATAATTTAATGTTAATTATACTGTTCATTAATCATGATGCATTTTTAAACATTCTAACAGCAGACAAAAACGGGAGACTATATAATGCTCTCTAAATTGGTTAAATCATAAAAGAGGAAAAAAAAAGGAGACAGATCATGCAGAAACTAGAAAACTATTTTATATATTCTATGAAATTAAGTTGTTTGGGTTTTTTCAATTGGGTAATAGCAAAGTAATTGAACATTTTAAAAAAATAATCAAACAAAAAATATATTATGAAATTTAAATGTTTTTTCTAAATCAATAATATCTTATTCATAAAGAGAGAAATAAAAAAATAACACTGCTTCTTGTAATAGACTAGAAAAGATTTTTCTTATGCATATAAAAATTGAATAAATAAGTTAAAATGAAGAGATCTTACATTAAATCTATTAAGTCTAGCAGTTACAATAAGACAATAAATAGGAAGGAAAACCATTGGGTAGAATTAAATATAAGCTGAGCTTTTTGTTAACCTCAAAATGATATTATTTACATATGGATCAGAATTTATGCCTAAGATTAGACTGTATTATCTGTGCAGTATCTGTACAGGATCAAAGTTGGCTCCCTGGCACTTCTGTTAAAGATTAGAGCATAACTTCCAGGGATCAAAGTGTAGTATCTGTTTTACCTCCTCAGTTTATAGGTAAAAAATGATAAAAAGTAAATTTGAAAAAAAAAAAAAAAAAGAGAAAATCTATAAAATTATAATTATTTTAACATACTTATACAACTTCAAATTGACAAAATTTGAACTAAAAATTAGTAATAATGCAACAAAAACTAAGTAAATATTGTCATAAGAATTGTATTTTTGTAGTTATTATATTAATTATTGGTGGTCCAAATTCTGAAGCTGAAAACGAAGGTTTTTTATATTGATTAATTAAGGTAGCTTAAATCTTGTTTGCTGTTAAATAACAACAAAATTTCTTTGTAGTGAAAATTAATATAAATGTACTTATATGTACATTTATATTAATTTGAATAAGGAATCTAAAGAATTTCATTAAAAAATGTTTGCTTACAGGTAAACAAAATTAGATGTTAGAAATAATAAAAGAGATATGGATTGGTTTAGTTCAATTGGCAGAGCATCCTCTTAAGAACCACAATGTTCCGGGTTTGATACTGGCCCTCACCAATTCAGCACATGAATAGCACAGATGGGATCTGTGCAAAAAAGCTTAACTTAGCACAAAGCCAAAAGTATGAAGTATGCTGTGAAAGTCAAATTCACTAATAATGGCCTGTTAGTTTAGCTAGCTAAATATAACATCACACAACATGTAGTTAATTTTTGCATATTTCATTGATTTAGGCTATTTCATCTACTATTTCAAGTTGTTATTTTTTTCTTATTCATGATGAGAAAAATAAAGATATTAAAATCAAAATATACATATTCTATCAAATATATACACACAAGTGTGCATGAAGTACTCCATATAGGTAGATAAATATATATGAATTAATATATTATAAATAATGAAACAATTTTCATGAATACATGAATTTAATACACATGAATAATAGAACAAGCAATTGAATATGTTTGTACTAAGACTATTTTTATAACTATTCAGATAAGCACATATATTTTTTTAAAAACTGTTTGATAGTAGAAGTTATATTCAATGGAATATTTTAAAAAGTCTTTTGTAGTCGAAATTGTGATCTTTGAATAACTTAAAGGAAAAAATATATCTCTAATCTAAAAAAAATTCAAGATATCTATAAATCTAAACTAATACATGCCAATACATGGTTACAGATGTTAAAACATCCATTTCTATGTGCAAGTGCATAGTGTAGTATAATGAATATCAGTTGGAATAAAAGAAAGTATTTTTATATTTGTGATCAGATGATGTATATGAATGACATGAATTGGCCAGTTTAAATTAAGATGCATGCATGCACACACACACGCGTGTGTATGTATATATATATATATATATATATATATATATATATATATATATATATATATATATAACTACTTTTATAAATGTTATCTGTGTGTTTCTATATGTAGGGGCTGCATATGGAAAGTGGTGTTCATGCTAGTATTCAATACAGCAATTACATGCTAAGACATTAGTGGATTTTCTGATAATTTTCATTTTTGCCTCTTAAAAATAATTTCCCGTCAGAACCAGAATAGTATTAGAAAATTGTTGAATGAAAACAAACACAACGAGAAATAAAGACTTGTGTAGAAAAGCGATGACATTTCCTTAACATCATAGAATTGCAGACTATTATTCAAGTAGAGAAATTTATGAGAAATAAAAAATCCAAATTGGCTAATAAAGTGAGTCAAGTAGAGCATAATATTTTGGTTCAGTGGAAGACAAAAAACAAATGATATAAAAAGGACAAATTAATAAAGATTAAAACATTGAAATGAGTGAATTAAATAATAGGCTCAGTTAAAAATTGCCAGAAGGTTATCACCTATGATAGACACTTAAAGATGGTGAAAACATTGTGATCATAACAACAAAGATGAGGAGACTCGTTTGAATACATCAATCTATAATAATCATAATTCATCATCTCCAAAATTCAAGCAAAAAATATTACAATAAACTTTACCAATTTTGAAGGCATTAAAAGCAGATTCAATAAGGAAATAACTGAGATGAGAGGTTGTTAAACAAAACAGCAGTTTTCTGAATTGTATCAAATATTTGAAAGATCAACTTATCCGAAAAGAAGTAAATATTTAGACCAATCACTGGACAAGACAGATTATGCTATTTGGAAATATTCAATACAGAGGCAGGCTAATATAGTATTAAATGCTAAGAGATATACTCAATGTTACTTCATATTTGACAAACTAGATTTGATAGATTATGCTAATATTTTAATGTATTTACATCATTCATAATTTTTTAAATGGCACTTTCTATATTTGAAATATATCTAACCATAACCCTGTCAATTTGGCACTTTCTATATTTGAAATATATCTAACCCTAACCCTAAACCATAACCCTGTCAATTTGGCACTTTCTATATTTGAAATATATCTAACCCTAACCCTAAACCATAACCCTGTCAATTTGGCACTTTCTATATTTGATTAACATACTACAACATTTATATCATCATCTCCCCATGGCTATTAAAAACACATAGCAATAAACTTTACAACTGACTGAATAGCCGACATTTGATAACCACTAGTATACAATAGATGAAATGAAAAATTAATTTTTATAAATGAGAACTTTTATGTAGTAGAAATAATAGATTATTTACTCTTTAATTGTAAAAAATAAAACAATTTTGTGTCATAAATGGTAATTTGTATATATTTCAAGTTTCAGGAATTCCTAAAGTGACATTCTAATTAAAGAAATATTTTTTGTTTTTAATGTAGCTGTCATAAGAACTAAATTGCAAGTAAAGGGAGAAAACTTTCTTAAAATTAGACTATTTCATAAACAGTAATGTGTATTAATGAGTTTCATCAACTTTACACTGTAGAAACTTAAATGTTTTCAAGTCCCTCCAACAATCATAATGCTAAAGATTTTGTTTTTATCATTAGGAATTTCAATTAAGCGATTGAAAAACAAAAGTTGAATTGCTATAATATGCAACTTACAAACGATTGAAAAAAAAAAAAGATTTTACAACTTGATTCCTTAGAGAACATCTTTAAGCATCCATTACAATCAAGTCATGCTGAAAGCCCTGGTTCCTGCTAGATCATCAAAGTTAAGCAGCAATGAGCCTGTTCAATACTTAATTGGATGACCACTTAAGCAACAGCAGGTACTATAAGCAATTAGAGTCCATTGTTTATCAAAATGACCTGAAAAGGGTTGATATGTTGTCAAACAACCAACCAATAAATCATTCAGGCTCACAAGTTGATATGTTCATTTTAACCAGGTTAATATATTTATTAGTTTATATACCCATTATATATGGGAATACATAGTTAATAAAACAATCTAGGAATTCAGCCTTATAACAACTTACATACATTATCACTACAATATAAATTCATTAAAGTATGTATATTTAAAAGGCTTCCATATTGAATTCAAGAGTTGCATATGAAGAATACAATTTACATAAACTATACTGCTGATAAGAACAGACCATTTTTTTTTCCATAACAGGGTTACCATTGGAGTATGTCTTTGCTACACGCACACACACACACATATATATATATATATATATATATATATATATATATATATACATACTAGCAAAAGTACCCGATCCATGCCCGGACTAAAAAAATTTAACACCAGGTAGTGAGTGGATAAGAGAGAGATTAAGAGGAAAATGATTTATAGAATTAAAAAAAAATGTAATCCTTAACTTTTGATTGTTTTGAAATATAATTCTATTTTTCAAAAACTGTTTTGTACATCTGACAAAAACTTAAATTCAGTTCCTAATTGCCTGTTTTTCTTAATTGCTTGTTGCATTAAAGGGATAAAAAATATTAATTTAATTTATTTTCTTTTTCACCCCTAAAAAGTAACCATTAAAAGGAGCTAAGTATTAAATTTGTGTCCTTATTTATTAAGCTCTATCGCCTGAAGCTGTACACTATGCCGACAGTACCTCTGCTGAGTAAAGCCACTTTCCAATTGGGCCACCTGTTGGCCGTAGATGACGACCTGTGGTGTTTGCCGAGCAGTCCATTGCATGCACCGTTACTTGGGCTAGATGGGTGGTTGGAGAGGTCCCTTCAATCAATCGGCTGGTCACGTCAAGCCCTAGCACCTATATGATTGTCCCTACCATATGACTCTGATGGTAAAACTGAATCTAGGGGTGAGGTTCCAATTATGGAGCTCTGGGAAGTGCGGAGTACCCCTTCATTGCCATTACTCCCAGACCCACATTGACCTGGAGTGGTAGTACTTGTTAGGCCCAGCAAGTACGACCACTCCAGGTCCCATCTATTGGTTAAATAGATCAAAAAGAAGTTTTAAAAAATGTTTAAAAAATGAATTAGAAATAATTTGAATACCCAGTAATAATGAATAAAACAAACATGACTTCGGCATAAATTGTTTTAAAATCTCAATAACGTGTTTGTTTTAGTATGTATTTTTACTTCAGACAAAACGTCCGTTTTCGTAAATTTTTTGGAAGAATTTAATGTTTAAAATGTATCAAAAATTAATTACATATGTAATATCATTTTGCTTTTTTACTCATGTTGTTACTACTTTTGACCTTATATAATCGATTTAATTCATTTTAATTTGTTTTTAAAGTGAAAATTGGCGCTTGAATTGTTACCTAATAAAACTTAGTAAATATCATTTGCCTTTCAACAACCATATGCTTAGAATAGAATTATTTTAGAAATAAAAAAAATGTGTCTTTTTTTTTTAATACAGTTTGTTTTAAAACAAGTTCAAAGCCTGTGCCGGCGAGTGGGGTGGAAGGTTTTTTATAATTTATTTTACAACTCGTCTTTCTTATTACAGTTTTAATGCTATTTCAAACCTCAATTTGTGCCGACGGGAGATGGGGTGAGAGCGTCTGTTTGACGGTAGTTTTTGTTTTTTTAGAAATGAACATTCGTATTTTTTTTTCAGAAGAAATCGGTCTGCTGTCTGGGAAGTTCAAAACTAAACTCATGTCAATGTGAGTAGGGTGGGGTGGAGGGGTGTGTATACAGTATTTTTTTTTTTTTCTTAATGAATTATATCACTTTATTATTAAAAATCATGTGTGTTTCTTAGCTCTATTGGCTGAGGCTGTACAATATGCCAACAGCACCTCTGCTGAATAAATTTTGTGTGTTTCTTAGTTATAAGCATATCAAGTTGTATGCAAGATTTCAAATCTAAATGACCTCTTGTTTGTGAGTTATAAGTCGACACGTATATACCAAATTATACCAAACTTCCTTATATATATATATATATATATATATATATATATATATATATATATACTAGCTAAAGTACCCGGTCTATGACCGTACTAAAATGATATTTGGAACAGCAGGGAGTGAGAAAGTGGAAGACCGTAGTTAGAGAGGGGGGTAAGAGGAAAATAATTCCTGAAACTAAAATCATTGAGAATTTGTATATTTCAGGATTTGTATTTTCTGTTTTCAAGTTTAAAATTATTACATATTACTATACAACAAATTGAAAGCATTCGTTTGTATATTTGGGTTTTTTTTTGTAAATTTTGTAACATCACATGTACCTAATAGAACAGAAAAACTTAATATATATTTAAATTACAACCGAATTAGACACATGTAAGGAAAGGAAAATAAGATAAACAAAAATATTGTTTCTTAATTTAATACACGTTCTTGTAAGTATAGCCAATTTGTTGAAAAATCCTTGTTTTTATAAAATAATTTTAACCCCGCTTCACAAAAAATTTGGCAAAAAATCAGGTAATTATCTGATTTTAATGAAATTTTCAATGTTGATTTATCAATGAATGGATTTTATAATGCATCATTTATTTTATTTCAAAACTCTCTGATTTTATAAGGGCATTTAACTTTGACCGCTCCCACCTATTTTGGGGGCTCAAAATATCGGTGGGGTTATATAATTTTGAAACTAATTACAGTACAAATAAAAAAACAAAGACCGAAGGTGTGAATAGAAGAAAAAAATTAAGGATGATATTCTGGTAGAAAATAAGTACAGAGAATCGGAAAATAAAATGAAAATAAGAACTAAAAAAATAATTTTTCAAGACTTTTTAAAAGCATTTAAATTAGGTACCAGCAAAATAGGTAACGTTATCAGTTTAGGCCATATTGAAGGAAGAAACAAATATTTTTGAATTTAAAAAAAAAAAATCTCGCAAAAAACAAAATAACAAAGAGTTGTTACAAAGAAAAACTGTTAATTCAAAGATCAAATTATCCAATTGGGGAGCAATTACTCATCTTTATCGTGAAAAATAAATAAAACAGTCAGTTTATTTACAACACGGTCAGTTTATTTATTGATATTTTTTGTAGCAGACTTCTGTATTCATGGTTCTTTTACTAAAAAGCTCTGGTACTGAGACTTATAAAAATCAACTGATATGATTATTCAGACTTATCTTTATAGCAGAAACGTAAAAATCATTTTTTGCCGGTTCATTTTTTCATATTTCATAAAATAAAATAGGTAGGTGTAGACCTCGTAAAAAATATTTCCCCTAATATATTTTAGAAAAAACAAAACAATTTCAGACAGATTTTTATCAAAAGGTAAGTAATTATTGAAATTTAATTGTTTTTATAGAATATTTTTTAACAGCCTGTAGTCATAACTTTTTTTTGGCTACATTAAATTTCAATTGATTTAACGGTGCACAAATGTAAACCTTATTTTTCGTTTATAATTTTTATTATTTCCGTAAGCTGAAAATTTTGTTAAAAAATCATGAACCTTTTTTATGTTTCTTCTTTCTAAAGACCAAAAATTTTCAAGATAATATTAACATTTATGCAAGTTTCATTGTGTATAGAGGGGTAAATTTCACAGGGAAAATTGGTGGTACCTACATTTCAATAATTAATTGGCTATTATCTTATTAAAAAAAAACCTTATATTTGTTCTATTGGGGGGGGGGGGATTTTCAATAGAGTTTTCGGCAAAAATGATTAGAAATCGATACTAAAGTAGTTTAAAAATATATGTTTTTTTAGCCCTTTAAAAACTCAAACAATAACAGAAGCTAAGAATTAAAATTGTGTTCATATTAGTAGTTGAAGGATTTCCCCATTTTATTCAAATGAAAAAGTAACCATAAACTTGTTTTGAAACAATTTTAATTTTTCCACAATTTTTTGTACATGACAACAATTCAAACCTAGTTCTTAATTGCTTGTTGAGTTAAAGTTGAAAGAAATATATTCGTTTAATTTAAATTCCCTTTTTACTTCTAAAGATGTAACGATAAAAAGAAGCTGAGAATCGAACATTTTAATTCTTCGTATGCAATATCTATTTTTGCTTAAACTCAATATAGTATTTTAAAAACACATTGTTTAAAAACGTTTTCAGTAGTTCTCTAAAAAATTAAGACTTTTTTAGCATTAGTATTAATTACAAAACAACTATTTTCATAAAAGTTCAAATGTCGCCTATGAAATCTATAATATTTAAACATGTCAATTTTTAAGAACTGAAAAGTTGCACTTGCTTTTCGTACTTACATATAAAAAATTCTTGAAATTATAAAATAACTGGATATTGTTGGAAATACTTGAAATAAATTTCTTCTCACAACCAATTGTTGAGTACACAGACTACTTAAATCCAGTCGGGCCTTCAATTAATAATTAAAACACCAGATTTTGTTCGTATTAGTCACCATTGATTTTTTTATCATGGTTTTAGAAAATAATTAGTTAACGAACCCCTCGCCTCCCCCCAAAAGAAAAACAGTTTCTAAGGACATTCATCAATTTTATTGTTATTTCTAACCCTTTAAAACTCTAACAATAAAAATTAATAAATAAATTAAAGAATTAAGTCATTTTATTCAAATGAAAATGTTAGTTTAATTTATACAAATATGTAACCGTAAACTGATTTTCATGATATCTTTATTTACAATTGAAATATTTTTTAATAATGTAACCATAAAGCGTAAATTTTAATTTTCTACAATTTTTATGCATTACAGAAATTAAAATTAAAATGAGTGTACAACAATTTTTATGCATTACAGAAATTAAAATTAAAATGAGTTGCACACTCATTTTAATTTTAATTTCTGTAATGCATAAAAATTGTAGAAAATTAAAATTTACGCTTTATGGTTACATTATTAAAAAAACATTTCAATTGTAAATAAAGATATCCTGAAAATTTAAGAATATGGCCAAATTAAGTCTGGAAAAAAAAACTTTATTCATATTATCGGATATTTGTCGGCTATACGTAGCATTTTTTTTTTTTTTTTAACTCGCTGTAAAAAATAATTTAATCTATAATAACACGTACAAATTACATATTTAGAAAGACTATTTCATCTTATTTCTAAAGATATAAATATTTTAAAGATTGGACCATAAATAGGCGAGAGATTCAGAGCTGACTGGCATAGATTGCACTGCTTGTATCGCGATAATAACAGGCTAGCCGAAGCCAATTTTTTTATTCTTTTAACTCACTGTAAAAAATGATTCAATTGATAAAAACTCATAAATTACATATTTAGAAAGATTATTTTCTTTTCTTTCTAACGATATAAAAATTGTTAAAGATTGAACCACAAATAGGCGATAAATTCTGAGCGGAATGGCTTAGACTGCAAAATTAATTCACTAAAATCAAAACTTTGCTGCTGATATCGCTGTAACAATAAGCAGGCAGAGACAACATTTCATTATCAGCAGGGGCTGTTCCACAAATTGGGTGATTTTGGCTTAATTAATTACACCCCATAATCAGTAAAAATCAATAATCAAATTTGACATGTTTCTTAGTTAGAAGGATATTAATGTGTATGCAAGATTTAAAATTTGAGTGACCTCTCGTTTTGGAGTTATACGTCGACACATACATACCAAAACTTTCCTTTATATATTTAGATATATGAGAGAGAGAAATTATTTTTAAAAGGAGGGCATTGAACTTTAAAAACAAATAAATTAAAAATCTTTTCTAAAATAATTATTCTAAGTTAAACAATTGCTAATATCCTACCTGAATAATAAATCAATAAATTATGCTGAGAATCTAAAAAGTGGATTTATCTTTATATTTCATTTGGAAAATGGAATACAGGAATCTGGAGATTTGCATTTTTAAAAGAAAACTCGAGGGGAGAGGGGGTTAAGAGTTGAATTAATAGAATTATAAAAGAAAAAGGAATACAAGATGAAACATTATGTGTCCATAAAATCTAATGTTCTATTAAGAATTCAAGAGATAAAAAAGAAATCTCAAAAAGATCATACTAAATATTTCCAAGATAAACAACTTGAACAATTTTCATGGAAACAATAATTAAATTCAATGTTTTACAAATAGAAGGAAATCTAACGACATCTTAAGCATCACACAATGTCAAAACAAGAATAAAATGCTTGATAAAGACTATTTGAATTTATAATAATTTCAAAAATAAATCTCTAACCCTTTTATACAAATTGATATTAGCCTTCAAATGAGAAGGTAATGGAAATAGTTGAGGAGATAAGATAATAAAATAAAAAAGATTTTAATATTTGTTTTATGTTATTTGATCATGCACATGAGAAATGTGATATGTCAGATAAGATGAAAAGAGATGGAAGAACAAACTGGGAAAAGAAATGGATATGGTGTAATATTGTATTGAATGATAGCTATGTTGTCCTGGATCTACTACACACGGTAGCGACATTTCCCCCAGCTCCTCCAACCAGTAACTTACCGTGAGATCTGAGGCGAAGACAGGGGGAGAGCTCCCCAGAAGAAAGGTAGGTGGGTAGAAAGACGACTGGTCCTCAGGAGAGTTACTTACTGTAACATTTGGACTGTGTGTGAAAACGGGAGGAGAGGTCCCTGGAAGAAATGTAGGTGTGTAGAATGATGGCTGGCTCCCTGGTGTATTCCGCCTCATTGGACTTGGTGGACTGAAAGCTATATGAAGAGTTAGAGAAAGAAAGGGAGAGAAGAAAAGAAAAAAAGGTACAGAAAAGACTAAAGTTTGATGAATAAAGTATTAAAAAAAAAAAGAAAGAAAAAAAAGAGAAAATAGTTCATGAGCTAAATAAATATGGTCAAATAATTAATGTTATTCTATTGCTAAAAAATATTTTACTTTTTTTTTTTTATAAGAAAATCATTGGATTTAAAATTACATAGATTATATCTTTGAAAATTATTTCTATTAACCGATTTCAATCATTCCTTATAAGATATCTACTTTACAATTTGTAAATGTTTTTAAACAAAATATATAAAAGTAAAGTCTGCGGAGTGGCCTATTGTTGATATCGGCCAAACAGCAAAGGAGTCTATCCCCTTTTCACTAGTGCTAGATTAGGAAGATTTACTGCACAGATCAGATTACCCAAGCTGTGCTACTCATGTGCTGAGTTGGCAGAGATTAGTATCAAACCTAAAACAATGACAAATACTCTACTAACTGAGCTAAACTAATTTGAATATGGACTAAAAAATCATTAAAAACTAAAACCATTTTCTTGTTTTTATATTTTAATTAGAATTTTTCAATTTATATTTGGTAGAAAATATGAATACTGAACAAAAGTATCAAAGTTTTTCTCTATTTTGAATTAATCCTGAAGTGTCATCTAGAATATTATAAATTTCATACTTTATCATTAAATAAAATTCTATGTTTGATTTCTTGAATTCTATGAGAAATGTTTCAAGATCTTGAATTTCTTTGAAATGATCAATGAATACGAATGGAGTGGAAAAAATGATAAGCTGGGGAATATTCTGCATATAGAAAAACTTTCCATTAGTCATGTAATGGAAAGTTTCACATATACATATACATACACATATACATACATACATACATACATACATATATATATATATATATATACACATACAACTTTCTAAAATTTCATAAAGATTGTCATTTCTAATTATGCTTATAACATCATACACTTGTAATGGTCTCCAATAGTTTGCATAAATTCTTAAATATTTCAGAACCATGATCTGATGAAGCAAAATACCATAATGAATATACAAACAATACCAAATGGTTTCATATATATATATATATACACATACATACATACACACACACACACACACACACAAGACAACTATGTCAATGACAACTGCAATCAATAATTTTTTAAAATATGAATAAGAATCATTGTGAATATAGGCAAGAAGAGTAATGTGCTTGAAAAGAATGAAAGTCTATTGCAATAGTACATTTCTATATAATGTTAGAATTTTTAAAAATGACACAAAGTTCATTAATTCCTTACCGGGAGATAATGGTCGGGATGTGTTTGGTGAGGCATATGGTATTGGACTGGACACTGTTCGTGGACGGACTGTATGACTTTGGCTACTTGACATGTCATGTTGCTTTGTCATTTCATTAAAATGTCTATTGAAAATAAAATAAGAGCAGCTAAGAAACAGACACATTACATTAATTTATATATATATATATATATATATATATATATATATATATATATATAATGTGTAAGTAATACATTATATTTTCTGAAATCTTCCCAAACTCAAACATGACAAAATATTAAGTATCTAGACTTTGAGCAAAAAGCAAAGCTCTGCCTCTGAGAATCAACTTTAAATAATGACATAAGTTAATTATATGGTCAGTATATCTGATTTGTATACATTTATCTTTCATATGAAATCTTAAGTTGAACATAGAATATTATCCTTACTTTGTGACAGTTTATTGGATTACATTTACAGAAATTTAATTCTAAATTTCAAAAGTTGATATTTTGAAATTCATAATAGAAATCAATAATAAATAGTCTAGGATAAACGGATTAATGTATACATGTGTTATCATTTATAAAAGTTTCATTGTATAATAAAAACATGTCAAGGCTAACAATGGACATAGCAGTTATCTTGCTGCCACTGGTAAGGTATTTTATGGAAAAGTGAATTGCCAATGTACTCCATCCCCCCTTTTTTTTTCTGTATTTGTAATGTAATATATATATAAGACCATGAGCAAAATGAGTTGGATTCATTTATTTCCCTAGGAAACATGATTAGATTTCAAGTAACTTCACTAATTTGTTGATAGCAATTATGCCTTCTCTTCCTTCTCCTCACTCTTTTGATACCACCTTTAACTATGCAATCATGTATATGAAGGTATCCACTTAAAATCTCACATTATGTCACATCCTCATTTTAGTAGAGAGGTAAGGTGAATACTTAATAAAAGTACTGCTTAATATCATGGCAGAAAATGCTTAACTATCTACCATATTTCCTGTTAATGCAAAAACCTTGCTTTTGCATGTATCATCTAGAACTATTTTGAAAACTTTTTCTGGAATTTAACATATAAGATTTGAGGCAAAGAACCAAACCCCCCCCAAAAACCCCACTTCACTTGAAACTTCTGCAATTTATGGTTGCCATTTCCTCAAAATGCTAAAAATTATTTACATGTATTTCACAAATTAAAATTAAAAGTTAAGGGTTTATTAACAACTATCATATTAAGCAAATTGTTAATCACTTCTACAACAGTAAATAAATATGACACAATAGAAATATACATTATTGGTTATCACAGTATGAAAATTCTAACAATAGTTATAAACTAATGGAAAACATAGAATTTATATCCTTATTATTGTTGTTTTAATTGTACATTAATCATATTTAATTGATGAGTTGTTTATAGTATGAAGAACTGTCTGGAGTTCCCATCTGAAGAAGGAGACTAAATAATGTATTGGTCAAAATGCACCAGTAAAAGCAAGAAAGATTAAGATATTAATCTGAACTTGTAGATTGAAAAACTCTACCTGAGGAATTCATTAATATCAAGCAAGACCAAACGTTAGACCAGTTCTGAATATACTTGTCAGTATTTTGCCATGCATAATGTTACCCTTTTTTATTCATGAGCAAAGTATTATAAAATGTTTCAAGTACAAGAACTAAAGTCAGGAAGAAAAAGAGGAATAGTTTTACAAGGAATACCATCTTTTTAAATATTCAACTGCTATTGAAAATTATATAGTATCAGCCTTTTTTCTTACATTGAATTATTAGAAAATAAATTCTAAAAGACAATATAATTTCTGTGGGCTCTACTTGTATCAACTATACTTTTCTCTATGAGAGAAATAGAAGTTTTCTTTTAAGAATACAACTAAATGTATTATAATCACCTTTCATCATCCATTTCAAGACTGGATTCACTTTCAGAGAGATGCCTACAAAGACTTTCCCTTCGTTCCATCTCCATCTGAAGTTTGCGCTGCAACCGAAGATTTTCTTCCCTGATCTGTCTCTCTTCTTGTGCATATTGAGCCATTTTTTCTTCATCTGAAAATTACACAATGAAAAAATATTAATTAAACATATCAATTTACAAACTCAACAGATTCATTTTTGAAAAAATACAATAAAATAGAAAATGAATTACAAAGAATATAACAATGAAAATAAATAGAAAGTAAAATAATAATAATCCACTGCTGCAACTTATCCTTTTTAAAAGTCATAATATGCAACATATTAATACAAGTTAAAAATTGGCAAATTGATTTTGATGTCAGCTCTTAAATAAACCAAATTCTGTAATTAAAAAGAAATTCAGATATTCAACAAGCATCAGTTATTCAACTTACAGTCAGAACTTGCTGAAAGCACCAATTCCCATCAGATCACCAATGTTAAGCAGTGATAAACATTGCTTAGTGCTTAGGTGACTACTTAATCAGCAACAAATACTGTAAAGCTTAGTAAACAATCATTACTTATTTCCTACTGATCTCAAGTTGACTCAGACTTTAACAAATACTTATAATAAACATACTGAATACAAAAATATAAAAACACATGACAAATACAAGGAATAAAAATAATACATTTATTTAGATACAATAGCATGTCTAAAAGATATGTAATAAACAAAAAAAAAGAATCTTCTGGTTTTATGTCTAAATATTTCTGCTTGAAAACGAAGAGTGTACATTAAGTCAGTATATAAACTGTTTGTAAAAGGGTCCAAAATTCTTATATCAAACCAAATAACTTATATATATATATATATATATATATAATATATATATATATATATATATATATGACAATCGTGCAGCTCATTGTGACCAAGTTATTATATATATATATATATATATATATATATATATATATATATATACACACATACGCACACACTACTACTACTACTACTACTACTTGCTGTCCATCGTATCCGATGATGACACCACGCGAATCATTTTCCTCCAATTTAATCTGTCTCTGGTTGCGTCTTGCCAACTGCCTATGGGGATATTCAAGTCCTTCAGGTTCCTTTTGATGTTGTCTTTGTACATGTATATATGATAATTGTGCAGTTCATCATGAACAAGTTATTATATATGTAAGTAGTAAAGTCAGTGAAGTGGCCTATTGTCGGTAGCAACCAGACACCGATGGTGTCTATCCTCTTTTCATTGGCACATCACGGAGATTGTTTTTGCATCTGCTCTTATCCTCAGCTCCCCACGTTACAGCACAGATCCAAACTGTGCTACTCATGCACTTGGTGAGAACTGGTATCGAACCCAGAACCTTGTGGTTCTTAGGCAAATGCTCTACTGACTGAGCTAAACCAAGGACATGCACGCATCCTGATTAGCCAAACTATTATGATCAGAGTCACATAGGAAATATGATACTATCCCATAACAACTGTGCACATGAGGTGTGTGTGTGTGTGTGTGTGTGTGTGTGTGTGTGTGTGTGTGTATATATATAATATATATATATAGCAGGTAAGTATGCCTCCATTCATTTTCATATTGTTAAATGCCACTGTTACAGACAAAATAAATTGAGTGTCTTTGATAGGAGGCAAATTATCAAATCCAGAAGACTAAGTGAAAACATTTAGAAATTGGCACAATTAGGTGCTTCTATTTAGTTGTGATAAGTCTCTATAAAGTTTTGGTTTGAAAAGGGAAAATATCATGTGATTGTTTTAGTAACATTCTATGAGAAATACTCAACAGATACAAAATGCATCAAAAGATGAATGGAAGACACAAGAATCAATGTCAACTATGTATGTGTAGAATTACTTTAAGACTGTCAACCCTCTCTGATATTTGCCCTCTCTTTCTAGTGTGTGTGTGTATATATATATATATATATAACACAAAGAGAAAAATGTATTTAAAATATTTCCAGAATAATTGAATAATGGTCTAATAATAGGTTAAATCAAAACCAAAATTAAATAAAAACAAATGGAAACAGACCTAAAAAAAACAAAAACAAAGGAGAACAACAAGATTATGGGTTAACAAAAAGGGGGCAGTAGATCAAGGGGCAGTAGATCAATTAGAGGAAAACAAAAGAGGAATAAATAAAAGTTGCACTCAAACCAGAAAGTAGAGGGAGTGAAATTAGCATAAAAATCATTGTGTTTAGAAGGATCTACATAATAATTACAATTAAAAAGTAGAAATTAACTACATACGTTCTGCTTGGGCAGCTTGAAGTTGCTGTTTCAGACGGGCTACCTCGGCCCGAAGGTGTTCTATGTGTTGGGCAAGGTTATGTGCTGTATCGCCATTGTTCATATCACGTGGAGAAGGCGGAGATGACACAGGTTGGTCAAGCTTCTCTTGTAACATCCTAAAATGGAAACAAGTCCAAATTAGACAACCTCTCACATTTTGTTTTGAAGAGGTGGGGTTCACTACTGATTTATTTAACGTGGAATGAATATTTGAAAAAATAAAACAAGGTATTTTTAGATTAAAGCATAAATAATAGATAAGACATTTTTTTTAATCAATTATTTTATCATTTTATATTATTCTCCAAAAAGAGTATTGATATTTGTGATTTTCTGAAGAAGTTCTCAATAATCCAGGGTTTTTTCTTTTTTTCTTTCTTTTTTTTTTTTCTTTTGGACCTTTTTTCTGATGCAGGTATCATTAGAGAATGAGAAAAGTTTTGGTAAATGGGTTTGTAAATTGTTGGGCTTATTTTTGTTCATTATGACCAAATTTTCTGAAATTAGAAAATTTCACTCATTTTATACAATCTCTTAAAATTTTTCCATTCTCATCAATGATGCTATTTAAAATATATAATAATAATAGATTTATTAGAGAAAGAAAAAAATGGCAACATCAAATACAAATTTATCAATAATCTATGTCAATTTTAAATCCATTATTTGATTGTAATGTTTTAACAATTTATTCTTCTTAAAAGTATCCATATCAGATGAGAACCACATGCTATGAAAAACAATTCCACAGACAGCTATATAGATATAAAAAAATATTTATATCTAATCTACATGTTTATTTCAATATTATGTTCATGACATCTTAAGACCACTGTACTGTTCTAGCAAAGTACACAATTACAGTTAACTGATTCAAAGTTACACATAATTTCAAACATTTCTTTTAAGTCAATCCAGATTTACTAATGTTGAATCTTATTTTTTTAGCCTCTTCTCAAAATCAAATCAGGAACTAACTTGATTGCATGTTGTAACTTTTTCTAGCAGATTGTATCTCTTTTCTCATAAAGTAATGATACGGCTCCCATTTGTTAATAATCTGATCCTGAACAATTCATTGAGAAATTGCTGCTTTGAAAATACACAAAAGGTCTTCAAGTTTCACTTTTAATATTCTATATTAAAGCCATCTGTTACTTTCATTATAGATGATCATTATCCAAAAAACAAAACCACTAACTTTGACTTTTTTCTTGTAAAAAGGCTCTATTATAGATATTTAATAAGCTCTATTGTAACCACAATGTTAATGGTTTGGGAATGAAAAAAAATTAGATCTGGAAAAAAAAAAAAAAATTACAGATTTTTTTAGACATCAAATATATTTATCAGTTACAATGTTCATTGGATCATTCTATTTACTGTTGTATATATTTGAATATATATACAAAAGTAAATAGACTGGATTACTGCCCAGTTCAATCAATATACAAATCTTATTTTGGTGGATATTATGTGTGTGTCTGTAATTAAAACTATGTCACCAACAATGTTATAATTCTCTTAGTTATTTATGCTATATTCTCAATGATTATTAAATAATCATTATTCAATCTTAATTAGCATCTTATCAACAATGTTTCTATTAAAGTCTAACTGAGATAGATTTGCCTCAAAACAGCCCATGTTATTAATGTGTTTAAAATCTTGGAATGCATCTTATATATCACTAAGAAATAAAGGTTTACATAGTATATGGTGTGGATAATTTGCATACTGTTTATTGTCAAATCTTGTTTTTTTTTTGTATGTATGATTTGTAAGTGAATAGTTTTAACTAGACATCTAGTTGAAAGTTTCCAAACCAGAAACCAAAGCTATGACTTTGTTTACATGATTCTGGTCACCAGAAAAAAAAAGGTCTGCATTTGTAGTCAGTGCAATGGCTACAAGGAAGCCATAGACATTAATCTCTTGATGACATTTATTAACTTAAGTCCTCACAAAAGCAGTTTAATATTAATGTTTGTTTTTATTGTTGCAATGAAAAGTGGGACAGATTTATACTAAGTTTATTTATTTAGGGTGGGACAAATAAATTTATAGCCAGTTAAACTAAAGTTCAAAGTAACATCCAAAATAGTTTTATGTGATATAATCAAAGCACATCCAATTTGTTCCCCTTTGTTAGAGAAATTAGCATTTTACCTAAAATAATCACTTTCAATAAATAAAAAAATAAAAAAATAAAAAAAATAAAAAAATTGAAACAGTAAAACCTCACCAGAAAATCGTTTCAGATAAAATGTGATATCAGGCTAATAATAATATATTTGAATTTTAAGGCAATTGTAGCAAACAATATAAATGCATAATAGATTTTTCCCAACACCATCTTTGCTTTGAATGTATGTTAAAAATATAAAGATATTTTATAAGATATTACTGACAAATGAAAATGTAATTCTAGTCTTTAAAATGAAGTCATGATAAACTTGGTATATCACGAAATAGACAAATTAGCTATTTGATGTATAGAAAGTAAGAACTGAGTTGAATGTGTGTGTGTGTTTGGTTATGTTAAATAATAAATCAAAAATTAATAATGCCTCAACCTTTTCTCTGCCTCTAATTTATCCATTCGTTTCCACAGCCTATTCACCAATGATTCCTGTTCTTGTTCAAGGGCATTTTCCAATTCAACTTTCTCCCTCCGCAACTGAAAGAAATAATAAAAGTAAATAAAAATCAAATAGGCTAACAAAAAGGATTAGCCTGGGATTTTGTGTACAGTTTTTTTTTTGTTTTTTTTTAAATCAGAAAACCAGATATAATCAGCCAATACTAAACAGCATTATCTTGTTATTAAACCGATTGTTCTTTTCTTGTGGCAAAACAAATTTGAAATAGTAATTACATTTTTAACAGATACAAGAGGTGGGAAGCTTGTATATTGTGAAAGACTACTAATCTAAAAATATTTTTGTTCTTTAATATTTTTTTCTATTTTTCTATGAACCGTTTTCTTAAATAACCTAACAAACAAAAGAGGACAAAAATATTTTTTTCTGAAGACGCAAGAACCAAACTTACTGATTTAATTTTTTCACAGCAAAATTACAATACAAAAATTGTAATGATTTATATGCTAATGGTAAAGTGAAGTTTACTAAATGAAATTAAGTGTAGGATGGTGAGAGAGACATGGGAATCCATACTATCAGCATGATCAGATGATGGTGATGATGATGAAGGGTAGGATATGCTTATGCAAAAAGTATTTGCTTTTTTTTAAATAATGGTTCAACATTAATCAATAAATTAATGAATAAAATAGAAATACAAATTTTTACAAGAAAATATTTCTGTTTTACTTATAGAATGTTTTATTACAAACATTTTCTCTTAAATTGAAAGTAAGAAAAGAAAATTTGGTTTAATTGATATTTTTTTAAAAGAATGCATATCTCTTCCTGTACATATAAATCTTCATAAAAAACTAATTGCATAATAAATGAATTTCCAGTTTTTGTGTTTCCTATCGTTGAGTTTACTGAAGTATTTCTTGTAGAGCCATATAGTTGTTTTCTATTGGCTATTTGAGTATCCATGGTCTCCCAGCATAAACCTCTCCAATATCATTAAATATTTCTAGCAGCTTTACCCAATATTAAATTGCTTGTGCCTTTTCTCTGTTGCAAATGCATACATGATATTATCTACATGAATAATTAGAAAGAATTTGTCTTTTAACAGCTAAACTGTTTGATGTAGAACTACTAAATTTGATATGCATATCTACTGAACTTAAGGAAAAGTTTTAACAAAAATATATTTCTTATTCTTCATAGAAAAACAACAGCTCTCAATTGAAAGAGGCTTTTTAACAATAATCAGTAGGAAACCATGTTATTGCAAAACATAACTAATCATATAGAGTTTAAATGTCTAAACTTTTTAAAAAAATATGAAGGAATTATTTGTTCTAAAATTCACATTCAATCAAACATTACTCGTTAGAGTTCATCAAACTGGAGGTCTAAAATATATGGCATTAGTTAGGACAAACTATCTGCCCCCACAAAAAACAAAAATGTTTAAAATCAATAAACCCTTTTAAAATATTTCTCTATGTGAAATTTTTCACAGTACAATATTAACTTCCTAAGATAAAAAAATACAATTGCAAAATCTATGTCCTGTTATATAAATTCTATAGTAACAATTGCTGTTTGTAATAATTTGATATACATTTTTAATTGACAACAAAGATTGTAAGTCTTAGTATCTTACTCAATTTGTAGATGGAGTACTTCAGGTAGTAACTCACTAAATTGGCAGATCTGGTTCATTTATATCATCCTTGTTTTTTTTCCTAGATTAAAACTAGGTTACAAAAAAATAAAATAGAATTAACAAAATGTGTCTAGTAAACAAATCACTAACAGCTTACAAAGTAATAACATTCATTTCAAGTTATATAGTTTTATCCTTGCCACAGATTTCCTATTTAGTTTTTAAAAAGAAATTATTTTTGAAGTCATTAAAGCTTTAACTATTTTGTCTTAAATCCATTAGACCTATCCTCTAACCACTGAGCTATTTTCATAGAAAAGAATGTTAACATCTTTTATTATTAATGATGTTTCAATGTAATGGGTTTATGACTCAAATAAAGTGATAAACAACCAACTTATGAGTTAGATAAGCTTCAATATAGACATAATCAATTACTGTCTTGTTCAGCACCTGAAAGATTTATTTTTACACACACACACACACACACACGTGTATATATATTAGTACACTTTTCCTGTTATTTTTGTTTTATTCAATAGAATCAGTGACTGTTTAAGTAATTAGCATAAAGCAGGAACAGAAACATTACACACATAAGGTAGGAACTAGTATATTACAGATACAGGAATATTTAATTTTCATTTTAAATACTTTTCATAATGATGTCATAATTCTTCTGGTAGGAGTAAGCCATTTTATCTGAACAGTTGGTTGAATCTAATACATAATTTTCTTTCTTTCTTGTTACCTACAAGTGACCAATCTTGAAGAAACTTTGCATGTGAATTCCCTTGACCTCAAAGAGTATTTTAAAGTTATTTAGGGAAATGGGGCAAGTTGTCCAAACGTTTTTTATAAAGTGGCAAATATAAAATTTAAGTTTTCATCAGGACATGCCAACAGCATTGGATCCTTGTGACTCTTGCCATTCTTCCCGATCAACCATTGCTCTTGGTAGGTTCTTGGGGCAGCATCCACTGTCAGCACAGAACTGGTTAATGTAAATTTTTTGCTGGTTGTTCAACATGGATGTGTCTGTATGTAAGAGTCCATAAAAGAATGTCACTTAGGAATTCATAGTGCCCAACATGTCTTGCTCATCTTACTTGGATGGTTTGCAAAATGGGAGGTAAGTGGCTGTATAACTACTGTTTTGTTGGGTGCTGTATTTAGCATTCTTGTGTAATTCCCATCTAGCTTTTTCTTCCAAACTTTTTGTTAGAGTCCAAATAGTGTAGCTATGTAGTAGTACTGACACAGTTACAGCTTGGAAGAATTCCGTTTTATTTTATCATGCATATGTTGACATTGTTTTCATTGCTACGGAGGTATATGAACTGGTCTACTAATTTCAGAGGCTTATCTTTTAATGAGATGGTAGGATCTTGTTTAGAACACATGAGCTCTTATAAAACAGAGTTAACATAGAGACATGCCTCTTCTGCTTGCTCTAGGCTATACAGTAGAGATTTGTTTTAATCAGGTGTATTTGCAAGAAGTGCTAGATCATCTGCATAGTAATAGTTTCCACAGGACATGGTCTGTTTCTTGCCTTTTTTAGTATAAGACTTTTCTTTCATTAGATATATTGACATTTGTAGTATGTAATCAAAAAGTGGATTATGAATAAAAATGGTGCTAATGTCAAGACAAAAGTAGACAGTATTGACATCAGATGAGTAGATCATAAGGTTCATTTGTTTAAAAAGTAAATAAAACTGTAACCCAAAGGTATGGAATTCTAAATTTCTAAAAACCCTAAAATGGCCCACCCTTTGCTCAAGGAGGCACCACAAATTTTAAATGTCCTTTTATATTGTAGGGGGACAATTGTTTGTCTCCCTTGGAAATGTGCCTGTTTGTTAAATGGCCATAGACGTCAGATGACAATCCCAGAATTCCGTTCTTTGAACAGTACAGACACTATCCCTTGCCTTGACATTGAAATGCAAAGCCAAGATGGCTGTGGCCATTTTATTGTCCATCATTATCAAGATTTTTTTTTCACATTTTGGCATCTCCTTCATATACTGCTTATTCATAGAACAATGTGTGCATATCTGTTGGGACATGTTGGAGTATTCTTTTCAGTACTTCTTGTATGTATATATTAAATGTTTCTGTGTGAGTAAATGAGTGTCTTTTCTTCTGTTTATTCAGTGTTAGTGTATCATGGATATACTAATGTTAATATTGGTCATTGGAAAGTAGGGATTTGACTAAATATCTTCCCTACTTCAAAGCAATCCGATGATATTATAATAGACAGATGAAATCAAGTATATATCATTACCTAATAGAATATAGAATATTTGGTCAGTTTAAATATAATATTTGTCTATTGTATTTAAAGAAACTTGTATTAATAAAAAAACTGTTGCCTAAATACACAATACTTGAGTTAGACATTTTTGATTTATACATCTGATTTTATTTGAAATCATTTTTAACTTTCTTTTAGAAGTTTGATTTTAAAGTGTTAGTTCGATATGCCTCCCAAAAAAACATGCATGATTGGGGGAAAAAAATCTTCCAAAGTTCTTGTAGAATAAATTTTTGTTTTAAAAAAATCAACTTTAGGAAGTTATATCTTTGGCAATGCTGAATACTTCTGCTAGTATATGATACTTATCCATTTTATTGTGTGTGTGATTTTCCCTACTTCTGTAAGTGGTGAAAATACTGAACCTTGGAGAACATTAATTGCAAGATACAGCAGATGGTGTCGTCTTGTCTAACTGTATGACTACAATAAAGAAAAATTAATGGCAGGTAATGATAATTTAATTATGTTCAAAAGAGGGACATGATATATCTTTTTTTTTCTTTTTCAAAATTTTTTTTTCATTGAATTTCATTTATTCATTCAGTGTCTGAAATGAAATAAACTTCAGAATCATTTTGTTGTTGAACAGATTTTTTTTTAAATCCTAAAGATGACATTTTTTTTTGTATATGTATTTGAATATCACAATAGTCAACAGTAAAATTAGTAAAAGCTGACATTAAAGAAATAAAATAATTGATATGAAATTCTGCTAAAATTTTATGGATCCTGTCAAGATGGATGGCTCTACTAAACAACAAGTAATTTACCCTTTTGAACATGTAAGCACAAGCAGGATGCAACACAAGGTTAATTTTTAAGAAGAGTTTAACAGGTTTGAATTTAGAGTTTTCCTTCTCCTAGACAGGTTGCCATGCCAAGGTTGTAATGATCATTTGTTGGGGGATGTTTGGTGACAATAGTTTGAGTAATTTTGAACTATTTGATGAGGATATGATTCGGAAAGCTGAGGCAGATCAAAATGCACATATTTTCATATGATGGGAGTGACTTTGAAGGGTTTGAGACCGACAATTTGATGGTGAATTATGAAATTGATGAAAGTGATAATGATTTTGATGATCTTGAAAGTGAGGAGGACGTTTTTTTTTTCTCTATTTAAATTTTTCTGAAACTCATTGTTTTAAACACTAAAACAATGGTAATTAGAGAAAATACCTGGTATTTGAAACATGATTATTACAGATGGCAGAGGTAGATAAAGGGTTAACATGATCAACACTTGGACAAAATTTCAGAAAAATTGAAGGGTATGGGTGACAATTTTTCTTTTTTTCTGGATGATTTGACCTGGAATTACCCCCCTCCCCCTACCCTTTTGAAAATGCCAGAATGTAAAGAGAAAACAATTTCTGTCACTATTTCAACCCCCACTCTCCACTCCCGATATGAATGGAGGTAGTAAGATGATGCAAAATTTGATTTTTTTTCACCTCAACAACTAAGGTACAGGATATTTGAAGGTCAATAAGTTAAGGATTCAAAGGGTTAAAATTACAGATTTAATCATACTGAAATTAGAAAAGGAAAAAAAAAATCAAGAGAAAGTACTTCCTCTTGAAATTGGAATAAGTTAAACAAAAATCCCTGGAGTCCAGATAGAAGGTAAAGTTGTTCAAGAGTTGTGAGAAAGTTAAAACATTTCCCAGGGAAAAAGAGGAAAGAATGTTTAAATCAGGTACATCATAAAGTTATTTATCTCTGCAGTGATATCAAAATGGACCCAATTATCAATCTGTTATCTGATTCTTGAATCTCCAGAGGAAAACACATACCAACTTGGTGTTGGCAATAATCAATTATACTAATTCTTACTAAATCTGAAATGTCTAAATCTGTTCATTCTGATTGGCTTCTAGCATTGCAGTGATCACAGGAATAGCAAGAGGAAGTGTATCAGAAATGAGTGTGATGATTCTGAAATAAGCATACTCTGTTTATAGGAGTGAGTAAGGATTTTTCTGTCTTTCTGTGTTTGTTGATGTAAAAGAATATCCTTAGCAGATTTCATTCTCCCCAACTTGCCAAAGAATTCTTACACAGCACAATCATCTGTTTCCAAAATCCCCAATGAGGCAGTAACAATTATCTCCCCCTAAAATTCTAAGAAGTCACAAAGCATAGTAGCATGAATAATTTCACCTTCCAGATTTCATAACTTAGTATCTGTCAACAAACAATGAAACAGTGTTCAACAAATGTTAAAAAAAAGAAGAAAAAAAAAAAAAAGAAAAAAAAAGGAAAAAAAGAAAAAAGAAAGTAAATGATGTAAAGTGTAAGGGAGTGAGTGTGTTTATAATAACATTTTAAACAATGCTAAAATTCATAAGTTACATCCCTAGTTTGTACTAAAAAGTCAAACCAAAATAGTTAATTATTCATTTATAAATACATTCAGTAGCAATTATCAATTTGGTTGGGGGGGGGGGAGGAAATAAAAGGTCCTCCACTCGATGTTTTTTCTTTTTATTATATAAAATCATATTAGATTATTATGAGAGAGTTATTTATACAAGTTTTATCTAAAAATTAATCAGAATATATTCACAGACTGTGGATCGTAAATGTTTGAAATCCAAAGTTAATTTTTTCAAAATTGACAATTTACAAAATGCCTGTTACCTGTTCCAATGTTGCCTGTTTTGCCAATGTGTCAGCTTCTAATTTTTCTATCTTTCTCATCAATTTATTTACTTGATATTCTTGTTCTTTCTCCAATGTCTGTTCTAATTCCACCTTTTCTTGACGTAACTATAAAAAAAAGAATAAAACAAGAGTTAATTCATACTGTCATATAACATGTATAAATTGAGTAACATTACCTCAAAATCAGAACATGCATTATGAATTAGATGTTTGTTTAAAGATAACAATGTTTGATGTATTGGTACTGATGTTTTTAGTTTAATTTTCTTTGAAAGACAATGTTTATTTGTTGTTTTTACCCTTATGTGTTTCCATAGTCTCTTTACTTCATTCACGAGTTATCATTCACATGGACTTCTTTCTATGGGGTTATGCTAAAGATATTGTGTATTGAACAAAGATATGGAACATCATTTAAAGCAAAAGATCACTGATGCCATTGCGGCCATTGATGAGGCTAGGCTACAGCAAACATGGCAAGAAATCGAATACTGTCTTAATGTGCTTCGTACTACTAATGATGCCTACGTAGAGGTGTATTAAATGAGACAGATAAACTTCAATATCTACTCTTCATTTTGTAATAATTTCCATAAATTTGACTGTTCATTTGCTTTTGTAATAAATAAGTTGTAAAGAGACTTTATGGACATCCTGTATATCATAGAAAATATAAACAGCTGAAAGAAATGAAGAAATGCAAAAAATATATTTAATTTTTATTAACAGAAAAAGAGAATGCTGAAAGAGAATACATATAAAAAAAAAAATAAATTAAAAAAAAAAGGCACTCTATAGGAAAAATACAAATAGGGAATCTATTATTAGTAGTAATTAATATTAGCACTGACTTAATAGAAAGATTCAGTAAGGTAATGAATATTGATAATGTAAAAGAAAATGAAATTACTACAATAAATTATCCAAACAGTAAAATGTCTAAGAAGTTTACTAGGAAGAAGAGAGAAAGGATACTTGACACATCCCAAGATGGTCTTAATTAATGGAGGCAGGAGGGAATACAATTTCTCATAGCTCATTTAAAGGGTGGGTGGGAATACAGTCTTATGGCACACTTAATGGGTGGGAATACAATCTCAAAGATCAACTGGTGGGAGTGAACAATCTCTTATGGTGGGAGGGAATAGTCTGTTATAGCTCACTAAATAGGATGAGATGTAATAGTCTTTTATGGTGGGAGGGAAAACAGTCTCTTATGGTTCACCTAATAGGTGAGAGGGAAAACAGTCTCTTATGGTTCACCTAATAGGTGAGAGGGAAAACAGTCTCTTATGGTTCACCTAATAGGTGAGAACAGTCTCTTATGTTCACTAATAGGTGAGAGGGAAAACAGTCTCTTATGGTTCACCTAATAGGTGGAGAGGGAAAAAACAGTTCTCTTATGGTTCACCTAATAGGTGAGAGGGAAACAGTCTCTATGGTTCACCTAATAGGTGAGAGGGAAAACAGTCTCTTATGGTTCACAGTCTCTTATGGTTCACCTAATAGGTGGGAGGGAAAACAGTCTCTTATGGTTCACTAATAGTGGAGGGAAAACAGTCTCTTATGGTTCACCTAATAGGTGAGAGGGAAAAACAGTCTCTATGGTTCACCTAATAGGTGAGAGGGAAAACAGTCTCTTTATGGTTCACCTAATAGGTGAGAGGGGAAAACAGTCTCTTATGGTTCACTAAAGGGAAAACAGTCTCTTATGGTTCACCTAATAGGTGAGAGGGAAAACAGTCTCTTATGGTTCACCTAATAGGTGAGAGGAAAAACAGTCTCTTATGGTTCACCTAATAGGTGAGAGGAAAACAGTCTCTTATGGTTCACCTAAGGTGAGAGGGAAAACAGTCTCTTATGGTTCACCTAATAGGTGGGAAAACAGTCTCTATGGTTCACCTAATAGGTGGGAGGGAAAACAGTCTCTTATGGTCACCTATATGGTTCACTAATAGGTGATGGTTCACCTAATAGGTGGAGAGGGAAAACAGTCTCTTATGGTTCACCTAATAGGTGAGAGGGAAAACAGTCTCTTATGGTTTCACCTAATAGGTGAGAGGGAAAACAGTCTCTTATGGTTCACCTAATAGGTGAGAGGGAAACAGTCTCTTATGGTTCACCTAATAGGTGAGAGGGAAAACAGTCTCTTATGGTTCACCTAATAGGTGAGAGGGAAAACAGTCTCTTATGGTTCACCTAATAGGTGAGAGGGAAAACAGTCTCTTATGGTTCACCTAATAGGTGGAGGGAAAACAGTCTCTTATGGTTCACCTAATAGGTGAGAGGGAAAAACAGTCTCTTAACCTAATAGGTGAGAGGGAAAACAGTCTCTTATGGTTCACCTAATAGGTGAGAGGGAAACAGTCTCTTATGGTTCACCTAATAGGTGAGAGGGAAAAATGGTTCACCTAATAGGTGGAGGGAAAACAGTCTCTTATGGTTCACCTAATAGCAGTCTCTTATGGTTCACTAATAGGTGAGAGGGAAAACAGTCTCTTATGGGAGGGAAAACAGTCTCGGTTCACCTAATAGGTGAGAGGGTGAGAGGGAAAACAGTCTCTTATGGTTCACCTAATAGGTGAGAGGGAAAACAGTCTCTTATGGTTCACCTAATAGGTGGGAGGGAAAAACAGTCTCTTATGGTTTCACCTAATAGGTGAGGGAAAACAGTCTCTTATGGTTCACCTAATAGGTGAGAGGAAAACAGTCTCTTATGGTTCACCTAATAGGTGAGAGGGAAAACAGTCTCTTATGGTTCACCTAATAGGTGAGAGGGAAAACAGTCTCTTATGGTTCACCTAATAGGTGAGAGGGAAAAACAGTCTCTTATGGTTCACCTAATAGGTGGGAGGGAAAACAGTCTCTTATGGTTCACCTAATAGGTGAGAGGGAAAACAGTCTCTTATGGTTCACCTAATAGGTGAGAGGGAAAAACAGTCTCTTATGGTTCACCTAATAGGTGGAGGGAAAACAGTCTCTTATGGTTCACCTAATAGGTGAGAGGGAAAACAGTCTCTTATGGTTCACCTAATAGGTGAGAGGGAAACAGTCTCTTATGGTTCACCTAATAGGTGAGGGAAAACAGTCTCTTATGGTTCACCTAAGGTGGGAGGGAAAACAGTCTCTTATGGTTCACCTAATAGGTGGGAGGGAAAACAGTCTCTTATGGTTCACCTAATAGGTGAGAGGGAAAACAGTCTCTTATGGTTCACCTAATAGGTGAGAGGGAAAACAGTCTCTTATGGTTCACCTAATAGGTGAGAGGGAAAACAGTCTCTTATGGTTCACCTAATAGGTGAGAGGGAAAACAGTCTCTTATGGTTCACCTAATAGGTGAGGGAAAACAGTCTCTTATGGTTCACCTAAAGGTGAGAGGGAAAACAGTCTCTTATGGTTCACCTAATAGGTGAGAGGGAAAACAGTCTCTTATGGTTTCACCTAATAGGTGAGAGGGAAAACAGTCTCTTATGGTTCACCTAATAGGTGGGAGGGAAAACAGTCTCTTATGGTTCACCTAATAGGTGGGAGGGAAAAACAGTCTCTTATGCACCTAATAGGTGAGAGGGAAAACAGTCTCTTATGGTTCACCTAAGGGAAACAGTCTCTTATGGTTAATAGGTCAGTCTCTTATGGTTCACCTAATAGGTGAGAGGGAAAACAGTCTCTTATGGTTTCACCTAATAGGTGAGAGGGAAAAAGGGGGTGAGAGGGAAAACAGTCTCTTATGGTTCACCTAATAGGTGGAGGGAAAACAGTCTCTTATGGTTCACCTAATAGGTGAGAGGGAAAACAGTCTCTTATGGTTCACCTAATAGGTGAGGAGGGAAAACAGTCTCTTATGGTTCACCTAATAGGTGGAGGGAAAACAGTCTCTTATGGTTCACCTAACAGTATGGTTCACCTAATAGGTGAGAGGGAAAACAGTCTCTTATGGTTCACCTAATAGGTGAGAGGGAAAACAGTCTCTTATGGTTCACCTAATAGGTGAGGGTCAAAACAGTCTCTTATGGTTCACCTAATAGGTGGAGGGAAAACAGTCTCTTATGGTTCACCTAATAGGTGAGAGGGAAACAGTCTCTTATGGTTCACCTAATAGGTGAGAGGGAAACAGTCTCTTATGGTTCACCTAATAGGTGAGAGGGAAAACAGTCTCTTATGGTTCACCTAATAGGTGAGAGGGAAAACAGTCTCTTATGGTTCACCTAATAGGTGAGAGGGGAAAACAGTCTCTTTGGTTCACCTAATAGGTGGAGGGAAAACAGTCTCTTATGGTTCACCTAATAGGTGAGAGGGAAAAACAGTCTCTTATGGTTCACCTAATAGGTGAGAGGGAAAACAGTCTCTTATGGTTCACCTAATAGGTGAGAGGGTCTCTTATGGTTCACCTAATAGGTGGGAGCAGTAACAGTCTCTTATGGTTCACCTAATAGGTGAGAGGGAAAACAGTCTCTTATGTTTCACCTAATAGGTGGGAGGGAAAACAGTCTCTTATGGTTCACCTAATAGGTGAGAGGGAAAACAGTCTCTTATGGTTCACCTAATAGGTGGGAGGGAAAACAGTCTTTATGGTTCACCTTAATAGGTGAGAGGGAAAACAGTCTCTTATGGTTCACCTAATAGGTGAGAGGGAAAAACAGTCTCTTAGGTTCACCTAATAGGTGAGAGGGAATATGGTTCACCTAATAGGTGGGAGGGAAAACAGTCTCTTATGGTTTCACCTAATAGGTGAGAGGGAAAACAGTCTCTTTGGTTCACTAATAGGTGAGAGGAAAACAGTCTCTTATGGTTCACCTAATAGGTGGGAGGGGAAAACAGTCTCTTATGGTTCACCTTAATAGGTGATCTCTTATGGTTTCACCTAATAGGTGAGAGGGGAAAACAGTTCTCTTATGTTCACCTAATAGGTGGAGAGGGAAAACAGTCTCTTATGGTTCACCTAATAGGTGGGAGGGAAAACAGTCTCTTATGGTTCACCTAATAGGTGGAGGGAAAACAGTTCTCTTATGGTTCACCTAATAGGTGAGAGGGAAAAACAGTCTCTTATGGTTCACCTAATAGGTGAGAGGGAAAACAGTTCTTATGGTTCACCTAATAGGTGGAGGGGAAAACAGTCTCTTATGGTTCACCTAATAGGTGGGAGGGGAAAACAGTCTCTTTATGGTTCACCTAATAGGTGAGAGGGAAAACAGTCTCTTATGGTTCACCTAATAGGTGAGAGGGAAAACAGTCTCTTATGGTTCACCTAATAGGTGGGAGGGAAAACAGTCTCTTATGGTTCACCTAATAGGTGGGAGGGAAAACAGTCTCTTATGCCTTGATTTATGGGAGGAGGAATACAGTATGCTTTGACTCAATGAGTGGGAGGGAATACAGTCTCCTATGGTGGGAGGGTATACAGTGTGTTATGGCTCACTTAATGGCTAGATTGGTTGGATTTTAAGCATGTCAACCCTTGTTGGGTTATTTTATGCTGAAGACATTTTGTTTTATTAATTCTTCGTGAGTATTCAAATTTTTTTAACTAAATTCTTTTAAAACTCATTTTTTATCTATTTAACCCATAGATGGGACCCTAACAGGTACTACCATTTTGGGTCAGATTGGGAGTAATGGTCATGAGGGGCACTCCACACACCCCAGAGCTTCAGAATCGGAACTTCACCATTAGATGCAGTTTATCGTCATACCCAAGACACTAAGACCCTCAACCACTGCCTTCTAGCAGATATATAATAAAACAATTTGGGGGTTTGCCATAAGGGCAATCGGGTTTGGACAATTATATAGGTGCTAGGGCTTGACGTGACCAGTCGATTGATCAGAGAGGTCCTCTATGACCACCTTTCTAGCCTAAATGGGTAGGAGGGAATACAGTGTTATTGTTCACTTAATGAGTGGAAGGGAATACAGTCTGTTATGGCTCACTTCATGGGTAGAAGGGAATATATTCTCTTATGGTGGAAGGGAATATATTCTCTTATGGTGGGAAAGAATACAGTCTCTTATGGTTCAAGAGGTGGGGGTGAATACAGTCTGTTATGGTTCATTTAATGTGGTTCCCTAATGATGGAAAATATATTCATTTCCTACCTTATTATTATTACCATGTAAACAAATAAGCAATGTCCTATTCACTGCTAAAAGTTCTAAATTTTGTTTTTATTATATTTGGTTATTAAAGATCTTATTTAAATAAATCTTGGTGAGTAGATATATCTGTAGTTGATCTGTGCAAATCTCATTACACACAGTGAAAATGTATAAAATATTATCTAAGCCGTTTCCAAATGTGAAAATTATTCAAAATATATTTAAGTCACTAAAAACACACACAGATGCGCGTGTGCGCGCACACACACACACAGATACACGCACCCAAAATACCACTATAAAAAAACTTGCTAAAAAAAAAAAAAAAAAAAAAAAAACTGCCTTCAGTGACTATTGTATGCTATAATTAGTAGTTAATAGTTATTTCCCTTGAGAAAATGTACAAATGCATACTATTATTGAATTGGAAATTGCTTTATTCTTTAACTCATAGCAATTGAACTGTATTGCACTAACAAAAATGTTGCCATAATTTGCCATTTCTGTTATGTTACTGTAAACAAAGATACAAAATCAGATCAATATGGATACAACAACCATAGATTCACATGAGTTCAGCAAATGATATAAAATATATACTACCTCCCGTAGTATATATTTTATGTGTGTTGGTAATTGATGCTATGTTTTGTACATAAAAGGTGATAAACCCAGCTGAAAATTATGTCTAGAGTTTTGAAAAATGTCATTAACCTCCAAAGAATTCACAGATGTTTTATTTTTAAAATTCCTAGATTAATCTTTAATATTGGTTCTTTAAAACCAATATTAAAAGGTTCGTCAAGTAATTGAAAAGTTGATATATTGTCATGGAAATAATAATATATAATAAAAAGCCATATGTATTTGTATATTTATTTTTGTCTATGTAACACATAAGGAGGAGGAGGAGGAGGAGGAGGAATAACTATTAGATTACTAATGCTTTCTTAATTTGCAACAACAGATGTTGAGTTATTCTAGTATGAATAGAAATTTGTGCTACAGTGATAACTACATGATTTATGCAGCATCAAATTTGATTGTACATCTTTGGTTGCATTAAGAGATGACTGAAAACAAATGGAGTTCAAATTTTGATAGTAGCAAAAAAAAAAAAAACACTGCTGTAGAGTAGAGCAGTTTGCTATAGAATCATTCTAGCCAATGAGAATAAGTGTTCTTTACTGTATGTTACCTAGAGTCAAAGTGGGTCAAATCAACTGCTACCAAATGCACCTTTCCTGTTATCAGTCAGACTTTCATAATAATAGAAGATTAGTGACAAGACTATTAGAGAGAGAGAGAGAGAGAGAGAGAGAGAGAGAGAGAATAATGTCTTTGAATTAAACCATACATTCTTTTTATAAGAATGTATGATTTAAGTAATTCATTCAAAGACATTATCCTCAATATCTTCTCTCTTTTTCAAATGTCTAGTTTTTCAAAACTAATAAAGAGTTGTCAATAGGAAACTTCTTTTTGCTCCATACAATTATATATATATATTACTTAATGCAGTAAAATAAGATAATATCATTAAAAAACATGAAGTAAAAAGCCTATTGCAATCTTTCAACTCTTGCATTTTGTTTGCAGTATAGAAATGATAGATAAGATTACATTATCCAACAAGAAACATCTACAGAGCAAACTAAAATACAAACTAGGAACTATTCTATTAAAAATCAATCAGGTTCTACAAATCAAGAATTGTTAGACATTTCAATTATGAAAATCTTGCCCAAAAGTCCAACTCAACATCTGAGAAACAAAATTAACTAAAAGGAAAGATATATAGTGATATTAGATTTAGTACTTGATGAATGGAAAAAAAGCAAAAAACACAAAACAAAGAAAATGTCATCTTGGTTTAAATACAAAGAAAAACTTGTAGAATAAAAGCAAAAATAGAGCTAAAAATTAAAAGATTTGCGTACCTAGCATCCAGAAATAGAAAAGCAGGTTGAGACAAAATATCTAATTCTATTACTGGATAAATAAAAAGAACAAATCTATCCTGGGGAAAAATCTCTATGATAAAGATATATATTTCAATGATTAAATCTGTAGCATTTCATTTCGCCATTTTTTGCGAACCCCTCCAATTCAGAGAGCTAAAAATCAACATAACTCCACCAATTCTTGGAATTGGAAGCTCAAATTTTGAGGATTGTCTAACTTTAACATAGTCCACACATGTAAATTTCAGAAAAATTGAAGAGGGTGGGTGATATGGCCTGGATGATTTGACATGGAATTATATATATATATATATAATATTTAAAGTATGCCAAAAAGATGAATCTATTCTTGATAGTGAAGCCAACGTTAAAACATTTCAGATTTTTTTAATAAACTTTCACCAAGAAATTAAGATAGATATGATCAATTTTTTTTTTTTTGTTTTTTTTTTTTTTAAATAATGGGGGTTGGGAAATTGTATATGTAGAAAGGCTCATAACTGTATTTTGAACAGTGGTCATTTTTAAAAATTAAGAATGTGATTGGTATAAGCAAAAATAGTCCAAAATATGACATGTTTCTTAGAGACACCATAGATTAAAAGACGAGAAAAGTATAAATTGTCTGAATTTAGTATAATCAAAATTAAGTATGAGTAGTTTAGGATATGTGTTGGAACAGTGTGTTGTTTAAAATACCTAATCTAATGAATATTTTTTTATAACCCAATTTGTTTTTATCTAGAAAATGTACCTAAAATTAGATAGTAAGAATAATTAAAATAGTTCTTAATTTCAGTTTTTCTCTCTAAAATATATTATCCAAAGACAAACAAATAGGGATAGTTTATGCAACAATTTCTTTCGTATTTTACCAAATTGTTAACAAATATGATATAAACATGATATTTATTTATAGTTGACAATTTATTCATAAGTTTAATAATCAAACTTAAATCTAAGTTATGAATTATATGGCTAAATTACCTTTAAAGACTAAAAAGTGACTTTAGGTTAATAATCCCTACTTTTTTACCTACTCTTTGTTTAATTCATGTTTTCAGGTGCACTGGTCTTTACGCATGACTATAAATTTTTATTACCCTTAATTAAAACTAAATATTAACCCCTACATACCAAAATAACAGGATTTATGGAGCATTTATTTTAAGTGACAGGAAAGAACATCTTGTCATATTTGAAAACACAAGTAATCTGCAAATTCAAACTTCTGAGTTGTATTTTAGTTTCTGAAGAGTTAAAGAATTAGACAGAATGGTAGAGTTTGGCAATTCGGTATTTAGTTTTTCCCTTGATACCAAAGTTTTTCATTTCGGTTTTCAATTTAGTATTTTTTTCTTTCTAAGGAAACCATTCATTCTCTTGTGTAATGATTAGTAGGTATTATTCATTGTTTTGGGATTTGTTTTTTTTTTGTTTTTTTTTAATTGTTTTAATTTTTTCAAAACTTGTTAAGAAAATTGGGATATCGTTTATTTGAATTATGCCATTATTTCCATAATGATGGGGTCAACTATTGTGACAATCATTCGTTGAACGATCTTAATATTTTTTTCAAAATTTTTTTTAATAAAATAACCTATTCATTATAAAAATTAAGTCATGAATGAATAGTGTTGAAAATTTCATTAAAATTGTACAAATCCCTGATTTTTGGTGATTATTTTAAAATTTAAAACATTTTGAAAAATTTATTACCTCCCTTGAGTAAAATTGCAGCATACCAGTTGACCTAGGCCTAGTCTTGGCCAACTATTTATTCAAAGTTGTATTTCGCATATGGTACGACCTAATATTAAGCTAAAATTTAGGCCTAAGAAAGTTGCATGATAAGCAAATATATATGGTAGTCAGTTTTAAGCTACCCATGCTTGGAACATGTGATTGAATAGGAAATTTTATCTAATCTCAAGAAAAAAAAATTCAATGAAAAGCATTCTCATTCATATTCCTTTAACTGATATGCATTTCTAAAACCATCAATACTTAGAATAAAAATTTATCAGGTTAGGAGCAGACACAGATTGTGCCATTTTAGGTAATAAAAAAAAAATTAAAAAAAAAAAAAAAAAATTGCTTTAAGACTGTCTTCAGTAGGCATGGTCAAATCATATACTTTCATAGAATTTATATAATAATTAAGTGCAAGTATATAAATAAAATTAAGTATTCGGACCATATGACCTTGAGGCACCCCTTCCGCGATCTTGACTCACAAGGGCACTTTTCTCATTTACACCGTCAAAATCCGGTTGTTTGTTAGGGGTTAGTTTTATAATTTAAAAAAAAAAAAAAAACTCTAAAAATCGTCTGTTAACAATTAACCGGATTTTGACAGTGTAAATGGAAAAAATGTCCCCAAGAATCGAGATCACAAAAGGGGTGCCTAAAGGTCATATGGTCCAAGTATTCTATAATTAATTATCATTTGATAGTTATTTCCGTTGAAAAATTATAATGATCAGGATGAGTGGGAATGCAGATCTCACACTGATATTGGATTGAAAATTGCTTTATTTTCTGAAAAGCATTTTAATGATTACTAATGCACTATCATAATTCTTGAAATATGTCTTTTATGCTGTGTTATGGTAATATACAAAAATCTGATCATTATTAGAGATTTACATTTTAACAACTTCTTGTTGAATTAGTAAAGAGATAACAAATAAATAAATATTACCTGCATAAGTTTTCTGGAGAGATCATTGGTTAAGTACTCCTCTTCTTGTTCATAATTCATTGCCAATGCTTCTTTCTCTTTTCTCAATGACTGAATCTTCTTCAGTAATGTGTTGCAGATAAACTCCTCCTCTTGTTCAGCACGAGCTTGCTGAAAAAATAGGAAACAAAAATACAATTGAAATTTGTAAAAAATAAAATAATTACAGAAATATTTCAAGATTCTCAGTTGAAAAATACAAAAGAAGAATTACATTTTTACATCTGGTGCATAAGTTAGATGAGAGTTAAGAGATTATTAAAGCAACATTTGTATCTTCTTTAGCTTGATCATAAAATATCAAAAACATTTATTATAATGGAGATTCGGTGTCTGTCTGTAACCGAAACTATGTCATTGCTTACACCACAATACCCTCAGAAATTGCATAAGTTTATCAATGAGTATTTACTTTCTAATCAAAATTATTAGCATATAGAATAAATCTTATTTATTAACAAGGTCTCTCTGAAAATCTGAGTTAGAATTGCCTCAAAACATCCCAGCTTATTAGTGAGGTTAAAATCCTACAATAATGCAAGAATAAAAAGTGGAGGTGGGGGTCTTCAAAATCAACTTAAAGACTGTGAAAGATATTAAGCTCAATACTGAGTCATATCCTCTTTATAGAATTTACATTATACTTAAAGGAAAGTATTCTATAATTAACATGTAATAGAAAGTATAATGATTAGTGTGAACATGAACAAATTCCTCCCACCACACATTTATTATCAAGTTGCAAATTGGACTGAATTTTTTTTAAATTCTAAGTTAAATCATTTTAATACTATTGTATTAACAAAATTCTTTGTATGATATGCTAGTTTTTCTGTAAGTGTAAGAAACAAAAAATTTTCTGTAAGTGTAAGAAACAAAAATTGGATCATTATAATATAGTAGCATTACTAGCTAGTTTCGTAAAATTGTTGGACATTGACAATTTTTCACCTTAATTGGTTCAAATCGCAATTTCACATGTATTTCTGGTCTAATCTTAAAAATATTTATATGGTTGGAAAGAAAAGAAAATAATCTTTCTAAATATGTAATTTTTATGTGTTTTTATCCTCTTTATTATTTTTTACAGTGAGTTAAAATGATATTTTGCTTTGAACAACTGAAAACATAAAATATGACTTTTTTTGAAGACTAATTTTTACACACTACTTTTTTTAAATTTTTTTTTTTTTAAATCATAGTGGCTAATCTTTATCAATATTCTTGAAATTTTACACTCAATTAGAAGACACCTGGAACTGCAAACAGGACCTTTTTTTGTTTTGTTTCTAGGCTCAGTGAAAGCGAAAATACAATAGTTGAAGGTGATTTCTTCAAAAAATATAAGAGAAGATAAAAAATTTAAAAAAGCACTATAACAGTAATAGAAGACTGTCTCAGAATTTTCATATTGTGTGAAATAAAAACGATTCTACATCGTCAGAGATTTTGCTCAAAGTTTTTTTAATTTTGAAAAGAAAACCATCAAATTTACTTGATTTTCGATTGTAAACAATCTCTGAACAGGCATCATAATTCTGGCCTTAACAGCTTAAAAAAGTAATTATTAGCGTAATTTGGGTCCAATTTTAAAAATATTTATATGGCTGGAAAGAAAATGAAATAATCTTTCTAAATATGTAATTTGTATGTATTTTTTATTCATTGAATTATTTTTTACAGTGAGTTAAAACAGTATTTTGTCTTCGAACGGAGGAAAATGCGTTATACAATTTTTTTTCATAGATGACAGCATGGAGATACATAAAATTTAAGTGCCTTATCGGAAAGAACATACAATTTTACATAAGAATGCAAAGTTTTATCAAAATTACTACAAAAATAAAGAAATGATAAAGAAATTACTGAATTTCTTGTTTTCAATTGGTCCGTGATTTGACATATTTTCTTAACAAAACCATGTCCACTTTTGTACCCCCAATTTCAGGGCTTTAAATTCTCATAACTTTTGAACCACTGAGGATATTTGCATAATTCAAACAGTTTTGAATTCCATTTACACAGCTCTTTATAACTAATATGATTAAATAACAATAACCTCAAATAAAAAAATCAACTGGGAATGCTAAATATAGATTATGGGGATGACATATTCTAATCATTTGATACCTTTTTTACCTCAACTTTTTTATTGTATGAATTGTTTGGATTAATATCTTTGTATTCTCAAAGATGAGAATATTAGTCTGAACAACTTTAAAAATCAGAAACATGGTTTAAAATTTTCCCACTAACATATATTCAGTATGCATGGGAAGATTCAAGAACAGTCTAGTCTCACAAAGTTGGAGAAATAAGTATTTGCTGTTCTAATAAAAAAAAATCTATAAGATTTGAATATTTGATGAAAAGATTTTATTTAAGAGGAAAGACAGAATGAAATTGATATATGTATAACAATGGTAGATGTCTATTGAGCAAGAAATAAAATGATTAGAGATATCCATTATTTTCTCAGCAAAAAAAAAAGTTGCAAGTCAAATTGTCAAAAAAAAAAGTAAAAAAGTTACAAGTTGTTAGTCAAATTCAATTGAGTTGATTTAATTCAAAGGTCTCTACTTTATCCTAACAGTTTTAATCAACTTGCTTGCAGTATTCTTTCCTGACAGCAAAACACCAGACCCCCATCCTTACACTTTACCAGTGGGGAGAGAGAGAGAGAGGTTAGAAACATTTGACTGTGGATCAGCAAATAAGTGTATACTTTTTTTTTTTTTTTTTTTGCAATGCAACTAACCACATAAAAAGGAGAAATTCAATTAAAACTCACCTAACAAAATGAAAGGCCTAACTCATTTGAGCTGATGATTGTTTACACAACATTACTAGTCTCTAGATCTGACCTAATATTAAGTAGATTAATGGTTATAGGATGTCAAGTTTTGGGCTAACTAATTCTAATAATGAACTTGTATACCTGATTAAAGCAAAGTTTCCCCCGACCCCATCTCCACCAAGAAAATATATATTGAAAACAGTGTGTGAACTAGAGACTAAAAAAATCACTTGCAGTGATCAAGGGTAAAAATGATCACACTTAAATGAAGTATTAACCTGCTGGAAAAAAGTCACTTCAATCATCATCATCTCAACACTGCTTTTTTTTCATGATAGATCATTGAAACTAAATATTACTATAAGAACCTATAAGAAATATAAGCAGGGAGGAAATCAGAATGGCTGTTAAAGTGATGAAATCAAGAGTAGCAGAATTGCCTTTATATGTTAAAAGATTCAACCTTATATTTATGTCAGAAATATCTCCCTTGTCCCAATGAAAGAAGGTAATGGGGCTTGAGAGAATCTCAGGTAGGATGATTTTTTTTTAAGTAAATCTGTGTAGATGATGCATATTTTTGAGGATTCTGAACTACTGGACATAAATTAAGAGAAAAAAAATACATGAAAAATCATCAAAAGTGTTTCACCAACTAGTAATTGAGATTAATCTTTACAAAGAAAATTTACTATGTCACAGAAGCTGAACTTTGAGAACAGTTTATGATAAAAGTAACTGGCCAATCTAAACTAATCTTTGGAGTGCAAAATATTGGTGGAGTTATAATTGAAACTAATTTCTGTATAATAAAAAGACAAAAGATTGAATAATGTCAAGGAACAAACAAAAAAAAAAGGTAAAAAAAAATGTCAACATTTTCAGGAAAATTGGGGCCTTTTTTGTCCAGTTTTTCCAACTTCAAGTACTTATATGTCAAAATATTGTGGATGAATTTGATAATTTAAAAATCCAAAAACTTATGCCAATCTAAATTTTATAAATATCATTTTTTTTAGCAAAATTCCATTTTATATTTTTTTCATGAGCATTGCTACTTATAAATCTTTTCTAGGATTATATGTAAACAAGTTACACCCAAAAATGTGACAAAATTGAGAATGATATGCATGGCCTCCATGAATTCTAAGTGTCCTCTGATGATTTCATTCAGACTAAAATATTTCAGCAGATTCATTCTACAGCCTGAAAACAACAAAATGGATTCTGTTGTCTGGGGAAAAATATCTTGGAATGTTAGTAATTATTTTCAAAATGATAGATGAAAAAAAAATGCATTATTTCAAATAGATTTATGAACCCTAATTCTATGTCTTTATGTGTCTAATAGGTTAGTTTATTTATAAGATTGACCTGATAACCAAAAAGAAATCTCACAGGCATTCAGTTAAATTAGAGATAAATGATAACTTGGAGCATATTGGATTTATAAATATTTCAATAGGCATAAATTTTCCCTATTCAGTATTAGCACTTAACTGTAAACATGGCTACTTAAAAATGTTCATATGTAGGAGTTTTTTTTCTCAAGTTGTCACTTTTTTTAGTTATTATTCTAATTACATTTTTAAGGTCCTCCTCTACTTGATTTTATCCTCAATAAGCCAAGAGTTTATCGTATCTTTTGTCATTTTTCACATACAGCGGTTTTTTTTGTTTTGTTTTGTATTATATATACATACTTTACAAACTTTCTTTTTCTACATAGCTTAAATGTTTGAAATTTAGTGTATTAAAAAAAATCTTTAAATAAAATTTAAATGCATATACCTTCTTGCTTCAAATTTAGAAAGAGAAAAAATCCCCACTTTGCTATGAAATTGGATTCTATTGGATATTAGATAGGGAAAAACAAAAAATTATAATATCTGACTGACTGGACAAGTGAACTTTTCTTAATGTCAAAGTCTTTTCTTATTTCAATAAAATAAAAAAAAGATTTAATTGCCTGGATAATTTTTGGTTAAATAAAATTAGTTTAGAAAGAACTGAAATTATTCTGAGTGTTTCTTATGAATAAGCATACTAAAAGATGTCAACCAATTAGACACTGGTTGGTATTTGAACTAATAGCAGAATAAATATTAATTAACATTTAATTCAAATAATATTCATGGTTTATTTAAGAGGGTTTTAGAACCAAATGAGTAAATAATCAGGAAGCTTATAGAAATTGTTTATAAAAAACATTGCATTAAATCAAAATTTCTTATTATCTCAAATATTAAAATGTTTTGAATAAACTTGACCTAGAACAGATTTAAACATTCATGAAAATTGAGGGAAAAATCTTGTTACTGATTTATTCTTTCTTTATATTTAGCCATGATTTAGTATTCAATAGGAAGAAAACCTCATGAGATAAAACTGGTTTATGTCAACATGCTTTGAATAAAGAAAACACTTTGCCTTTGGTTACTAATAGTATTAAAGCTATTCCATTACATTTAAGATATTTCTATTATTTAAATATCAGTAGGTTTGTTTATACTTAGAGTGTACATAACATTTCTTGTGGAATGAGAACAATCTAAGCTCCCCATGGATTGAATGAAGGCATGTGATTATACAAGATGAGGATCTTAGTTTGAGTACATCAGTATTATATTTTTTCCTGTATGCTTATAATATGCCTTTGTATTCTTTTCTTAAATTGGAAAGCTGCACTGTAGAATTTGTAATAGTCTTGATAGTAATACTAATGATCATATATATCCAACTCTTCTAAAAATTGTATGTATGTAAAAACACATAATCTGATTTACATTGTTATGAATATAAGTCATAGAATAAATGTTCAAGTTTTATATTATTGCACACATTTCTTTTGTCTTTCCATCTGTCATACATAAAACATCAGTTTAATATGATACACCATTTGAAAGATTTTGAATTTTATAAAAGTAGAGATAAGAAATTATTGATAAGAGACAAGGTAATTTGTCTAAAGTGTATACATATTTATTTCACATTTCAACCTGTTTATTCACAGTCTTCCATCAGGTGAAGGTATTCTGAGCTAAGTCTAGTTGCTGCTTCTTCAGTTTAAAATCCACTGTCTCATTGATATGATACTTATTTGTTGATACTTTTCTCACCCGGTTTCGACTGGGGGTCCGGCGAGCTTCGGCCGCTGGACCGGTGATGTTATAATAATAGCGTCGATCCCAGAGGGCCATCCCTCCAGGCAATACCTGCCCCCTTTGGGGACAGGGCTGGGTTTATTGCCCAGTGCCTGAGGCGCCCCCTTGAGGGGGAATGCCGATGGGATCGACGCAATTTTTGTTCTTTCCCACCCATGAGCTTCGGTTTGTGGTTGGGCCCACGTTAAAACGAGGCCTTGTGCCCAGTCCATACAAGTGGGGTATGAGACAAATATCCTTATTTGTTGACTTCTTCAGTCCCACCAAGTACTAGTGGCAACTGGAAAAATGCTGAGGAGGAAGAAGAACACAGTAAAAGAAAATCTTTAAAAATAATATTTTTTTAAAGTCATTGGAAATTTATCATTTTCCTTTTTGCTTTTAAACCCCCCCCCCCTTTTCCCATTTTTAAATCATAGAAAACTTAACTGAAAAAGAAAAGCTATAACTTTAATGTAAATTATGCACATTTTAATTATTTGCATATAGTCAAACACTGATAATTAGTTAATTAAATAATTGTGTTAGATTATTTTTCTTTCTTTGACCCCCACAGTAGAAAGACATACAAAGAAAATCTCTTGTGCACTAAGTATTCCCATTTTTGGAGTGAATACAAATTCTATGAGGTGAATGAATATTCTGTTTAGCAGGACAGAAGTCATCATTTGAACATGAAATGTCTGTTACCTAAATTTTTGCTTAAGATCAGCTTTTAGTTATAATAGTTATATATAACTTATATAAAAGATTTAAAGAAATTTTTTTTTTTTTCAGTAAGAACTGATAATTAACTGTCCATTATGTAAATTTTGGTTGTAGGCGGTGAAAAAAAAAAGTGAAAAAAATCCAACTGTTAATGAGAACAATACGATTATTTTCAAAATTTTTATACAATATGTTAGTGTAACATTTGTATTACATTTGAGTTGCATTAAGTGTCAGTAATTTTCAGGTTTTATGAAAAAGGTTAAAAATTAATTTATATCAATGTATGATAGAAATTAATTTTTAACCTGCTTTATAAAAATTGCTGACATTTAATACAAAAGTATTATTAATTTTATTTTAATGTTAAGGTTATTTGTTTAAAGAATGAATGGCATTTTTGCCACATCAACATTTACATTGTTCATACATTAAGAAACATTCTCTTTATATTGAGACATTTTCTTTGGTAGGAGGAGGAGGAGGAATGTCATAAAAATATGGCAGTTAACATAGACTTATGATACTTTTCTAATTCATCTTCAAAGAAAAAGATATCTATAATCATTAACACAAAGTAGTTTTACAGTTATATAAAATAGATATACAAAATCAGTATATATTTGTAATTATAGTTTTATGGGATAAGATTTTTCTTAATACAGTTTCATATTTTTAGTGTTGACAAACATGTGAAATTTTTATTTTCTACACAGAAAAATTGAAGGATGCATCATTAATTGCATTTACAGTTGAGAATTAATATGAAAAGAAAAATTGTTTTAACTTTAACAAGTGATTGATTGCACTACTTTGTGAGTAGTTTATATTATACAAACATGCAAATATTCAAAGGGAAAATTAATTTTTAATAGTGTTGTCAATAAAGAAAAAAAATGTAAAGATTACATATAAGGTAATTATTTGTGTGTATGTGTGTGTATATGTACACACACACACACACACACACATACTTTTACAACACTTTCTTTTGTGGAGGTGTGTTTAATAGTTATTATTGTAGGAAATAGATTCAAATAATCCTTGACAAATACTGTCTGCATTTCAAATAATGCTAATATCCTTGAGAAAGACATTCATTCAACTATACTTCCTTCAGCTATGAGTAAATAGTAAGGCAGACTGGGCTCTTTAACCTTAGTTAGGCAACCAATATAGGAGAAGGAAAACTCCTAATTCAAATCTGTTAAACTCTGCTTAAGAAATTAACCCTGTGTCACATCCTACTCATGTGGAGGGGTTGGTAAATATACACACTAGTTTCTCCCTTTTCATTACATGGTGTATTATCTTTTTTTTCAATTTCTCAATTTCCAACTTAATTTTCTTCCTATGTTTTTCTTTCTTTTTTGCACTCAATTGACCTGAAGAAAGGATTTCTATTTACTCATACATCTGTTCTCAACTCATCAACATAATTGATTCCAAACTCTCATAGAAAAGCAGATTTTTTTTCTTTCAATTCTTCTTATGCATTTTTTTTTCAATTGTTCTGTGAAAGGTTAACATTGAAAAATGTAAAAACTTTACAAAAATAAAGTTTTGTTGAATAAGGAATAAAAGTAGTATCACTATTCTATCAAGTCTATGCATGAGAACTAAGAAGGTTACTACAAAACTATTGACAAACATTACTTTTTAAGTGTATAAACACCTACATTATCCTCTTTGAAAAAGTTTTGGGTATTGAAAAATGATTTATAACTAAGATTACTGCCAACTATTTCATTCTGGTATAATCAGTAAAAATGTTTACTTCATTTCATCAAAGATGGGGTCATATAAGATTCAATTTCAAGTGTAAGACCTAAAAATACACTGTATATGTTTTATCAGTAAGTGTTATTCCTAACATTAAAAAAAACAAAACATTTAAATATGGATTTAAACATGTGGATATGTGTGCACAATAAATTAAAATAAATAAACAAAATATTTGTTAGCAAATAAATATAAGATTTTGTCAAAGTAATTGCAATTGTTTATTAGCAGAGATTTAATAGTTCTGATAGTTTTGACTACTTTCTAAAGAAACTGACTTTTTTCACCACTGTCCTGAAACAATTTTAAATTAACCTGAAATAAAAATGTTTTGTTTTTTTTGTTTGTTGCTAGTAGCATATTAAACACCATTAAAAAGTGTAGGAAATAAATATTTATTTTGGTCTATTTAATCTTGAAATTATGGTAAAAGAAAAATAAATTAAGTTCACTTATTTAGTGTGAAACCATTTTCTTTCATTAGATCTATTGATGTTCATAGTACATAATTTAGACAAATTATGAATAGAAATGGTGCTAATGTATCTCCTTTCAAAATGTCATATAGACACAAACAAAAATACTGTTTATAAGAAAAGTCATATGAGGTAAACAGGCAGAATTATGACATGCTTACTTTACTGAATAAAAATTAATTAAATGGTAGCAAATCATTTTAATAACAATTTGAAAGATAAATTTCAGATATGAATATATTTGGACAACTTTCCCAATAAATGCAGTAAAAAAAATAAAATAAAAAAAACTTCAAATAAAAAATAATAACACTAGGTACTCTAAACTGGCTTGTTAAAAATGTGAAATTTGCTAAAATTTTAACTAACAATATCTCATCTCTTTTTAAGATTATATTTATAAAATTAGCATGCAAATAAAATTTAATCTTCCCTCTTTATAATATCAGTTTTTATTGCAGTCTTCTTAAAAGTATGTCACTATGGATTTTTTTTCTTTTCCTTTTTTCAAATGAGGAATTTTTGGTAATATTTTTTGAAAACCATTGCACATCTCAATGTTAATTCATATATTTGAAAAAAGATGGCTCTTCAAAGTGGTTGGCTTAATATAGAATTTAAAGTTAATTTTCATTAAAAAATTCCAAAGAAATTCAATTCCTGAAATTATAAAATTCATACCTTTGTGGAGAGCATAGTTTCATCTTTGATAAACAATGGGTGTAATATTAATACTATGAAACAACTCTACATACAAACGTATAAAAACGTATTCCCCATTAAATGTTGAAATCAGTGCACTGAAATTTGAACTCTCGCCAACAAGCTACATTGGTTCCACAATGGACATTTCACAGTTTCCACCTGAGTTTAAATCTCTATTTTCTTATATTTGTCCTAAATGTGAATAAAAATACTTATTTATTGTATTTTATTCAAACTGTTTACTACTATTTTACTTACTAACTATTACTACTACAGTACTTGCATAATAGCTAATCAGCATACTTATGTATTTCTTTGAAATAAACTTTATATACATTTCATTCTTTTACTTTTGCATATTTATTAATGGGGGGGGGCAAATGTACTGAATTTCCATTTTGGTAAAATTACATTCTTCATATTATTTGTTTTGTGGCTGAAATTTTATGATCTCTTTTAATTCTCAAGATTTGAGCACAAAATCAAACATTTCTTTATATATTTATTTTTAATTAAACTAGATAAATCTTTGTAAAAAGATGTCGTAAAACAACGTACATTGCAAACTTTAGAAATAATGGCAACACTTTTTCTTCTTTTTTTTTTTAAATTTAGTAATTTCCAGTAACTAAATCAAAAATATATTTACATTTTTTTTTTCTTTTTAATTATATACATTTTAAAATATTTTTCAATTTAATTATTTTGCATCTCCACATTATCTTACTACCCTTGGCATGGATTGAAACTCCGACACCTGGCAACTGACTTGGTAAACATTCACAAGGTTATTAACCATCTTGCCAAAAGCAACCTTGAGCACCTTTTTGATTTCCGTGCATCTAACATACATGGGCATGCCTACAAAGTCGGAAAACAGTACCGGTTCCCATGACTTTCGGAAATATTTTTTCATGCAGAGCTGCTGAAGCATGGAACAAACTTGCATCAGTTGTTAGCTGCTGAAACACTGCATCCTTCAAAACCTCCATGCTTCCTGTAATTCGACAACACTATACCTGATATTCCCCATCCACACACAGCTATATGCTGTTCATTTCCCTGACATTAGTATATTATTCTATGTACTATAAATGCACTTTTGAGGAGTTATAGTGCACCCAAGCACTGTACACAGTAATTTCATTATTATTATTATAAAAATAAAAAGACGTAAAAAGAGATTTTTCAGTTGAACTGTTGTTAATGTTCACCCAGATTATGTGTGTGTGTGTGTGTGTGTGTGTGGTGGTTTGGCAATTTTGTTTTGGGCATTGATTTCGTTTTGTTTTTCTCCTTGATACCACAGTTCAGTTTTGGTTTTTAATTTAGTATTTTTTCTTCTTAAGAAAAACATTCATTCTCTTATGTGTTGATTATTAGGTATGTGCAATTTTACTCAAGGGAGGTAATGAATTTTAAATGTTTTGAATTATCAGGGAATTATCCAATTTTAATGAAATTTTCAGCACTTTATTCCTTAATGACTTAATTTCATAATGAATAGGTTATTCTATAAAAAAAAAAACTTGAAAAAAAAAAAAAAATTAAAATCGTCTGGGTGGGGTTCAACATTTGCTCATTTGATTTAAAAAAAAAAAAAAAAAAAAAAAAAAAAAAAAAAATCCATTCCCTAATTTTTACATTTCTAGAAAGATAAATCCAGAAGACTGCATCATAAAATTTTTTTGAATTCAAAAATTAACATTTATGTTTTTGCAACAATCTATGTGCCTACATAAAAGTTTTTTTTTTTTGGTATATTGAAAAGAAAAAATGAGTTTAGGATACACTGCCACCATTAGTTTTTCTACTTTTAATATAAAAACTTATGCCAGTACCCAGCCCTGTCAGCTGATGCTTTAGAATACACCCCTGCAAATGTGCAAAACAAAAACTAACAAAAAATAATACTTAGCCATTTTTAATCTAGAGTAAACATTTATTTAGAATAAAAAGCTTTTCTGAAAATTTTATTAAAATCGGATTATTAGTTGACTTTTGTTGATTTTTTGAAGAATTTCCTGTGATTAAAAAATAATAATTAAAAATACAGCAATTCTTTTCTTGTATGCCAGTCAATTGTTATTACAGTTTTGCAAATAAATTTCTTCTAAACAAGGAAAATAAACGAGTTATTTTTTGCTTACCCTAAATAATTTGTTTTTATCTAGTGAATATACCTAAAATTAAATATCAAAAACAATTAAAAGCTTTTAATCTCTTCCTCTTACAATGATATAAATGTTGATAGAATTTAATTTTATTAAACTCTGAAAGTCTTTTTCAACAGTTTCTTTGGATATGGTCACTTGTAGTGATAGCACTAAACAGAATGGTTTCGGTTTCATAAAAAAATTCAATACGGTTTCACAGTGTTAAACTGTACATCTCTATTGAGCATACATGTAACATACTAATATGTTCAGTTACACTATTTGAAACATTATCTAACAATATTATACACTGATCAATTAGAAAAGTAAAATGAAAGGAGTTCCTACTCAATCATTATTTATAGCAGATGTAAATAAACAGGTTACTTTTTTTTAATACACACAAAAAAATCTAATCATCAACATAAGCTAGATATATTTAATAATGAATGTTATTTTCTTAAACAAAAATAAACAATGATGAGATTTACAAACAGAACATACATAATATATGTAAAAATCTAAATTTAATATATAAATTAAACATTATTAACTAGTATAATTAGTTATTCTAAATTATAATGAATCAATTATTTAAATTTTATACTAAAAACACTTTTAAATAATGAATGATTTTCAAACATCTATTATAAATACATCAAAGTTTGTTTATAAATGCTTACAGATCACTTTTGCTTTCCACTATTTAAATCAAAATCTTAACAATATTCTTTTTAAGAATTTTACCTAATTGAAATGATTGAATAATGATAATTGTTCTTAAAAATACCAATGCTTTATTTAATACATGTTGAAACAGTTTAATGATTAGTTGTATAATAATACCAATACTTATTATTGCCAATAGAACAAGGACAAGAATTAAAAACAAACTTTACTTTATCTAGTATATGGGATACAAGGTTCTGTCTTTCTAGTTTAAGGAAATCGGGATTTTGAAAAAAGAATATCAAATTATACATTGGTATGCAAAGCTTCTAGGAAAGAAAATTGTAGCTTGTCAAGAGAAAACAAGATTTTCTGTTAATGTATGAATATATTGACATAAATATCTGATAAATGAGTCTAGGTATGTCTGGAAACAAAACTGCTTTCTTCCTTACAGGTTTCACACATTCTCTTCTAGAGTCTCTGTCACAGTTGATGACACTCAATAACTATATACTTATATTTTGACTATCTATATCAGTTTAAGTCTATTAAATTGTCACAACTATACTACATCTTCATAATTATTTAATAAACATAAATTAAAACACATCCGATCTATCAACATTAATAATACTGGCCCAATACAAACATTATCAATTTTCATGTCTACTAGAATGTTTATCAATGGATTTTTAAAAAGTTTGTTTCCATTGGTCATACTACTACTACACTTTCTCATAGAATAACATTTATCTGATGAAAGTATAATTCATATGCACATTAATCAATATATCAACAACAAAAAGAATTATAATCTTCTTACTAATATAAAGTTTATGATTATAACAAACACTTATTTCATACAACATTAATTACAAACTGATTTCAGATACTTAAGACACTCAATAAAATATGCACTAATAGAGTAATTTTAAACCAGGGAAATGGTGTTTTTAACATCTTTAATAACTAATAAACATACCAACCAAAACAATATTACTTTTTACAGTTGTACACCAAGTCACCATTCAAAAATGACAACATTCCTCAAGTGAAAAGTTTCATGAAAACATTAACACCAATAGTTTTCCCTGATTTTTCCAATTAATAATCAAAAATATAAATTCAGAATCATAACCCTCCAAATGAGAAATGCTGAGATGAAAATTATTCAACATTAGTTTTCTCCTGATGAAAAATAAAATCTATGATTGAAAGTACTAGAACTGAAAATTATAGACAGATTTTACACTCACTTAACTAGCCACATATTTTGTAAGAAAAAAGAAATTGAATTTTTTTTAAATAGGAAAGAAATCAACACAGTATCCAATGTTGGTTATATTTAACAATACTTGTCTAAAAGAAAAATTACTACCTAAATACACACACACACACTATATATATATATATATATATATATATATATTATACACAAATGCCATTTAATTCTTATACGAAATAGCAAATTTTCTTAAAAAACCAACTAACAGACATTCCTGTAAAAATGAATAAGTTTATTTTATCATCATCATAGCTTGAGAAAGTGAAAATGAAACTAGAGTGTTAAGAACATAGGAGAGATCCTCTTTTATTGTTGTCACAAGTTTGTAGTGACTTTATTTTTACATTATATGAAAAGCCAATTTATGATAGAATTTTTAGACCTTCCATTTGTGTAAGTTGTTTATTTCTTATTTTCATGTTTATAGTAAGAAATGTTCAACTTTTCTAGCAAATCATTGGTGACCACTGCTCCAATGGTGGCTGCCTTATTGACTTTGCTTTAATAAATCAATGAACTGTCTCAAGCACACACTTCCAGCATCCAAGACATCTCATGACCTGATTTTCTTTTGACGGGGTTACATTTAACCAAATCTATCATCCTTGTCAAATGCTGCTGGGACTCATACGTCCTTGACTGCTGGGCTGAAACTGGAAATATGAATGGTTTCAATCCTGTTCTAGTCCATGCAAAGATATACCTTTGTTTCAAAGCAAACAAGACTCCTACTTGAGCGTCAAAGTATGATGTTTCAAAGGTTAAATGCAAGGATGTTGTCAATGCTTTCAGAATTCAGCTGTCAAACTGATTTGAACCTCATCAGCCAGATTATACTCTTACAGAAAAGATGTGGCCACCTTTTGAAAGCACCATCAAAAGGCAGTCAAAGGACTGGATTTCAGGATATACAACTTGCTCCATCCCAGCACAAAATCATCTGATACTAGTTGTGAAGTCATCCTCAACCAGCAAAGTCAACCCATCACCTTGACAACCGCATACAACGCTGGAGTGATTACTTTGCCTCACAGCTTAATGCTGACCCACATTAATCTCTGAGGGTATCCCAACTTGTGTCTACGACTGTGACACCCCCCTCCCAATGACAGTTGCTGAAATCTTGCATACTATTCACAGGTTTAAAAATGATAAAACCGCCAAAGATGATCTCTCAGCTGAGATTTTTAAACACTCCTCTGACGTTTTAGCACCTCCTAAACTAAATCATTCTACAGCCATGCTCTTCGTAGACAACCTGCTGACATCATGTGTGAATCCATCAACCCAGTACTACTTCAGGGATGGAAGAAACACCAAGGGGGTCAGCTGAAAACAGTCAAGCAAGATGCCAAGCTGATCTTTGGCCCAGGTCTTTATGGAGTTCAATGAAACTGTGAATGTGTTCAATTGTGTTGGATCACCACACATAGTCTGCCTTTATTTGGGATATGGTGAATTCATTAGATGGAGCCAGCTCAACTGACCCAGGGTGAATGACATCACAGATCATAATGAAAATAAAAATGACAACTATGGCAATAAGAATTACCAAAGGATATCATTAAATACTAGAAAAGTTTTATAATAAATCTATTGTAGATTCTTAATTATAATTCACTTCACTGCAGTACACAATATCAATAGATTACTTTTTAAACTATATTATTATTTGTAATTTTTTAAAGCTTTTTTGT
>CM042166.1:62488384-62681579 GCA_023376005.1 Doryteuthis pealeii
TTCATTATGTGCAACTAACTTATCATAATCTTAGACATACCAAGTCCAAAAAAAAGTAAAAACAGGTGAATTACAAAAAGGAGAAACTAAGTACTTGTCATAATTTGCTACCAACTAATAGTGGCTGCTTAATCTACTTGCTGCTTATAAAAAATATACCTGGGTTATAAATAAAATGCTTGATAGACTTAAAAATAAATAGAAGAAAAAATGACAGTTGTTTGTTACTGTATGTTTATCTTCTCTATTAAAAATAATCATAAAAAAAAAATCTCATAATTGTTTGGTTTAAATTCGTTGGAAATACACTAAATAGTAAATATCATGGGTACACCACTGATATTCCAGCATTTGTTCCAATCCAAAGAAAATTATAAAGTCAAATGTGATTCCTGTGAAAAACTAATAAAGTATGTGTTTCCATACTTTGGATGAAAACATGTCTAATGAACACAAATATATTTGGTAAATAAAACTTGAAAACAATGAGGGGAAACTACAGCAATATACAGATTATTGATAAATCAACCAATTATTCTTTTAGAAATTACTTTCTTGTACAGGTTGTTGTTTCTTGAATATATTCTTTTAAACATTTCTATCATCTTTTAAGTTTCTCTAAAAGGAATTCCAAAAGTCAACTCACTATTTTAAGTTTTTCCTCCAAATTTTATTTAATAAAAAAGAAAATGTCTCACTTTCATAAAGATGTTTGAAATTTAATGATAATAAACGCACTAACATATTAATGCAATTCACTTCTCTTGTTTGTTAATATTGATTATCTATAATTATGCTATTTAAAATTATATCTTAACGTTTTGTTTTGAAATTGTCTCATGAAATCAGCTCCATTCCAAGATTTGTTTGGACAATTGAACACAGTGTGTTGCTAATGTTGTTACCATAATGTATTGGCTGATTCATTTTACAGCTTTATTCAGGTGTATAATCCTTAAGTAAAGAGAAGGATCTTTTTAGCAGATCAAGATGATCAACAGAAAATGGTATGTAATATACCAACTAGTGTGGTTTATTGCCAGCAACAGGAGACACACAGACAATATCATCCACTACCACCACCACCCATGTAACCGATTTACATGATAGTCTTCTCTAAATTCCTTTCCTGCTGAACAAAGAAAATAACACTAAAAGAAGGCTGTAGAATGACTTAGTCAAAACATTGTGGTAAGAATATCAACAAAACAAAAGAATGAGTTCAATTGTCCAAACAAGTTTTGGAATGTTAATGACACTTATCAAAATTATAGACAATATGAAAAAGCTATTGTTGTACAATTAGCATTAAAAATTAAAATATAATTGAAACCAAATCAAAATGACAAGACTGCTTCCACAATTCATGAATTGTTATTAAATAGTAACTTTCTTGGGAAAATAGAATGTTAGTTATACACAGATTATCCTTGGAATTCTGTCTTTTTGATTTAAAATATACTTCAATTGATTTATTTTTAATACACAACTTAGATTATCAAAAAAATCTAAGTACAAAGATAATATATCTATTCAATCATTAAAGTAACCAACATCCACCTGCTCAATATTGATTGTATGAAGATTTGAGATGACCAAAAGTAAAACCATGAGGACTGATCAATTTTTGGAACACTGTTTTTGAGACAGTATCCAATGTCCACACAACTGATGAATGCAAGTCTGCTGGTCGACCAACACTGGTGTCTATGTGTAGGAATCCATAGGAGAATGTTGCTAATGCGTTTGTCCCTGCTTCTCTAACAGGGCCTAACATGTCTTGTTCATCTTACTCGGATAGTTTGAGATGGAGGGGGGGGTAAAGTGGCCGTATAGCTGCTGTTTTGTGGGGTGCTGTTTCCAGGATATGTTCAAGACTGCATGCAGCATCCTTGTGTAGTTCCCATCTAGCTTTTTCTCTAAGCTAGTTAGTCTAGGTGGTACAACCATACAATAGTACTAACACTGCAACAGCTTGGGAGAATTCCATATTGTTGATAACCTATCAACAGCAGACCATGCTTTTTCTCTGCAGATGTTATCACTTTCAGTAGATGAGATATTGCTATGGCTGGCGATTTAATATTTAAAACAAATTGAATTGTTTTATTTGAGTTCTCGTAGAGGCCAATACTTCTTGCTGTCTGCTCCAGGTTATGCAGCAGATTCATCTTCAGCAGGTATATTTGCAAGAAGCACTAGATCATCTGTATAGTCTTCATCCATATTAGTTTCTGCAGGATATCATTTGCTTCTTGTACCACCCCTTTTTTAATTTCTTTTTTCTAAGTATGAAACCATTTTCTTTCCATACTTGTAAAAAGGCTAAAAAAAAGAAAAGATGAAACCCACACCAGGAAAGTATTCAGAGAGTTACATGGAGTCAGGTATCTTTTGTAGGATTTAAGTTATAAATAAAAGAAACAAATGCCAGAGACAAAATATTCGAGATCTTAGCTTGATTTCCTGATAAACTAGTTTGCTGGGTTTTTTTTAATGATGCAACTAAAGAATTGCTTTAGTGTGTTTCAAACCAATGAAGTAATATTTAATGATCAATATGCATTTTAATATGAGATACTAATTGAAAATGATACTTTTCTTATTTATACTGAAAAATTTAATGAACATAAGAGTTCTTTTATCATATCTTGCAATGTAGTAATGCTTTATTTATTTTTAATGTGAAAATGACTAAATTGCATTCAAATTTTATTCTCATTTGTTAATGTGATTATTTTATTTCTTAAAAATTATCTTTAGAGCTAAAACAAAGTTATTTCCATAATTTGCTTCTAATCTGATTTATTTGTTATATTTCATGATAATAATTCTATTATGTTCATCATAATAAATATTACATAGAAAATAAATCACATAACAGACAAGCTTCCTTTACTGATGATATAGAAACCTCAGATATAAACATTGAATAGTTAAAGTATCTTCATATTATATTGTACTCATAAAATACAAAAGATTATATTGATTTTCTATTGATAGATTAGTTTATCTGAATACAATGGAAGTAACAGCTCAGCAAAACAGTAATTACTGATTTGGCAATGACCAATACACAAACAAAAAAAACAATCATCATCATCTACTCAAAAGAAATTCTGATAAGACATAGGTGACTGGAAGAAAAAAGAAAAACAAGCACCATGCTTGTTATTCATTGGCATTAGGAGCGTTTAGTTTTTATCAAATTCATTCTAAAAAAAAAAAACTATCAGATTTATAGGCATTCTGAAAAATTCTTGTCAAAATTAGTATATTTTTATTTACTGATTTTAACATTAAAGAAGCCAGAAAAAAAAAACATGCTATCCATATATTTAGCCGGTAGTTCAACACATATTAGTTGGGCCTAAGAACTTTCCAGAATCCCTTCATAAAAATAAAACCCCAAGGAAAAAAAGGATGAAAAAGATACTTTGAATAATTAGGTGTTTTAAAAATGGTTTGCAAAGTTTCCTGCTGGACCAGTACAATGCTAGATGGTCAGATAGAGGTTGATAACAATCAAATTATATTACTTGATAATAATCTACATTTTATGACATGGAGGAAAATAGTCAAGATATCCAAATTAAGTGTTGAAAATCACTTGTACTAACAGTTTTGTTAGTCATTTTCTATATAAAACTAAACTTAGACTGTATGTCTGTGTGTAATTCATAACACTTATGTAATTAAAATGATTAAAAAAACAAATTGCAATGGTATTGTCTGAATTTTTTAGATGAGGCTTGATAATTTGTATTATTTAGATTTTTTAAACGGTTGTCCTCATCTTTATTATCATATACATAACATTTGGTCAATGGTCAATGGCCTTCTTCAGGTATTTCTTGTCATTATCATTTTTGTCTGGAGGGAGAGTAGTTGGATGCATATCTTGCCCAAGGATATTAGCACTAAGTTAAAAACTGCAATATAAATATTATAATCATAGGGTTCTTGTTATATAGTAATTGTTAACAGGCTAATGATAAAAAAAATTATTTTATTGCTAATGAGTTTAATCCTCACTGGGTGTCTCATAAAAATTAATTCTGTTTGGTAGTTGAAAGAGTTGCATATTATCTCCAGCATCTATGTCTAAGCCAAAATAAGAACTAAGATTTTTAAAGCATGTAGGCTCTTCATACATGGAACACTGATGCAACACAATCTTCCTTTCTAAGCCAAAGTAAGGCAGACTTAGTAAATACTAAAATATTAAAAGTTTTTGAATGCCATGACAATCATTCATTAGGCTCCCCACATTATTTTCCTGTTTACTTTTGTTCAATCTCAGCTTTCATTTCTAGTCAACATAGAATGAATGAGAAAACAAGCTACTGGGATCATATTTCAAGAAATTCTAACCCAGCCATACATAATACCTTCAGAAGGGACAGCATATTGTGTGATGTACTTTGGGTTTAGTATAATCACAACAACAAAAGAAATCCAGTGCTTTAGTATATTATGGTTGGTATATTTAGAAATCAAAATATAAATCTCTGAAAACTAAAGATTTTCAACACAATCATAATCCAAGAAAAAAAGAAATGTTATCCAAAATTACTCTTACAAGATCTCCCTAAGTTTTTTAATGGGTTATCAAAATCAATATCATTTTCCGAGTAAATTTTAGAAGATCCAGCCAAATTCATAGTTGCAGTATAATAATAAAATTCAAACAAAGTACTGATGCTAGCTTTAAGTTTTTGTTTTGGAAATATACATATGGTTATCATAAAAATTAAAATGATTCTGCAATACATGAAAGATCTATGTAGGATAAGGATACAAATTATTTTACTATTGAAATTATTTTAATTGTTGCTGAAAATATTCTACACTTGTTACATTGTAGGAGGTATTTACCCTACCCATTTGCCATGGGTAGGATGTGACACAAGGTTGCAAGAATGGGGCATTCAGTGAAGCTCAAATTGGCTATTCAGTAGCAATAGATCTGCAAGACTAGCTTGTTAACAATTGCACTACAATGGGACACCCTTTGTTATGTTACAGTAAATTTGGTTTTGTAAATATCAAAACAACTATGCCAACAATTTTAGAGACCTTGAAGGAAAATCTCTAAGTGACTTCAACCCATGAAATTTTAATAATTCATTTCCTCCAGGAAATAAAGTTCCATGCAAATAAACATATAATAAAACCTCATTAAATTGGGGGGGGGGGACAGTTATATTGTTAAACTGTTTTAATTAGCACCAAGGCCAAACTGTCAATGAATTTTCTATTACCATAATACTTAAAAACATTCACATTTTGTCTTTAGAATTTCCTGTGAGATTTCTACAATTGCAGTTTTGATAACTAAAATTAAGGCATGATTTAAAAAAATTACATACATGTATGTATACAGATGCAGTTAGCTGTAAAAATGTCCATCCATTGTGAAAAACTAACAAAATCCCATGCTCTTTACAAATCTCAAATGAGTAGTTTTGTATTCAATAAGCCATTTTACAATAAAACTTTCCAGAAATAGAACCAGCCCAGAATTATTCCTGAATAATATTGGCTGTAGGTTTGGGGATTTTTTTCTATTAGAAGGTAACATTTTACATTCTAATCCAAGAGATTTATTACTCAACCTCTCCACCACAAACAGAATGTGAGACAAGGTCAATTTTTAAGTAGAAAACTATCTACTATTTTCAGGGGAGATAAGATGGATTCAAGTCTTTTTTCCAAGGGCAATGAGTGCAAAGTGAAATGCAAACAGCTATGTCAAATCATTTAGAAAAAAAAAAAAGAAAAATTGTCACATATACCCCTCAATTTTTCTGAAATTTTTTCCAGGTGTGAACTATGTTAAAGTAAGACAATCCCCAAAATTTGAGCTTCTATTTCCAAAGATTGGCAGAGTTACGTCAATTTTAGCTCTACAAATTGGGGGGGGGGGTACTTGAAAAATCGCAACATGACATTGCACCACCAAAATCAGCAATTGCTACTAGAAGATTCTACAAGATTTCTGATAAGGATTTCATTAAAATAGTTGCAACATTTACAAGTTTCCAATCAAGGATACACACAGAATTTGCAAGGTAGGTCTAAGATCTATTTAATCTTTTTATTATGTATATAACTTATCTCACTAAGAAGACAGATTTTCTGTTTATACCTAGTAAATTGTCTTGGTTTAAATCATTTTCCCTTTTTTTGGGGTTTTTTTTTTTGCTGTTTATACTAGTAAAACAAAAAAAAAAACGTTTTTAACGTATCTCAAAAGAGAAAGAAAGAGAAAGAAAAGGGATTTTTTATTATTATTATTATGAGACCTACATTTAAAAATGTTAAGACGTCCTACTGCCCACCTTATCACCTTATTTATATATACAAAATGTGTCAAGATTTTTTGTACTTTTTTTTTCTTCATTTCTATCTTGGTAAATACAGCTTCAATCTTGATACTTTTTTGACACACCTTGTATATATGTTTGTGTGTTCCATCATTGAATTCTTTCTGAAGATGTAAATTAATTTTTGGAGACAGGAAAAATTATGAAGATAAAGATACTTAGCCTTTAAGTTAGAGTAAAACATTTCTTTTAAGGTAAAAGCTCATCTTTTATTATTGCATATACCAAAAATTTTATCAAAATCAGATTATTAGTTCATTTGTGTTGATATTTTTTTCTGTTAAATAATTTTCTGTGCCCCCCCCCTACCACACACACACACACCTATTAGCAGGTGCAAAAACAGTACAGATGCAGCATTTTTTTCTGTTTTGTTTTAAATCATTTTCTATTTGTTTTGTTTTTTTGTTGTTTTTTTTTGGGGGGGGGGTGTTGCTTCCAAAATAATGTTATTTGATAGGACACCTAACCAACTGCAGAAATTATGATGTTTCCTGAGTTGTAAGAAAAGGGGAAGTTGTGAAAAAAATACTTCTGAATTATTTAGGTATGGGTGGTTGAAATTCCCGTTTCTAGCTCACCTCCAGGGGCGAAATCCTGGAGGTGAGCTAGAAAAGTCCTCTTGAATCATTGAATAGGATGGTTAAAATTACCTGTATTTCAATTAAAGGGTGGGGAGGAAAATATTTGAAGATTGGATGTGTCAAAAAGTCCTCCTGAATTGCTGAGTAGAATTGAGTTAGAAATCCTCCAAAGACTTTCATTAGGGAAGCAAAGTCAAAGAACTGAGCCAGCAGAACATTCTTTTTTGCATGTGTTGTATTGTAAGAGGTGAGTGATCCCAAACACCCCAGTACACCCCCCACCCTGCCCCATTTATCACTGTTAAGAGTGGTGATTGTACATTTTTTGGTTGTTTTGTTCTCTCCTCTGTGTTTGGTCGGCCTCCTTGTCAGACCTTGGAGATCCTAGGGGTTGGAAAAATTGGCTGCAAGGCCATGAGCATACAGAACTGGCAGGGGGGAAATGACTACAGGAAAGAAACTGGAAAGGAAATGACTGCTGGAAGGAACAGGGATGAGAGGAGATCCCTGAGTGTGTGCCCGGGCACCCGGTGGGGCATTCTGTGTGGGGCTATGGCACACTGAGAAGAGATACATGGTGTCATCTTTTTCATGTTGTATTATAATTTATGAATAAATTACAGAAATGGTTGAGGGAGGTGTGTGACACAATGGTGTGTGTGTGTAGATGCAAACAAAAACAAAATAGAATATATTTGTGTACATGTATATTGATGTAAGTGAAAAATTAAAATAGGGGCCATAGGGATGTGTATGTCTGTGTATGTGTATAGATATGTTAGGTGTAAAATTAAGTTAAAACCCCATATGGGTGCATTATGTGTGTAAGTTGGACATTAAATGCTAATGGTGTATGTATGTATGTATGTATAAGTGTGAGTATGATTTTGAAAGATTACAAAAACTTGTGTGTGTGTGTGTGTCAGTAAGTCAGTCAAGAGAGGTTTATAAAAAATATAAAAATCAAAAAACTGAAAAATAAACATTTCTAAATAAACATTTCTAAAAGTCACAAAAGCCATTAAATGTAAGATTACCTAAAGAAAAGATAAAAGTTGGGTAGTTTTTTGAAACCACTTAAAGATAAATATTTTTAATGACCAGATTTTAAGAGAAACTGGGTTCCAGAAAATTAATAGTTAAAAAATTGGCAAGAAGCAGACTGGAAAAAAAATTAATGTTTATATCTTTAAGAGAAATTTGGAATCATAAATCTAGCCGGCAAAAATTATGGCCCATTTTTGAGAAGTCCAACCAGGGACAGGGTTGGTAGATTTTTGGGTAATTTATGAGGAAGACCGTCCCGGTTTCCTACCTCAAAACTTGCTACCAGTGACTGCTGAAAAAACAACCCCAGCTACGATTGAAGTCCGTAGCCGAAGCAGTTGTTTTGTTTCATTTTATTATCTTTATTAAGGCATATTGGAAAATAGTTTGTATCTTTTTCTGAAAAGCGGATAAATAGATAGGAACAGAGATAGATGGATAGGTAGATATAAACAAAGTAACATAGGTAAGAACAAAGATAGATAGTTTTGAATAGACTGATATATAGATAAATAGATAGATAGATTAAAATATAAAAGAACATCTAAGATTTTATTTTATTCATGTTTGTTTAATGTCTTGTTTTTAGTTTAAATAAACAAGAATATCTAAATATTTTGATTTTTTTTACTTGTAACTGATTGTTGGAAATAAATATTAAAATAAAATGAAAATACCGAAAAAAATAAACGTTTTGGATTTTTTATATGTAATTGAATGTCGAAAAAAAAAAAAAAACACCCCAAGTTGGTTGTTTTCTTTCAAGTGACACTGCTTCGGCTATGGACTATTATCGTAGCTGGGTTGGTTTTCAGCAGTCTCCAATAGTCACTGTTATATATTTAAATTAATATTATATATGTGTATACATGCAGTATAAAAATGAAAATGTTGAATAATCTTGTGGTTACCTTAAAAAATTAAAAAATCTTGACATTCCTACTTTTTATTCCCCTAATAATGGGTTCTAGCATGGAGATACATAAAATTTAAGACCAGAATCAGAAAGAACAGAATTTTACATAAGAATGCAAAGTTTTTTCAAAAATAAAGAAATGGTGAAGAAAATACTGAATTTCTTGTTTTGAAATGGTCCATGAGTTGACAGATTTTTTTATCAAAATCATCTCCACTTTTTTACCCAAATTTCAGGGCTTTAAATTCTCATAACTTTTGAACCGCTAGGGATATTTGTATAATTCAAACAGTTTTGAACTCCATTTACAAAGCTCTATATAACTAACTTGATTAAATAACAATAACCTCAAATAAAAAAAATCAACTGGGAATGTTACTTGTAGACCTATTTCTAGTTTGTGCCTTTCAAACCAGCCAGCACAGAAGTACTACAACATAGGGGTCAACATCATTGTGTAATGAGGGCGCACAACCTGCAGAAGTGGATATTCCCACACTCTGAGCAAAAACCTAATTATCTTTTTGGTACAAATAATGTTCAATATATGTAAAATGATAATAAAAAAATTGTGTCATAGATGCAGTGCCCAGAGCTCGACATTAACATCGTCCCGGGGACGATAAAAATTACATCCGGGACAATCAATACATCATCCGGGACAGTTTGCTGGGGACGTAAAGATTTTTCCTAAAAGTTAGTACTACATTCCAATATTGACCATCCAGTGATCGAATGCTGACCTAAAAAAACAGTCTAGTTCTAAACTTAAAATTACTAATGGCAACAACACTGAAGAAATAGACAGTCACACAGTATATATTTTTATGATTGGAAAATGTCCGTATAAAGATGGAAATAGAATAAATTTTAGTTTATAAAATGTTTATTTTATTATTCTTGATCATAAATAAATGTTTCTGTCAACTGCTTCAGCTTTTCTTAATGTTTTATTACATGTTATTATGCTACTGATGACTGACAAGTATAGATGATGCTAATGAATTAAACAAAAATATTTTCAGGACAGTCCAAAGCCCATTCGGGGCGGTCCAAAAAAACAAAATCATTATAACATTTTTGGATTCCTTTCTAAACCAATTTTTAGGAGTAGGGAAGCTCTAGAACTCATTTTACAGACAAAATTAGATTACAAAAAGTAGTGATTTTTCACCACCACCAGCACCACTGTCTCAAATTTGGAGAGCTAAAAATGTATGTAACTTGGCCAATTTTTGGAATTAGAAGCTCAAATTGTGAGGATTGTCTTACTTTAATATAGTCCACACGGGCAAAATTTAAGAAAAATTGAAAGGTATGGTGAAGTGGCCGACATGGAATTACAGAATTGGCTTAAGAAATAGGTAATTTAAAGCACAGTCCATTGTTCTTTGCATAGTTATAAACACTGTTTATGTAAACAGTGAAAAAGTAACATTTATCATCAGAAATTGTTTTTTACTCTCTAGTTTTTTTTAATAATGCTCAATTTTATTTGATTTTATCTTAGCCCAATACTTTTTACCACATTTATTCTGTGTCAGTGATGTGCACATTTTGAAAATCCCAGTTTCACCTGAATGTGCTTTTTTTTTTCATATATATATATATATAATATATATATATATATATATATATATAAAACAAATAACTATTTGAAGCCAGTTTTATGCAGTATCTCTGAAAATTGAACTATTGTATAATTTCAATATAAGCCATTGAGTTTGCAGCTCTCAGAATTAAAGTGAATTAGAAACAGCATGTTGAGCAACTTTTGTTTGTTCATGTTTGTTTTAATACTTAGACTTTTGGGACTGTGTTGTAATCTTATTTCACTTTCAAATAACTATTTTTGCTAAATTCTAAGGTAAATTGAAAGCTTTGACAATTGTTTTTTTTATATACTTTCCTTTGTCTATAATTGAAAAGATGTCTCAATATAGCAAACTTTGTTCAGATTTGGTTTGAATTCTTTGTTTAATGACATATCAACCTACATCACAAAACCATCTTTGTAGAAGAACAGTAGTAGTACTTTTTGACCCATAACGGGGGATGAGAGTACCTTTCCCAATCATATTAGTCCAAAAGTGAATGTAATAGCACGACTGGAGTTTGAACTCGCTTCCTTTGGTAATCAACAAGAATGGAGAGAACAAAATCCATGCTAAAATAAACATACAACCTCCATAATCAGTCAGTAATATTACTTCTGCAGGTCACTGAAATAATAGATTCAACGAAAAGAGAGTATTATATGCACTATACAAGTGTGTAGCACTGGAAACCATAGGTAGCAGTATGGTGGATGTAAAGCAAGCAGATAAATCCAAAGTGGGTCAATGCTGGGTGAATGAATCTCATAGATCAACAGCCAAGATCAAACAGTTCAGTCAGGAACCTACTGCTACTCATCTTTAAAGGTGGCTTCTATTTATGAGTTAACAAACCAGCCAACAAAGATAGACATGACCATAAACCGAACCAAACATACAAGCCATATCACCCTTCACGCGGCTCAACAAGGTGTACGTTCTGCAGAGGCTATAGCTCTGGCCCCAATCTCCAAAAAATCAGCTAACAAACCCAACATGACCAAACTCCCAAACCACATAACCCTTCATGCAGCTCAACAAGGGGCACATTTTGCTGAGGTTAGAGCTCTGGTCCCAGTGTTTGAAAAGTCAGCTACAGAGCGTAAACATAAAACAAACCTATACAAAGTACTTATATTGGGTTTTGTTTAAATTATTTACTACTACAGTACTCGGTTGATTCACTTTAGCATTTCTTCAAACAAAAACAGTAAAAATCCAAATGAAATATATCTATTTAAAATAAACTTGATATACAATTCAAAAAAATGTACATGCATTTTTGAAATATCAGATTTCTTTATTTAGTATTTTTCTGTCCTATTTTGGAGGTTAAATTGAAAATTTATTTACATTTTATCAATCTGAAGAATAATAAATTAAAGATATTTTCCAAACAAGAAATTCAGTAATTTCTTTACTATTTCTTTATTCTTGGAGCAATATTGATAAAACTTGGAATTCTTATGTAAAATTATGTTCTTTCTGATTCTGCACTCAAATTCTATGTATCTCTATGCTTTAACCCATTATTTAGAGAATAAGAGGTCCGGATATCAGGGTTTTTGTTGGTTTTTTTTTAAGTTTACCACAAGATTATTCAACATTAATTTAAATATATAATATCACTTTGAATTACATACAAGAAATAGAATACCTATTTACATGTGTTTGTAAACAAACCCAATCCGGCATGTGCTGAGTTTTGTTTACATTTCTCATAATTTGAACTTGTTTTTTTCCCAAAATTGAAAGTTTGACAAAAAAACCAAGATGGTTAACTGTCATCTAAATGTCACGTTATATATGTAAATAATTCTGAAACTATCTTCTATTAGTGATATAGTGCTTTTTTTTTTTGTTGATCTTATACTTTTTGAAGAAATCTCTGTCAACTTTTATCTATCATATTTTCGCTTCCAAAGGTCGGAAAAGAAGAAATAAGTTTCTGCTTGTATCTTAAGGTGTCTTCTAATTAAATGTAAAATTTCAAAAATATTGATAAAGATTAGCCACTTTGATTTTACAAAAGAAATCACCATGTAAATTTTACTCCGGGGAAAAATTATTACAAATTTCTGGCTGTTCGAAATAAAATACCCTTTTAACTTGTCGTAAAAATAATGCAATGGATAAAAACACATAAAAATTACATATTTAAAAAGATTATTTTATTTTCTTTCCAACCATATAAATATTTTTAAGTAATATTCAAGAAATTGCAATTTAAACCGATTAAGATCGGAATTTGGCAATGTTCACCACAATGAACGAAACTGCTGGTGTTGCTATATATATATATATATATATATATATATATATATTAGTCATCCACATACAGCCCTGTTTTGATGTATCAATTCTCATCAGTACAGCTAGACATACATGACGGTTTCAGGCCAGGATCTGTGTGTGTGTGTGTATGTGTGTGAAAATATGTATTTCTACTTTGTGTTCAGATTTAAATTTTAATCTTTATCTTCTTCTGAAGAACATTTCCATTTTTTTCTATTGTTGAACAATTAAAAAAATTTTTTTTAATTGTTGTACATATCCTTTTCTTGAGCTAAATCTATAAACATATGCATATATCTGCTCTTACAGAAAATGGATGAATAAGAGTTCATTATAAGAATAAAACTTAATAACTATGAGTCTATTAATCAAGTTGAATTTGAAAGCATATTGCCCACCACCTGATTGTAGCAGCAATTATTACTGTTGAAAGAATTATATCTAAATGTTCAAAAGTGGTTTTATGATTAAATAGAAAAGAACATTATATTAACTTTTGAACTGTTTTATTCATCAGGCTTGATACATCAACTTGAAGATTACTATAGACTCCTTGGTTGAAAGATTACTTAAACTAATTTGAAAGTATCAACATCTCTTCCAAGGGTTTACCAAAAAAGTATTTGGGAGCTGATTTATTTAATATCTGAACTTTTGAATGTAAGTAATTTATTTGAGTTCAATGGGTACTACATGAAGAAGAGGATAGATATTCCACATATCCAATCATCATTTTTCACATATGGCAATGAGAACAAAATAAAGTTAATTTTTATCTCTAGTGAGTTAATAAGAATCTCATATCAAATGAGAGTGCTGTTGAATTTAACATTGGTAGGTCCCTTAATTTGAGTTTAACTACCTGTAATAATAACATAAATAGGCATAAATGATAATATCCTAAGCAGCCTGATGGAAGTAGTGAAGAGAAAATAGTCAGGAGGTGTCATGTGCTACAAAAAGATATTAGTACTTAAAAAGAATTTCCCTCTTTTCAACATTTGTAAGCAAACACAGTAGACTAATCCCATACTTGGTAGTACATTATTAACTTATGGATTAAAAACTCTTGAATTCTCTAATTTCAACAAGATAAAAACTTTGATACATTTCTATGTTTGTCTTATTTCAGCAATTTCATCAACTATTATCAAGTCAACTGCATCTTGATGATGTATATATCTTAAATATCCTACAAATCTACAGATTAGAATATATTCTGACTTGCATTCTCAGGAATACAGAAATCAAAAATGATACGTTCCTATTTAATCTTTTTATCAAAATTCAACAAATTATTTAATACAAACACTTTCATTTTGATTAGTTCTTTTCATTAAGAGAAGCTAATTTGTTATATTGATGGAAAAAATAACTAAATAAAAAGATTATATATATATATATATATATATATATATATATATATATATAGATAGATAGATAGATAGATAGATAGATAGAGGGAGAGAGAGGGGGGAGGAACTCTTAAAATATATATATGGGGGGGGGAGCTCTCAAAGTAGTTTTGACTAATGAGAAGAAAGTTGGTTTAAATTCAGTTTTCCTTCTCCTAGACCAGTTGACATACTAAGGTTAAAAGTCCAGTCCGCCCTACTATTTACCCATAACTGGAGGGAGTATAGTTGGATACATAGTTTTGCCAAAGGTATTAGTGCTATATGAAATGTAAACAGCCATGTCTATGATTTGAACTCATCTTGCCATGTTCATTTCCTACAATGGTAACCATTACACCACCATGTACCTTTAATTACTGTCTTTCAGCAATTACATGAAGAAGTCACCATGGTCTGCCATCTTTATCTTATGATAAAAATGGCAGACTGTTTATCTTAAGAGACTTAAAAGTCAATGTTACTATAATTGGATAATGAATGGGATAAGATTTATTCTTTACCTTAAAAAGATTAACTGCCTTTTTGTTTATATCTGTTGTCAGCCTCAATAGAAATCATATGTCTATTCTAAACTAAATATTTCATAGCAATATTAACTGTGTCAACTTCATATCATCTAAACTTACTTGTAATTACATGTTTAAATTTTATATGATAGACTGATATACTTTAGTTTCATACATTTCTTTTAAAAAACAAACAGCTGAAAGCAATATAATTATTAAATGGATCTTAATATTAAATGAAACTGACAACCGGTAATATTTACAAGTTTAGGAGACTCTTTAAAAGTAATAAAACTTCACTAGGAAAACCTAAGACAATGACAAACTCATTTCCATATCATTAACATAAACAATATTTGTATGAAAACAACCTAAAATGTTTATTAGGATCATTAAAATACAAACTATCATATTTCCACCAGAAGATATACTCTAGGAAGTCATTTAAAACTCTTTTTATCTTTCAGTAATTAAAGAAAATCATTTCAAGGGGGAAAAAAAGCCATAAAATTTGACAAGATGAAAGTTATTTTGGTATTATACACTTAGTAAAACTACTTATTTTGACATATCACATTATAACTGAATAGACTAGCCAAGATTCAAGTATACTGTTCCCAAATAATAATGTAAAGCTCTCTATAAATAAAACATACTTTTTAATCAATAAAATATAAAAATAATTATCTCGCTTTTAAAACACTAGATTAAAGGTTAGATAAAAAAAAAAACCATACTGTTAAAGTGAGTAAAATAGATAATAATCTGCTTATCCACTTAAATGGAGAATTTTTTTTTCTTTTTAACTTTTCATTGTTGTAGAAAACTTAAACTGATTTTATAGTGTTTCAATAGAAAGGCTTGGAATAAAAAATGAATAAAATTTATTAGCAAAAATGTTTAAGAGGGGAAATTATCAGCCAGGTATCTATGAACTTTTTGAAATATCTCATCTACTTTTTTTCTTTTAAAAGAGAGAAATCTTTTCCTTGTTTTTCACCTGAATAAAGCATTAAAATGTTTTCTGATAATCCCACCAGAGTGTATTTTATGGCTAGTTTTTATTAGTTTGCTTATTCAGACAAGGAAACACAATTTGAATTTTCTTGAAATTATACAAGGGAACTTAGAAATGTGATCTTTTAAACAATTTTCAAGATTAAAAGTAAAAATACAAAAACATTTTTGATTGTGTTTATTTGTTGTTGTTATCATCATTGCCATCATCATAATAAGCTTCAAACTTGATTGAAATGTACAGTGAATATTCTATGTTATTCCTAAATATTGGCTGTTTGATTCTAAGTTAACCATTATGTCAGACAATGAGAGGGAAATTCCACATTCATTTGACTAACATTACATGTTTCTCAATAATAAACATCAAATAAGAACAGTGATCTAAAATTTTTTAGAAGTTACTTTATCTTTTTGTTTTTTAATAAATCAAAAACTTAAATTTTTACATGTGTACTTTTAAAGAAATGGGTTGAATACTGAATTGTAGATCATCTACAATAAAATCTATTCATCAATTGTGAAGAGAGAAAAACCACTTACAAGAGAATTGTCTATCATATATATCAGGAATTAAACTATAACTGAACCAATGGAAAAAAAATTGTGTTTTCTTAAAAATGCATACATTACAACTATAATTAAACTAAAAAAAAATCAAATAAAAGAAAAGGAGTTTATATCATCATCATGTTGTGCTGGAAGCATGGATTCACATAATTCTCTCTCGCCTGCAATCCCTATTGGTCATAGCCTTTGAAAACTCCTCCTCATGACATCCGGTATCTGCACAGAGCTGATCAATGTAAGTCTTTGCTGATCAGCCCACTCTGGTGTGTCAATGTGTATACAGGAGAAAGTTCATCTTTAATTGTCTAGCATGTCTTGTTCGTCTTATTTGGATGGTTTGTGTGATAGGAAGTAAGTGAACCTACACCTATTTTGTTGGGTTCTGCACTTCCAGGATTTGTTCAGGACAACATGCAGCATCTTTGTCTAGCTTTCTTTTTCCAATCATTTGGCCCAAGAGGTGCAGCCATACAGTAACACTGACATGACTACAGCTTGGAAGAATTCTCACTTTATCTTATCAGAGAGATATTTCCATATGATTGATAATCTGTCTATAGCAGTCCATGCCTTTCCTGAGTGTATCTTGATATCACTTTCTGTGGACAAGATATTACTACCTAGGTATGTATTTACCAAACCTTCCACATGAGCACATCTATTTTTAACCAGAGTTTAACAGGTTTGAATTCAGAGTTTGCCTTCTCCTAGACCATACTAGGGTTAAAGAGCCAAATCTGTCTTACTATTTACCCATAGCTTGAGGGAGAAGAGTTGGATAGATATTAGGGTATTAATGCTATGTGAAATGCTACCAGCCCTGTCTAGGAATTGAATTCATGTCACCCTGTCCATTTTCTATGACAATAACCATTAAAAAAACGTGCACCTCCTTACTACCTAGGTATGTTATCTAGTCTATTAATTTCAAAGGCTTGCCATCTTAATGTGGAGATTAAAACATGAACAGTTCACATAGAACCCAATGCTTCTTGCTGCCTTCTCTAAGCCATACAACAGTGATTCAGCTTGAACAGGTGTATTTGCAAGAAGTGCTAGATCATCTATGTAGCTTGCATCTGTAATAGTTTCTGTGGGATATTGCCAACTCCTTACCTTTTTTTTTTTTTTTAGCATGAAACCTTTTTCCTACATTATATCTAATAACATTTACAGTATGTAGTCATGACATATCATAAATAGAAATGGTGCTAATGTATGTCCTTCTTGGACTACTCTTGATTGTTTTTTTTAGGACTTTGTTGAGTTCATCCACCATAAAGTGTCCTAGCTTGATGTCTAGTTGATTATTAATGATTTGAGTATTTTTATCTGTGATTTTAGGAGGGTTTCCTAGCAGATTCTTGAAGTGTTATTTTCACTTCAAAAGTCTATCTTCTTGATTGGCAGATTTTAGCTTTGATCACAAAGTGCTTTTCCTTCCACTTAACTTCATTTACTATCTGCAATGCTAATTGTGATTGTCTATTTGGGATTCTATTTATTTGGCCTTGGGTGTATTCTAGTTGGTCTTTTTTGTATGTTTTAGTTAATTCTATCTGGGAAGTCTAAATTTTCTAGAATAAAGCCAATCTTTAAATACTTAAATCAAATCTGGTTTTCTATTAAAAAAAAAAAGAAAAAAGAAAAAAAAAAAGAAATATTAATAAATAGCATTAAAATAAGTAACAAAAAGATCAGGAAACCAAAAACATCTGATCAAAAGATCAGAACACAATTACATGGAACATAATTTCAACAATATTTTATTTATATTCGTTGCAACATTAAAAGGTTAACAAGAGTTTAATAATAATTCTAAATCAGTAGAATGACAAGGTAACAAATTATAACCACTTATAGAGATTCACAGAATGAACATCTCCAAGACTTTTGAATTATACATAGGCCCAATTAAAAACCTGATTTTGCAATGCAATACCAAAGAAGAACAAGATAGAGATTAAAAATAATGATAATAGAAACAGTAGAGAGCAACAAAGAATAGCTAATGTAGGTCATGAAATTGGAAACAGAAATTAGAACGAAGCAGTGGATGAAAATACTGGTTTATCCTGCTGAGAGAAGCTGCCACAACAAGATTTTGTTCAGTACAGTGTTATGGTCTAAGTATGGATGTTTCTATGTAAAAATCTCATTGATCTGCAAGTTCAGCTGTTTGAGTGCACACAAAACACAAAGAGGCACTAACAGGCAATGCAGTAAAGATCCAATTAAACTGAACATGTGGTACTTGGCTACTGCTAATAGCTAACCAAGCTACATGTAACAGCAGTGGACAGGCTTTCTCTATTGCCAACCATATTGAGCCAGGTGTCTGAAATTACAGGAGTGGATGGCTAGTTGCAGTGAATTTTCAATTAAAAAGGTTAACTATTTACTAACCAAACAACTCCAAAACAGCTTTTTCTGAGAACTACATTAAAAGAAATAAACCTGTTCTATTAAACAGTTATTTTCTACATTTTCAAAAGCTAAGCAACAAAATGATTTCCATCATGAAAAAAAGAAAAGAAAAGTCAACACAAATGGTAATAAAATATCTATATGATTATTTTGGAAACTAACAAGTTTGAACTCTTTAATAGATTATTTTTAGATTCATCTAAATTAATAATTATTACAAACAAAATCAGTTAAAATGTCAAATAGAATGAAAGGCCAGTTCAAATCAAAATATAATACCTATTCGTATCAGGTCACAGAAAATAATTTTAAAACATTTCAATGTCCATATTGAAAAATTTGGATTTTCCAAAGAAAATATCAACTTGGCTTCAAATCTTCAATTTATCATAAATAATTTTTCTGGTGAAAAAAAACTTTTTTAGTTGATTTTTACTTTTATATATTATTGACCAAATTAAACATGTTAATGTTTCCTCAAATATTTGGAATGATAAGAGTATACATGTAGCATTACCAACACTTTTGCTGAAAATTGGTGGACATGGACAAATTTGCACCTTATTCATTTTAATTCACAATTTCTCCAGTACTTATGATCCAATCTTAAAAATATTTACATTATTGGAAAGAAAAGAAAATAATCTTTCTAAATATGTAATTTCAATGTGAATCCATTGAATTATTTTACAGTGATTTAAAATGGTATTTTGCTTCAAACAGAAGATGGTCTCAGAATTATTTTGATATATAATGTGTGACATTTGGATGATAATTAACCATCAGGATTTTTTGTCAAACTTTCAATTTTGGAAAAAAACAAACTTACGATATAATATTAAAACGTTAACAAAACACATAATCACACACTGGCTGGACAGGTTTTGTTTAAAAAAAAAAAAAAGATGTAAATAGGTATTCTATTTCTTGTATGTAATACAATATAGCAAGTATTTAATAAGGTATTTTTAAGTTCAGAGGAATGTTATTTATTTAAATTAATACTATATATATGTATACATGCAGTATTAAAATGAAAAGGTTGAATAATCTTGTGTTCAACTTTAAAAAAAAAAAATGTTGATATCTGTACCTCTTATTCTATAAATAATTTGTTACAGCATAGAGATACATACAATTTGAGTGCAGAATCAGAAAGAACATAATTTTACATTCCAAGTTTTATCAAAATTGCTCCAAAAAGAAAGAAATGGTAAAGAAATTACTGAATTTCTTGTTTTGAATTTGTGTGTGATTTGACTTCTTTTTTATTTTTAAACAAAATCATTTTTATACCCCCAATTTCAGGGATTTAAATTCTGATAACTTTTGAACCAGTAGGGATATTTGCATAATTCAAACAGTTTTGAACTCCATTTACAGAGCTCTATATAACTAATGTGATTAAATAATAACCTCAAATTAAAAAAAAAAATCAACTGGGAATGTTAATATATGAGTGTGTGTATGTATATATATATACCCATAATGTCATTTTATATTAATTTTAATGTAATTTCTACATTAAGTCACCAGAAGAAAAATGACAAAAATAAAAGTACACGGCTGTCTTTCCTTTTTGTTGAGTAGTACAAATGGAAGAACAGTTCAAGGATGTTTTATGTACTTGTTTATACAATAACTTCCACCAAAACATTGTAATAATTTGTAATGTAATTACATTTTTACATGTATAAAAATAAGTGAATATAAAAACAATTTCATAGCTATTCAAATAGTTTTTAATCTACAAAGACCAATTATTGTAGTTCTATAAAGTTGAAAAAACTATTTATAAAATACATATATGTGTGTTATAGATGTAGCTCATAAGAAAATGAGAAAAACTTTTTTTCTTTCTATGAAATAGTAATTGTTAGATATTTTACATGAAGTTTTAGAGGCCTATCTAAAGAATCATAAGACTGAGAATTCTTTTTTCTTCTTTTTACAAAGATACAAACAGATATACTACCAGTTTTTGGTTTTTTAAATAAAATATATCAAATTTTATTAGCTTTTAATGAAAATTATAATCAGTAAATAAGAATGATCCTCTTTCTTCCGACTTCCAAATGAAAGTCTACTACTAAGGCAGTAGGCAACCATAGTAACTAAAGTGTCAATGCAGATTTATAAGGAGTTCTATACATATACGAGAATAGCAAGTGGAGAGAGGGAAAGGCTCAGGAGATGAGAAGGATGATTCTAACAATGCCTGAGCTTTCACATGTACACTTAAATTACCCACCATTATTATAGGTTTTCACGGCAGGAAGTAATTCTCGACAAAAAAGTTGTCAATTTAGAGATAATTAAAGAGATAATATAAGATACAGCAGTTCTTGCTTCTACAGTAAATGTACAGCCCTAAAATACAGGATTCCAGTTTTCAAATTGGAGCTTACTCCTTTTAAGTCAATTTACCCACATCTCTTAAAAAATCTGATAAAACCAGTTCAAATGTTTTTCAATTTAGATAAAGTGAAAAGAAAGTTTTTAGCATTGTCAAACAATTAATAAGGAAATAAAAATATTCAGAGTTCAATTCCTAGAGATATAGCCATATAAAGAATGACACTTCACAAGCTTTTTAGGGGAAAAATAAAGAGAATGAATAAGAAGCCTTAATTAAAGAATGTGTAGTAGTTTCTTGTTTGGGGTATACTTTAGAGGCAACAAAATACTTTTATACACATTTTGTATGTAAATTCAAAAACACATTTTATTAGGGTCAGCCTAAAAAAGATCCAGGGTTGCTCCCCATTTGACACTAAGGTCAGGGAGTTACCTCCCATTAGGGCATGATGCATTGTAGAAACAAAAAGTCAAAGGAGAAATGTTACTATGACACATGGTTAGATATACAATTTATCTGGTCCCACAAAGTTTGAAGTTTAAGTGTCAGTTTTGGTAAAAGCCATTAGCTCTGCCCTACAAATAAAAACCATCATTCATTCATAGTTCATATTTCTTGTATGTTAAAAACAACAGATTTTAAAAATGGTATTTATACATTTTAACTTATAATAATAATAATAATAATAATAAAAAACTGCAGATCTTAGTAATTACATTCTTTTATTCAGTATGTTTTATCAATGAGAAAAATTGGCTTGATGGTTAGACATTTCTTAGCAATACTTTCTTTTGGGACCACATGAGAAACTCATTTCTTCTTCAATGAACAAAGGTCTTTTTTTTAAGTTATATTTAATGTTAACAAGATAAAATCTCAACATGAAATAAAAAAACTGGATCAAAATAGTTAAAACTTTTTTTAGCTATTGAAAGATTCTAACAAAAATCCAAAATGTATCAGTAAATACTACATATTTGATTTTAAGTCTATTATCATTGGATATAAAAGCCAATTGTTCTTCATGTTATTTCTAATAAATATCAGCTGAAATTTGAATGAAAGTTTTGAATTCAATCATAATCTTCTGTTTACTCAGAGTTTTAATTTCTATCCCAAAGTTGTTAAATACGACAAAAAGAATCATTTATTTCATGCCGGTTTTATGTAGACTACATTGTTTTGTGAGACAAGTTTCAGCCCATACAAACAACCTCAATACTCATGCATCTGCATATTTTGAATGTTAAATGAAAAGCTATCCCCTACAACCAATTAACTACATAATCGAACCCTGTTTCATTTGATGTATCAGCTGAAATGCAGTAACTGAAATCTATCAACAACATTACTGATATGTTCAGTACTCAAGTTATGCATCTCAACCAATCATTATTTGTAGACATAAAAAGTCTTATTAAATGAACCTTGATATTTCTGCCACTGAAGACAAAAGATCTGTTGCATTAGCTGAAATAAACATTTGTTGTTCTTATCTCATTATTTCCTACTATTGTATGATGAAACTGGCAGGGGACTTGTTGCATATTCTTAACTAGGACCATAAAATCCAGGAATCATTTTTAATTCAATGATGGAAAAGAAATTGACTAATACCTTGTTGACAATCATTAATCCACTTTGTTTTCAAGCTGGCTCTGGGAAAGTGAGAGTCTTCATTTTTATAGGAAAACAATTTTGACAAGAAATTCTATTTCTCCTTTTATCTGCTCTGATGAGCAGGCCAGTCTAATCAACTAGCTGCTTGCAATATTAAGGCATCAACTGCCAGATATTCTCTACCCTTTTTCCTATTAAGTGACTCACGGTAACCAATCACTTCTTGGTGAAGAAACGGGTGTCATAGGACACTGCACCCAGCCACCAACCTTTTTCACAATAAGCTTATAATAAATTTCCAGTTGCAGGTTAGAGACCTGGGGGGGGGGGATTTACAGGTCACACATGCCAGCAACATAATAGATTACATAACACTACTTTAATCCTGTAATCTAGATAATAAAACTAAAAATTACAACCACTGGAAACATAACATTGTATACCAATAATCATATGGGAATGTCTATAATAATCTAATGCCAATTAACCATAGATATGTGGAACTATAGGTAGGTGATGACAGGATAGTAAAATGTAGCCTTGAACAAGGGAAGTGATTAGCAAAAAGAATTAGAAAACTAATGAGAGGGGGATTAATTAAAGTTACATGAAATTAATTTGAATTTAACTTAAAGAAATGTTTAATTAGCCAAGAATTAGGAGTCTAAAATGAGCTGGCAAATGTTGTTTTTTTAGATGGAAGCTGGAGTAAATACTGGAGAACTTGCCCGAGATGCAATGTTGAGTTATCAGTTCAGCATGTCAAGATATTAAAACCTTATAGTCTTAAAGTGATTCCTTTGTGAATATAATAAATTCTTAATGTACAATAAATTGGAGCTGTAACTGCATCATGGCATTCATTCCTCATCAATAAATTGTGAGCCCTATTCCCCCCCCCACCGAGGAGAACATGATGAGACCCCACTATGACAACAAGAATAGCCAACAACAAAACAACGCATGGTTGATGACACGGTTGGGAATTGAAGGTTCATAAATACATGATATTAAAAAATCAGGATGAGAAATAAGAAATATAACAAAGTATTGAAATTTTTATGAAAAGAGCTAAAAACTTAATCTCAGGTTTGTCAAGTATTCCTCAGGAATCAGTTTTTATATATATACTAGCAGAAGTACCAATCTACACAGAGTAAGAAGTCAAGACTTGGAAAGATGGTTATGACAGTAAAATGATTCTTTAGTATTGATGCTAGTGTTAAGTTATACATTGTTTGTGCACATATGATGGTCTCTTTAAACAATTTATTTTCAATAAATCTTTCATCATTTGTCAAGACCACAATACACCAGGCTGCTGCAAACAATCAATTTCTTCAGATTATAGTTATGTTCTAGTTCCACATAACTTGTACCAAAATGAGGGAGGAAAAAAAAGGGAATTTTCATAATTCATTATCACTCTAGAGTCTTGTAGAGAAATGATTTTTTTTTTAATTTTCTAAAACTCTTGTTGGATTATTTTACACCAAAGTCAGTTTAAGAATTATGGTCTGGATGTATGATACAAAAATGTATCTTCCAATCATTTTAAACAGGTAAACATTTCATATTTAGTTTATTGTCACAGTAATATTTATAATTACTTCCTTGTAATATCTGTTCACAAAACATGCAGACTTCTCAAATTAAAAATATGATAAAAAGTAATTATCTGATGAAGATATTTGAAGTAATATGATTGCTCAAGTGAAGTGAAAAATTTGATTTTTTGGGCTTAAAAATTGAAGTATTTTTAACAAAAGATCTTTTTACAATCAGCATAGTTCAAGGGTCAAAGTTGGTAGTGTGTGACACTTGGATTAGTCAGCTGACAATAAACCAGGTGATTATTATTCCCCCACTACCAAGTATAGTGGTCATTTTTTCACTTTAGTTTCATTGGTTAATTTTCTAAAACTGCTTGAACCAGTCATATTGTTTTACACTTTCAAGATTGTAAAAAGGATTTTTCCTCAATTGTTTGCAAACAATTGAAAAGAAACAATATTTTTCATTGATGATCATAAAAAGAAGAAAAACTGTTTTCAGAATCTTTATTCTTGAACTCTGGTCACCCATAACATTTTTATATGAACCAAAAGAATAAGTATAATCTCAAATATATAATTTTGGTCACAAATAATATATTTTATATAAATGTTTATTTAAAATTATTCACCTGGAAAAAAAGTCTAACAGTAATAAAAACTTGAAAGACTTTTTATAAAGATCTATACAAAGAATTGTATCTTGCTTCTGTGGAAAATCAGTCAAACTACAAATTTGGGTAATTAAAAGAAAATTACATTCATATTTATGGGTCTCTATATCTACAGATATCTTCCAGTGAACAAAAAGATTTTTAAATAATTCCTGCAAATATTTTTTCATTTAAAATGTAACTTTTTTTTTTAATAACAAAATTTAGGACCATCACTTAAAATGAAAAGATTTTCCAAGATTTAATATGCGTATGTGTGTATACAAATTATCAGGTCTAAAAATATAATAAATAAAATTTAAAAACAAATATACCAAGAGTAACATTTTCCTTCCCAATTTGTATTTTTTTTTTTAATTGTCTTCTACATTTAAATTTCATTATAAATTAAACAAACACATGAATATTTTACCTTGTCCAAAGTTTAAAAAGATTATTCAATGAACTTGAATACAAATAAATATTGGTATATTTGGATAATCAACAGCAGATCAACTGGGATTCTGTGTGTAAATTTTGTACTTTTTAATTGATATTTTTTTCTGTTTATAATTTTTTTAAAGTTTAACTGTACTTGATTTTATATATATAAAAAAAATGTATAATAGTCTGCATGCTATATTTTCTTTTTTGATACAAATGGATTTTTAAACAAACATTTTACTAATGAGACAGATACAATTCAGGTCATTAAATTTTCAACTGATTTTCAAGGTTTTCTGATGACAGAACAGATCTTTTATTCTTTAAATTCAGAGTGAAAAGGCAAATTTGAAAATAGTGACAAAATCAAATATACTTTTTGCTTATTAATCAAACATTGTCTATAAGCATTTTACTTTTTGGTGTTAGTTTTAATCCTTTCCAGATCAAGTAAGTTTCTCTTTTTTTTTTCTTTTTTACTTCAAATTCTAGTCATACTTAAAAATGCAGATAAAATAATTAACTAAACATGCTTCATTTTTTGTTAATTTGTTGTTGCTAAGCAAAATATTCTTTAGAAATTTTTACCCACAACTCAAAGAAATTTGCTAACATTCATAACACATCACTCAATAAGTCCCGAAGCTTAACATATAGTTGGCGCCACTAATAAAAAATTCTTATGATTTTTATAAAGTACTAACTTTCAAGTGGCACATGTTAAAATTTGAGCCCAATCTGATTATTACTTTACAGCTATTTAAGTGAAGCTACTGTTGCAAAGTTTCAAAACAATGGAAAAATCTGAATTTTGGGTGTTGATAAAGCATTGCTTTCTGATGGGAAAAAATACCGTTCAAGCAAAGCAATGGTTTGATAAGTGTTATTCGAACTCTGCTCTGTCAGAAACAATAGTTAAGAGGTGGTATGCTGACATGCGTACAGACACAAATGATGCTGAATGCTCAGGTTGCTCAAATTCGGCTGCTGTCCCGAAAAACACCCAAAAATTCCACAAACTCATTTTGGATGATCGTAAATTAAAGTTGTGTGAGATATCAGAGGAATTAAAGATATCAGAAGGCAGTGTATTCACCATTTTAAATGAACATTTTTCAATGAGAAAGCTGTGTTCAAAGTGGGTGCTGCGTTTGCTCACAGTCGATCAAAAACAACAATGCGTCAACGATTCAGAGCATTGTTTGCAACTTTTTCTATGTAACAAAAAAGAGTTTTTGCATAAATATATGACAATGGATGAAACATGGATCCACCACTTCACTATGGAGTCAAATCAGTAGACAGCAGCAGGTGAAAGCCGTCCAAAGCGACCAAAGACGCATACATCAGCAGGCAAGGTTTTGGCCTCTGTATTTTGGGATGCACAAGGTATTTTGTTCATCAATTACCTTGAGAAAGGAAGAACCATCAATAGCGAATATTATATAGCATTATTGGTGTGTTTGAAGGAAGAAATCGCTAATCAATGGCCACTAATGAAGAAGAAAAAAGTGCTCTCTTACCAAGACAATGCACCGTGTCACAAGTCGATCGCAACAATGGCAAAACTACACAAATTTTGCTTCGAATTGCTTCAGTATTTACACTATTCTCCAGATCTGATCCCCAGCAACTACTGGCTGTTTGCAGACCTCAAAAGAATGCCCTAGGGAAAGAGATTTGGCTCCAATAAAGAAGTGATATTGGAAACTTAGGCATATTTTGAGGCCAAAGACAAATTGTTCTACTAGAGAAGCATTGGAATCAGTGTATCACCCTAGAAGGAGACTATGTTGATAAATAAAGTCAAATCTTGCCAAAAAGTTGTTTTATTAGTTAGGCCCAGGACATATTGAGTGATGTGTTACAAGAGTAATCTAAAATATAATCCATGACATTCCAGCAAAAATCTATACATGCTAAATCAATTAAAGTCACACCTAAATGTAATTTATACAATACAGTAAAATAAATGAAGTTTCTAAAGTAGAAAATTATATTTGGAAATTTGGGAAAAAAACTTTGGTTTTATTGAATTTAAAGAAAGTTTTCATCTAATTTTCAAAAGTACATACAACTCATTTTTTCATGAAAAAAAGGAAGCCAACATGTAAAACTTTACACCAATATCTTAATAGAGATAATAACCATTGACTCCAAATTTTTAATTTTATCAATAAAAGATTAAAAAATATCCAAAATTTTAAGTAGTTTCTATAGTAACCAAAAACTGTTAAGGAGCACTCAATGCAAATGTCTGATACTTTTTGGTTAAAACATTTACATTAGTCTTTCAATTAAAACATTTTACAAACAATATCTCTAATGACAAAGATCCCTTCACTCTATTATGTCAATGTGGCTATAATCATTTTTGTCTAAAGTGTTCTACTTACTTTTAAGCCTATGAGTGAGATGTCATTTGTTATTCAGAATCAAATGCTGGATTAAAATTTGAATAAAAGAAAATTAATTTAAAAAGAAAACTGTGGTACCAATGGACATGGATTATAAAAAATGTGCTAAAAAGTGAATTATTTTTTGCAATTATTTAACAAAAACCTTTTTTACATTGTTGTGCCAAGAAATATTATTCATAGAGAATGTAAAAATCTGCAAAAGGACAATAACGACAAGTGATGTCTTAAGTTAGCAACCTGCAAATGAGGAGGAGGAAATTTCTATTAGTCATTTCAAGAGGCAAAACAACTTTATAACAAACACTGGGATACTTAGAAATGTATATCAACTTTAACAAAAAAAAATCTATAGAAACTACTTTTGATAAATGTTTGACAATAAAAGATTTTTTTTAAATTTAACCAAAAAATTAATATTTTGCTGTAGTGGACACTGTTAAAAATAAAACCAGAATTTAGATGAACTTGAAATGTTCAATTCTTTGAAAATCTCTAAACATTGCACAAATATTTTTTTGTAAATTCAAAATATCATTTGGCAAATAAAGGTCAATATTGTCAAAGTAATATCATATTTTGCAGATTTACAATACTAATCATTTGTATATCATATTAATCTGTATTATGGATTCAGATTTTTTTCTCCTCTAGGTATTTACATTTAAAACAATTTTCATAATAAATACAGAAATATTTTATGAGATCCAAATGATTATTTGAATTTCCATAGATGTTAAAAAGAATATGGAAACATTCATATTTCTGCTATTGATTTTTCATTGTGACATCCACTAGCCACTGACATTATATGGTGAATTTAAATAATATTAGTATTATTAGAGTTATTCGGACTATTGTCCCCATCTTCATTGTTATTTGTACAACGTTTCGGCCGATATACCCTCCAGCCTTCTTCAGATATTTCTTGTCAGACTCGGGAACCTTCTTTTCAAACTCAGGAACTTTCTTGTATTCAGGAGCCATCACGGAACTTTGAACCTAACCCTTTATTTATTCCACGGGGGTATCCTGTTCTCATTCCGCTAACCATAGCTGGGGTAGGAGTTGTGTTAATTAATTATTTTTCTAACTGGTTTCACTCAGGAACCAGAGATAACTGTCACTTAGAAGGCCGGAGGGTATATCGACCGAAATGTTGTACAAATAACAATGAAGATGAATAGTCCGAATAACTCTAATAATACTAATCTTTAAATAATATATCTTGTTTTATAATACTATATAAAAATAATAGAAGAAAATTTTGCAAACAAAGTTTATAAAAATTAACTTTTATTCATAATGTGGGGGAAGATCCTTGTAGATCTTATTGCATATTCCTCTAGTTAAATTATATTTACAAAATGGGACACAATGAAAAAGTGTATGGCTAAGATATAATCATGGATTTTACAGTAATATTTTTTTTTAAGTTTTGAATACTAAGACATAAAATGTTCTGATTCCTTTAGCCCCACCTTTTTAAAAGAAAATTAGAGAGGCACAGAACTAGGAATAGTTTCAATTTTATACCAGATTAATAATGAAAAACTGACAAAATAAGAATCAAGGTCTATGAGGATCAAATTTTGTTGAATTGTTAGAATGGTAAGGAGAATCAGGAAAAGTGATGGGCAATAAGCTAAATACTAGGGTGCATTGTTATATTTCTGATGTATTTTCATCATTTTAAATACTTTTACCTAATAAAAACTGAAGGTACTACTTTTTTTAATACGTTTTCTCATTTTTCATTTAGCAATACAAATAAAAAACAAGGCATCACTACTGTTCAAACTATACTTAAGAATAAAATCAAAGAAAATGGAAATGAAAATAGGGAAATCTAAGTTAGGAATTTTACAATTCATTCTATACTATAATTATCTGATTTTTATTTCTATGTTAACGTAACACAGTAAAAATAGCACATAATAGAGATTTTTTTCTTAACACAATAGTGTTAAAATGCATATAGAGAATAAAGCAATTTCCATTTTAATAATGTCTGCATTTATGCCCTGATAATGAATTAATTTCTGTAAATTTGAATGTCTGATGAGGGGAGGTAAGTCCTGTTGCAGGTTTTCTCATTTAAATTTCAGCAGTTTATGTATTATACTATTTCTCTGAATGTTTGAGATGAGGCTTGATGACTAGTATTATCTGCATTATTCGGACTATTGTCCTCATCTTCAATGTTATCTGTACAACGTTTCAGATGATATGCCCTCCTGTCTTCTTCAGGTATTTCTTTTCGGACTCGGGAACTTTCTTGTTGTAATCGAGAAACTTCTTGTCATAATCGGGAGCCATCACGGAACTTTGAACCTAACTCTTTATTCTATCTACAGGGGTATTTCTTCTCATTCCGCTAACCATAGCTGAGGTAGAGGCATTAAGCTGTGTTAATTATTATTCTATGTTACTGCTGCCCTTGATCAGGATTGAACCTGCAATCTAAAGATAACTGTCACTTAGAACTGTCTTAACCTAACTCCTTTATCCACTAGGCCATGTATTCAATTGAGAACAGGATACCCCCGTGGACTGAATAAAGGGTTAGGTTCAAAGTTCCATGATGGCTCCCGATTACGACAAGAAGTTTCCCGTTTATGTATCATGTTAGTATTTAGCTTGAAAGCAGGTATGTAATTTGCAAAATAATCTTGTAATTTTCTTGAAAATCATTTCAACGTTGAAAGAGAAAAGAAAATGAAAAAAAATCACTAATTGTTCCATAAAATAATACTAATCATTTGTATATCATATTCATCTGTATTATTTGAATTTTATCGGTATCATTATCTTTTATCTTTATTTCAGCTCTAAACTGAAATGATAGGACATGTTAAAATACAAAATATATTGCTAAACACTCATACATTTGCCTTCAAGTAAAACTTAAAAACTGAAAACGAAAGCAGTAAAATTAAGAAATAAACCAAAATCTTCCAAAGTGAGAAATTAAGATTTTCTTCTCTTAGGTGGATTGTCTTTACTAATTTCTCTTAAAAAGAGTCAATACTCCATCACTACAACATTATCTTTCCAAATAATCATGAAATAAATTCTATAAAAATGAAATGACTCAACATCAATAGCTACTTTTGTCGGCCTGGTAGTGGGTAATAATAATTTTGGTAAGGAGAATGTATATTTTATCAAAAAGTTAAGCATTGTAATTTAAGGGAAAAGTTGGGTTTTTTCCCACAATTTTTATCAAATTGATGCCAATACATACAAAATGTAATTTTTTTAATTAACTATAGAATAAAATCAACAGTAAATGAATAACAGAGATTGATATAAGCTCAACAGCTGTTCCTCTAAAACCAGACCCTAACTTTAAGTGAAATTACTAGTAAGATTATGATATGTCATGATATGTATTGATTACATACCTGGAAACAAATAGTCTGTTCCTATCTTATTAGTTATTAGCATATTTAAAATATACAATAGGAAAATTATATAGATATTTCATCTATTAATTCTGAAGATTTTTGTTAATAATGGTCCTTATAAAGTTCACAACTTTTTCCTTTTACTAACTGCTACTAATCCTCTTTCTATGTTGGCCAGGTTTCATGTCTGAGGGAATTGAGGTTTTCCATGATAGAAAGCTTCCAAGATTGAAGTAAATTGACAGCTGAAACCAGTTCACATTAGGATAATACAAGACATGATAAAGTTAGAGAACTACCTCTTTATTTGACCAATATAGAAATCTTCTTGTCTAGAATTTTGAGAAGAATCGTTAACATTTCAAGTTTTGATTAGATTATACACCTGAAGGTGGTTATAAAATGCATTGGCAAAATCATTGTGGTAACATCAATACAAACAACTAGTTCAGTTGTTTTGTAAAATAAAGATCAATTAAAAAATATTTGAAGGTTATACAAGATGTGAAAGGTTTGAAAACATACACACTAAAATTTTATGATAAACATAAGAATGGAGAAGAGAATCAACAAATGATAATATCTTATATCAGAATTTCAAGCAAAAATAAGCTATTTTTACAATTAATGATATTTTTTTTTTTTTAAATATCATTAATTGTAAAAATAGCTTTATCTTTATTTCAGCTCTAAACTGAAATGATAGGACATGTTAAAATACAAAATATATTGCTAAACACTCATACATTTGCCTTCAAGTAAAACTTAAAAACTGAAAACGAAAGCAGTAAAATTAAGAAATAAACCAAAATCTTTCAAAGTGAGAAATTAAGATTTTCTTCTCTTAGGTGGATTCCCTCAGACATGAAATGTTTTTTAACAAATATACAGTTAAGTCCAAAGGATATCAAATAAATAGATCTTATGCTTACATCAATTGAATAATGGTAAAAGTTATTCCAAGAGTAAAAGCAAAATTTTCTTTGAATTTCTTAAGCTGACAACATAAGCAAAGTAGTGAAATATCAAACCGGAAATTGTCAGCCTCCAGTTATTGACTTTACTTGCATGATGAGTAGACCGTTTTAATATAGAACATCCTGATTTGTGAAGTATTTGTCAAAATGGCTTGCAATGTTTCATGCTGGAAATATCTTGTTAAAAGATGTCATGGTTGATAAAACAGTTAAGATTTAAATCAAAACAAGAATAATCAACATTATATGACATGTGGAATAATTGGCCAACCCAATCAAATACTGAAAAGCATTAGTTGTTTTGATGTATAGATTACACCTAAAGGAAAAAACTGATTTTATACTACCTTTTTTTAAACAAATTCTGATGGAAGATGAAAAGTGGATATTTTACAACAAAATGAAATGCAAAAAGGTCATCATGGGGTAAGCAAAATGAAACATTACAAACGATACCAAAAGTCAATATTTAGCCATAGACATTGTTGGATTGGAAAATAGTCTAATCAAAACCCTAGAAATGTAAATCTTTACAGCTAATGCTTGATTTTGAAATATTTCTTCTTGCAATAATATTTTGATAAGATACCTGTTCAATAATGCTGAAAAAAGAAAATATCTGACTTTAACCCTAATTTGAGTGTAATAAAACAATTTAATGGATTCTAAAAAGATTACTATGAATAATTTAGTAATGAACAATACTTAGATTCTTGTTTCTGTCCTCTAACCAAGAAAGGGTCTAAAGAACCAGAACAGACCTTAGTGAGAGTGCCAGTGATAAAATTAACATTAGACTAGAATGTTCCTTTCTCTCTCTCACACACAAAAGGTGTTCTATATGCTTCAACCAAATGTCACTCTCATTCAGGTTCGCTTCTAATGGTCATTTACTAAAGATTGTCATCTGTCATCCTTATGCATATTCATAATCAATAACAATATAAAGACTCAAACCTGCACATGTGCACATTACAAATAGCCACTTCCCTCAAAGACAAGCATTGAATACTAATTTCTTTTTGTTTAGTTCTAAATATCTTCACCCTGCCATTCACAGGCAAAGAGATTGTTTATAAAACTCCCAATAGGTTTGACTGTAAAACTAATTACACTCAAAGAATGTTCTACAATGCAGAAAAATTAACTTTTACTCACCAGAAATTCCAGAATGTATTTTTGTGATTTAGAAATAGAACAAGTAATTCATAAATGGTAATGATATGAAAAAATCATTACAATTTTCAATAATGCCTTATCCACTTATAGATTTTATATGGTAATTGAAAAAACAAACAAAACCATTGATTTTCAATAACTTTAGAAAAGGTAATATTTCTTATGCTTTTGTCTTACATTTTGCTGTAAGGCATGATGATTAACAAAAGCAATTAAATACAAGTTAGGATGAGTATATTCTGACCTTGTCAAAAGTCTGACCATAATCTTTTCAGTTATTGAACTACATTGTTTTGTTTTTTTTCATCTCCAATAGAATTATTTTTTTAAATTGTATGGAATAAGGTAAAAAATCAAGGTGTTTCAGAAGCATGCAGTCAGTTTATATCAATATTTTGTAGGAACACTGAAAGTGTGTGTATATATATATATATATATATATATATATATATATACGAGACAGAAAGAGACAAAATAGAAACCACTAATGATTCCAAGACAAATATTGTGAATGAATAAGTTGGTTATTTGACACAATTCTCCAGTATTAAATCAGTCATCACATATTTTTTACTGGATCCCAGTTTTTCAAAAACTTTATTTTGTTCATATGCATGCCTTATTTTTTAAGTTAAAAAAACTGTAAAATAAAGTACAATATGCTCTTCTAAGCATTTTTTTTTACTTATTCGTTTTAATAGTTAATCTAAGGATGTGGTTAATAAAAGAGAAAAAAAATTCAGATTATAAACGTTTGTTTTTGCAGTTTTTTTTAGAGATTTAAAATTGATATCCATAGTATTTATTTTGTACATCCCTAATAAATACTTTGTTTGCCAAAATAAAATTAAGGTATTCTCTGAATTTTGTATTAACTTTTTCCTTTAGTAATTCCAAAAATATTATTTTGTCCTCATTTGACCATTTCTGCAACTCAGACTTAGAAGGCATGAGTCAAAACAGCATTTGTCTATCCTGCCCCTCTTAAACAAATTCACTAGATCAAATATTAGAGAAAAGGGTTCAAATAGCTTTCTCAAATTCATCTCTACTAAATGTAATCCATAACAATTGTTTCTTGAATATTTAATGTATGTACAAATTTTTATATTAAGGAATGGAAAATGAAGTAATCATAGAAGTTTAGTCAAAGATGAAAAAAGAAAACTGGATTTTGGATATGAGCAAGGTTATGATGAGCTGAAATAGAGCAGCAAGAATATATTGACATTTGTTCAATGTATTTGAATACAGTTGACAATTCCCCTTTCCCATTTTACTAATTCAATTAAACATTGCAATATTTTCCCCTCCTGTCCCATAGGAGAGAAAAAATGAAAAGATCTTAATGTTTATATTAGGTAAATGAGGCTAATCTGCGTTTTTGACAAAATGACTTTAGCCCCCCCATACAGAAAATAATTTACCAAAAATCAGGGAATTATCGGATTTTAATGAACTTTTCAGTGTTTATTTATCAAAGAATGATCTTTATAGTGCATTATTTATTTTATTTCAAAACTTTCTCATTTTTTGTTGGGGGCATAACATTTTTTTCAAGTTGGTCTTATAGTTTTCTAATTACAGTATAAATAAAGAGATAAAAGACCGAAGTTATGAATAGAAACAAAAATTTTTTTACTGTGGCTATGAAAAAATAAGTACCGAAAATCGAAAAATAAAAGATAATTAATTTTTTGGAGATTTTTTACTCATTTCGATAAATATTTAATTGGCTATTATCTTATAAAAGAAAAAATTATACATCGATATTTTTCTGCTTAACCTCCTAAAATAGGGGGGGGGGGCATTTTCAATCGAGTTTTTCTTCAAAAAGTATACTTTGATGTAATAAAATAAGGTTTGCATTAAATAGATATTTATTTTTAGAATCTAAAAATATAACATTTTAAACTTAACATCAGGCTTTTCATATTTTAAATGAATTTTATATATCAATTTTTTATATTAATTTTATATAGTATATATATATTATATATATATATATATATATATATTAATTTTTATAAATTTATATAATATAATATTTTTATAAATATAATATGTTTATAAATTTATATAATATAATATATTAATTTTTCAAATACTAAATTAAAGTTTTGAAATAAAATAACAGATGCATTATAAAATGCCTTAATTGATAAATCAATACTGAAAATTTCATTAAAATCGGATAATTACCTGAATTTTGGTAATTTTTTTTTTGCAATCGCGAATGTTACATTAAAATTGTAAACAAGCGCCTAAAACCATTGAAAAAATAGACCAAATAAATCGTTTTAAATCTATTAAAAATAAACTGCATATGTAATATTTTTCTTTTTAAGTAAAATTTAACTGTTAAGGCAATGTTTTACTTTTAGTTTTGTAATTCATTCTTCCCATGTGTTTTACACCTTGAATGCTCCAACATAAAATATGTAGTTTTTGAAATTAGCTTTTAAATTATTCATATCTTGTCCCTTTCAACAAATTTATCAACCTTCTTTCATTTTATATTTCCTCGCGGTTTTGGTTGATCAATTTCGTAATGTAAATGCTCAATTTTAAAAAAAGAAAGAAAATGAAGCTAAAAAATCTTAAAAGTAATTAATTTGCAACTTATAACAGAAGGCATCTAAGTTAAACTTTATTTTTAACTAGTAAATTCTTCATAGGTCCTTTATTTTTTTCAAGTTAGTGATTAACTTTTTTTATCAATACAAAAATTATTGAGCAAGCAAAACTAGGACATTTTTTTAATTTGTACTGAAAACGTAAATTAAATCGAACTCATAAATATCACGAATCTTGACTTTCCCAACGGTTAACTGGTGCTTTTTCCCCCCTCGTGTACCACGATAAACTGGAACAATAAGTACCATAAAGGAAAATCTTAAAGCACCATTTATAAAAATAGAATTTTAAAATTCTTTAAATTTTATTGAGAAGCCCGGTCAAGCTACATGAAAATCATTCATATCTGGAATTCACCTGGCGTATCTAAGGACATAAAACAAAACTAGACTACAAAACACTAACAGTTGTAAAGAAAAAAGAAAACCAAACTATTCTGATGGTGGCCACAATTTGTTTAAGATGGACTTGACACATTGGTTAAAAAGAAAAGTGATTGAAAATTGACACCATACAATGAAATCGACCATCAAATTAAAACCATTCAACAGACAAAAAAAATAAGTAAAAATAAAATAAGTTTTGAGTATACAAAGCTTTAAAAAGCTAAGAAGTTTTAATAAAAGCTAAATTTGGTTGTTAAGCATCTGCTACATTACAATGCAGACCATTGCGTTTAAACTACTACTCATACTAGGACATGTTGCAGCAATAAAAGAATTTCAAAATTATGTTGCCTGTTTTTTAAATGGTTTAAAATGAGCGTGTGTATGTGATTCGTTTTTGTGTGGGTACTTCTAAAAAAATCTGAACTGACAGGAAAGTATGAAATGAAGTTTCATTCATTTCACTCCGGTGCCTTTTGTCAAATACAAAAATTATTGGAGAAATTCATAACACAAATAAATGACGACAAAATACTTCACTTTCTTTACACATGCGAGGAGAGGTGTATTTATTGACGTAGTTAAAGAGAGAAAAATACGCGTATGTTTCATTTTTATTAGAGATACCAAGCTACACGTGTATTAATTAACTGTACAGTAACTTTCAAATTTATTAAATTCCAACCATGTTGTAGAGAATTGTTAATTATAAATTAACAATTATTAACAGTTTTTCAACATTTTGGTGGCATAGTTCGCCAACTTCCATAGGCTCGAAGTAACAATATTTAAGTTCGAAATAGTAAGTAATCTTTAAACAAGTTTAAACAAAAATACACAAATAACGAATGTCGAGATAAATGTACGACTTTGAACTTAAAGAGAGTGTCTTATTTTTCAACTGGGTTAGCAATTTTGATTTTCGACATACATAATTCTTGAAATAAATAACAAATGAAATTAATGTTTAAAAAAATCAATTTCACTTTTTACTCATTACTAACTACAGGATTACTATAATCAATAAATCTAAATTGGAAAAGATTTGAAAAAACAAAAAAAAAAAACAAAACACGTTAACAGAGAATATAACACGTTCTTTAATTTTTGCAACAGAATTTAATTTCAATGTGAATGCGTATTTATTTCGTATGGAAAACTGCTAAATATTGGAAAAACGTTTGAAGAACAACACAACATGTCTATCATTCACTACATAAACGTAAAAAGAAAACAATGTGATCCTAAAGCTTAAAATTATTCAGGTGGTCTCCATTAGAGATAATCGCAATTTACAAAGCGAACACAAATTTATTTTCCCAGTTTTTAGAGAGAAAACTTAAATTTAAAAAATGTCACACCACAAACTAACGGTGTGAAAATATTTGAAAATAACCTGATAAACTAGCGAGTAAAAACACCCATCGTTCTAACGTTTCTAAGATAAAAGAAAACAATTATTTAACCACTCACGATAAAAAAAAAAGTTAGGAAGCACTAGAACGAAAAAGAAATAAAGTTAATTCAATTCGTATACCACGGTAAATAAAAAAAATAGAAACAAACATTGAATATGAAGACCCTTCAATGACTTAGTAATATGCCACACAAAATACAAGCTATAATTATGAAAACTGAAGAGGGATCAGTTTATAATACATTAGATATTGTAGAGTGATCCCCCTCTTTTCGTTGTCACTATTTTCATACACAAAAAAAAAAAATCAATAACCAAAAACGGATTAATCCCTTACCCTCATGGATGAAGAAAATGTCAGACACAATGAAAATAAAGCAGTCCGAAAATTTTCTTTGAAGAAAAAACAACGAATGTGATGAAAAAAAATGTTTTTTAAACAAAGGATTGTGTTAGTTTAACAAGGAAACGATCCTTTTAACGCAAATGGTTAGAGAGTTTTAACATTTCCTAACCAGTGAAAACCTCATTTAACGGAACAATTAGGTTAAAAAAATTCATTATTAAGACAGGTGTTGTTGATGATATGAATTTTAAAAAACATTATGAACGATCAGAATTAATTATCGCTGAAAACAAAAATCCAGATAGTAATATTCATTAAAATTGTGATGGTTACTAAACGTAAGGCGATATAATTCAATCAAACGTAATGGATTCTTTCTCTGGTAAAGGCAAAATAAAGTTATTTGTAAGATGGAAAGTCGTTAACACCTGGTTTATTTTGTTAAATAAACACTTAACATTAGAAAAACTCAAAATGAAAAAAAATATTGAAGTGAAAAGGGACTTACTAAATAAATAAATACAGTGTTTAATAACACAATTAACTGGTCTCAATGACCTGATTGGCCATCCGTATTTTTTCCGAAAAGAAAAAAGGATCCAAATTAGGCATTTTTTAGCGGAAAAATATTATTTTTATTTCTTCTTACTTTATCATAGACGTAGACAACAAAAATAGCAGGGAGAAATTAGATTGTGCTGACAAACTATATTTAATTGTAATCGAAAAGAGAAAATACTTGAAAAGGTTCATAAGTCCGTCAAGGTATAGTCAGTAGTATTGAGTAATGAAGTGTATAGGCTATTTGGTTAAGCACCTAAAACCAATATGAATAGATCGAACTTTATTTTATATAATTTAAATAAGCACTATATATATATATATATATATATATATATATATAATATATATATATATATATATATATAATGTTAGTAGAAACAAAAACAAAATAGAAACATGTCGAAAAAGGGAAAAAACAACAAAAATCCATTCAAAACAAAGTTTCATAATATTAGAAAGGGTAAGTAAAGATAAAGAATAGTGAAATGTATTATGTCACGTGATTATGTTGTCAAATGTCCGTCCCTTTGAAAAGCATTTTCATTCAAATAAACCTGGAGGGGTGGGGGCGGTCATTTAAATTGACGCAATCGGTGAGACAGTTCGGACTGTCTTTACAGTCGTAGAAAAGTTGATAATTTTTAAGTGTTTTGAAGAAATCAAACGAGATTATTACAAAACAATTTGAACTAAAGATGAAAAAGTCAACTAAATACGAATAGCAACGAAAAGGCCTAAAAAAGGTTGTTTGTTTTTTTAATGGAAAAAAAGATTTTGCATTGCAGTCAAAAGTTATTTTTAAAAGTGTTTAAATAAAACAAAGTATTTTTAATTAATAAACTTTTATGAAAAAATATCAACTCAAGAGAATTTTGTAAATATGACCTAATGAGTATTGTCAGCAAGACGAATAAAAACAAAATTAAAATAGAAAACCCGAGTTTTGAGTAACACCAGTAATAAGTGCTTTTTAAAGACTAAGTCTAAATATTATTGAAAACTTGAAAAACAAAAATCTTTTGCTTTTTTAAAGAGGAAAGTATTGAAGGAAAAATAAATGGTAAGAGTTTAGGACCCTAACGGTAAAAACAAACAATGAACTGAAGGTTTCACTTTTGTTTTATTGATCTATTCAGTAAAGTGGTTTTATGAAAGAAAATACATTTGGAAAGATATCAAAAAGATGAAGGGGAATGATATGAATAAATAAACTGAGAAATGGGGAATAATAAAAAAAAGATATCAGTCAACTCATTAAAAGAAAAGAAATGCTATCAAGATGAGAGCTTTTAAAAAGCGTGTTGTTCTTTTTTGTGTGTGTGTTTTTAGTTTGTTTTTTTCTTTTTTTAGTTGTTTTTTTATTCGGGGAATCTTTAAAGAAAACAAGTTAGAATTACCAACCAAGTATAAGTAATTAAACAGAAGGAAACTAAAACATCAGGAAATAGTACAAGTATGACGATGATAATATTGGTCATCATGAAGAGATAAAAAAAAAAGAATTAATTCTCGATCATTCAACTTACAATGCTTACACTGGCCTTTCGCAATTCTCGATTCTCCTCCTGTAGGGTCTTACACTTGAGTTTGTACGTCTCCAACTCGACTTTAAGAACCTTATTCTCCTGTTGTAGGGAGTCAATTCGTTTTGTGAGCAATTGCTCGACCTGAGCTGGCGACGGTGGCTGCATACTCGAACTACCGCTACCGCCAGCTCCATCTAGAGAGCTCGTATCACTCTCCAATTCACTCGCGCTGTCCGCCATCATGACTACTACTTTACTAACCGACCAACGCTGCCGCGGCTTCTGTCGTTGGTAGTGGCGCTGTTGTTGTTGTTGTTTTCGAGGTTACCACTAATACTACTATGGCTAATCAATACCATTGGCCAGGGCAACTACATGCTAAAGTTGGCTGATATTGTTTTCATGTAGATCGTGATGATGATTAACCTAACTACTGGCTCTGCACAGCAATAGTTTCGTATCTGCCTATCCGAAAAACGTACAAAGCTAGAAACTTTTCATATCTGTTAGAGATGTAGCTAAAAGGATGGCGATCATTCCGAAAAAAAAAAAAAAATACGGGTGAAATTTTGTGGGTGAGTTTCTGAAATATATTTACACCAAGTAATTTTTGTAGCCGTACAAAAAATAAAATAAAAATAAATGCAAACTTCGTAATTTACTTGTGGTTGTTATATATTTTATTAATCTTTCTCATGTATGCCAATAATCCCTCCTTCTATCTGTCATATTATAACGTTCATTTGAACATTTTACTGGAAATTAACACTTGCTTATAAGTTTTATATTCAGATGAAAGAGACCAAGAGGGAGAGATATTGAATTGGTAAAATTTATGACGATACACTCGGAGTATGGATCGATAGTAGACTCAGAGACTAATATCAATGTGTTTGAAATACGAAACTTTAGTTGATTTTTAGCAATGGAGTCTGTGATTTAATCACACACACATATATATATATAATATATATATATATATATATATATAAGGTTGTTGAAACACGTTACTACAAGCGCATCAAATTGATCATTTGTAAGTGAACTGAGTGTTGTAGCAGATTGCTTACTCGTCCGGCATAAGACAAAAAATAGAATGCTCAGTGAGGATTGAATTGTAATGGATTGAAACACCAATTTCCTCACCACAACTGTCCAAATTGACTATTTCAAGAACTTCAGTTTTAGAGATAGCAAATTGGTCGCGAGATCCCTTAATTTAAAATGTTCAGTCACTAATTTCTTCTTCGAGTGTAAAATTCATTAACTACGAAAAAACTATCATCAGCTTAAAAGATACACACACTTCTGGTTATGTGAAAAACTTCTTGGTTGACAAACGAAATTTAATTGCTTTGTGGTAGGTGGGAAAACATGTAATTCGTTAAACATAAAAGGTAGAAGTTATTCTTTTACGAATGGAGATGAAGGACAATCGTGATTTAAGCGGTTAAGTTAGTTAAGTTTCTTGTGACAAGTTTAGAAAAAGAGCATCAATTATTTTATGGTTGATCCCTTGATAGAAAGAACAAAAATAAAACAGCTGTTTCATCTAAGATGATAAACTGGTGAGTCTGGTTATGAAATATTTCTGCTGTTGACTTAAATGATTGCCTCAAGAATATCTAAGCAATAAGTATCTCTAAATTAGAGTGATGTCATATTTCAGTTCTTGTTTGAAGACTTGTTCGTTAAAGGACATTATTTAACAATATGGCTTCTATAATGGAATGAATAATTTGGTATCAGGTTGAAGTTAATTAGATATTTCCAAAAGAAATCAGCCAATAAACCAATTGGTAACATTTGCATGTAGGTTTGACTGATCAGAGTTGTTTAAAGTAGTCAAAATGCCAAGCTCCTTCCATTCTATCTTGGATTGGTGAGGCTCTCACTTAACAAAAATGACAACTAAGTTTATTTTTGTCTTTGAAACATGTTATACAATAACATTGGTTTCTTGCTTTGTGTTTTTAATTTTTTTAACAGTAAAAACTGTTTTAAACAAATCCTGGAAGTATCTCTCCCCAAAACAGCAGTTGTATGGCCATTTACCCCCATTATAGAAACTATCCAAATAAGATAATGCATGTTGGGCAATGCTGGAGAAGTTAGGAACAATTCTCCAATGAACTCCTAGTGGATACATTGGCTGACCAGCAAATACTTACATCCATCAATCTCTGTGTGGACACTGGATGCCGTCTAGAGGACTTACCAAGAGTGATGGCTTATAGGCATTGATGGTGAAAAAGAGTCAAGGAAATCCATGCTATCAGCACACCTTGATGATGACGATTTCTTTTAGTCAATCTTAAACCAAATTCCTCAAATTCATGGCTTGGCTTCATGAATGAAAATTAAGGGGTGGTCCATGTTAATTGCAGGCAAGTTTGTGGCTAATAAGATCTATGCGGGACAAGCAGGTACAGTCGCAGTGGCTGCAGCTGAAGGTCTGGTCAGGGTTTGATGGCATTGTATTGCGGTTCTTCCTCCTGCGCCTTGAGGGTGGCCTTACAGGTGTTTTCAAAAGAGGAGACAACAGGATTAGTGATGAGATTCCAGGCATCACAGTTCTCAACTACAGTAGACCATCAGTGATGGTTGATGTAACAGAGACCAAGGGATTTTTTTCAACCAATTGTTATATCACTTCTTTGGTGTTTTCTGTCACAATGGTCAGTTGAGAGTTCACTGTATGATGTGAATTTTGGCTATGATTCCTCATTCTGAATACATGTCCTGCCCAGTGTAGCTGGGACTTTTACAGCATCATCTCAATGCTGGTGATCTTCACCTGTTCAAGGACTTTAATATTTGTAATAAAGTCACTCTAGTAGATGTTGAGCATGATACAGAGGCAGCACTGATGCAACGCTCAAGGCGTTGACGATAAGTGACCTATGACTCTGAGCCATATAGGAGGATAGCAAGGATTATGGCTCTATATACACAGATCTTTGTGCTCTTTTTCAGGTGTCTGTTGTACCACATGTATTTATATAAATTGCCAAAAGCACTGCTTGCCTTTGTCTGTCTGTTGTTTACCTCCTTGTCAATCCTGGTATTTGACGTGATGGTGCCTCCCAGGTAAGTAAACTGATGGACTACTTTCAACTCATTCATGCCAATTAAATAAATAATAAAAAGAAGGAATGTTCCAAAACATTTTGTCTGATTTTTTAAAAATACCACCATATCGATTCAAACTTTTTATGAATTTAGATAAAATGATGCACTCACTTGGGGGCATTTCTCTGAATGTTTGAGATGAGGCTTGATGATTAATATTATCTGCGTTATTCGGACTTTGACATTTACTAGTGCAGGTGGACTCAAAAAATAGCCTGTGTCCTGTGTCATTAACAATCTCAACAATTACTATTTGGTGATTTGATTGAGGGGCCAAACTCTAATAACAGGAAGGGTCAGAGAGAGCACTCTCACACATGCACAACTCTCTATATATGTAGGAACCCACAGCTATTTTGAATCAGTATCTTTACAACCCTCTGCATCTTTCCTCCTTATTTTCTTTAAAAGAAACTGCAACAAAAACCAGCTAAAAGAAGGGGACTTTCTTGAATTCTCCCCACAAGATAATATTTTATAGTTTTCAATATTCATAATAGATGTTGAATCTTGTTGTATCTTTTGCCCATCTTATCTTTGTGGATTCCAGTCATTAGAAATATTAGTGTCAATGAAAATCTGCTTAATCCACCTGGATGTGCCACCATTTCTCCTTTCTTGTTTAAAGGCTAAAAAAACTTTACAATTCCAACAGACACACAAATAGATAAAAATGTATGATGTTTTGGGAAAGATGCTAACCTTATGAGAAAAATTAATTTTCGAGCAAACTTCCTTTGTGAATCAGTCAGTGATATGCAAAATATTTCCCTCCCCTCCTCAAAAATCAGAATTTGAATAAATTAAAATTATTAATCAATCTGTTCATTGTGTCTCACCAGACATTCCCTACCTCTCTCTCAAAATCAGTTCATCAAGAAATTAAAAACCATTACCATCAAATTTCACACCTAAAGCTTCTCAAATTTTATGCAATAACACTTTGTAAATCCACATGACAAACTTCATGTTGCCAAGACAAATTATGACATAAAAAAAAACATTCAGGTAAAATTGAGTTTACATTTCTTATCTTATTAATTATGACTTATAAAATTTTGACTATTGTCAGGAATTTAACTCTATTTAGTTAAATCTGATGTAGAAAAACATCTGTGTACCTATCATGGCATTTTATGTTAAAGGTCTATTCATTAGGCAGGTAAAGTTGAAAACTGGGGGCCAACAATTTATTTTCATCTCAAGATTTCTCTAGTTCACTTCTGTAGTCAGCTTAAGGAATTCAAGCATAATTTTGCTTTTACACTTGAAATGACTTTTACCATTATTCAATTGAATTAAGTATAAGGTCTATTTATTTTATATCTTTCAGACATAACTATATCATTTTACATTTGTAAAAAACAAACATTTTTGGTCCGAAATTCACTACTAAAAGAAATGTTCTTTAGGAATCTTCATTTGTTCCAGACATTCAACAATTTCTCTAGCTCCCTAGCAGTTTCTTTAACACCAACAGAGAGAGGATATAAATTGCCTTACTTCCTTATCAATTATGTTACACATCGAATGTAAGTATTTACCCAACCCATTCACCATGTGACACAAGTATGGGGCATCCTGCAAGGATTGAATTTGCTATTCAGTAGTAATGGATCTGTGAGACTAGCTTGCTAACCATTACACCACGATGAGATACTTCTTAGTTACAACTCAGGTGTATGACTATATAGCCAACTGCCCAAATTATTAAAATGCTATTATACTCTAAGGAGGATATATATGTATTTTAAAAACGAAATGTGTGAGGAACCAGGTAAGTCCCTTGACCAGTACTTACAGTTTCTTAAACTCCTTGCAAAGGACTGCATCCTTAAGACTGTATCGGCTGCTGAGGCCTGCAACAATTACGTTAGGGAGGCCTTTGTTACATACTTCTTTACTCTTATGATCTGCGTACACCAGATTGTAATATTGTTACTTGCTCTCTTATATTACCCTTACCTTGTTTGTTATCAGCTGGCGCCCATCTCTTCACTCATTCTGCTCTTGTCATCATCTAAGTTGGTCTGTCATTGTCATCTCTCTCTATCACTGTTGTATGTCTGTTGCCATCTTGTTCTAGTTCTTTGATGAAATGATAGTGTCCTGTGCACATATTTCATTTGTGACTTGACAACTTTTTCATCTTACCAACTGGCCAGGTCACATGTGTTGGGATTCTCTTACTGATTCATAATATTCTCTAAACTTCTTGTATTGCTTGATCATGTGAGTTTTGTCAAGGCTATGATTTCAGGGTTATTTGAGGCATGGCATCTCCCACATCTCAAACGACCCGAAAATCATAGCCTTTCTGTCAAACTGATTGACCTAATTGTTTTTTTCCTACAACCATTTGCATCTACCTGTCAATAATTACGCCAATCTATTATGATAGTAATGAAAAATAATTGGAAAATTATTCCCTGTAATGGCCTACAGTTCCCATTCCACTAAAATACTCGGGTACTGCTCTGTAAATTTAAAACTCCAAGATGAGGTTTACACAAATACCAAATTAACAATTTTACCAAATTTATTCACTGTGATTTTGGGACATGAATTCCTACAGCACTAAGAATCTTTGGAAATACTCTTTGGTGGATGTAAACCTCTCTCTAAATTATGCAGCATTAATGCAGTTAAAACTACTTGCCCCCCACCCTCACTTAACAACCAATTGTAAATGTATTGTTATTAAAACCAGGAGATATACCATTACAGACAAAAAAAGAAATAGGATATTAAAGAAAGGAATTATCAGACCTAATAAATCTCCCTAGGAGGACCCAAATATTGGGTTATTGACTACTTACTATCTATTAACAAATATACACAGTTTGATGCCTACTCTCTACCTAGAATAGATAACATGGTAAATAAAATTGCTAAATACAAAATATTTAGTACTTTGGACCTCTAGTGCTTATCACTAAGTTACTATGAAAAAAAAAAGGTTCTACCCACCTTTCAAAGCTGGGAGTAAATTATATGAGTCTAATATAATAACCTTTTGGGGTTACTAATGGGGTAACAAGTTTACAGTGTGTCATTGACACAACCATAGAAAAGAATCATCTCAAAAGGTTTTATGTGTACATAGATAACATCACCATATATTAAGGAATCTGAAGACGAATACAATAATAATCTTAGTTGATTCCAGGAAATAGTTAAGAAATCAAATTTAACCCTGAATCAAGATAAATGGTTCTATATGTTGAATTACTTTTTACTTAGATCTTCCATACACAATGGCAAAATCCACCCTGGTCCAGATTGACTGGAGCCACTGATGAAACCCATTGCTCCAAAATACTGTCTCTCTCCATCAGACTCCACTCTCTTAACTTTTGGGCATAGACGTCGGCATGTGCCTTGTAGGCGTCAATGTACCCATTCAACTCACGAAAGTCTAACACCGTGCGCACCTTAGACTTATTCTGTTGAAAGATGGCCATTAATGGAATCTGGCCTTTGGGAAACCAAGTTCCTCCTCAGAATAGGGAAGCAGCCATCCATTGTTTAGCCACGTTTCCAGCTCATGACAGTACTCCTATTGAACTTGAGTGGACATAGGATATTCATGAACCTTATTCGTAAGTCCATTGGGTGGCTGGTTTCCTGACCATTTCCACGACGCTGTCCAAGCCCGGGTCTGCTCATTGAACTCGGCACTGAAGTCTGGTTCCTCTATTCTAATTGTGGCACATGCACTCGGCTCCATCCTTGAGAAGATAGCATCACTGGACTGGTTTATGCGAACTCCACCCAGCATCTTAATGATATCAATTCCAATTAGCATGTCGAAGCCTAACGGCGGACTGTTCACAACCAGAACATCAGCTTTCACGGGGCTTACGTTATCTACTGCCAGTGTGATAGTCCCGACGCCATTACCACGGAGAATTTCACCATTAACTGTTAGGACTTCCGTTGCCTGCCGACTCCAGGGATTGCACACTGATCCGGTCATGAGGGATCAGGAACATCCAGAATCTACTAGTGCTAGGCACTTCTTGCCATTAACAACAGCTTCAATCACGGGGAGCGCCTCTTTTAATTTGACTGGGGAGAAAGTGGCACTGACATCTCGCCCCTGTTTCTGTTTCCTGGACAGTTTTTCACTAGGTGCCCTGTTTTGTTGCAGAGATAACGCATGGCTGATCTTTCTCTGGTTTCTAACACTGCCACGTTGCATACAATCTCTAGCCAGATGGTTCAGTCACCCGCATCTGAAACAGTTGAAGTCACTCTGACTAGTTTCACAAAGATTTGGCGTATGCGAGGCCTGCTTAGGTTGCAGCAGCTAAATGTTCATCCCTGGTGTCCACCAACACGGCGCGAGCTCTCTGAAGTAGCTCTCTCAAAGTCAGGGTCTCCATCCTAATTGATGACCAGAGAAGTCCCTTGACATGGCTCGGTAGCCCATTGACAAAGGCGCTCTTCATCCAACATTCTGGCGGCATTTCGCCTGCTAGCCATGCCAGCCATTGGTTAGGAATTCATCTACAGTCTCTCCTAGACGAAGGCGGCGTGTGGTGAATTTGTTCGAACGCCACAAACGAATCCGTTCCGTAGACTTTTGCCGATGTTTCTCAGGCCGCACCTTTTAACCATAGTGGCAGAACCCGCTCTATCTTGGTTATCTCGCAAAGGTCACATGTTAATTCCAAGTCTTCCAACCATTCCAGTATCGGTACATCCGTTGCCGCGCCACTGAACTTGGGGATAAGCTGATGTCAAATTGTCTGGATGCCAGGGTTCTAATAGGGCTGAAATAGCTTCTAACAAACAAAATAAAATGATGAAAGTAAACTCAGTGGGGGGCATATGACGTATATGTTCTCCCAACTGACAAAGTCCTTAGTCTGCAACAATCTCTCACAAAAGTACAACTCTCTTCTTAACAGCAAAACTCCTCCTATCATTCTCCCTCGGTCTGGGAGAACAGGCTCTTAAATACACAGTTAATATGTACATCCGGGCTTCTCACTCTGGTCTGGCATTGCCCGTTTAGAACTTCAATATTCATCAGCATTTTGAGTACGCGTCAATACTGTTTACATTCGGGTTACTGCCAACAGCATTTCAGTGACGAGGAGGTAGCGAGTTCAAATATCTGTGGCCACTCGCCACACTCCTCCCCCTTGCACAGGCCAAACATATCCAGATGTGCTTTGTTCATGGGGGTTGGGAAACTGCTCGTCCACAGTTCTTCCTTTCAATTTCGCTACATTTTCTTTACCCTAAGCTGCTTTGAAAAATATTGCTGATTCTATGACCCAGACAATTAACCCAACCAATTCTTTTACTGTTTAAATTGATGCCTCTAAATATGCTAAATAAGCGGCTACTTTCTCAGAATGAACAATCTGTTGCATTCTTTTGTTGCACTTTCACACATTATGAACAGAAGCATTTTTCAATCAAAAAAGAAGCATGAGCAATAGTTGAGGTCTTACAAAACTGGCACCATTACTTCATTGGATGATACTTTCAACTCATTAGAAACCAATGCAGCATAGCTTTCATGTTTTAACTTCCAACAAATTTTTTTTTAGAATGAGAAAATCGCCTGCTAGCACGTTGAGCTTTTATGCTATAATAACATTATGTAGAGGCCCAGTAAAGAGAATATGTTGGCAGGTGCTCTCTCACAGATATGTAGCTCCATTTGCAGTAATGAGAGACTGAATGTTCTACATAATAATGGATGCCACTCAGGGTTTTTATACATGACTCACTTTGTATGATGCCATAATCTACCCTTCTAGGCTATGGGCCCAAAGGCCAAAAAGGCTCTAGTTTTTTTATTTAATTTGTAATTTTGATGGTGGGAAAAAAAAGTAGCCAAATGAATGCCTATAGACTCCTGAATATCATACTTTTTTTCTTAAGCATAAATGTTGTCTATTTTGAAGTTTTCTGTGGGTACCACCAATTTTCCCCGTGAAATTTACCCCCCACTATATTTAACATAATAAAACTTGCATAAAGGTTAATATTATCTTGAATTTTTTTTTATTCACTTGAAAGAAGAAGCATTAAACAAACTCCAAATGATTTTTAGAAAAAATTTTCGGCTTACAAAAATAATGAAAATTATAAACGAAAAACAATGTTTACATTTTTGCACCGTTAAATCAATTGAAATTTAATGTACCCAAAAATAAGTTATAACTATGGTTTTTTTTAATTCTATGAAAAATAAATTAATGGTCCAATTTTCACGAAAATTTCCAAAATTACTTACTTTTGGATGAATATATGTCTGAAATAGTTTGGTTTTTTTCTAAAATATATTAGGGGAAATATTTTTTATGAGGTCTACACCCCCCTATATTATTTTATGTAATATGAAAAAATGAACTGGCAAAAACGATTTTTACTTTTTTTCAATAAAGATAAGAGTCTAGATAATTATATCAGAAGATTTTTATAAGTCTCAATGGCAAAGATTTTTTAATAAAAGAACCATAAATACAGACTTCTGTTAAAAAATGATATCAATAAGAAACTGGTTGTATTGTAAATAAACCGACTGTTTTTCTTATTTTTCACGATAATGATGAGTAATTTTTCCCCAACTGGATAATTTGATTTTTGAATGAAATCTTTCTTTGTAACAGCTGTTTATGTTCTTTATTTCTTTTTTTGCGAGATTTAAAAACAAAATTTCAAAAAATATTTACATTTCTTCCTTCAACGTGACCTAAACTGACCACGCAACCTATTTTGGAAATACACAAATTTTTTTTATGTATAACTTAAAAATACAGTTTTTGATAAATTTTGATATTCCTCATAAAGAGGCACTTATATTCTACCTGTATTACTCATCATACACATTTATTATATTTTTGTAGCTAGAGACATCATTTTGATCGGAGATGTTTTAGCATTACAAGCATTTATAGGCTACGGGCCCAAAGGTCAATATGACTCTAGTTTTTTGATTTTGTGACCAATTGGAAAAAAAAGTGGGCAAATTATTGCCTATAGACTCCTGAATATCATACTTTTTTTCACAAGCGTAAATGTTGTTATTATTGAAGTTTTCCGTGGATACCACCAATTTTCCCCCGTGAAATTTACCCCCCACTATATTTAACATAATAAAACTTGCATAAAGGTTAATATTACCTTGAAATTTTTTCATTCACTCGAAAGAAGAAGCATTAAACAAACTCCTAATGATTTTTAAAACATTTTTTGGCTTACAAAAATAATGAAAATTATAAACGAAAAACAATGTTTACATTTTTGCAATTTTTTTTTGAAAACTTCAATTTTGCAATTTTTTTTTGGAAAACTTCAAAATAGACAACATTTACGCTTAAGAAAAAAAGTATAATATTTAGGAGTCTATAGGCATTCATTTGGCCGCTTTTTTTTTTCCCACCATCAAAATTACAAATTAAAAGTCATCTTTTTTGCCTTGGGAAACCTACCTATTCATGGAAGATGTTAAGAAGATGACACCGTCATGTCCCATTTTTTTTTTTAAATTTATTTAAGGTGATATTCTTTGATTTTCCTTATATGTTGAATTAATATTTAATAAAGTCAACATTGGACTAAGTTTGGATTTTGGCTTCTTTACAGTACTTCTTGCATAAATTATAGGAAGAGATAACAGACTTGATAGTTTGTCTTGATCTGGGTATCCAAAATCCAGACAGATGTTATTTGTTTAGGGTAGCAGAGATCCGTAAGTGTTTATAACTTTAATGACAATCCCAAATAACTAATTTGGTGAAGTAAGAATTCCTAGGTTTCTTATAAATTGTTTTCTGGTTCTGATGTCAGGACAACACAATCTGTTCATCTATATCTCCAAAGGAAAATTCAGAGAAAGCGTTTAACAAATTAGGTATGCACTTAAATGCCATATATATGCCAAAGTAGGTAGATTTTTACTAATTAAAGGTGCTACCTCTGATTTAGCAAAAATCAAATTCATAGAAGAATTTTGTATTATATTGGTGGCAAAAGCAAAAGTCTTCTGCAAAGCATCACAAAACAATACCATGTTGGTAGGATTGGAATTATCCACTATGAACCCCAAGAAAGCCAAAGAATCCAGTAACACAAGATCCATAAGCAAAATATCCCATTACCAGAATTTGCAGAAGATTGGGAATCTTGTCATCCCAACCTAATTAAGTTTCCATATTTCTTGTAGGAGTATCCTCCTTTAATGCTAACAGGAAGGCCAATATATGAGGTAAAACAAATACTAGAATTTTTAATGATTTCTCTTATAGTGTCTGTTGCAATACTGAGAGAACGGCTCAAAATATGTATATCATCAGTTATAGGATCATACATGTAACCTAAGACTTTTTCCAAAGTTGAATCAAGTTCAATATATTTACCATCCCTCTTCATCTGAGATCACAATAATTTGTCGTTAGAATTGCAAGATCTGAGAAAGAAATGACCTTCTCCCATTCTTTTACCACATTCCTCAATAATTGGATAATAATTGGTTTTAATCAGATTGTCAACATAAAAATTGTTTATAAGCATATTAATACATTGTTTGTTCTGATATTAACTGATGTTTGATAAGAAAGTTCAGGATAAAAAAGCAAAAAACCCAGATATAATAGTGTTATAACAATAACAGATCAAATCTTCATTTATCTTTAGAAAAAGACAAAACTAATTATCTTCAGTTCTATCATAAAGGTTTTCCTAACATCATATTTATCAGATCTAAACTTCAACAATAGTTCAAATTGCTGAATAAATTTATTCTTGGATAGATGGCTTCATTCAGAGAACAATTGAATACAAACCAAATTTTATTGATACTTTGACAGTTAAGTTTCATCACTGGTATGAGTACAATCCAAATAAAGTTTTTATATTGTTCAAGGAATTAATTCTAAATCTCTATAATTCCTTTTTTTTCTTTTTTTTTTTTTTTTTTTTTTTTTTTTTTGATTACAGTACTCTTTATATAATTCACCTTTTTCAAGCTTAAAATTACTTTATTAAGCACATTTAAAGATATATTATAATTGAAAGAGTAATTCAACATAATAAGAATTGTATTTATATATAATTGACTCATAAAAGGAATCAATTTTAATTCCATCATAGTCACTATTTAGTCAAGTTTTCCTCATTCAAACTCAAGGGTTCCAAACTGAACATTTTAACCAGATTTCTTTTCACAAAAGATTCTTCAAAACTTTGATATGGACCAAGACAGATTTAAGATTTAAAAAAAAATTTCAATGATTGACAGAACACATAAAAAAAAACAAGTAATGATGTTACTGATAATGCTAAAATTTTTAGATCTGTCATTCATAATAGACTTTGTAATGAAGAAATTGTGAATAACATCACTAAGAATCTAATATTTTACATAAAGAACGATAATTGATACCCACTGTATGAATTATCTCCCTCTTCACAATACTGGGGAATTTTGAGACTATTAAAACAACTCAAATATTTATTCACAGGAAAATTCTCAACAAAAAAGTGCATAACAATGAGCCTTTTTTTTTCTTTGATTAACCAAATCAAAACTCACATCAAAAGAAAATTTAGATTTATGAATTTATTTGAAAATTCTATTTGTAATAAAGTCATCATCAAAAATTCTTTACTCAAAATCTGCAAAACAACTTCATAATTTTCATGAGATAGTGAGATGATTCACAATTTGTGAAGCATAACCTGACTAACAACTCTTCAAAATCTGCAAACACAGAGATTTAAACTTAACAATTAAATTAGAATTTTCAAATAGAGAAATAAACTTCTAATAAGTGAACTTATCAGAACTTAAAGACAAGACATTGCAATTTAGGAATTAAATTGACACTAACAGGAGATCCTTCTTTTGAATCAATGAAGGGTGAAGAAGTGATTTTCTTTATGGAACAATGATACACCTCTGCTTTCATGTCAAGCTCCATTTTGCCAAACTATTGCTCAGTTGATATCTGTAATAAGGCAAAAAAGAATTATAAAGAGAAGTTTCATCTTTTACTACCATACCACCAACATTTGCCTTTGATGGCATACTGTCATAGAATTTATTTTTGAAGCAAACCTCTTATAACTATGGCATGTAGACTAGGTATAGTTTAGGATGATGGCTATATGGAAAAAATGTTTGTGTCTGAAAACTTACTTTAACCAACAATGTTATTGCACTATTTGTATTTTCACATGAATGTGTGAAAGAGTTTTTGAACTTGAGTCTTTTCAATTAACAACAGTAATCCTTTTCCTGCAACAGTCTGTCTGCCACTGGGGGTAATCTCTTTCCTCTGAACTTCCTTCTCTCGCAACAATCACAGTACTCATCCAAATTTTTCCACTTTCACCGTCCTTCGCTTGGTTCATTCTGCTTGTCTCAGCGATTGCAAGTTTTTTATTACAGCTTGCCCAGTTTCCATACAAATTACGTCATACCCCATCCAGGTCTCTCATGAATGGCACAGGTGATTCTTTGTCATTTATGTTGGGGGGATCGGCTATGTCCATTACAATGTGTTGATGTGTAAAGAAGAGGAAGTAAGACAGACATTGTCAGGAACTTCTATGTAAGAAATGCATGGGAGTCTTATGGATAGGCAACCTATATGTCTTAAACTGCATTGCACCCATACAAGTGGAAACCAAAGTCAACAGACAAGATTGCTGAAGGTCAGTCAGCAGAATTCACTCCTGGTGATCACACACACTGCAGACTGGCTGCTCTTGAATGGATATGCCTCAAAGAAAGACTTTATCCTAACATGGTTATCCACTGACTGAATTTAATCCAAATCCCAAGGAAGATAGAGAATAGAATTCATATAGAAAATTAAAATTACACAGAAGTGTTAATTGCAGATTGAACAATCAAAATGATTGAAGACAAACACTTTGATAAAACAACAATTTGAATTATGTTGCTTCTCACATTCATGAAAATGAAAGAAGATGAACCATTACCGAGTCTCAATTGAGCTAAATAAAATAAAAAAACTTTTGATCTCTCACCTTATCTGTATTTGATATTTTATTATACACATTTAAAGCTGAACAAACATTTTTTTCTTATGCACACATATTTCCACAATAAAAATAATATTTATATAAATGTTTCTATTTTCCAAACTCCTGACTTTGTCATGATATTTTATTCCTGTTATTTCGTGGTTAGCAATTAAATTTTGTTATATCATAATTGGAACATTTGTCATGTGTCAATTCAAGGATTTTGCCTCATTTTTTTCTGAATGTGTTTCAAGCTGATCTCTCGGTGGTTTATGAATTGATTTCATCCATAAAGAATTGTTATCTGTTCTTACAGGCCACCGGTTTGTGACAGTATCTGTTGTAGTTTTTGTGAAAATGAATATGAAGAAAGTGGCAATAAAAATTTGACTAAATCTTTACAAAAAAAAAATGTTTGAAAATGGAGAAAGTGCCATACAACAAGGTTTCTTGTTAAGTCTGAATGTCTCTGAAAAATTGTTAGTAGTCTTAAAACAAAATTTGTTGAATCCATCAGTAATTTTGAAAAAAAAAAATCTGCCCACTGCAAACTTCAGTGGTGTCTATACTTTGAGTTAAAGTAGATAGTAGTAAAATTTCCCAATGGCTAAAACAAAAAAGATGCTCAAGAACTAAAGATAGTAGAAGGTCAGGTGATATTGGTCTTTTAAATAGAGATATTCTGGATTGGGACAGGACTTATGTATAGTTTGTAAGAGTATGCACTCTTAGATGTGAATGGGGGGGGGGTTGCCCTGGTGGTTGATTACATCAGTCTTCCAGAGGGAAATTAGAATTGGACATAATAGGACCAATAAATGGAGTGGAAATAACTGCAAGAGTGACCCACAAGTAATGGCATTCCTGTTGTCTTTGCTGGATTTCCTTCCTAAAAGTGGCCCTACTCTTTGCAGTGTTGGTGATCCCAGACACATTCCATCATACCCAGAATAAAATCTTTAAAATGACCATCAAAGTAATGATAACAACATTAAAGTGGATGATAACTTTTATCATTGATTTGAAGCTAAGTACTATTGAGGAAGTTGAAATATGGAATAGGACAAGCGAGAAAAACAGGTGAGAAGGTAACAAAGGGTAGGTATGTGTGTAAACTTAAAGGAACTATAACCAGAAGTGTATGTTTATGTATGTGTGTGTAATAGATAAAAGGGACACCTATGTTGATCAAGGGAAGTTATAAAAAACTATAAAAAATTGAAAGGCTGATATGACTGAAAAATATCCACATTCTAAAAAGTTCACAAAAGCCATTAATGTAAGAAGATCATCTTGAATGGAAGAAATGGCTGGGCAATGATTCAAGACCACTTAAAGATAAATATCTTTTAAATGACTAGTTTTAAGAGAAAATGGGTCCCAGAAAATTGATAGAAAATTGGCAACAAGCAGACTGAAAAAAAGTAATGTTTTTATTTTTAAGAGAAATTGGAGTCATAAATCTAGCTGGCAAAAGTTATGGCCCATTTCTGGGGGGGTCAGACCAGGGGGTAGAGGTAGTGATGGATTTTGAACCCCGGCAGTCAAACTCGGTGTTCTTCCAGTAACCCACATCATATGAAGTCAGTTAGACTTGTAAGTTAATTCTAGCAGTAGGACTTGTAGTTAAGAGAACTTTCTTGCCAGTTGATGACATCAAATTAAATGCTTTCTGTTCCATCACAAAGTGTCACACATCCCTTCTCCATTAGCATCAATCATCAGATCTTTATTGTGTTTTTTCATTTACTTATGAACCTGTTTCTCGCTGATGCCTTTTGAACTGGCCAGCACAGAATATTACAACATGGGCTCAATATACTTGTGCAATGAAAGCGCATGTTGTGTCCAATCCATCAGTAATTTTGAAAAAAAAATTGTGTTAATGGTTGTTAAGTGCTGTGCTGTGATTAGCCATTTTCAAATTTAGAGTCTTCAGTGTGTGTGAACAATTCCTTTTAAAATTTGTTTAAAAGTGTGTATTCAAGGTCTCAACTCATTGCCCATGTGAATGATGAGTCTTTGTTAAGACCCTCACTCAGTTGCTTTGAGAAAGAGCCACATAAGAATTTTGTTCTGAATATGTCTATTGTACCCAGAGCATATAAGAGCCACATGGGAAAATATCTCTAAATTTATGCCCATTATACCCAGAGGGCATGAATATTTTTCACATGTTAGAGAAGCATTGTTTTTTACTTGCAAGAAATAACCTGAACCAGGCTGTATATTTCTCATTTGAAAAGTCTATTACACCCAGAGAGTATTAAAAAATGTTGACACAAATGAAATGATTACATTGCAGTAATTTACCATTTTGCTTGAGTCATTCTTCTATGACACTGAGTTCAACCTAAAAAGAAGCTACAACTATGCCCCTTTGAAAGATACATTCATAAATTGGTTTCTCATTGACAGCTGATGATAGTGTGAAAGGAACAGTTCCAAGAAAAAAAAAAACCTTCCCACAAGATCAAAAGGAAAAGACAGCTTTTTAGCATGTGAACTCCCCTCTTTCTTCCATAAAAAGGACCTTTAAATATTAAAAATGAAAACAAAAACAAGAAAAAATAATATTTTCTTTCCATTGCATGAGGTATGTGACAGGATAATTTTTACTTTGTTCTTATTTTTTATTTTATGAATTTTGATTACATAGGACAACAAATTTTTTGAAAGTCTCAGTTACATGAGGGTTTTTTTTTTTACTGTTTTTTACTATTTTTGATTTGCTGATTTCAAATATGGAAACAATTTTGTTCTGTATGTTTTAGTTTTCATGCAATTTGAGGTATTATATTTTATCATTTTGTGGCTACTTATGTGTTTATGGTATTAATAGGAATATCTAATTTTGTTTGCTTTTTCTGTCAAATTTGATGATGGCTACAAGGAAACATCAATGTATGAACAACCCAAATGTTTTTTGCTATATTTGTGGATACTTCACACTTATTCGTGAGAGGCGCAATATAATATTGTTTGTGAAGTGAGCCTACAATGCTTACTTCGGATTTACTCTTGGTGACAGAGACTCATACTTTATGTTATAACTATAAAGAAATGCTGCATGGCTTGATGAAAGGGAAATGTAAGGGCTTACCTTTTGTAATTCCCATCACCTGGTGGGAACTAAAGGACCACACAACTGACTTCTATTTTTATCTGGTCAATACAAAAGGCATTGGTAAGAAAATAGAGATAAAATCATTTATCCTAGTATCCCATCAGCAATTCAACCTACTCTACACCCTGATGAGCTATCAGCTCCAGTTTTTGAGTTATCTGCATCTGAAGAAGAGAGTATCTATGAAATGCAAGAGACTGACGATGTTACTCAAGAAATACTGACAGATTCTGACAATATGCTGCATCAAAGTCATCAACTCATCAGAAATTTAACCAGCCAAAACTGATTGACCTTGTGCATGATTTGGGTCCCTCCAAAAAGGTAGCAGAAACTTCAGCTTCTATGTTACAAGAAAAGGCTCTACTGAACAAAAACACAAAAGTTTCATACTTCCGAAACTGGGAAAAGGTTTGTGGATTTTTTTAAAGAGGAGAATAAGTTAGTCATAATATCTTGGGTCTTCTCCAGGAATTAGGAATTCCATTGTATAATCCAAATGACTGGAGATTATTCCTAGATAGTTTTAAGCACAGTCCACTGTCTGTTCTACTACGTAATGGCAATGTCTATGCAATTGTTCCAGTAGGTCATTCTGTGTGTTTATGAGAGGAGCATAATGACATCTAAACTGTGATAGACCTACTAAAATACCATGAGCACAATTGGACAATTTGCGTGGACGTCAAAATGGTGAACTAGGAGAATTTATAAAATATTCCTGCTTTATTTGCATGTGAGACAGCTGAGTAAGAGACAACCAATGAAACCAGAAAGAGTGGCCTTTACGTGAGATTCTGGAAATTGATATGACAAATATTATCAATGATCCAATCATCAGTCAAGAAAAGATGATATTTCCTCTTTTGAACATTAAGTTGGGTCTGATGAAAATATTTTGAACCTTATGATTGTTTTTCTTGCCTTATGTGGAGAGAACTATAGATAAGATGTTTAGTTTGGAGACTCTGTCAGTGATTATGACAAAGATAAAATTGATTCAAAATCTTATAAAGATAAATGTTGTTATGTAGACTTGGGATAAAGGAAACTTGAAGTTTGTTCCTTCCGACCATCAAGTGGCATTGAGTGTCCGTGGTTGAGTTGTTAATAGTTTAGTTAAACAAGGTTTCTACACTGATTAAAAAATTTTCTGGATCAAAAGGCTGAAAGTAAATTGAATGAATTGATGTTAAACCTGATGCTTTCAGTGATTATATTGGGATTTCTCACAGAATTGTTTTCAATTGTTATTTGCATAATGGAGGTTTCACTCTGTGTGTATCCTGGAATCAATTCAATGATAATCTCGTGTTTTCGCTATAAGACTCTTTGGGTCTGTTGCTAGTCAATTTATTTATTCTCAATATATTGAGAAGTCTACTGAGAGTTTGTGTTAGGGTAAGTTATCTAACATTTTTATGTATGTTTACCTGTCACTATTAAAGGGAAGCTACTCCTTAGTGACTTATTGAAGTTGACGTAGGATGAGAAAATTACCTCAGACTACCAACTCGTTTGGAACAGTTTCTAGACCTTGTGGCATTGAATTGTTTGAAGTTTCCTAGGATTGTTCTGTATACTTCAGTTCCTGCCATTCTAATAGTGTTTTATGTTGTCTCACAAAAGGCAGCCTACATCTTTCAGAGTGAGTCTTCAAGGTTAATATTTTCGAAGGCTAAGCTTGCCCCTTTCATAAAGAACCTTGCCTTCTCTTGAATTGTTGTCTGTATTTCTTGTCATGAAATATTCCTGACATTTGAAAAGTTTTTTTCCTGGAGATACTATTAAAAAACATTATCCTGGCAATACATACTCAGGTTGTATTGTCTTAGGTTTTGTCGGAGAACATAAAGACGAAATGTTTGTTTATACAGAATGGTATAAAAGACATTTGGGAGAAAATCAGAAAATCAGAAAATTGACTAATCAGGTATGTTCATTCTGGTGATAATTGGACAGATTTGATCACTCGACACTTTACCCTAGATAAGCTCAGGTCTAAGTTCAGGTTTTGGCTAAATTATCCAGAGTGGTTGTCTAGTGAAGTCATTTGTTGGCCTTATAGTGCTTTGAATAATTTAAGTTCTAATAGTCAGATATCTGTATTGACTAATGCTGTCTCTAATTCCCTTATTGTTCAAGATATTGTTTCTGTTATTGACTTTGAAAAATGTTCTTCCTTGGCAAAAAATAATGAGAGTTATGTCTAATGCAGTTAAATTTGTTTTGGCCTTGAAGAAGCCGTTTGATTCTGTATTGATTGCCAGGATTTATTTGCTGAAATTGGTTCAATCATTGTTTCTTTCCAAGGAGAAATTGTCCCTATCAAGTCTTTTCAATTGTGAGGTACTCCCTTTAGTTGCTAATTTGAACCTCTTTCTGGGGGACAAAGGATTGGTTAGATCTAAGTGGAGAATTATTCAATCTAGGTTCTACTCTCAAGAGATTTTGCATCTCATTTTGTAACCTCAGTTTTGCCATTTCACTGATATGGTTATTATGAACTGTCATCTGAAGAGAAAACACTTGGGTTGTAAATTTTCACTCTATAAACTTTGTTTGTCAGGTTTCTGGGTAAACAAATCCAGATAGGCTGTCAAGTCAGTTATTTCCTCTTGTAGCTCATGCATTTTCTTTAACTATTCCAAAGTCACTAATTTATCTAAGCACATGTCTTGTATGTAAAATGAGTGAAGGGATCAAAAGAAAAAAGAAAATATGTCTGCCTTAACACCTTAATTTAAGAAAACATGATCTCTGAGCCAGAATTTTTAAGAGTGGCTAATGCATATACAAATTTTCTTGTGAGGAGCTATGCGACGACTAGGGACGAAAGCCAAGATGTACTTGCAGCAGTGTGCTCACTCCACAGTAGTGCTATAATTCCTACCAGTAGCATCCCAAGTATCAGTGTAACCTGCTACAAGTGCAATGGTAAAGGTCACACTGCAAAGGACTGCCAAAAGCCTGGTACACAGTGCTAATGATGCATCGAAATTGGGCACTGAGCCAAGGACTGTTCAGGAAACGAGCCAAAGGACAAGGCATCAGCGCCAGCTTCCCCCCACACACACACACACCAAGATGTAAATGTGGCACTTTTGGTGGCATCTATGTTGACAGGATGCTGTGTTTAGCAATAATTGATATGGGTTGTTGATGGTCAATTGTAGATACAGATTGGTGCAGGCTTTGGAAGAAAGCAAGAGTGGATGTCATGATGATTGGAGGCATGTCCCATGTGTTTTGCAGTGTTAGTGTTGGAGCGGACACAGTATGTAACACCGACACCGACATACCTTCGCCATGGTGCCAAAATAGCTTGAAACTGATCCGAGTAATTGCTTTCCCAACTGCTAAAGTCTAACAACAAAATCTCTCCATTTGCAAGAATATTACAGCAGTCTTTAACATATCCACAATATCACATTCAAAAGAGATAATTGCCTTTTTTTCCTCTTATGCTTGGTGTTTTATGCATAACTCATCACAAGAAAATTTTCATATGCGCTAACCACTCTTGCCAATTCTCCTGGCTCAGAGATTGTGTTTTCTTACATTAAGGTGTTAAGGTGACAATATTTTCTTTTTTTCTTCTTTTCGAGCCCTTCATCCATTTTGCTCGCAAGACACTTTTTCAATATGAGTCAGGGTATTTTTGATGTGGAATCATCTTCTAGGTGTGTTCTGTTAGAAAGTCTACAATATAGAGATCTCTATCTAAAAAGATTTCATAACCTATGATATGAGGAATACTTACTTTTTTTGAGAGAACAGATCCGCGATCTGTTCCAGGTTGATTTCTGTAACATCATTAACGTAGACAATTTGGTTCTTATCAAGAACCCTGTCAAAACTTGGTCCTATTGGTCTTTGGTCAGAGTAGTGGAAATTACTGCTGTAGATGAGGAACTTTTTAGATATGCTAAAATTTAAAAAAATCTGATGGTGTTATTCAGGAGCATTCATTAAAATATTTGTTTCCATTGGAGTTTTCCATCATTCATTCTCATCAGTGGATTCTACTGGTTTATTCTATAAATGCTCCAGCTTCCATTTCTAATTCTAGACCTTAAAGAGATGTTAGAAACCTATGTGAAAGAAACAGGGATTTCCTATGGTGTTAGTGTTATAGTGTTATCATTGAGGTTTCAAATTTGAGTAGGTTACAAGCCTTGCTATTTACATTTTTCTTGGGAGAGTCATGGAATTTTCATTTTCTCACTGAAAGAGGGTTAATGCTCACTGTATTATTTCGTCATCAGTGACATTCTCCTTTGGTCATACACATGAACACACCAGTGTAGGCCGACCAGCAAAAACCTACATCAATCAGCACTGTATGGATTCTTGATGCCGTGTAGAGGACCTGCCAGAGGTAATGACTGATAGAGACAATTGGTGAGAAAGTGTTGATATATATATATATATATATATATATATATATAGGGATGAAAATAAAATAAAAAATTAAAAAATAACAATCACCCACAAGCCCTTAGATAGGAAGAACCCTCAGGGCATGCACAGAAAAAAAGGCCCCTTCCTGACCCCAAAAAGAAACCTCAGCCATTCTAATGCAAACCTTTACTGGGAACACATGCTATTGACTGGCTCAGGAGAAAATCTCCTCTCCAAGAAATAGCTATGAACCTAGAAATAAAGTTTGAACCTTAGAAATATCTTTTGTCTTTGTCTCTTCTTTTCCCTTCCTTAATCCCTTTCAGATAGAAAGAAATCCATGTATAATGAAAAGAAACTAACAACACCAACAGCAACATCCCTCCAAATAACCAAAAGTCTAATCCCTATGTAAAACACATTACCCCACATATATATATATATATATATATATATATATATATATATATATATTTATATGTGGTAATGTGTATACATGCAGGTGCAGGTAAATGATTTTTATATGTTTTAAAGATAATTGCATAGAGAATAAGATTTTGTTTCCATTTTTTCAATAACATTTTTTCTATTTTGTTCATACGGATATCTTAATGTTTAAGTTCAAAAAACGGTAAAATAAAGTACAATATTGTTTTAGGCATTTCCTTTTTTTACTTTATTTGTTTTTGTAGCTTAATGTCCTGAGGATGTGGTTAATAAAAGATTTAAAAATTCAGGTGAAACAGTTTTTTTGAGAGGTTTGAAAGATAAAACTTTCCTTTCACTACAAGTGACTGGTATTTTCTTAATCAATGTAAAAATACTGATTATATAAATTTAACTGATTAGATAATAAAAAAGTATTTTTATCTAAATAATACTTTTTTAGTAGGATATATAAAAACATGTATCATGCAATGTCACTGGACATTCTTAAAAAAAATCAACAAAAATAAACTAAGTCAATTATAATACAATTTTCAGCATATGAGGTAAGAAAAAGAAGAGCTTTTATTTTAATTAAATGTTTACAGTTTAATGTTTAAAGTTTCTTCACTATTTTTCGGGAAGAAAAATGAATTTTACATTTTTGGAAAGAGAAATCAATGACATGTAAAACAAAAAAAAATCAATGTTACGATACAGTCATTAGGACATCTTACATTTTGGATTTTAAGTCTTGTATATAAGAAAAAATATCTATCTTTTTTTTTAATTATTAGGTTGTTTTTTAAGGGATGTGATATGAAAAGATTAACTTATTTACTTTTTTATGTTAGAGATGTTTTAAAATTTATAAATGTAAAACAAATGCTTCCTGAAGAATAAAGGCATATTTTTTTTAATTAATGAAATTAAAGAAAAGATGTTATTAAAAATATATAGTTAAAAATAATGACATTCCACTTGCTTATCCATATGAAAAGAAAATCATTTTTCGTTGTTGCTCGTAGGAAGAGTTGGGAGTGAAGTGAAAAATAGAAAAGTTAATATCTATATTTCTGATAGAATTTTATTGTAAATAATTTAATATTTAATATTCTAATTTTAATATTCCCAGCTCTTTTTTCAATAATATTAAGAAGTAAATGCTAAGGCATTGACTAAATTCTAAAAATAGTAATTCGTGATTGCTTCAGACAGAAGAAATTCTTTCAATTATTTCCTACCAGAGAAAATTGTATTGCTTTAATTTTTTGCTCCAAAATGCTTAAAAATCTATCATAAAATTATTTAAAATAGGTATCAACAAAATGAGCAAATGATTTTCACTTTAAAAAATGAATTAAAATCAATTAAATCCATTATTTAAGGTCAAATTTTTGTTTAAGTCGAAAAGTAGTAACATAATGAGCATCAGTAAAAGAAGCAAAATAATATTACATATGAAACTAATTTTCAATACATTTTAAACATTAAATTAGCCCCCAAATTTTATGAAAAACCACATTGTAAGTGAAGTTAACAAAACACATTATTAAAGGTTTTAAAAAAAAAACTTATAACAGTTTCTTCTTAGAAATCAATAACAAAAAACATTAAAAATACACTATGTACAGAAAAATTACAAACTTGGTGATATTTTTTTAAAATGAAATATCTTTTTTTTTTGTTCCAAACATGCAGAAAAACTAAAACGCTTTTAAAAAATTCTTGTGGGTTTTGTTTACAAAAGAACTGGGCTGGAAACTTGTTAACACTATGGTGGCCCAGATTGATGAACAAAAAATTACCAAAAATCAGGGAATTATCTGATTTTAATAAAATTTTCAGTGTTGACTTATTAATTAATGAATTCTTTGTTTTAAAGTTTTGAATCGTTCCAATCAAACTGATTCAATGGAAATAAATCGAAATTCTTTAAAATAGATATTACTGTTCACTGCATCCATAAGAGCAACAATTTATATACTGAATTAATAGATAAAATTCATTTGAAACATAAATGGCATAACTTTAAGTTTTAAATTTCATATTTTTAAATTCTAAAGCTTACTTTAATATGGTTATGTAATGATTAATTAAAAATTTTCTCAGTTTAAAAGTTAGGTTTCCACCCTTTTAAACAGAACAAATATTGATGTATAATTTTTGCACTGATAATCTAAAAGGAATTATATTTCATAAACAACAGAGTAAAAAAAATGTCAAAATATTATTATTTTTTTTTTTTTTACATTTAATTTTCAGAAAAATCATAAAATAACTGATGCAATATAAAATTCATTCATTGATGAATTAATACTGAAAATGTCATTAAAATCGGATAATTCCCTGATTTTTGGTAATTTTTCAATCAGCAGGATTGATTTGATTTTGTAAAATACGTCTGATGTCATCCTTGTTGATACCTAATTAAAAAAAAAAAAAGAAAAAAAGTACGTTATCTGTAACAGAAATTTGTTTTTTCTTTTTTTAATACATAAACTTAGAATTGTTCTTTATATTAAATGTAAAAGAAAACAGTAAAAATATAATTTTCCATATTTTTTTTTTTGCGCAACTTTTTAAATATTTTAAAACGTTGATATAGGCATGTGCATTTTCTTGCTGTCTCTAAAAGATGATCACAGGAAATTCTTCTAAAAATCAAATAAAATAAATTAACTATCCGATTTTAATAAAACTTTCGGTATATGAAATAATAAAAGACGAACTTTTATTGTAAATAAATGTTTACTAAATTGAAAAGCTGATAATTTTTTTTCGTTAGTTTTTGTTTCGCGCATTGATCCCCCGTACAAAGATCTTAGTAATTTTTTGGGGGATATAAATAATTTTTACATTTTTGGAAAGATAATTTAATGACGGAACATATGTAAAAAAAACTAAATTGCTACTAATTCGGTTTTGGTAATAGGGTATCTTAAACATTGAAACTTAAATTTCGTAAATAAGAAAAAATATGTATCTTTTTTTTTCTAAATTGTTAGGTTATTTTCTAAAGAATTTTATATTAAAAGTTCCTATTGTCTACTTTTTTAAAAATATTTTCTTTGATTAATAAATACGATTTTGATAATCGTATTTATTAATCAAAGAAAATATTATATAAAAAATATCTAGCTAAAAATAATGACATAACATATTTCGGTTTTTATTTTTTTTTTAATTTGAAAATAATGTTTGAATTACAAATTGTCGTCATTCTTATTAATGGATGGATCTAACGGAAATAATATCCGCTTTGGTTTTTGAGGAAAACTCTTGTAGTTGTTGTTTTTGTTGCAGCGCTGGGTTGTGAGAATCGTGAGACATTAAGGAAATGCTAAATTAGTAATTTGTTTCAGAAAAGAAATTATTATACGTACGATCCTCCATACAAAGAAATAGTGCACACGTCAAGATGCGATAACTATGTCAACAAAGATAAAGAATTTACGGGAATTTACTTTTAAATGCAAAAATTTAGGTTTTATGTAAGAGAAATTTGTTTTTTCCTTTTTATAAAACATAAACTTCGAATTGTTCTTTATATTAAACGTAAAAGAAAACATTAAAAAGTTAATTTTCCATTTTAACAATTATGCGGGCATTTCGAAAGCCCGCGTTTTACACATGCCTACGTTAATACGTTTTAAAATATTTTAAAAAGTTGCGCACTTTTTGACCCTTTCTTTGTCTTTTTCTTTTTTTAATTTTTCATTGGACGATATTTTTTACGGAGGCCCACAAGAGAACAAATATAAAAAGAAAACCAATATTTAAAAAAAAAAGGGAATTTATTAAAATAAAAAGACGGATTGTTACGCTTGTGGTCATCCATACTGTACAAGACAAAGCACGCGTCGCGTGTCTAGAATTACTGATAGAGAAGTCCGCTAATTTTATACATCCCAATACAATAGTACAAACAAATATGTTCGACTGCAGATAAAATGCAATCCTTTAAGCATGACAAAGTTTTGAACCATCAAAATATCTTGAAATGTTTCGCTATCAAGATATTTACATAAGTAATCCCATGTAATGTGGTAGGTAGAAGAAAACATGTGATGTAAACACGTTATTTCACTTCAGATAAATATCCCATTATTTGCCAACTCTTTTTTCGTGCCATGTCAGCGACAAGAAGTTTTCTTATTATATCCTAAAACTCTTAAGGGAATCATAATTAGGCTAAGAGGAGGAAAATCCCTGATAGTGGGAGTAAACGAAAACTATTGAGATCCAAGTTTTTAATCAAGTTGACATTTTGAAAATAAAAACAATATACATGTAAAGTCAGGAATCGTTTAGAAATTGTATTTAAACAGAGACCCACTACTAAAATCATATAAAATCAATATTTTTTTCAAATCTGACAAATTACCTGAGTAGAGAAAAGTATTCTAAATGCTAAGCAACACAGATTAGTCGTAAAAAAGAAAAAGAATTCTATTTTGACACGGTCCCATAAAAAAAAAAATCTTTGAATGCTAAACAATAAAAATATTTCCGAAAAAAAAAAATTACCGAATTTTTATTTATTTTTTCATGTGTCGAAATTTTCTCTATATCCCAAAGAGAAAGATCAATTACTGCTGGAATACAAAAACAACTCTCTAAACACAACTATCTCGTATCTCGCACTTACGACATCTCCAGTTTACTGTTAAGAAACTCTGACGTATAAATTTTAAATTATTAAATAAAAATACATTGTGAAAGGAATAAAATAATATAAAATGTTTGATGAATATTCAAAATATTTTGTGTGGGATTAAATAAATACGAAACAAATGAATAAATCCGAATCGGTGCTAACACAATTCGAACTTGTGCTTGGTTTTACTCAGTGGTAGAACAGTAGACAGGCGATATTTGAATGTTTTACACTAAGTACATAGGCCGAGGTATTAAAAAAACGAGAGTTGTGGTCTTCAAGAATTATGGTTCCACTTTTGGGTGGTAAATTGATATGGTGTCTTTGTGGTGTGCCTCCAGGAAGCAGACATCGTCGCCATAATTCAATAATTGGAGGAAAATCTACCAAAAGAAGCGATTTTTTTCATCCTCCTCATCCAAGCGACCCCACCATGATGGAAGAAGCGAAAATAGAAATAGACCAAACAATTGTTTTATTTAACTAGTTAGAACAACAAAAAAAGACCCATTCTATCTTCATCTTTTACTTGAATAGATGTGCACCTAATTCGTTAAAAGAAAAAATTGTTTGTTATTCTTGGATTATACGTGTAAAACAGTAAGTATAACCTTTTGTAGCCATGTGAAATATTGGTTGACAGGAAGCAAGATTTTATCTACGGAAGCTTAAGTCACCATAAGTATTTAAAAAAAGACTATCAGAAAATCTGTTTATAAATTCGAATTGTTTTTAAGTGTAAAAATATTTCCTTTTTTTAATTGTCATTGTAGTTTTAAGTCGAGGCCTAAATTAGAAAGATTTAAAATAAAACTTTTAAAAACAACTGTAAACATCTTCTCTACGATTGGTTTTACTTTATGGAAGCAAGATTAATTTCCTTACTTTCCAGAAATTAATTTCATACTAATTTAAATTAATCAATCGTACTTAAAGTTTGTTTGTTTGTAAGATACTTGTATTTGTAACTAAGGTGTTTGTATAGAATAACTTAAATCAATTTTCTGTCCGTTATTTCTACAGTAATGTACACAAAATTAGAAGATTAAGATTCAGACATTTCCATTTAATTCAACCAAATTCTAAATCTGACATATGTTGTCTTAGTGGTAAAGAAATATGGCCACTGGATGAAATCAAATGACTTTTCGGATTTAATTGTTCAGTTTGAATTAAAAAAAAAGACAACGAAAAGCTCCAATAAACTTATTTGAGCTATACAAGCACTGTAAATAAAAACAAATCATTATTCGTCATCATTTCTATTGTAAAAATCACAATAACCTTATATAAACTAGTATAGCTGGTTTGAATTTCTGAGCCCAGGAGGATATTTTAAGATTTAAATAAAATATATTTTTATCTCCTTCATAACAATTTTTTCGCCATTTTTATGCCTTTGTTCTAGATTCCCGCTCAGTGGTTCTGTTTGTCTTGATGTTCAATCTATTAGTAGCCGGAGACTACCAGATGAGCTAAGAATGTTTTGATTTTTCCTCTTAATTTATTATTTAAGCTAATTTGCCAGGTAAAGCTACCTATTTTACAGCATCCACAAAATATGCCATGCATTCACAAGAGACTTTTCATAAAAATATTTTAAAGAAACTCCAAATAACTTTTTAATGGAATGTGTTATTTGTGGTTTCTTTAAAATGTTTTTTGAAAAGTCTCTTGTCAGTTAATTTGTATGAGAAGGACTGAGATTAACGAGATCTACTTTTTATAGAGCATACCATAAAATCGGGGATGAAACTGGTAAAACTAAAAATTTACCAAACTTTTTGGTAAGAAGACTTTTTCCGAATAATACTCCTTCTCATACAAATGAACTGTTTTTGAGATTATCATTCATTCATTACAGTGGTAGGGATGTCAATTTTCCATGGAAATGTTTTGTAAAATGCATTCCGACCGATGCTTATTAGAAATCCCAAATCTCACAAACATTGACCAATTTAGAGGCAATATTCGACATGGGGTCGCCACGGTGCTAAACCCATGCAACCTTTCGTCCTCAGATGGTGCAGCACTATCATTGTTGTTTTATTGTTTTGGATTCGAGAAAATACTAGGGGTGTCCCCGTGGCTAACGTGCTGGACTGCGACATCGTAGTAAGTGAGTTCGAACTCGCACCCATAGAAAAGGCATGAATCTCCTTATCCACCTCAGATTAAACTTTTGATCTTCTATAAGGATGGCTTTGGCATTAAATAACCCACGAAGGTTGATATGCCATTTAACAGAAACCAAACCATGTATCAAAAACAGTTAATTTGCAGGGGTGGTTATTAGAAAAAAATCTTTGAATAACGAGAACCTAAATAAATAGCATTAAAATTTAGTAGCAGTGCTGAGTTTTGAACGTTTGATTTTGTGATGAAGCAAACTTTTTCTTTTTCTGACATGTTTAGCATTATTTAAATTCTTCCTTATAATTTCAATTTAGTTCATAAACACTAAACAGAAAACAACACATATGTTTAATTTTTCATTTTTTTTTAAACTAAAAATTGACAGAAAAATATTTTTCTTGTTCTGTTTATTAACGCAAAATTTACTTAGATACGAATATTTTCTTGTCTCAACACATCACATTACTTTTAGAAGCATCACTCTGAAATTCTTTTATTTTCTAATGAAATGCACATTGACACTAAAGATCCGAATTAAGTTACCGATGTTTGTTTTTTTTTTTTGTATGAAATATAAACAAACTCCCGTGAAAGTTCAAACGGATGTAAATATTGGCAATTCTCTCGGACAAGCTTCAAAATAGTGTAGCATTTTAAGGGAGGTTTTTGGCATGAGTCACTATAAAGGTCAATCTTTTAAAAACATTTTCAATAAGTTTTGTAGTGAATTTAAAAAATCCAAATTTGTATTTGCGGAGCGCATGCTGATTACGGATTTTTAAGACATTCAACGAAACAATTGTTTTTGAGATAATTTTATTGATAGAAGAAGAACATTAAAAAAGAAATTAAAAACTATAAATTTAAAATTTTTGTGAGGGAGTAATAAAGAAAATTAAATCCAATTCATGCGAAGAATATTGCTACTTTTTCCTCTCTTGGAATTCTCGAAAATTTAAATTAGTTTTTTACAATTTGTTATCTAGCGGTAACACCAGCATTTATTTATTTTTTGGCGGCCCACTCGTAATCCGTAACATAACACCGAACTTAATTCCCCCAAATAATAAGAGGTTTCATGTTGAAATCTAGAACCCTCTTATTTAACCCCTTGGGGTAGGTAGATAGTTCTCATTCCTTTAACAACGACCGGATTATTAAATATTTATTAAGCTATGTTAAGTATTCTGTTATTTTCACCTGTTGTCAGGATTGAACCTACAACCTCCAGATGATTGTCACTTAGAACAGTTGGACACATGGCATAACGGATATAAAAGAGTTAATACAGTTCGTATGTATTCAAGGAAAATAAAGTTCCAAAATAAACGATTTTTCTTAACAGCAACACAATAAGTAGCAAATGGCAAGCTCTTAAAATAAAAATAGGTATCAACAAAGATGACGTCATAGATAGATATATTTTTCAAAATCAATTTAACCCCCCTGATTGAAACAGATTTACCAAAAATCAGGGAATTATCCGATTTTAATTAAATTTTCAGTGTTGATTTATCAATGAATGAATTTTATAATCCATCAGTTATTTTATTTAGATGATTTCTAAAATATTTTTCAGGTCCCTTAACTATGTCGCACGCCTTATTTTTGGGTTGTAAAATATCGGCGGGGGTTATATAAAAGTGAAACTAATTACAGTATAAATAAAAAGACAAAATACTGGAGGTATAAATAGCACAAAAAAAATTAAAACGAGCAATTTTCGTAGAAAATAAGCACTGAAAATGTAAAAAAAAAATAACTATAAAAAAATTATTTTGGAGATTTCATATACAAAAATAAAAAATTTTTGTATATGAAATATTCGTTTTAGATTATTTATTAAAATCTATGAAAAATTATTATCTGTGAAAAAGTTATACATCGATATTAATTCTGTTTAAAAGGGTGGGGGCCTAACTTTTCAATTGAGGTTTTCTAAAGTGGGCTTGTTATTAGATAAATATTTATTTTTAGAATCTAAAAAAATGAAATTTAAAACTTGAAATTAAGCGATATATATTCTAAATGAATTTTATCTATTAATTAGGTATATAAATTGTTGCTCTCAAGGCGCATATGGGTGGCACGAATAGTAATATTTATTTTAAAGAATTTCGATTTATTGAATCAGTTTGATTGAAATGATTCAGTAATTAAAAAAAAAAAGAATTCATTGATTAATAAGTCAACACTGAAAATTTTATTATAATCAGATAATTCCCTGATTTTTGGTAATTTTTTTTGTTTATCAATCTGGGTTAGTGAATTGCCACATATTGGCTACTGAAGTCGCAGGCATATCACACTAAACTTGTTTTCCTTTAGATTAATGGTAAACGAGTTTTGTAGACTGTTAGGAATGAAAAAAAGTATATTACATTTAAATAAACAACAAGTTAGTCATTTTTCTGTACATAGTGTATTTAATGTTTTTTGTTATTGATTTCTAAGAAGAAACTTTGAAAAATGTTTTAAAATGTTGATAAGGTTTGTTTTGAGTGTGGCATAAATCATAGAGTGAATTTAATTGTTTAAAATGTATTAGAAATAAATTACATATGTAATATTATTTTTTTATAAATTTTTATTTTTATTACTGATGCTTATTGTCTACTACTACTTTTCGATTTAAACATAAATTTGACCTTAAATAATTGATTTAATTTTAATTCATTTTTAAAGTAAAAATTGGCGCCCATTTTGTTGATACCTACCTTGAAAATATTTTAGCATTACAGCTATATAGGGAATTAAAAAAAACAAGAAAAACAAATCCTTCGGGTTTTCATGTCATCACTTGTTGCAGGTGGTATCGTCAGACTAGTACAGACAGCTGTCTCTCTCTCTGCTAAAAACAGTCATTCTTCCTCCTCGAGATAAACCGCCTTGACATTTATGCCTCTCAACAGCTGAACCACTCTAGCCAACAAGGATAACAGGAATCTTACAACAAGTCACCTCTCATGATGAGAAGGTTGCAAGTTCAATCTCTGTAGTCACCGCTACACTTCACTCTGATTTCATGATCACAAAAGTGGCAGCTTTTGTTGGGTGACTCAGTAGTTCTCGTCATCCGCCTCGCTGTCTTTATCCTAGCTCAGACCCCTCATCTCCAGTCCAACACAAATGCTCATCAGCTTCTGGTCACCTTCCTGGTTTGCAATGCTGACAACCCAAATTGTTATTACTCTGCTTTTGTTGTAACTCACACGTCACTTATGCAAAACTGACGTGTGAGTTATAACAAAAGCAGAGTAATAACAATAAATGGTTGCTGAAATAGTTTTAGCCACTCTACAATGTCACCCTTGCCAGAAAATGGCTGAATAATGTTGCTTCTTAAGCATTCTTTTGGCATACTGATAGCGCCGAAATAGCTTATAGGGAATTAAAAAAACAAAACCAAAAAAAAAAGTCCTTCCTTTGAGTCTTCATGTCATCGCTTCATGGCAGGCGGTGTCGTTAGACTGGTATGGACAGCCGGCTCTTTCTGCTGAAGTTATTCTTCCTTTTCAAGAGAAACCACCTCAACATTTATGCTTCTCAAGGGCCAAACCATTCCAGCCAACAGGGAGGACAAGAATCTTACCACGAGTCACCACTCACGATGAGAAGGTTGCGAGTTCAATCTCTGTAGCCACCTGTTACAAACTAAAAATTTGTTTTTGACGGAAGCTAAAATGCTTTTAAGTCAAAGTTTTCATTGATGTCTCTTTTTTAACATTTTAAGTAAAGTCGATGGAGTAGCCTATTGTCAATTATCAACCAGTCAGTGAGGGAATCTATCTCCTTTCTGCTAGCACTAGACCAGGGAGATTGTTTTTGCATTTGAAGTGAAGCACTACACCTACCATCAACTCCCCACTTTACCGCACAGATCCCTATACTACTCATATGCAGAATTGGCAAGATCCAGTATTGAACCTGGAACTGTGGTTCCAAGCCGGATGCTCTACCAACTGAGCTAAGCCGGCCCTTATTAATGGCCTGTACCACAAAAAAATGTTTTTAAACAAAACAGATTTATGATTTATCAAAATTTAAAAAGAAAAGCATGACTTTTCTACTATTAGACTTTTAATCTGTGGTTTTTAATAAAGGTAGACTGATAATGATAATACATTTGAACTTATTTCTTTATTGGAGTTTTGACTAAATTGTTAGTTAACCCACTTCTATAGACATTTCTTATTTTGTTAGGTATCATTAAATTGGGGGGGGGTGTTACATACACTTGGAGTACCAGCAGGTATGTTACCAACAGAATTAGCTGTTTTTCTATCACAGTGTGGAAATGCTTCATCATTTTTTTCTTGTCAATATTTATCAACCCTAAAATAAAGATGACATAAATTTGAATTAACTGACCAGATGACAATATCAACATGAACTTGGAAATATTCACATGCAATTTATCTTTTATACACTTCATGATTATAGATAATCTTACCTACTTCTGACATAATTTATTATTCCTCTATTATAGATAAACTTACCACTTCATTGTTGTAGATAATCTTACCTACATCTGGCATATGTAATCCTTCTTACATTAACACAAACATTATAGTAAGGATTTTATTAAAATATAATAATTTCCAAATTTCAATAAATCAGATTTCATTAATGACAACTTAATTTTTTTCCATTGTTAATTGAAAAATAAACAAATTGTAATTATTTGGGAAAATTCTTGAAAAATTGTTATTTTTATTTATAAAATATTCACAAATGTGTAAGGTGCAATTTGAAACTATTTTACCTCAATATTATAAAACCTAACCCATTTGATTTTTTTTTCTTTTTCAATGATTTATGACCAAATTTTTCTCTGAATATGAAATATATCAAATATAATTTTCAACTTTGGAGAAACTTTGGAAACTTTCTGGGATTGTTTATCAAAAAAGGATCCAGTATTGCAAAATATGTTCGCAATGAAACCCCTAAAAATTGAGAAAGAAAACTTGTGACAGTTAAATACTTTGCCATGGTTCTCAATTGTATGTCTGATGTCAAGAACAATTAACTGTCATTTTTTTCTATGTTCAGTCTAATCCAGGAAAAGAAGCCTCAGTGGCCTTTTTGGAGTTCATTACAGTTGGGCTTGTTAGGCATTTTTGAATAAGTGAAAGACTTACAAGTATATCTTTCAAATTGTCATTGCCAGTCATATGATAAGATGAGCCAACATAAAAGGAAAGCCTGAATACTAAAATAAATCCTAAAGTTGTGCCGTGCAATGACTATTAACTAAATCTAATTGTTGTTGTTGACACCAACAAATCTGCCAAAGCTTTGACAATTTTTCATGTTCTAACAAAGTTGTACACCATATTTTCTTTGTCTACAAATTGCTGGAGTATTTTCAAGGCAAATCTGCAATTGTCTATCAGATACCCTTAGGAAAGTTGTATCAGCTGTATCAAATCACTTCAATTATTTGGCAGATGTTTTGAAGGTCCTCAAATAATTGGAAGATTTTTCTATAGAGAATGATGGAATGTGATAACCATGTAGTCTCATTCATTGATAATGTAAATCATATTGTAGAGTTTATGTTGGTCATCATTTGGTATGACTTTCTTTTTCAAATTAATAAAACTAGTAAATCAGTCCAATCCTGTGTTATCTCACTGAATCTAATGAAGATCCATTGCAAATTAACACTTTCACTTCCTACTTCAAATATTTAATTTCTAAAGACTTTACAACTCTATTAGAAATAGTATTAACTAGTTAACAGTAACTACTTTATAATTGTAATATGATACAAATCATTGTGTAGAATTGTAGAACACATGTTACATCAGATGTAATGAATATTTAGATATGGAATAATACACTAAGATTTTTTTTTTTTTTGTTGTTTTTTTTTACTTGTGATTTATGCAACATATTCAGTTCATATTAAAATGTGATTTTTTTTGTTTAAAGTCTGAATTTAAGAAAGGCCTAATTTAAGAGGTATGATTGATATGGCACTACATGAAATATTACACCCTTTTTGTCACAACCAAAATTTAATGATAAAAACAAAACATTTTGGATAATTTCCCCATTTTTAGAATTTGAATTGCAGAAATGTATCCTGAAATTTTTATGAACCCTAATTATTTTGGGTTGATAAATTTCAAAAAAATATTTGGTCAAAGTTATGAGGTCATATTTGTTGGCTTTTCTTTTTGCTTTCTGTGTTTAATGCTAAAGATCAATTTAACCCTTTGTTTGTATAAGGTCAAAAAGTCATTTTATCATTAAGCAGGGCTTACAATTTCAATGTTTTTATTACTCTTAAAAACACCCACTGGAATTAGAACATAATCTTTATCAACACTTGTACACTTTCTTCCAGTCCATCTAGTTAGCTGATTTTTATTACTCCACGTGTCAATAATAGAGATATCTGTGTTGAGCTGGTAGGTTATCTTATTTTTTATTTGCCTTGTCTTATACCTGATTTAAATGTCCCATTAACTTATCTCTAGCTACAAACATTCAAGATATTTGAAAATACAAATCTTTTTGAGGAATAAGTATTGATGGAAATATAATTGTTTTTTTTCTCCAAAACATCTCTTAATAATCAGTGTCATTTTTGTTGCTGCTGCTGTGTGTGTGTGTGTGTGTGTGTGTGTGTGTGTGTGTATCTGATATTGGTAATATATATAATACTATTACTTTATGCTGTAAAAACGATTGTTAGCAACTCTAATTTGAAAAAGATATTAAAAAAACCTAATTAAATATCCCTAGTTTCTTTCCTAAATGAAATTAATCAGATTTGAATCTATCCCTAAATCTTTCACAGAAAAACAAAAAAGTTGATAGGAAAATCTTAGAATTGTCTTTGCAGCAGATGTGATCATGTCACTATTATGGGAAATTCTTCTTTGTGCAATATATTCTTTATATTATCACGTGTTTTGTTCTATCCGATATTCCTGGTCAGAAGTTCATGATATTAAAGAAATGTTTGAATCAAATGTAGAATCATTCTTTTATGATGGAATACATAATTTAGATGAAGATTTAATATAAAAAGTCAGAAAATATTTTCTTAAATGAATAATGATGCTATGAATTGAAATGAATAAAAGATTGTGTTACAACAATATTGGAAAATTTACATCAACCCTATTAATGGATTTCTTTTTCTTTTCAGTAGAAACCATGGAGAACGAGAGTTTTAGCACATTATTGGCCCAGATCTACCAGGATCTGGTAGAGAATTTTGATTTGCCAAACCGCCTTGAACGTTTCAAGATATTTGCTGCCAACCATCCATTCCTGACTTTATTTGGAATCTTCACTGTTGTCCTTTGTAGCATTCCAGTTGCTTGTTTTGTGGGATTCACTCTATTCAGTATCTTCCTCACATTTGGAGGATTCATGTTCCTGGAAGGTAAATTTCTTGCATGTTTTTAAATGTTTTGACTAGTGAGGGCACACATAGCACCTTCTCTTTTAAAGAGACATATATCTATACCGTGTGTCTTGGTTTCTGTCAATGTAGTATAAAAGTTCTGTCCAGCCGACCTTTGGCAATGGTGTCTTAGTCTCTTACTTTACCCAGTGCCATTTCCACTCTTTAAAACAATCTGTAATATTGAGAGAAACTATTTTGTATGTGATTATAATTCAGGATTTTATCATAACTGAAGAGATTAGGGACTGAGCTTATATACCATTGTATACATATTTCCACACTGATTTATTGTCTAATCATACTTGAAGCACCAAGTCAGGCTTCAACCAAAGTTAAGCAGAATCCATAAACAATCACAACAAGGATTAATAATTTCTACATTCTTCACCCCTGGTTTGAGGGGATGAATCACCATAGTGTAGTAGTACAACATTGTAGTAAACAAATTTGAAGACTTGCTATTATGTTTACCCTTAGTATGAACTTACTTACCCCCCCCCCCAGCTCTGGGTTAAATAATACCACTACTGTTTGTATACAAGGATGGATTAAGCATTTAAATAATCCATGAGGTTTGATATGCCATTCAACAAAGAAACTCAATGAAACCCTGGTTTGAATGAATCTACTTGAGAAGTCTTTTATTTGAGCAATTCAACAGGGAAATAATTTGGTTTCGATCCCAACAGATGGATTAATAATTACTAAATCTTTTGTTTTGAAGAATTTCTAGTCACAGTCAACAAAAATGAGTTGAAGGTTTGAAGTTCTAATCCCACAGCTATCTTGTAAAATCTCCAATAACCTAATGATAAATTTGTTTTTGTTTCAGGCACTGTGCTGACATTTGCTACTATCATTCTGGGAGGAGTGCTTATCATCATGGGGGTGTTATCCATTGCATTCAGCCTTTCTGTTGCTGTTGGTCTCTTTCTCTTTCACAAAGGCCTGGACTTTTACCATCGGTTCCACAACCAATTTCTGGCTGTTGTTGGTCGAGAAGTTGACAATCTACGGCGACAAGCAGCTGCAGCCAATGTAAATGCCAATACGCGACCCCCTCCACCAAATCAAACTACGCCTTCCTCCCCTCCATACACTCCAACACCACCGTCCACTCGTTCTACCCCTTCTCCTAACACAGAGTCTCCCTCCTCAGTGGGACATACTGCAACCTCTCCAATCTCCCTCCATTCCCCTCCCGCTCCAGTATCTGCTTCAGCACCTTCTCCACCACCCTCTCCTTCTGACCCTGCTGGGGTCTCTGTGCCTACTGCCCCCCTTCCTATTTCTCAGGTCATAACTCCAGTTCCTCCAGTTGTACCATCTACAACTGATGCCATTCAGGTGACTTCAGTTGATACAACCCAACAACAGATAGACTCTCTTGCACCTTCAATCTGTGAGACCCAGATGACATCCATATCCAGTAACCAAAGTTCAGTGGAAGGTCAGTGCCAACATTATTTTCTTCTATTGCTTTTGTAAGAAAAATATTTTAAAGAAAATATTTAAAATTGGTAATTTTCTTTCTTCTTTTTTTTTTGTATTCATTAACTCTTTGTCTATCAAATTTTCCCCGTGGCTGTACCAAATTTTCTTGGTATTTTTTTACCTGTATGATGGGATAATTCAAAATTCACTATCTATTCACCTCAGAACTCATTCTATTCAAATAAAGTCCTATTATTATTGTAATCTGAGTCCATCTTCTCAATTACAATGAACTAACCATCAGTTTTTGTACTTTGCTTGGCTGTGGTGGGTGAGTCACTGTGAGCAGTTTAAAGTAGGCAAAGAGTTAAGTTTATTTTAGAATATCCGTATGTCGATTTCTTTGACTATTTGTTTTTTTATTTTTTCAACAACAATATCTTGTTTATCTCTCTTCATTTCAAGATCCTTTACTAATGAGCATTTTTTCATAGATGTTCACTAACAAATAAGGTTAAATCTAACACAAGTCATGTGCAGGTTATAAAAACATACTTGGATTATCAAGATTTGTTTGAAGGATTTTAGAAATTCTTAACCCTTTGACTCCTGAACCTAAATTTACCCTCTGTCATTTGAGCATGATCTCCAAACCGGTAGTATGGAAAAAAAATAAAAAGTACCACTGGCCTATAAAAATTGCCTGCTGATGAAACAAATATTTCAGATTACTATTGACTGAAAAAGTTTCTTATAATATCAGTGCATCAGATGCACCTTTCTCTTGAAAAAAAAAAATTTCAGCATGTGTCTTGACCACCAGAAAATCTTTTGAATTTTATATAGATACATATGTTTTGTGGTTGAAATAGTTGCATGTTCTCCAGAATATTTATTTTCAAGACACTCAAAGTATTTTTCCAGCTATCTGACCATGTGCATTACTAAACTTTGTTTTGTAAATATTTATACATATGTGTGTGATTGTCTCTCTCAACCTACTATAATCATTCAACCAAAAAAAGAAATCTCTAATGAAATGAAACTAAAGCTACATATCGTCAACCTTCCCTATCTAATTAGAAGAAGTAAGAACATATTATCCAAAAGAAATGTTTGAAGTAGATTTTCTTTTTCTCCCATGCTTGACAGGAAATACTGATGTTCCAGTTTTATTGGCTGGTGCCATTCCAAGCCGTACCATTTCAGATGGTACCCACTTGAGGCAGCGTGTGTCACCCACATCCAATGTGACAACTCCTGATTCAGATGATCGGACTCTACGTGCTACTACAGCACCACCAACTTTGACATCTGTGTCTGCTATGTCATCTCAAGACTCCTCATCTGTAGAAGCATGTGCCCACAGCAGCACATCAAGAGATTCATCAGATGTGTTGAACTGGGAAAGTTCATCATCATCAACATCATCACTTAATCCTGGTGACCAGTGGGAAGTGCTGCCAACAAATACAGAGAAGTCGCACTATGCCACTGACCACCTTACAGAAGATTGAAGCTATCTGTACCACAAACCCTGTGGCACCAGCAAAAATTTCCAGGTTAGTGAAATTTCTTATTTAATGGCCAGAGGGTATTCATCTTAAAATGTTGTGATATAAAACAAAAACCAAAAAAATCATTAAAAATTAATGTACTTCATCTAGGAATTCAAACAACTTGAAATTATTCTCTTTAATTCATATTAATACAAGTATAGCCACCCACAATAAAAAAAAGAATTGATGGGATTATGTACTTCTGCCTAGGATCAGTGTGTAATATCTGTGCACTCGGTCCATTTTAAAAGTGTTGTTCCCCTCCCCATCTCCTTTTGACCAAGATCAAAGTATTGTATGTGTATCTGTGGGAATACTGTAGTTATCTTAAAAAACATAAAATACAAAGTATGCAGATGAAAACAGTTATTTTAAAATGTATAAAATTAGGTACTTCTTCAAAGATTAGTAGAACCCCTGCCCCCCAAAAAATTATAATCTTTCACTGAAATCCTGCACGTACATAGGAAAAACTCTGAACTTGGCAGGTTCATATCTTCTAAAGTAGACTTTGCTCCCACACAAAATTCTTTGATGGACTTAGGCAGACATAGTAGATGTTAAGAAAAAAATATGAAAATTGAAGAGGACACATTTTCGATAGACTGACCGTAAGCTACATAGGTGAAAAGTTGTTGATTTTGGGTGGGCAAAATAAAATTTTCTATCAGGTATAGGGTTAAAATAGTTGGATATTTGGATTCTACAGTCCTTATTTGCCTTACATACCAAATTTCAGAAATATTGAATGTATGAAAATATTTTTTTTAAATTAAAAAAAAACCCAGAGATTTTGCGACACCGCACGGCCTTAATTTTGAGGCAAAATAGGAAAATTATATCCCCCGCTCTAAAATCGGAATGGTATGGTTTAAGACAAAATAATTTGGCACACTTTCCTAACTCATGAAGGGGAACATTTGTGCCAAATTTCAAGTAATTCGGTGTTGGTGGGTGTAACGCCCTGGTGAATTGACATGGAATGACCCAACTGAATTATGAATAAATGAACAATCAATAATTAGATATAAACAGACAAACAAATTACAATAAATATAAATAAATATATTAAATATAAATTTGAAACCAAGTTTAGATAAATTATAATCAGCATTGTTTTGATTTGCTTTTTTTTTTTTTTTTTCAATTTTAATGATTATTCTGTAAATTTACAATATTGTAATTATCAAGTGATTATTACTTAATACAGGAACAACTGAATTATGAATAAATGAACAATCAATTATTAGATAGACAGACAAACAAATTACAAGTAAATGGTGAATAAATAGAAAAAATTAAAAACAAACCAGATAAATTAGATACAGATTAAAAAATCAAATAATACTTATTGAAAAATAGGTTACAGATATAAAATTCAGCTGAATGTTTGAAGTTTTCTTTTTTTGCTTAACTTATTAATGATGTTATCATTTTCTCTAGAACAAAAATTATTTAAAAGAGCATTTGTAGAGCTTAAGAGAAACATCTTTTCTTTTTTTTCAATATTATGACTTTCATCACAAGTGTCAACATTAAAAAGTAGCTCATGGTCTGCCAATACATTCAATGTTATATGCATGGCTAATTTCCTTTGATTTACTGAATGAAGAAAAGAATGATTTTTTATCAGCTTACCAATGACTACATAATTATATTATATTTGTAGTTGTATCATTAGGATATAAGAGAATCTATTAATCCCTTGAAAATAGCTGTTTATTTCAGGTATTTCTTCCACTTTATCTCTTCCAGATAATAAGTTTTTGCAATTATTGCATTTAGTTTTCTTAAAAACAGCATAACAGCAATAACCGGCTAAAGTATTACAGGAAGAACTTCTCGACATTTATTAACATCATCCTCTTTGACATCAATTCTAAATTTATATCTAACTTTTGCTGCTCTGTCACTTCATCCCAATTTGGTTCTTGTAAATTATTCAAATCAATTTTAATGCATTGCTGATTAAATCGTAAGCTCAATTTTAAAACTGATAGCATTCTAATTTTTTGTTCACACTCAAACACTTGCCGTATTGAGATATTATACTGACCAACACTAAGTCGCCGGTATTGCCCAAACCTTGCCTCAAGGTGATCAGTCTGAAATTTGCCAGGTAATATGTATAGCATTTTCAATTCTTCCATGCAATACTTAGTCAGTTCTAGAAATGCATAGGTTGTATGATGCAAAGCAGTGAAGGTTTCCTTTGTTAATTTACAATTTTTTCCAGAAATGCTATTCCAGGATTCTAACCAGTCACAGAATACAGAGAGAAATCTAAAATTTTCTTCATTTACTCTAAGTGGATTACAGTATTTATTTCTAAGGCGACAACCTTTATATGGTGTTTTTACATTCATTATTGTCCACCAAATATAAAATATGTTTATATATTCTGCAACTTCTGCAAAATTAGGCAAACATTCCTGTTTTCCTAACGTCAATAATCCCTGCTTTTGAGGTCAATTTATAACAATATTTCAAAATTGACTGATATTCCAGGGCATGAAGTTTCTGTAAGGTACAAAATGGGACACTTTGGATACTATTTAATTCATGATTTCCATTATGACAAAATTTTGGAAAGAGCATGCATTTAGTTGCATCTTTTTGACCAAGCCAATTGTTTCTAATGCATTTTAATATTTGGACTGAGTCTAATAGAAAGAAAAGAGGCCGAGACTTAACACATGGGTGTGGATATACAATCAAAAGCTTTGGTGGATTGCAAAAGTAAGATATAGCTTTTTTATTTATAGCATTATTATCTGAAAGCCTATCTCCTCTAAACTAATTATTATACGTTTAACTATATTAAATAAATTCTCAGCTTTGAGACATTTAGTTGGCATAACATGCACAACATCCTTATATGGTGAGAATGCACTGCTAAGCATAAAAGCAAATGCACTTGTTGTAGCTTCATTTCTATTGTCAGATAAGCCAACAATATTACCACCCTTATAATCAAAATAAGGTTTTAGGTGAATTTCATCAACAAGTAAAGATACTGTGGTGTCTTTCTGTACGAGTAACTTAAATTTGTTTGTAATATACATGAGAAAATTGTTATCATGTTGCTCAATTAAAGGATTCATATTTGTTGATAATGTTACTCTTTTAATTGTTGAATAACTAGGTAAAATTATATTTTTGCTATCTCTTAATAATCTGTACCTTTTAGGAGAGCAGTTATATAACAATGAAGAAAATATCATTTCTGTTGAATAATCAAGCTTATTCTGTGTCATTAATTTTAGCTACTCATATATAAATTTTATTGAATTAAAATATTTGCTTGATTCATCTTGTATCAATATAAAAAATGACATTATCAATTTTGATATAAAAATTATACTAGGGGGATTAGCTTGCTGTTGTTCTGTGTCCATTTTCTTCATGTTTTCTATTAGAGTTTCTAGATCATTTTGATAATTTATATGCTTAATTTTATAATCTCCTATCGTATCCATTTTCACATCCCTAGAAAATACATGAACTGCAAAATTAGACTCGATTAAAAGAGACAAATTTATTTTTGGATATGGGTTTTTTATGATACTGCATATGATAACTGTTTCTTGCTGCCTAATAACATTCCAGTAATCTCTATCAAGAAAATTTAATTTTCCTACCAGATCATTAATATCATAAAATTTGTTTTGTTTTGTATATGCTAACGCATCATTAACATTCATTTAAAGCACTTTTAAGTGCAGAATTGTCCAGTCGAATTCTTCTAGAATCTGGTGACTCTCTAAAGGTGATTGATGATGATAGATATGAGGGACAGTTTGGGAGAATTCTAGGAATTGTGCCATCACAAAGAGATTTTTTAAAAAGTTTAGCTTCAATTGCTGCCCCTGTTTTTTCATCAAATGCTGATGCTTCTCTTATGTCCTCTGGTCGAAAATGTAGTTCACATACCTAAAAATATTGTAAAAACCAAAACCTATTTTAAATCCTTGTAAAAATCTTAAAAGTTTGTCAGCAAAAATCTACAATATGAAGCATTTTTCTTATAATTCTAGGAAAAATGAAGAGTGTTCTGATATCTTTAAGGAACATAATTTATCAATTCAACAAAAAATTATTAGTGACAAATCTATGTACAAATAAAGAGAGAATTTTTAACATTTATATATTTTTTGAATTAAAATAATAAATAGTTATTTTTTGGATAAAATGATTTTGAAAATTTTTAATCCTTTTATTTCAATCCTAAGTTTCAATTGAATTACAATTGTGAATTACAAAGACATGAGATTAATTTAATTACTATTAGAATTATTTTATTATAAATAATTTTATTATTATTATTATTAGAATTAGAATCATTATGATGATAATAATGATAATAATAATGACTCCAGGGAAATACCATCAGCTAATGCTGGTGTGAAAAACTAATAATCTTATTATAATGGAGATTGTGTGTTTTTCTGTCTAACCGAAACTATATCACTACTCAAGTCACAATTCCCTTAGTTATTTACATCATATTCTCCATGATTTTATTTTTATTTCAACTTCTATTATTAATAAAATTGTTATACATCATTAATACTATTGACCATATCTAGATACTAATAACAGGTAATTGTATTTATATATACAACAAAATAGCGGTTTACAGTGCGAATGGAAAGGCTAATTTGCATATTGATCTTTAAAATTTGATTTTAATAAATATGTGCTTAGTATTATTGATTTCTAATTGTTTGGTTTTATCTTAATGAATACGAGCAAAAATCTCGGGGATAAATCTTAAATGAAATCGATTAATAAGAAGAAATAACTGTAATATTATCCTTTATTTCCTATTTTAACTAAATAGTTAAATTAGGAAAATTTACCAATGAAAGACGGGAGTAAGGGAAAATGATGGAAGAGTTAGTTCCAAAGTTGTTCTATTTTTCAATCATACTCCCTCTGTTCAAAATCATTTCATCTACATTCTTATTCAGTTTCATTAGCCTTTCTAATTTAATATGATATTTTATTATAAGATTTAACTAAAATACTTGCACCCGGAGGGTGCATATATTTGCTAGTAATAATAATAGCAATAATAATGATGATTGATACCATCCAGAACACTGCACTGTTGCAATCTGCCAGAATACTCAGAAGAGTCCTGGAGACCTGAGGAGACTTGCTGTCACTCAGACTACAGTGAAAGACCATCAGCTAATGCTGATGTGAAAACTCAAAAGGAGTAAATAATGATAACAATGATATTTGCAAATTGTCCTCAAAATTAAAACGGAAAATTTTGACGACGATTTGCAACACATCAAACTAAATTTTGAAATTAAAATTAATCTTAAAAATATTATTCAAAATACTTGACTTTTTTTTTGGTAGGTAAGATTAGTAATTGTTTTATTTCATCAATAAAAAAAATCTTTCTTTTCTTATTTATTTTTTTATTTATTTATTTACTTTATTTATTTAATTTTTTCCTACTTTTACTTTTTTTTTTTTGTAAGTTAGGTTAGTTTATTTCATTTATTTAATGAATCTTGAAATATTTTCTAAACTGCACATGAATATTTTAGTTTAGAAGATATTTCAAAATTTATCCCCACAAAAAAAGTCAAGTATTTTGAATCGGATTTTTAAACTTAATTTTGATTTCAAAATTCAGTTTGATGTGTTGCAAATCGTCAAAATTTTCCATTTAAATGTTGAGGACGATTTGCAACTTTAGTCCAATAATGATAACGATAATAATAATAATATCCCTTTTTTATTTGAATGAATTCATATAAAAAAAAAATTGTGTGATTATTAGACATTAGACAAATATTTACTTTCTCGCATTTAAGACTAATCAAAATACCTACTATTTTGGTTAGTTTTTTTTCCCTAGTGTTTACTCACTTATTGTGCTCTGTTGTGACTGAGATGAGATCTTTTGTCAAGATATGTGGTGATAGTCCTATCGGATTCATGTTTTTTCTAACAGCATTATTGCTAACAATCAAAATTCAAACCTGATAGTGTGATTTAAGTAGTCTACTGAAAAATAATCTAGGATATATTTTAATTTGTATGAGATTTCAGATTGTGTGACTGATTAATATATAAAGTCACACTTATGTGTAAGTAAAAGATTAATAATAAAAAAATACTATATTTTAGAATGCAAATAGCTTTAAACTACTTTCATAGTGTCCTTTTTAATTTAGAATCAGAATTATTATTGCAGTGTGCAATTTTATCTTCATCTATTTATTTCAACACATTGGCTGGTCTTTTTTCCACTCATAGTTTAAGATATTGTCTTAAATTTTAGATGATGTTTTCTTATGCCATTTTATGAATGAGTATCTCATTTTTATTGCTTTGAATATTTAACAAAAATTCTTTTACAAAATTTGACTTGAATATTTTTTTTTCTTTTGTAGGCTGTCATGAAAATATTACTGCCTTTTGAAATTTTGTGATAACTTCATTTTGCTGGTGAAAAGGGCCCAAATTGTGGTCTGACTCATCCCATGCTTAGCATGAAGAAAGGCAACCGGTCTGAAGCCCTATAAAAAAGGGAAATACACATTTCTTTATCCCTGTTTGTTGGACTTGCAAATTCTCAAAGAACATTCACACCCTCCTCTCCTCTGACACACATAAGACTTTCAAGTTCAAATCTTTACCACATCCTCACCCCCCCTCTCTCCATTCTTTTATAAGGCATTCTAGATAGAATGAGGCAGCATAACCTTTGAAGGAAAGTCAGATTGCTATTGGTGGTGTTGATGTTTTTAGGCAAAAAGGAACTTTTTTTTCCTTCTGTGAGAAGTCCTGAAATGATTCAAGTAACTTTCTTTTTTTTTCATTAAAATAACAAAATAGGTTTCAGGAGATTGGCTGTGAGTTGTCTGAGAGTTAAAAGAAAATTCCATACATTTTTTTTTTTTTTTTTTAAATAGGTGGGGACCAGGATTATGTGTAACTTATTTTGGATATTTTCCTTCACTCTTAGACTTAAACTTTTAATGAGATTATTATTATTAGTCAATGATTGAGTTGCCATATTGCAGAAATACATATTTTAAAAACATTTACAACTGGACTTTTGATGTCATTGAATAAAAAATAACAGAAATACATTTTATGTAAAGTAAAAAATTGAAAAAGATCTTAGTGGCCAACTTTCAAATTTTCATGACATTATGTCAAGAAATGGTCATATGTCACAAATTTTATTCTCAGATTTTAACAAAATTAAGTGGGTATTGTTTTTGAAAATTATTGTTGTATATGGTTCAAATTAATTCCCTAACATCAATGGTATTTTTATTTTCCACAAGGTACAAATTAATATTTAATGTTGTTAAAGCTTAATATGTTCCTGCAACATGTAAAAGTTAAACATTTAATATATTGCAATAAAATTTTATTTTGAGGAAAATTACCTTTTCTGATATTCTGCAGTATTTAATATGCAAATATTTCTGTGGATTTTTTACTTTTCAAGTAAAACTTTTAGTTAAATAAATAAACATAAATGTAACTTAAAAAAATAAATGCTTATTAGTTTTATATTCCTATCAAATAAGAAATGGTAAAATAATTTCAAGATATCCCAAAGAAATCTCAAAAAGGGAATTATTTTTTTAATTTTAAAATTTTACTAAAAAACATTTACTATTTTTTAAACTAGCTGAAAATTCTATGCATGTTTAGAGAGCAAGTCTTCATTTGTGCATAATTTTTTAGATCATAGACAATTTAGAAAAATTGACATTGATTTAATTTAGATATTGTCTAAATGTCATGGATCAAGCACATTTATACTTTAAGAATTAAAGAAAAAAGGAAAATATATAGATATTAGTTTAATTATCAAAATTCTTCTGTGCTGAATATTTCTATCAGTTGTTAAATATATTTAAAATTCCATTTTCTAAATTGAAAACCTACAATGCTGAATTTCCAAACTCAAAATTTTCAAAAGGACTAACATCCATAGATCTTGTCCTTAAATTTTTAAGTGTTTGGTAGAAAGTGATAAATCCCAAATGTTTGGACAATACTTACATGTTAGAAATAGACCTCTAAAGTCAAAGAGCCAAGTTTTTTTTATACCTTAAAAAAGTATTGCTTTATATACAACAGCAACCCAACACACAGAAAACATATATATATATATATATATATATATATATATATATATATAAACAATAGAGCCTGGTATAGCCAATGAAAAAAGATATAACAAAGTCCAAAAAGGAACAGTATGCTAAGGGGTTGGAGAGGATATCATTATATAACCAAAAAACCTAAATAGTTTCCAGTGTGAAAAATAATATCAAAGTCCTATTGACAAGATTCTGTTTTTCCCACTTACCATTATTTATCTGGGTTGTATTGATAAACTCCCACATAAGTAATAATTTTATGTCTACAAATAAAAAACGTTTTTTGTTTATAACCCTTGAAAAATAAACATTTTCATAATTTGATTTGTTGAACTGAATTCCTTTGTAAAATTTCTTCAAACATTTGTTCTTTATTATGAAAATGTTTAATGACTTGTATTATTTACAAAGAAAGTGTAGACATTTAGTAGGTTTATTGGTTGAGGAGATACTGTTTATCAGTTTGTATCTATGTATGACTCCACACTTCTATACTTCAAGGCTCTATAGTTTTCTGTGAGGACTTGATGTTGTATATACAAAACTTTTTTTTTTATTCTGAACATTTATATTTACCCGAGACTCTTAATAATTGTAGATGAGCTGTACATTTTGGAATAGAGAAAATGTCTGCTGCATTTTTATGAGAAGGACTCAAACTAATTGGATAACAATTTTAATTTTGGGATATGAATAAGTTGCTTTTGTTGTGTTACTGTCTTCATTGTCATAATGATATTAAGAAAGTTTTTTCTTTAATTTTCAAGTTACTTATTGCATAAGCTGTGCTTTGTAATATTCTTTTTATGAAATTAGAATATCTAAACCAAAGTAAAAAGTTTACTAAACACAAACCCGTTTATGTTGTAAATTATATAACTGAAATTACCAACTTTGAATTATATGCGCACAAAATACTCTTGTTGACTAAACATTTTTATAAACACAAAACAGTCAAATATTGAATAAAAATATATTGATAATGTAATACACATCACATGGAATAATATGTACAGAAATGTAGTGACTGTCAGAAACTGGTACTTATTTGATAGTCGTGAAACAAACAAGGGACGCAACTCTTCAATATAGTTCAATCTATTGCTTTCCCTTGAATCTGTTTCGGAAGAGTATTTTGATTCCTCCACTCCACTCAGTTGAGTAAGATGTTTGGGGATAATGATATCAGCAACAAGCTATTTTTTTTGTGTGTGATTGAGTCCATATTTCTTCATTCGTTCCCTTTATTTTTTATTTTAAGATTACCCGTTAAAAAATTGACACTATCGGCTATGGAGTCACCCCTTCATTGCCATTCTCCGAGGTCTACTCTAACCTGGAATTGTAGGTCAGATCTGTTTGAAAATTATTCCCAAAGACAGATTATATTTGATCCTATCAAATGAAGGTCTTCTTAGGCTTTCTTGAATTATATTCACTGTTTTGGAAGTGGAATGGCTGAGTTTTTTTTGTTTTTTTTTTCATGAAAAACATTTTGCATTCAAAAAGATGGTGAAAGACAACATTCCTATAATAAGATTCATTATAAACAAATTTAATTTTGGCTGATATCTTTAGATGAAAGGTATTCAAAATCTCAACTACATCCCACAACTTTTTGGGACACAAAGAGTTTATCATGGGAATTATTTTTTCTGAAACTTATAATAATTTGTTTTCTTTATGTTTTATAACATATACATGTCATAGATGCTTCTAGTGCAATATTGTTTTTTTTTCTTCAGAGAAGAGAATCTCTAAAGCTGAGGTGGATTTATTTCAGGTTCATATTTGTTTCTGTCCACCACCAGTCAAAGATGTTGCCACCAACCCCCACCCACCCTCTCTTGTATTTCTAGTTCTATCTGAAGCTGGTGTGGTGGGGTTGGACTATCATTAGATTAGTGTTTAGATTAAAGCATTTGGTCTAGGGTTAGTGGCCAGCCCCACCCCCTTTTTTTAAACTGCTCTTTGAAGAAATAGGATGATTGAGAATGCCAAAAAAGTGGGTGGAGGGGGAAGCAAGTTACCATTGTCAGTTCTAGTTTCCTTAGTATACTAAGCTATTTTATAAACTGTTACAATCCCATGAATATTTCAGGCTATTATCTCAGTTTACATTTCTTTTAACAAAACTAATATATTTTCTGATCTTCATCAGTTGTTTATTATATCTTTAGAAATCAGTAAATTATTTTCTTTCTACAACAGAATCTCAGGTTTTCTTGTAATGTAACATTGGAAAAGTTTTATTTATTATTAAGGGATCTGCAGCCTTTTAAAGAAGTATGGATTGATAGTTTTTTTCCCCTTAAAGATCCCCAAAGGCAGCCATGTACTGAGGGAAGGTTGAATCATTGTGATGAGGATGACAACAAAAATGAAGACTAGTCTGAAAACAAAAATGGAATAATGAAAATATAAAATCCTGGAAAATATTTTACCATTGGCATATTTAGACTGGAGACGTAATCTCTGATCTTCTCACTATTTTTAAGAAAGAAATTGTAGGCTTGGGGGTACCAGAATTTGAAAATATTTAGAAACTTTGTGCGTATGTACAAACTTTGTCTTTGTCAATCTAATTTTTATTTATTTATTTATTTTTGCTTTTTGCAATATGAAACCATGTGAAGTCAATGTGATATTTTTTCCCCAGTGTTTTATTAAAAGATGGTTAAGTTTTCCATTCTTTAAAAATTCTCATTATTAGTTATGCCTACATTTTTATTTATTAATTTCTTTTCTGCCTCCTCAATGATTTTTTTTTTCTACTGTAAATAAAATAAACTCAGAAAGAAATTGTCAAAGATGGGAAAAAAATCCTTGAAAATATTTGGTTCGTATTCTGTAAAAATGAAGACAAAATAAAATTGAAATAATGAAAATGTTTTTTATTCTTGTTATTGACAAAACTTTTAAAAAATTATTTTTCTTTTCCTTTATTATCATTTTTTATTTTTTTGTTTTACAAAATGTTTTTATATGAAACTTTATTTTATGAATTAACTCCCCACCTTTACACTGGTTTTCCATTATTCAAATTTTTCCATCAGAATTCCATTTCTCTTATTTTATTTCACCTCTGATTATGTTGTAAATAAAATGAATCTATGGTAGTTCCATCTATTAGCAGATGTAGGTACTATTTCAATGTTCATTGTTTTAACTTAAATGGCAAAACATATCCTTTTTTTTTAGGCTGGGATAAAAGTTTGGTCAGGGTATGACCCCTCCTCAAACACAACAAAAACCAACAGAATTCTAACTCCACAGCAGCAGCAGTAGCACCATTTACCAAAGGAAGTAAATCTAACCACTAGGAGACGGTTGCAGTCTGATTTCCAAAGACTGTTGTAACCTTTTAAAATTGCTATATCCAGGTGAATCATTATTTGTTTATGATATTACTTGCCACTTCTACTCAAGATAAACAGTCTTGTTTTTAGAGGATTTGATTAGTGGAGGCAGTGATGGTTTAAATTAATTTCTTTTCACTATACATTTTCATTGCATTCCTAACCCACCCCATAAACTTAAAAAAACTTCTGAAGAAATAAATAATCCTATAATTTATAACAAATAGAATAAAACAAATTCTATTCCTATTCCTATTTAGCTAAGAACCCTCCAAGGAACAACCAATGAGATTCATATCAATACAACAATTCAGATGACGCATATTTAATCTGTCAACTTTCATTTTTAGAGAAGAAAATTAAACAAATGTTTGCAATTTTAACAAATGAATAGGTTCATAATTTCACAAGTTTTGTTTTGTGAATATCAAAATTTATACATTTCTCAATGCACTTCATTTTCCAGATTGTCAATATTTACATTTAAAAAAAAAAAACTCCCTTAAATAAAAACACTTCATGATAATGATTTTATAAAAATCCCATTTATGTACAGTGAGTTATAAGAATGAGAATTGTTTAAAACAATCATATATCACTGACACCATTTGTTAAGTCAGCATCTTAGAAAAGTGATTCAACTTTATGAATAGAAAGACTGAAAAGTAATATTCAACAGAAGATTTAAATTGCCACACAAACTGAATGGAGATAAAATCATTTATGTAGGTTCATAGTTTGCCCTTTCTTTTTTGGTATTTTGTGTTTAAACATACAATCCTGTTCTGAAGAGAGAATTCAGTTCTTACTACAGCTAACATATAATGCCCCTCCTTAATTGTATCCGACCCGAAATTGAGAAAATCCTTAGGAAAAACCAAAATGGATTCCACAGAAATCGATCCGCAATCTCTTGGATCCTAACTATTTGATAGATCATAGAAGGGGTTCAAGCAAAGAATCTAGAGGCAACGCTACTATTCGTAGATTTTTCCAAGGCATTTGATTCCATACACAGAGGGGAACTGGAACAAATACTACTAGCATATGGTCTCCCCAAAGAAACGGTTGCTGCTATAATGATGCTCTACAAAGACACTAAAGCAATGGTACGCTCATCTGATGGTGACACAGATTTCTTTGACATAGCACCATATATATTTATAATATGCCTAGACTACGTACTCCAAACATCATTAGATACCATAAAAGAAAAAGGTTTCACACTAAAAAAGGCAAGAAGCAGGTGATATCTTGCACAGACTTTCACAGATGTAGACTACGCTGATGACATTACAGTTACACAGGCACTACTACATAGCCTGGAGAAGGCAGCAAAGAACATAGGCCTCTATGTGAATTCTGATAAAACTGAGTTCATGTGTTTCAAAAAGAAAGGAGACATCTCCACACTCGACAGTAAGCCTCTAAAGCAGTAATATCTCATCCGCAGAAAGCGATGTTAATACACGTATAGGAAAAGCATGGTCGGCTATAAACAGATTATCAGTCATATGGAAATCCGATCTCACTGACAATTTAAAGCAACAATTCTTCCAAGCTGTGGTTATATCAGTGCTGTTGTATGGCTGCACCACTTGGACCCTAATGAGGTGCCTTGAGAATAAGCTAGATGGGAGCTGCACAAGAATGCTGCATGCAATCTTGAACAAGTCGTGGCAGCCCCCCACAAGGAAAAAGCTGTCCAGCCACCTGCCCCCATCTCACAAACCATCTGAGTGAGACGGATAAGGCATGCTGGACACTGCTGGAGGAACAAGGATGAACTCGTAAGCAACATTCTCCTGTGGAAGCCAGCTAACACATGGACATGCTAATGTGGGCTGCCCAGCAAGGACCTTCATTGACCAACTCTGAGGATGCTGTGCAGAGGACCTCCCTGGGACAATAAATGATATAGAAGGTTGGCAAGAAATTGTCATGGATATCTGCTAATAGCGTGACATGATGATGATGATATCATCATCATCATCACATTGCGCTGACAGCACAGATTCCCATGACTCTCAACACTCATCCTTATTGGTCATCCCTCCTGGAAGGTCCTCCTCCCAATATCCAGTATCTGCACCCACTCGTCCTTATTGGTCATCCCTCCTGGAAGATCCTCCTCCCAATATCCAGTATCTGCACCAAGATGATCAATGTAAGTTTATGCTAGTCTGTCCACTTTGGTGTGTCTATGTGTCTGTGTCGTTGTTAGGATAATTCTTTCAGTTTATATTGATGAATTGTGAAAAGTTCTTTAAATTAGTTAACATTTCCTTTTATCTTCTAGTTTTCTTTTTTTATTAAATAGAAATAATTCTTGAATTCTGAACAAATTTGTCAAATAGTTTCTCCTTAGTTGATGCTGGTGTTGAGTATAGAGTATCGAGTTGTGTCTTCACTCGGCTCTCTGCAATATCTGCTTATTTCTCTCTTTCCCTTCCTCACACTTTCTCATAGATACATTCTTTGTCATGTTGATCACCCCACATTGCTAGAATGGATATTAAAATAATCTCAGACAGTAGTGACCAGTTTATAATACCTGTGGATTGTCCATATGATATTTATCCTGAAAATATATCGATTATCAATATCATTTTTGAAAAATATTAAAACAGGTTTCACTTGCAGAGTATTAGAAATACTAGGATATGTTGTTCACACAATTTGTTTTCTTTTTGTTAGTATTGAAATGGTAGAGTGATTTTCTTTTCCTTTTATTTCCACTTATATTCACTGTCGTTGAACTGTATATTCTGTTGAAACAACAAAGAAAGTTTATGACATTTATCCACCATATATGGAAACCTCATCTTTGAAAAGATCTCAGGATCCTTCCAGGTTTTTTGTTTCTTTAGTGTCAACTTCTGGAGTTAATCTTTATCTATTACTACCTGGTACAATGTTCTTCACAACATATTCTTTCCCATTTTATCTTGGTATCATTCATGAGGATGTCAGCAGTGTTATTCTCTTGTCTGTATCATATGAAATCAGGTGTAGTCACCATCTTCCTAATCTTTCTGTAGTAAGTTTCTGTGACTTTATTATCTCAATGTGATTGTGGTGAAGTGTGTACCAAAAAGGGTTAAACTTGCACAAAAAAAAAACAACAATTAAATTACTATACATTTAATGTTGGCAAATAATTTTTTAAAACCAAGTTTAATTGAAATTATACATTGTAATACTAACACAAACAACTGAGACTAATGTGTCTACCGTTGGATTCAATAAATAATTTCAATGGTTAATTAAATGTATAGTAATTTGGTATTTTTGTTGTTGTTTTTCTTTAAGCAATACGTAGTTAAAAACAACCTTAATCCCAAAACCCCTAAACTGTAACCCAATTCGTAAAAAAGTTCATTCATACACTGTAGTTAAACTGTCATGGATCACCACTACCAAATACGTTTCCATTTTAATTTTGACGACGATTTACAAATTTAACCCCAAATAGATACAGATAGAGGTGTCCTACTCCATAAAAAATTACTAGTTACTTTCTGATGCACATGCTGATTGGCCTAAAATGGTCTTGACACAAAATACAAAACAGATTTGGAAGATGTGGACGAAAGTTTGATTTGTCTTACCTTAGGATCTGACCTAAGTGCAAGCGAAATGTCCAGTCTTACTGAATTTTGTACAGGTTTTCTCACCTGCAGGATACACACTACCTAGGTGGAGGTTGGGGGGCTAGAAAGCGTTGTGGTTTGATGATTTTGAAAACTGGGAAATCTTGTTGCTATTGATAGTTGATGTTCTCTTAGACTCGTGATCTGGACTATTCCTAGTGTTTGCATCTACATCCTCATGTCCTCATGTGAGTTGACAGTCTGTTGTAACAGTTACACTAATATTAGCATTTCTATTTGTTGCAGATCTCTCTTCAAAAATTCCCAAACTATCATTGGTAACTTTAGTTTGATTGTCTTTCAATGCCTTCTGCCAAAGACAAGGACTGTTTGCATCTTTGTTCAAAAATGTTTTAGTCTATATCATAGAAATTACAATGAGCAGCAGCACAGGAAAATGTGCTATATCTTCATACTCTCTCCTCCTTTTTGGGTAGAATTGATGGAATATGAATGTCACATATTCATTTGGAGATGAATTGTCACTTTTTGTTTTTGCTGCCTTGTTTGTCTGTCATTGTTTAAAGAATTTCTAAGTTGACCCCCCCCCCCAAAAAAAAAACAACCCCTCCAATATTCTTCCATATCAACTTTTTTTTCTACTTATCTGAATTTGCCTCTCCATTTATTCCATCTGGTGCCTATCATGGTGTGTCTTCTTCATGCTTGACCAATTTTTCAAAAGAAGGTGGTGATGACATATTTCGTTCATTTATAAAGTCTGAACAAAGTATTGGTGACTCTTACTATTTGGAAATGAAAATAATACAAAGAGATGTTAATTTATCAATGTATATGTTCTTAACAAAATGAATTGATTTGCTGAATGTCAGATGAAGTTTGGTGAAATATCTTCAATTAAGCTGAATTTTCTACATTTCATTTAATTTTTTTCAATTATGTGGTTTTGTGCAGATAAACAGTGATTAGTAGATCAACTTTTAATAGTTTAAGACTATGAAAGATGAGCACCCAAAGTCTAGAATATATTTCTTTTCGCTGAAAACTTTGTGTTTAATTTTCTCTATTCAACTTAATGGATGATTGTAAAGAAAAATAAGATATTGAAAAATTCATTCAGACAATTGAACTCATTTTTTAAGTTTTGTAATCTATGAAAAAAAAAAAATTAAAATGAACCTAAATGTTTTTATTTGCCATTTTTTCTGCATAAATAAGAGACTTCATGCAGCATCTTTCTTTATGGACTATACACCAAAATGTGTTTGTGGTGGAATAGTTATCATCTTAGAAAATACAAAAACAGAGTTCAAATCCTGGACAAGACAGTTTGCATTTCACATAGTGCTAATACTCTTGGGAAAGGTGTGACTCGAACTATTCTTCTTCCAGCTATGGGTAAATAGTAGGGCAGACTAGGTCTTTTAATCTTGGTATGGCAACCGGTCTAGGAGAAGGAAAACTTTGAATTTAAACCTGTTAAAGTTTTCTTAAAGAAAATTGACCTTATGTCCCATTCTGTGCTCCTGTGAAAGAGTTGGTAAATCCATCTCCACCAGAAGAAGGCTGTAGAAAAGATGGTAAGAATTTTGCTAACACAAGGCACAAGTTAGATTGAAGAAATCTTGAAGAATTGGCTTAAAAAGAAAAAAAAAGAAATGTTGATGCAAAAGAGCAGAATAGAAAAATATTGAAAAGTGAAAGAGGGTGATACTGAGTAAGATTCCATTTCTATAATGATTTTGTTTATCAAGTAGATATTGTATTAATGGTAACAAGTTCTTGATATTTACTGATCTTTTGTCCATGGCAACAAAGCGCCTGGATTAGGCAGAAGTGGTTGGATGAAAATGATGGTGTAACACACAAGATTCTTTGAAAATCAGATAACTGAACATTTAGCCGGTCTCAAATACTATCAAAATGGGACAGAGAGAAATATATAATTATTTTGGTTGTGCCATTTTATTTTAAGTACCATATTTGACGGCATATAAGACGCACCTTTTTTCCAAAATTTTGGCTCAAAAAATTGCCCTGTGTCTTATACATCGTAGGTAAAGTTTGAGACTTCCCGTAGGCCTTTTTATTATTATTATTATTATTATTATTATTATTTCCTGCTATTGAGATGTCTTGTGTATGCTTATTGCTTGCCTGTACTGCCAAATTGCTTTTATACAGCTATGTTTCTGCTTGTGTAATGCACAGCTAGACTATTTTCAACAATATATGCTTAAATACAGTAAAAACTTTTTTCCTGAATCTGACCTGCTGAAATGGGGTGCATCTTTTATGCCGTCAAATATGGTACTTTCAACGAAGAAACCTTTTCTCTTGATATAATTGTAAATGATTGGCTGCGCTAATATATATAAAAAAAAAAATACTTTCACTCAAATATTGTCAAATGACAAGCATAAACTACTTTATAGAAATTTGTATGCATTTTTTTTTTGCTGATTTTTTCTATTTTGCTTTTTTTATATCACCATCTACATCATAAAACAATATATTTTAATTGTTTATTGTGTTCTCTGGATTCTAATTGGCTAATCTTGCATCTATTTTAATAGATTTTTCAAAATTATTAACAGTCCCAACAATAATCCAATTTTCTAACTAGTAAAGCTAAAATTAATTTTTTCTAAAGAAAATGAAATCAGTTTTAGTTTTTGAATCTCAAATTTAGTTTTGTTAAATAAAAAGTAAAAATGTTCAATTTTTATCAACACAGTTAAACAAAAGAACAGAAATTAAGAAATTAAGAAGTTTTACTTTTTATTTAACAGAATTGAAAGCAAAATTTTAAACTTAAAAAATTGATTTTCTTTTCTTTAACTTTTTGCCCACCAAATTTCCCCTTTATCTGTATAAATTATTATTCTATTCAACTGGTTCCCTATTAGAAAAGGATTAAATACCAGTTTCAGGGTTGGTTCACAGACAAAACAAAAGATGGGAGGGGTGTTCACAGTGATTTTTCAGTGTAAATAAGTGACATGTGTGAGAGCAGCTTACAATAGAATTCCAGTGGTGGGTGAGTCACTGTGAGGGGTTAACAGTAGGCAAAGAGTTAAACAGACAAGAATAAAACAAAAGTTCTACATTTTGTCTGGAAGTATTTTGCTAGTAACTTTCAAATTGAAGAACATTTCTAGATTTCTTTGATTGGCAGAAAAAAAAGGAGTATAATCAGGAATCCAAAATGGAGACTGGAGACTTTTTGAAATATGAAACTTCTGCTGACAGAAAAGGATAAGATATTAAATATTTTGAGCAAATACTTAAAACTACCAAAATCAAAACATTTCTGTCTTGAATTTACATCAGACTAGAATCTCATCTAAAGAATATTCTTAAGAATCCAAAAAATAAGATATATGGTTTCTTTTATGAAGCAATATTCAGAATTAGATTTTTTTTTAGCTAATTATTATTATGATTTTTTTTACTAGGATTTCTTTTTTTCTGGAAGTGCCATATTAAATTTTACAATTTTTAATAATAATTGTCAAAATTCTTTTGAATAAACCTTAAAAAATATACTCAAATATTTAGATAATATTTATTTTAATATTTTCTAAAATATTAAAACATCAGTTTAACTGAAGTGTCCATTCAATTCAATGATGTTGATATAATGTTCTGAAGATGAATAAACACAAATCACATTTCTTGTTTATCAGGCTTTCAGAAACAAAAAACAAAATTTTAATGTCTTCAAATGTAAGAAACTTAAACTAAATAATCAGAGTTCCCATATTTTTGGACTGCTCTTTTGATCTTTTTAACATGTTTTCATTACATCTCTTTCAATGTGAAAAGTATAATTATTTTCATTCTAAAATTTCAATTGAAAGATTTTCAGCCTTTTTCAGTTGTTGAATTCAGTAATCTGATGAAGTTTAATTAAAAATGTTTAATATAAATACAATAAAAATTAAGATGTTTGTCTAAAAATGCATGGAATAATAAAAAATGCTTCTTCCAAAAAGTTTACAAAATAGTTAAACAAATCTATTAATGTTGAGAAAAATTTGTCGAGATTGTACCTAAAAATTGTACCCCCCCCAAAAAAAAAACTTGAATATTTTTGTATAAAATTAGAAATACCCCCCCCCCAAAAACAAAAAACAAAAACAAAACAAAAACATTCACTAATTTTTTCTCTTTTCTGACAGCAGAACACAAAAATTGAAACTGTAGATTTCCCTTGTGGGTATCATTAATGATATTTTTTTAATTAATGAATGCAAGGAAATTGTTTTGTTTGTATATGCAAATTAGCCAAGATGAAAAGGAATCATTTTATAATTCAGAATGCATCATTATTGTGCCAGACTAAAACTAACTTTAGAATAGATCTTTTTGACACAACCTTTAGTTAACCTCTTCTTGATATTATTAGTGTTGTTTAACACCATGTTTTGGTTGACCCATTCTTCATGGTAAAAAAATGAAAACACAATGACACAGAAAAAGTTTATCCTAAATTTGATAAAAAATGAATCCATAATCAAAACATTACTTTTAATTAATTTTTAATTACCAATCTGCAACTACATTTCTGTGCCATTGTGCTTCTTTTTACTTTAGAAGAAAGAGAGTTCCTATTTTTTTCTTGGAGTTTTACACCTGACCAAGGCTGAAGAATGGTTCAATATGAAATTTTGATAATACCAAGAATACCAAGAGTAGATTCAGTTGTGTGAAAAATTTCCAATATGTTAATAATTCTTTTCAAAGTCAGTAAGGCTTACACCAACTGCATCCCTTGCAAGGGAGTAAGACACCCACAAATGGGTGCCCTGGGTATGATATGAAACCGAATCCACTGGTGAGACTCCAGTTCTAGAGTTAGGGAGTATGGAGACACCCTTTTGTTGCTATTACTCCCAGGTCAACCCTAAGCTGGAGTTGCAGCACCTGTTAAATCTGTTTGAAAATGGTTAATATTAGATAAGAATACTTAAAACCATATAAATATGTGAAAAATTATTATTATTAAATATGAATAGTTAATTGAAACCATACAATTGTGTATTGTGTCCTGTGTATGACGTTAAACTGTATCTAATGATGAGGTTCCAATTCTGGAGCTGTGGGGAATGTGGAGTACCCCTTCATTGCTGTTATTCCCAAGTCCAATCTGACTCAGAGTGGTGGTACAATTTATTCCCATCTATGGGTTAAATAGAAAAAATAAATTCTAAAAAAATTTGAATATCCTCAAAAATGTCTTCAGCATAATATAACCCAACAAGGGTTGTTGACATGCTGTAAAATCCAACCAACCAACAAGTGTATATCAATTATCTGTATAGTAAGAATAGTTACTTGAAGCAATAACTGGTTATAAATGATTAAATAGGAATACTTGAAATATAATTGCTAGCAAAAAAAGAATAAAAAGAATAAAAAAGAATGGTTGCCTTTAACATTAAATAACCCAACATGATTCCAACTTGATGTAAAACCAACTAACCATCCAAGTGTATCTATATAAAGTTGTTCAAAATATAATGTTGTATTTTTAAAGACAGAATACAAACTTTGAATCAAAAAATCTTTTAATTTTTTAAGAATATAATGATAAAATTCCATTAGGAAATAGTCTAGAATCTTTGATTCTAGATAAAAAGAATTTTGATCATTCTATTTTTCAAAAATCTAAATAAATGAAAATTTTCAATGTTAAATCCAGTGAAATGTGAAGTAGATGTTCTCAAATTAAGGATTTTATCTTCTCCTCCCATATTTTATTGAATGTTGGCTTGTATGGTCATTCTGATTAAAGATGCATTTTCTGTTGGCTAAATTCAATATTTTGCATAAATCATTGCACTTTACTCATTCTTGACACTAAAGATCTGTTGTGATTGTTTTTTAAGAGGTCATCATCATCATCATCATCATCATCATCATCATAGAGGAAATCTTTTAAATTCAATTGTGATAAAATCTTCTGTTTTTGATGCTAATCTAGATTTTCCATCCAGAATTCCAGATTCATTTAACAAAGAAGAAAATAATTAATTTCATTGTCAGCTTTTGTCATTAATAATGATTATATTGCTGAAAAATAAAGCTTATCTTTTCCTAAATTTCAAAGCAGTTTTATTCCCTTTGCAAATAGCATCATTATTTTCTTAATAATCTAAATGTCTAGATTGGCATAAATGTGAAAAACACTTGTTGTAGAGTGATAGTAAAGTTTTCTCAAGAATTATCTAATAATATTATGAGTTCAATCCTAAGAGATGTCCTAATTTTGCCACTTTAAACCACTCTAAGATGTTTATATGAACATCTTTGATTATTTTGGCATAGAAGTGAGAATCAGACTTACTAGATTAACTTATGGTCTGTGAGATTAACTTGATATAACCACCATTATAGAGTAGGGACTCAAAAGGTGGCTTATCAAAATATTTAATGATTGGTTGAACACAGAAAAAAAAGAAGATTCAAAGGAATTAATGTGAAGCCACTTCAGCTGAAATTTGAATTTTTTTTTTTTTTTTGTGGATTTCATTTTCTTTGTTGATAACAATTATGACACTATGTGTCTATCTGTATGATTAGTTTCTTGTATATTGCATGGATAAAGATAGATAACAAGTGCTATTATATATATATAATATATATATATATATATATATAGTATGAGCATCATATGAAGATGGTTAGGGATGTCTGGTAATGGTTCGTGTGTATCACCTGGGGATAGCTGGAGAACAGGAAAAAAATCAGTGAATAACAAAGTATTTTTTAATCCTTTTTTTATAAAAATGTAACCTCATCTTCAGTTTCAATTCTCAGCAATTGGTTAGCAGTAAATTGAGTGAAGGTCAATTGTTCAGCTATTAACTGAAAATCTGCCATTATCAGTTGGCCATTGTCTTCGTCACTATCTGTGATTGTGTTACTGTCACCAGGGTTCATACTAGAAGAAGTCCTTGAAGAAGAAGAAGAAGAGATAGCCATGCTCAAATTAAAAGTCTCTGCATCAACAACTTCATCATAAGCTCCTTCATCATCATTATCTTCTTGATAAGAAGGTGGAGTGACAAGCAAACAAGGGGATGAAAAAGTTAGCCTTGTCCAATCAGATGTCACTTCATTGCATTCTTGACTCGTAGGGATTGCAGATTCTGTTTGCTGCTGCTGCTGCTGCTGTTGTTGTGGTGGTGGTGGAATGATTTCTTTGTTGGCGCATCTCAAAGGTAAAGTAGGGTTGCTGCTGCTGCTTCCACTAATTATGGACTGTACTTCTTTATCACTTAACAATCTGGCTTGTTCTCTTTGTCTGTCTGATGATCGAATGTAACGTTTACCTGCAAACAAACAAAAATTATTACATTTTTCAAATCCTCATATATATATATATATATTAGTTAATCCTCATTATATATATATATATATATATATATATATGATATAGTTTGCTATATTTATGAGTAAAAAGTGCTCAATATCATTGATAGAGCATGTATATCTACAAGGTATGTCAGAAAAGTTTACCACAGGGCCAGATGATCAACCAGCATGTCTACAAAGAGATACTGTGGCATTTGCTTTGTTCAGTGCGCAAGAAGAGGCGAGAGATATGGCAGACAATTCATGGGTGTTTCCCCATAATAATGCACCTGCCCACACTGCCCCTGGCTATCCAAGACTTCCTGGCCCAGAAGAACATCACTGTGCTGGAGCAACCTCGCTACTCGCCCGACTTGGCTCCATGTGATTTTTTCCTCTTCCCCTATTTGAGGATATGCACAACATCAAAAAGTCCGTAACAACAGAGCTACAGAGAATCCTGGAAGAATCCTTCCAGAAGTGCATGCAAGTGTGGCAGAGATGGATGGGAAAGTGCATTAGACTCCAGGGGGATTAATTTGAAGTGGATAACTTGTAGTTTGGATTTGAAGTAAAAATTTTTGTGACATCAGTCCTGCAACTTTTCTGACATACCTCATAAGTTAGGTTAGTGAATGCATGAAGTCAATGTCACTTGGTAACTCATAGTTTCTTAGCTATGTGATTTTCAAACCAAGTCTTTCCTTTCTTGCTTTGATTATATATATATATATATATATATATATATATATATATGAGACTCCAGTTATAAACATCAGAACCAAATTTTTATATTGGAATTTTCTCCATTCATTTATCTTATGAATTGCACAATCTGTGTGTTCTTATGTATTGGATACAAAATGCAGGATAAAAATTTCAAACAACTTACTAGCATTACTTGACCCTGGAGAAGACGACCGTTTAAATTTAGTGTATGACCTTCGAAGGCTGTTTTTGGAGTGTTGAAGTGTATTGACCTTTCGCAAAGGTCCCATTTTTTCACTTGTTGGTTCATGGTAAAGTGTATTTACACACATTGTTCTAGGACTGGACATTAACATAACTGGAAATTCTTCTCCACTTTGTAAACATTTCTTAAGACTGATCTGAAATGGAAGAAGAAAAAAACATCTGGAATTCATTGTACCCAAAAGTAACATACAAATATTTCATTAGTAAACAAGTATATGTTGTAACTTTAATATCACTCATCACCTTCAAATGAATAACAACTTTTTAGTTTTCTTATCAATAATTAATAATTATTTCTTTTGCTTTTTTTATATTTTCATGAACTGGAACATTCAATATTGATTTGGAAAGTCATCTTGTAATTCTTAAATAGAATCCCTGATAGTTCTAAATTGATTTTGTAAAGAGTCCTTCACCATTCTCATAAGTTATGGATGAATTCTTTTAGCATAAGGAATAATATCTGCCTGTATCACAAAATAATCTAGCTAAGAAAATGAAAGTATCTTCCCTAATCTCATTACAATTACATTCAATTATGCATAGAATGTAATTTAAAAACATGTTCATATTGTTGTGTTAAAGAAAATGTGGACTGAAAATATCATCTGGAAAAGTAAGAAAAACTGCAAGATGAATAAGATAAGCAATGGCTGAATAAATAATATATTTCTTGTTCAAGGATTTATTGTCAACTCAATTGCAGTATACCTGATTAAGTTTAAATTATAATAGAAAAGAGAAATATATTAACAATATTAAAGTTCATGCAGAAGCTATTTATGATTTTTATATGACACTCCCAAACTATGATCATAATTTGGAGTTGCAATAAAAAGCAAGTGAAATTAAGAGGAAGAAATACTAGTCAAAAATTAATTATTGGCAAAACTTCATCTAATAATTTTAGTAGTATATCAACAAACTTTTATAATCATCTATTTTTATATTAAACTCTTTTCTTTAAAGGATTTAAATGATTTCTTAAAAGAAGAAAGGAACACATTTTTGTATGAAAACCATCAAGTAGGAAAACATCACATCAAAATGCTAAAATAGGTTTAACTAATTCATCTATGTAATTTTAAATGATTGAGCTTTTCTTTTGGACTGTGATATATTTGATTGAGTAAAGGAAATAAACTAAAGCCAATTAAGTAGTTCAATTTTAGTTTTTACCTTAAATTGGAAGGCAAAATCACTGAAATATGAAACAAAGAGTCCAGGGTCAATTGACTTGTAATTTTCACCAAACATACTGCAAGCTTGTTTGTACCATTCTTCCATTTCTTTAAAAGATTCCCAAACTACGTGAAGTTCTGTTGATGCTTGACTGTAGAAGTTGTTTCCAGCGTTAAGGAAAAAAGAAAAGGAATATTTTCTGAAGGAAAATGAGCATTAATGAAATATATAACACTTTAATCAAATGTGTATGCTTCCTTTAATGCTTAGCTGTAAAAGTTGTTTCCAAGTTGAGGATGAAAAAGAAAACCTGTGCATGTTTATGAAAAGTTTAAAAGCAAATGTTGGAAAGGATTATTGTTATAATGAGAACTCATGAAAATCTTTAATACTAGTTTTTATTATTTGCCAGTGCCATGACATCGTGCTAACGTCACATGGTACAATCTTACAACATCCTCCCTAAAGTTTATATAACCCTTTATTTTAAACTCAACATTTATAAGATTATTTATATACATAAGTCCAGAGTTATTAATAATTTCTGGATGTTCGGATTCAGTGGTCAACCTGATCGTCTTGTTGTTTTAGTAGGAGAAGTAGAAGATACTGAAATAATATCTGCATTTGCAAGAAAAGTTTGAGATAATTTGTCATTGTTGTGACCGTGTCATTCCGTGGATGTGTCCAGATAGTTATCTTCTTTCCTGTCTTCCGTATGAATAAGGAAATGTCTTTTCCCCCTTATCCTGGAAACTGTTAACTATTTTTTCAGTTACAACTTGGCATGACCAAAGTTTGGCTAGTCTTTCTATGACCTCACCAAACTTAATCTTAATCGATCATGTCCTCCTTTAAGAGGATTAGTAGGGTCTGAACTCTGTGGTGGGTGTTGTAGTTGTTGATCTACTTCTCTCGGTATATTCCCTTTTTACTTTCTTTTGTTAAAAGGTTCTCCAGGATTGATAGCAATTTTTTCATTATCTTTATCTTCATTAAAATTCCATTTAGTTTGCTCCGTTTTACTGTGTAGTTGACCTATATTCAAGTAAACCTAGATAGATTTTTGCATTCTTCCTTGGGATATTCTTAGCCATCTTTACTTAGCCCATCTTCTTCCCTATTTAGATTGCAGATGTTTAAGTGTGGAGATGACATCAAACCTCAGGTGTTGGCAATTTCTCAGAATTTTTTGATGGAGTATTAAGGTCTGTTATCAGGATTTAATTGTGTTTAGAATTCAATGGATTCTAAAAGTTTCTGACAATCTATGTATAACTGTTCCAGATGTGGTTGCATAGTGTTTTCTAATCTTGAAATAGCAACTAGTATTGTCTATTATAATTAGATAAGTTTTTCATTCTATTACGAACAGGTCTGCATCAACACGGGTCCAAGTTCTACTGGTTGTGAATAACATTGCTATTAGAAGTTCTCTTTTTTGGTTAGTCGTTGTCTGGTGCTGATATGACATTTGTTCATCATGATTTCTATCTGTTTGGTTATAAGTGGTCACCATACAGAATAGTACACCCTTGATATTTGGTAATTCCCAGATGATCTTCATGTGTTTAGCATTTCTAGCTGTACAGATGAGGGTATTACTATCCTGCTTTAATACATTGAGAGATCTTGGTTGACTGTCAGGTGTTGTTTCTTATCTCAGTATGATTTAAGAAGTGGCTGAGATGGCATAATTGAAGGTCATCCATTTAAACAATAAGTTTTCCACTGACAACAAACTGCGTCATTGTCCTAAACAGAAACTTAAAACTGCTGCCTTGTCACCATTTGTATTTAGTTCCTCTGAGAATTGGTTTATAGCTCTTGTGTCAATTGTTTTGCAGTTTTGTTTTGCTTTCTTGGTTTCTTTAGACTTTCTTATGATTCTAATTCCATTTCTCCATGTAATTGACAATGTTTGGTACCACCTTACCTGCTATCACCTGCTATAATGCTATCATCTACTTGTGTGTTTTAGAAATCTCAGCTGTTTTCATGGATTATCCATTCGTGGTCAGGTAGATGTATATCCCTAAATAGGCATTCCTTTTTATATTCATCATTGGTACCGATAAGATCCGGTCTGATGCATTCTAAACTTGCATGACTTTCCAAGTTTTTGCAGGCGTACAACATATTCGTCAATTGAATTCAGCTTATGGAAATTTTCAACAATTTTTAACAATTGTTGCTACTAATACTAGTTAGTAAAATATATTGTTATAAAAAGAAGAGAAAAAAGAAAAGAAAAAAGAAGAAAAAGGATATTTCAAGATTTTCATTTAAGGCATTGTTTTTTTCTCTTTCGAATTTGACCAGATCAATTCCTTTCCGGAGGCTGAAGATGTCAGCAGCGATTGACTGATAGGAAGCTGGAAAAGAAATTAAAGCTTATTTGATTTTACTTATAGATAAATATTTACAAGTTAGGAAGGCTCGAATGATATTATGTTAAATAAGACAAGAATAAACTGAAAATATTTTGACTAAGAACGCATCAACTGATGTGTAATACATAATATAACCTGAAACCAAATTTACAGCCAATTTTAAATTTCTTATCAAATATGAAACATTAATAAATAAATGTTTTAAATAGTTTTAACAATGATTGCGAAGAAAGTTAATTTAAATCTTACTTGAGATTACTAAATTATTTTCAATTCATTCTACATAATTAAAAAAAATGGCTGTATAATGTAAAATTTAATTCAAATTTTAAAACTGGCGGATTGTACAAATAAAGATAATAAAATCGATAGAATATTTACACAAATGATTGTGGGAAAACCAAATTATCTGAATTCTTAGATTATTTCCATTATTTTGATTATTTTAGCTTTTAAATCCCCATGGCCAAATCGACAAAAGCAACTTCCATGTCATAGAGGTTTAGAACTGTTTCTTTAGAACTGATTCACGCCGCTAACTTTGACGGTCATAGAATTGTAATAATACACACTCTGCAATCGTGCGCCCTCATTGTACAATGAGGATAACCACACGTCGTAAGATTCTGTGCTGGTCTGTTCGAAATGCGCGAGCTAGAGACAGGTCACAAAGAAGAGAAAAACACAATACAAAGTTTGATAACAGGACATTAATGGAGGAGGAAGGTGTAACACTTTGTGCAGTTTGTGGTGGAGCAGTGGGCACTTAAATTTATGTTGTCAGCTGGCAAGAAGTTATATTAAGTTGGCTGCTAGAATAAACAAGTCTGACTGACTTCCTATCATGTGGTTCCCTACCTATTTGCTATCTATCAACTGACTCAACGTCTAGATCTGCTGTTTGGACTATGAGATGACTGGTGTATATGCAGATTCCACCCCCATACTTCCAATTAGGCCACCCAGAAATTGGCTATAACTTTTTCAGCCAGACTTCATGGTTCCAATTTCTCCTAAAATTGCAAACATTACTTTTTTCTCACTTACCAACCTCCAGACCATTAACTTTTCGAGACTCATTTTCTCTTAGAACTAGTCATAAAAAGATATTCATCTATAAGCAGCATCAATTCAAGGTTGTCGTACATTTTTTAATGGCTTTCCTGAACCTTCTCTGGCCAATCGTTTGTTCCCTATAGACAGACACCACACATGTACATACGCATACACCTAATGTATTCTATTTTCCTTTTTTTTCTCTGACCGTATGTTCACTCAACCATTGTGTCACAGAATGTAACAATCTGCATGTGGTACTAAAAATGACAATAAAATGGGGGGAAATAGTCTTATGTTAATTTAAAAAAAATGTATTTTAATCGTCTAAGAAATTTGGATAGTGTAGTATCCTGGGTATAATATTGATACGGGAATTTATCCCAAAGACACGTACTTATTGTAGATAGTGTTTACTTAAGATAGTGTAGATTGTTATAATGAATGTTAGTATTAGATCTGCCATTTGTGATTTACATGTGTTTCTATTGGGTGAGCCTTAAGAGTTAATCTGATGCCATCCCAGAGCCGTAGCAGAGATAAATGTTTTTTGGGGGAGGGGTAGCTTTTTCTTTATTATATTTCTTGTATTTTGATAAAATAAAACTTGTAAAATATTACAAGTGGTAATTTTTGTGGGGGTGGACAGGATCCCTTGTGTCCCTCGGCTGCTACGACTCTGCACCCCAAAGACAAATACAAGATATTACAAAAAGTTTTAGACTATTTCGTCTATTACTACTACCAGGTGTAAACAAACAATAAACATAAAAGAACTAGTGAGAATTAATTATAAGATATTTTGTTAATTCAATAATATCAAAATAAAATAGAAAAATATAAGAGAGGAAAAATTAAATAAAAAAACCCTGACTGACCTGATTTTGGAAGGTCAAGGTTCAAATCATCAAACCAGGCCATTAAGTGGGGATAATACCAGATGATAATGTTGACCAAATATTCGAGCAAAGTTTCACTTCGATCCTTTGATTTTATTTCGGATAACTGAAAATAGTCATACAACCAGATATTCATTAACAAATGGAACTGAATAGTCAAAATAATACTCAAAATTTCCAATATTTTTATTTTCAAAAGAACTATTCATATAATCATGATTCAGTCATCAAATTATTTCCCTGTTTTTATTTATTTAATCATTTTTGTCTTTATGAACTTACTTCCCCTTTCAGCTAAACTGTATTTCATCAAAAAGAAAAAAAATTCCGCCTTTAATTTGACGAATTCTTTGAAAAATCTTTGAAAAATCTTCGAATTATTAGAAGCGCTGATCATAAATGAAGAGAAACAAATAATAATCTCAAGATGGACAATACGCCGAATGTGGAAGAATTTCCTACCCAGCCCTATGATAATTTGGAGCATGGAAATTCATCATCAGGCTTATTATCTTCCTGTTGTAATACATAAATCTTTATTCCTACTCACCGCTAAAGCCAGTTACTAATGTTACCTTTTAGTTTGGTTGAAAATATAACACGATTAAAGAAAGAAAAATATAATTCCCTGAAAGTTTTACCTTTTGTAAAGATTCAAGCTTAAAGCCACCGATAAATCCTCTTTTGGAACTATTCATGTAGTTGCCAAATGCCAAGATAATCTGTTGGAAAATAGAATAAATCATTTATTCAAAAGGAAATAAAAATATTTTAATTATAATTTCATTTTTATTATGAAAGCATTAGTAATGTTATTGAATATTTGAATCTCTTCTCATCGAGACAATTAGAAAACTGACAATTATAATGACTTGATAGTCAAAAGACTTGATAATTATTGTGGCATAGACATTTTTCTAAGATTCCTTAGCAAAGAGAATTTTTATTAAACTTTTACAAATTTTAACAAAGAATCCAAATAACAATCCATGTCAAAATTCTATGTGAAAATTTCAAATTAAAATCGGAAAGTAAGGAAAGCCAAAATACGTGTTAATAAGCAGGATTCAATCACTTTGGTTGAACGGATGGGTCTGCTTAGCTCTCAGCTTAGAGCCCTTTTTATTTTTTTAATTTATTTATCTATTTATTTATTTTTTTACTTTCGTTTGGAACAAAAATAGAAATAGTTCAGGATCGAAAAGACCTGATGATTTCTTTACAAATATCAATCCTTGTACTCTTCAAGAATTAACAAGACAATGTATTATAGAAGAAGATGATTGGGAAGAGAAGATCGTCTTTGAATTACTTTTAATGCGAGTGAAAACAGAAAGAAAAAAGAAAAAAAGAGACCAGTGGGTCTCTGAAACTTGGAAGGAGGGAAAAGGATTGTCTCAAGTCTGATAAAACGAATTGCCCTTGATAAGGTAATCCAGAACTCAAAGTAGCTGTTTCAGTGCATTCTCTTATACACATTTAAGCTAATGTTTTATAATTTTTTTTGTCTCTTTCTTAAACATTGTTTTTTTTTTTTTTGTCTTTTTTAAATATTGTTATTGAAAATTTCCTGCCCATGGAACTATTATGCAGTGCACTTTATTCCGTATTTTTTGGATTTTGTCTATGCTGAATAAAGCATTGTAAATTTGGATATATAATTGTCTCCTTTGTTTTTTGGTTCAAAGTAATTTATTTTCTCTAGTGTATGGGCATTTATGCCTAATAGGTCTTTTTTCTTCTTTTTTTGTTACCTAGCGTTAAGTTTTAACAACAATCCCCAAATTTCAACAAATGGTAATGATGTTTTGACCTTAAAACCATGCCTGAACCCAGATGAAGGATTTGTTGGAAGCAATGCTGCTGTGCAAACAACAGTCATTATATGAACTTATTATGCTGTGTAGAATAACAAGTTCATTAAATAGGAAAAATCGAGGGAAGTCATCGATATTGTTCTGATCAGTTATCAGTTATTTCAGGATGGTTTCTTGAGTGATCTTCAGTTATCTTGACGCAACAAAAACTGGTTTAAAAACAAAACAAAAAAAAGGATTCACTTAAATAATAAGACATTTTGATCAAATTAAAAATAAACTTCGCATAATCCGTGGAATGATAAAACTTCACCTGAGAAATTTAAAAACAAATGCTAAAAAAAAAATGTTAAGAATGTATTTTTTACTGACCTCAAAGACTTTTTGGACTTTTTTATTCTCACACAAAGATTTGGAACTTGCGGTTATTCTTTGGATTTGCTGTAGAAAGAAAAAAAACAACTTTATAAGCATGGATTAATAATCATCTAAGTTTTTTTCTTCTTGAAATATATTGTGTAAAATGGACTGAGAATGAAGATTTATTTACCAAAAAAAGAAATGAACAATCTATGAAATGTAAATTTCCAAAATAGTCTCTTTGGCATTCAACACTTATTCCAGCGATTTCTGCATTGTTCGAAGCACCCCTTTTTTTTAAATAGAGAAAAATTAATGAATATCTATTTCTTAAAATGGTTTAGTTCGTGCACTATGAACCAACTCTTGGTATTTATTCGTCCTCCTACACATATAAAATGCTATACAAAGACTTTTTTTAATTGTGGGAATCAACATACATGAGTGGGTAAAAAGTAGCTTGATTCTGTCGGCATTGTTGAGAGCATTAAGAGTTACTCATTAATTTTAATACAATGAAAATTTACAACCAATATAATTTAAGAGTGAACGGGTTAAATACTTGCTGGCTACCAACAAATTAGAAGATATGACAGGTGAACATTATGCTAGTAATCAACACAGACATCTTTTAGTAGCAGAGAAAAGAAAATGAAAAACGAGTTACAAGAACTGTTGATGCTATCTGTAATTTCAATAACCCGTGCAATATGCCAGACAACAACAAAAAAATGATTGCATATCAACAGGAATAAATAAAAACGTCAGTAGATTGTTGAGCATGACATACTTAAGGATGAATCTGTTGGAAAGAACATGGAAAGATTTCATTGCAAATTGGAAATCGGCGAAAACTTTTTTGACCCAATCAAGCGATTGAAACTAAAGACTTTGTCAGAAATGAATAAATCAGTTACATTTAAATCATCATCTAATAAGGAAATAGTATACTAACAGCAAGGAAATATCACATTTTCCCTTTTAGTCTTATCGCAAAAATATATAATAAATTAGAACTGAAAAAGCTCATGGCTAGTTTCCGTGCCTTATAGCACAGGGATTCAAGACCATTTTTTTAAAACAAAACCGACAAGTCAAAAGGGTTTCAATATATTTTCAAATGTATTGACGATGGAATACTTTCAGAAAATTCAGAAAGTTGCTTAGTAATCGTGAATGGAAATGCAAGATTTTATTGTCCGAAAAAAAACACACAAAACTTTGAAGAAATCTCAGAAATTATTTTTAAAATGATATTACAAAAGTGTATTTAGTGCTGACATGTACAAAAATGCCCAGTTAAAGGATTTGAATGAAGAAGGATGAGAGGTAGTGGAGAAAAACTCATTGTTTGAAGGAGGAAAAACAAAGTGTCCAAGAAATTGAAAGAACTTTCTTTGTGAACAACGAGCAACTTGAACATATTTTGATCTCGATTTTCATATTCAAAACAAAACAAAAACAACTGGAGGTCTATGAAGTGACTCTGATTTGTGAGAACAGAGCTTATCATTTATTATCAAACGAGACATCATTGGTTGGTTGGGTTTTACGGCATATCAAGCCATTGGGTTATATTATGTCAAAGATGTTTTTATGTTCATTCTTGATGGGTACTCAATTTTTTAAAATTCAATTCTAAAGGAAAATTGAAGGCAATAAAAATTTACCATGATAGTTTATCCGAATAAAGCTTAAATTTAATTTCCTGGTTTTGTGGGATTTCAAATTGTGATTTTTTTTACACAATTATTATTTTACATTTACCAATCTCATTTGTTACAATTTGTTTATTGAAATTTGATAATTCAAAGAAAAGTTATTGGCGTTAAGGTTTTCCCTCCCCCAGATCGAGATGTCCTTTTTTCGTTTAGGGGGAGGAGTGTTATAAATGGGTGTTTCTTTTATAGTGGGAATGAATTTACTGCTTGTTAATATTTGATTCATGCCTTACAAGATGGATTACAAGAAAATATCATGGAAGTTTATGTGTGTGTGTGTGTGTGTGTGTGTGTGTGATGAAATTCCCTCCTAACCCATAGCCTACAAGTCTCTTCAATTCTCCAGGATTCTTCTTGGTATTCTAGCTGATCTCACCACTGTTGTGGTCTGGAAGAATTCAGTCCTTCCCCGAATATTCAGTTCTTCTGTCTTCTGGTTGTCACCTTCTAAGGCAGCCATCGTACAGGTTGTAAATTTTCATTGTATTAAAATTAATGAGTAACTCTTAATGCTCACAACAATGCTGACAGAATCAAGCTACTTTTTACCCACTCATGTATGTTGATTCCCACAATTAAAAAAAGTCTTCGTGTCGCATTTTATATGTGTAGGAGGACGAATAAATACCAAGAGTTGGTTCGTAGTGCACGAACTAAACCATTTTAAGAAATAAATATTCATTAATTTTTCTCTATTTTAGAAATTTTAATTTTAGCTGCCTTTATTTTTGATCGTTTAGTAAACAATACGAATTAGAAATATCAAAAAAAGCCTTTGGCGAAAATCTCCTCAAGGACCGGCCATTACTGTTTTGTCTATGAAAGTCAACTGGTTACAGTAATTCAAATATATTTTTAGAGATTTTATTTTCCTGAATACCTTATACGATGCCACCTGTTTTTTATTTACATTATTATTAGTATTAGATCTAATATTCCAATATTTTAGATGAAACCTTGTTGATTATTCATTTTTACTTGTTTTTCAATATACAAGTAACAGTTGTTGTTTTTTTTTATCCGAACTCTAAGATCATCATTCTGCCATCATTCATAAACCAGTGTATTATTCTTTATTTTCTATCTGTGCTAACGACCAAAGAATGCGATAAAAAGCAATTCAAATCCAGATAAATGTGTTCTAGTTAAAAGTTTATAATAATTGATAATGCTTCACTAAGAACTTTGTTAAAAAGATGTTGGCATTCTTTGAGAATGTTCAGTGAAAATAAAGTGTTTAGTTTTATGATCAGATTTGAAGGATTTCCACCTAATTAATAAGGCAACTGGCCTGGTTAGAGGCTCTTTAGGATAAAGGAGGCAATTCGAGTTTTTGTAAATGCTTATTTGTGATATACACTGTTTCTAACGATCGTGGGATTATAATCTAATTTAAATTCAAAGACTTATATCTAATATATCTATATATTTAATATTAGTGAGAAACAGAAACAAAATGGAATAAATGCAAGTAAAAAAACAATACAAATAATAGAAATTTAAATAATACACATTAATATTTTCATAGAAAATATTTCTTCTGTCTGAAAGACGGATTAAAACTTATAAATTTTAATAAAACAAACAATTGCTTGGTAAAGCAATAAATGAAATGGAACGCTTTTGAAAGAGCAAACATATTTTACTTACAGGATTCAGGTATTCAATGATGTCATCAAATTGTCCCATGAATGCCATCACTTTCAATTTATTTTCAGTCCTTTCGATTTGTGCTAACTGTAAAAAGAAAACAACATCAATTTTCAACCCAAACACACACTAAAAGTAACAAAAATATTGTATATCCAGTTAGAAAAAACTCAGTAGACCTTTATTAAAGAAATAGAAGAAAAACAAAAACAATAAACAACAACAACAAAAAAAAAGCTGAAGTGATTATTTTTCCAAATAATAAGAATTCCTTGCCATTCTTTGAGACAAAACATTTCCTAGTTTTGATTTTTCAACCTGATATGTTCATAATTGTTTTATTTAACTTGTTAGTTGTAAAGTTAATTTGCTGAAAAAAAGATTCATGTCTATTCATAGATTTCTGTAGACGCCTTTTATTCTGCTTTGACTAAATTTGTAAACATTTAAATAACTGCATTTTTCTTGGGAACGTTTTTACTTTCACACACCCACTATTATATGAGAGTAAGTTCACAAGTCCGTAGACAAACTCATAACTATTAGCTGAATTTTAATCTGAAATTGTCAATGTATAATTTAAGGTTTATGTGACTTATGTATTAAGTGATTCGACAAAGGAATTTATGCTGAAAGATAAATGTTGAATAAGATAAATGCCTTTTTTTTCATTTGGTTTCAGAATTATATATAATGATATTGATAATATAGTTTGCCATCATCATCATCATCATCATCATCATCATCAACATGATGCTGTCGACATAGATTCCCATGACTCTTTTTTGCCAAACCTATTGGTCATCGCTCTTGGCAGGTCTTCCGCGCGGCATCCAGAATCCATACTGATCTGATTAATGTAAGTTTTTGTTGGTTTGCCAACACTGGTGTGTTTATGAGTAGGTGTCCATAGGAGTACGTAACTTATAAGTTAGTTTTTTAATTCTCCAATAGTGTCCAGTTCGTCTCACTTGGATGGTTTGTGTGATAAGGATGCTGATTCCAATATTTGTTTAAGATAAGCGCATAACATCCTTGTGTAGCCCCCATCTAACCTTTTCTCTAAGGGATTCGTTAGGTCCAGGTAGTGTAGCCATACAGTAGCACTGATATGGCTATGGCTTGGAAGAATTATCACTTTATCTTATCAGTGAGATCAGATTTCCATATATTCGATCATATGTTTATCACTCTGTAGATGAAATAATGCTACCTAGTATGTGAACTGGTCTACTAACTTTAGAGATGCGTCCATATTGTTTAAAACACATGAACTCACTTTGATCTAAGATCACACAGAGGCCAATGCTCCTTGTCACCCTCTCTAGGCGATTCTACTTGTGCTAAAAGCGCCAGGTTATATGCATTCGCATCTGTAATAGTCTGAACGGGATTTCATCGGCTTCTTGCATTTTATTTAGGGTGAATCCTTTTTATGGGATCTAATGATGTTCTAAGTACACAGTCTTGACATATAAATATGTATACTAATATATCTCCTTGTAGGATTCCAGCGCCAATGTCGAAGAAATTTGTCACCATATGGTGAAAGGACCATTGTTTTTATGTCTTTGTAGAGCATTATTATTGCGGTAACAGTTTCTTTGGGGAGACCATTATTATCGGCATCGCAATCTCAGAATATCATAGATTTTCCTTGTCCTGGAGTTCTAACACAATGCCTGAAAGACAGAATTGACCACAAATGTCACACGCGAAGGCCAGTCTTGAAGATGATTGTGCGCTGGTGCACTGTTGCTGCTGTTTTCTCTTTGTTCTCTTTGCTTGATGGTGTTGCACCATGGTGGCCTCAGACAAGAGCAGCCCACTACAGAGAGCTTGCTGTCACCGAAACGGTCCTGAACCAAATCTTCCCACCTGTCAGGTCTTGAGATCGTGCTTACAGACACCCTTAAATCGCAGCTGGGTAAGACTAATCGGTCTCTTATCAGATGAAAGTTTCGCATTGAAGATGTCCTTTGGAATCCTCCCATCGTCCACCCGCCGGACATGGCCCAGCCAGTAGGGACGACACTGCCTCAGTAGAGAGAACAAGCTGGGAAGAACTACTGTGTTAGTAATCCTGTCCCTCCAAGTAATGCCCAGTATACGTCTAAGGTAGCGAAAGTTGTACCTATTTAGCTGCCGCTCATAGTTGAAGTACAGGATGCAGATTTCGTTGGCACACAAGAGAGAACTGATGTCACAGGCCCAATACACTTGCATCCTAGTACAAAGAGCGAGCCTGTTGTTATCTCCCACTCTCGCAATGCGCTTCCTAAAAGTTGAGGCAGCTTCTCCGATGTGGTGACGGAGCTCAACATCAAGTGATAGGTTGTTGGTGATGGTGGACCCGAGGTAGGTGAAGGTGTTTACGGCTTCCAGGGTGTAATTGTTCATGATAATGGAGAGTGTATTTTTTATTCCCTGTCCCATCGTCTTACTGCATATATTTATATCATATTACATCAAATGTGATGTTAAAATGATTCATCTGAAAATTATTTTCAAATTCATTTGAAAAAATAATTTTTCGGAATTAATCATTTTTAGTATTACATTCTAACATTGCCCTGAATATTTTTTTACAGAAAAAAAGTCAGCATATTATCAGGTGTAAAAATAAAAACATTTAAATATTTTGTTTCATCATATCATATTCATATTCACATACACTTGGATTTATTTCCATTTCTCTCTCTATCTCTGTTGCTCTCTCTCTATATATATATTTACCAACCCCTCCGTACGAGCAGGATGTGACACAAGGTCAATTTCTTAAGCGGAGTACAACAGGTTTGAATTCAGAGTTTTCCTTCTCCTAGACCGGTTGCCTAACCAAGGTTAAAGAGCCCAGTCTGCCCTACTATTTACCCATAGCTGGAGGGAGAGTAGGGTTCATACCTTTCCCAAGAGTATTAGCACTAAGTGAAATGCAATTACCATGTCCAGGATTTGAACTCGGGGTGACGAGTCTATTTGCCATGACTTTAACCTGTTGCTCTATATATGTATGTTGCTCAGTGTATGAGACTAAAATTCTTCCCATGTAAGGCTCTTCTTCTGAAGATCTGGAGATTGCGGATTCACTCTTTCATTGCCAATATTCCCAGGTCAACACTAACCTGAACAAGTAGTTGAGGCAGCTTCTGGTTGCGTCTGGTTGATATATATATATATATATGTGTGTGTGTGTGTGTGTGTGTGTGTGTGTGTGTGTGTTGAAAAAAGAAATAAAGGAAAGAAAGTATAAAATGGATAAAATAGGACATTTTAATCAAATTTAAGTAAAATTGATTAAAATATCCTGGGGCGTTAGAATGAACCGACTGCACCTCTGCAGGGGGGTAAGACTCCCCCAATGGGGCCACCTGTTGGCCGTGGGTGGCGACCCGTGATGCTTAAGGATAGAGCCCAGGTGGATGAGCAGTTCATGACTCCACTTTGGCCCTATCTTGGTCACGCCAAGCCCTAGCACCTATATGATTTTCCCAACCCTATTGCCCTTATGGCAAGCCCCAACCCCTTTTTATCCTATGGGTGCTAGAAGGCGGTGGCTACGGGTCTACATGTCCTGGGAATGACGTTAAACTCTATCTGATGGTGAGGTTCCAGTTTTGGAGGTTTGGGGAATGTGGAGTACCTCTTCATCACCATTGCTCCCTGGTCCACTCTGACCCGGAGTGGTAGTACCTGCTAGGGTCCCATCTATGGGTTAAATAGAAAAATGTATTTATAAAAAAAATTGTATTATCCATTAAGAATTGATTTATTTCAAAACTTTATCGGCATTAAATGACCCACTGAGGTTGATATGCCGTAAAACAAAACAAACCAAACCAAACCAAACCTATTTTACCCATTCTATACTTTCTTTCCTTTCTTTCTCTTTTCAACATACCGTCGGATTCACTTGCAGTTTATTTTTACACACACACACACACACACACACACATATATATATATATATATATATATATATATATGTGTGTGTGTGTGTGTGTGTGTGTGTGTGTGTGTGTGTACTTTTTCTCTTGCGTACCAAAAATATTAACACATGTCGTGCTACATTTATATTTTCTATTTCTGAAGCTGTGTGTACCACTTTTTTTTCTCAGATATTTTGGGTATGTAAACTAAATAATCAATAAAGAATTCCTCATTTAAGTGTTATGTCTTCCCGTTGTGGCAATTGCATTCAAGTTCCTTTCTCTTATTTTATGTCCTAAAGCGAATCTAATTATTTCATGAACAATTTTGGCATAAAACTTTTAAGTTGCTTTTCTTAAAGATTTTCTTCTGTGGAACTAGACAAATGAAAATCTTTATCGATCAACTCGAAGACCCATTAGTCTTAATATATTGTTGTTATAAATTGGATTCTTGTGATGGATTTATGGATTTCTTTTACAACTACATATGGATCGTCGGAATTGACATTATTATAGATCGGGACAATATTTTCCTTTTTGTGTTGTATGTTAATTTTATTGTTTAGATTGAAGTTAACAGCCGAGAATTCACCTATTTTAACACAAAGAACAAACCTATTTTACATTTGAAAGTTAAAGATTTCTATCTCTACAAAATGAAGAAAAAAAAAGATTCTTTCATTCTAAAATGAAGCTCATCATACCTGATACATTAACTGTTCGGATTCATCCAGATTTGCATAATCTTCGGAATATTTCGTCAATGTTTTTGTCTGAAAAAGAAAAACTTGTCTGAATCAATTCAAAATCTCAAATGAATCTTTGATTATTTCCTTTGGGATCCGGGATTTTAATTAATTCTTATCAGATTTAAAAAAATAAAAAAAAACAAACAAAAAAAAAAACAACGTTTTAATGATTCTGAATGATTTATTCGTCTTCTCCTCCGACACACTTTTTGGAAATGTGCTTTTTAGCTTTCCTACGGAATTGTTCCTGAATATGAATTAATCCTGTTTTAAGAGAATGTGCGTATCTCCCCTATCTGGTACATGTGTCTGATTTTTTTTGTTATTTTCTGTCCTCTTCCAAGGGAGGGGACAAACTGACTTTTATGGTATTAAGTGAAAATGATAGGGAGTTACATTATAGAATAAGAGAGCTGAAAGAATCGGCACATATACTATGTTTAGATAACTCAATCAGTTGACTGACAATAGACATTAATAATTTGTCAGAATCATTAATCAACGATAAAAATAGAATTCCCATCGATGGTCTGGAATATGAGAGGTAAGTTTAACAAGTATATTGGAACTTTGGTCAGGTCCAGATAATACCAAGAACACAGAATACAGACAGAAAATACAATAAACACCCCAAGAAGACCGGAGAGTTCAAGACAACGTGAAAAAATAAGATTACAAAAACAAAGATGAGGAAATTAATTAGAACTAATAACACTTAAAGTCTTCATTAAAAATAATCGGAAAATGATCGATAGGTTTGACTTTAATAAATTAGTCAAAGTTTGGATGATCTTTTGGTGATAGAAACTCAAATGACCAATTCCTCACGGTTGTGTGTTCAGAATTCAAGCAATGGTCATTCTAAGTAAATTGATAAAAATGTTGATCCTGACCATCAATTATCCCAATCATTTTTTCGTTCTTATGGAACACATTCAGTGTAAACTTTCCAAAACGCATTAATGGGGAAAAATCAGTTGCCTGGAACAAATTTCGACCCTGGAATTTGATTTTTTTTTCCTTGGCGCCATTTGTAATTTCATATTTTAAATGTTTATCAGAAAAGTTCAGCTTAGCAATGCCGACTGATATTTCTAAAGGCATCTTTTTTTTTGTCGGTTCTTTTGAAGATTACAATAAACAACGTTACATTTTTACCTCATCTTTTGTTGGGACAAATTTCAACAGCAACTCTGCGTATTCCCCAAGCAAACTGTCAGTGTCGTACAAATTAATGTAATCACGGATTTCCCGCGCTGAATGACCAATTCTCCGCAGAGTAATCACTGAAAATAAAGATAAACATTATATCAAAATTTTCTTTCTTCGAAAGTCATTGAAAGTTTGGAATATGCATAAGATCGTCTCATAAGTAATAGGTAAAAAGAAATCATGTTTAATTCAAATTTATTCATTAACCTAGGTTCTATCATTAACAATAACCTCTTTTCCTCATAGAAATCTGTGGATCGTAGGAAATAACACATTTTAGTTTTGTAAAAGTCCTTGAAGGAAAATATGAACAAAGAACATTCCACTGTTTCATGTTTTTTTAAGAATGAATCCATCAAAATGGCTTTGTAAACTCCGTAATAAGTGTTAAATTTATGGATAAAAATTGGATAGAAGTTTTCTTGATTGTACTTTTCAATCTTTTTCATATACCCTTTGCTGTATGGAATGGTTCATTATTATAATGGAATATTACACATGGAGCAAAACAGAAAATTACACCTTGATTGAGAAAACTGCATATTTTCCTTCAAAACAATATTTAAATGTTTTGCAAGAAATTTCACTAAACACTTGGTGGAATTCAATTTAAAAACAACAGATATCTTTTTAAATCTGATATTGATTATTGTACGGCTACCTACACTGTGAAGTTGTCGCTGACAACAAATACAACCTCTCTTCTCAAAGGGGGGTCAGTTGCATAGGAGCCTGGCACTGTTTTTCAGTATGTATCAGACCCTCATGTTAACATGTGAATAAAGCTTTCGAATCCCAATTACCTCGTTCGTTTAATCTCATTTCATTGTGCCAGCGGTGTAAACACATTACGTCGAAGACAAACTGGACTGTATCAACAGATACAACATAGTGAATGAAGGAACCCTGGAAGCCAGGATTTAAACTGAATGAGGCTGTCCAAGCAAATTTTGACTACGAAGGAATTGGGACAATCCCAACAGAGCAGAAGCAATGAATTCACCAACAGCGTGAAATGATATTTAGACGGAGGAAAATAAGCGACTTTGAGGGAGCAAATATTTATAGGTTGGCAGAAGAGACTCCGACACCCCTTCAACCATACTGGTCATTCAGAGACGATCTCTCAATAGAGGATTCCCTCGTACTTAACTGATGAATGATATTAATCCCCTCCAATACGAAGAAAGAAATCCTACAAAGGATACACACATCACACCAGGTCGTTGAAAAAGGCATCTTAAAAGCCTCGCGATGGTATTCAGTATGTATCGGACCCTGATGTTAACATGTAAATTAAGATTTCGATTCCCGACAACCTAGTTTGCTTCATCTCATTTCATTGATGAATTCAATTCTTAATGATGAACAAAGACGAAGGTTGAATAATTTTACTCACCAATATTCCGGGCTCTGTTATTATTCAATGTCTTCAATCTCTTCTCAGTTTTTGCCAGACCTGAAATAAATATATATATATATATATATATATATACATAAAAAGAAGAAGGTTTTTCTTTTTGAAAAAGAATTTGTGATATTAAAAGAAGATATCGGATTATCATCGATTATGACTTACTTTTAGTGGATTTAGAAGAAGAATTAATACGGTCGCGTTTCTGCACTTGGAATTTTGATTCGAAATCTGCGAAATCTAATTCTTCATAAATAATATCATCATTCAGTTCCTGAAAATCCGAAAGGTGGAAAAAAATCATTGAATATGATGCAGATTGTAATAAACATTTTTTCTATGAAAATGATTTTTATATTTGGTCTGTCCAGTAAATATCTTGTCATTTTACTAAATGACAAGATATTTACAAATAACAATGAAATAATCTAACAAGATGAAATCTTCATCCCATTCAAAATACACATCTTGTGATCTCACTAATTTATCTCATCATTTCTTATACTTTTAAAACAGACTGGTAATCACTAATAATGATCTTTCAGGATTACTATCAGTAACATCATCAGATGACGAGTCCAAGTTTCAGAAGGGAAGTTAAAAGGGAAGTTAAAAGACACAATTCATCGATACAAAGCATAGTTTTGATGGTGAAGCCACTGTAATGGCACACACGATTTACTATCCTTCCAAAAGTTTTAGAAATAAAAGTACAAAGACTGACCTCAAAGACTGTCCTCCGGATATTGGTCAGTGGCACCCAGTTCAAAGTGGGTAAATCTACCTTGGGTTCTACTTTTTTCTTTATTTCACTGATCTTAGGATCGTCTCTACATGGCGGTATCGGTGGGGGAGCTATAAACAAAAGAATTTGAAAGAAAGACAGGAAAAATGAAAAACGAATAAAATAATTAAACATCTAATTAAACAATCCTAGAAACTGAGTAACTGAATTCCTGACAATATCCTTTTTTCCCATTTACAATCTAATAGATGTAAACAGACACACACATATATATAATATATATATATATATATATATATATATATATATTATATATATATATGTATATATATGAGAAGTAAACAACAGACAATGTGTTTGATATGGCCTTAGCCGACAATTTTTGGGAGAATACGTGCTTAATTGAAGTCATACCTAATTTTGAAAATTAATCAGTTGATAATGAATTAGGCGGGCATACCTGTCAGCTTGACAGTCAGGGTTCGAATCACACACACAGCCGTCTTCCTGTCTATAACTCTGCTGATGAGGTATAATAGGCCGAAATGTACATACAGAGATTGACTTTTTCTCGATTTGTTTAGCCTTACATTTGAACAGGTATGCCCGCCTAATTCATTAATTATCAATTAATCAATTTTCAAAATTAAGTATGACTTCAATTAAGCACATATTCTTCCATATATATATATATGTTGCGTGTGTGTGTGTGTGTGTGTGTGTGTGTGTGTTTTCCGGTGCTTTCAAGTATAATGGTTATCGTCATAGAAAATGGATTGGACGACCCGGATGTTAAACACCTGGATGATACTATTTGCACGTTGCATAGCGCTAAGGAAAGTATGCATCCAACTATTCTCCCTCCAGCTATATGCACAAATAGTTGGTCAGACTGGGCCCTTTAACCTTCGATAGGCAACCGGTCATTGACGTAATGGCAACTCGACCATTAACAATCCAAACGTGTGCTGCGTTCCTTCTCTAATGTTCTTTGCTTGTACTAATCATTTTCAGTCAGATTTATCCTAAATATCCTTCTCGGTGAAACCTAGGTATATATTTTCTGCTACTTATCGGTTTTCTAAACCACTTCTCGGTATATATATATTGAGCTCTTTTATATATTCATTATTCCGACTCATTCGGTTTCTTTATTCTTTTTTTTCTGGACAGTCAAAATTGTGACTCGCTCGATTTTTTTGTTTTTTCCGTGGGTCGTCCTCTTTTCAATATATATATATATATATATATATATATTATATATATATATATATATATATATATAAATTGAGACCAGTTGATGTATAGGAGCACAATATTTAACATCCACTATATGAGCGTGGTGTAATGGTTAAGCGTCGTCGGAAATGGACTCGACGAGACGAGTTCAAATTCTGGACGAAGCTGTTTGCATTTCAGGTAGCCCTGTTACACTTGTGAAAGGTATGAATCCAACTATTCTCCCTCCAGGTATGGGAAAATAGTAGGTCAGAATGGGCTCTTTTACCTTACACAAGCTGTCTAGAAGAAGGAAAACTCTAAATTCAAACCTGTTAAACTCCGCCTAAGAAATTGATCTTGTGGCACATCCTGCTTGTCGAATTGGTTGGTAAATATATATATATGTATAAATACTCGAAAATATGTACATAATTTTTGGACATACTTCATCAGCATAAACTATTAGAATTAGAATTAGAGTTGATGCATATGTAGAAGTGGAATAAATATGTGACACGTAAAACTCGTACAGAACGTGGCATGAACAGTTACATTTAGAAATATACCCATTACTTCTTGCCTTCAGCGATGGTAAAATATACGTCTAAAATTGGAAATGACCGCAGTTTTCCAAATCGCCGTAACTGAATTTCGCGTTGATTAAAGTATCGTATATCAAAATTAATGTGTATGTTCGTTTAATAAATTTAAAGATGTTTACCAGGAATATAACTTGAAGTCGAAGAGGCCATAGAAGCACAACTGTCTCGTCTTTCTGAATTGAATTCCGGAATTTCTACAGACCGCATCACATCACCCAAAGACAAATTCTTCTCTGCAAGTTGACCGGTTTTCTCCTCATAAAGAATCTGTCAAATCGATAAATATAATAAACAAAGATTTTACTCTAATTATCTTTTAGTAAAGCATAAAACTAAATAATAATGAATTAATCAAGGAAAATTATATTATTCTAACCTTTCAAGAAGGTTGTATCTGTCTTCCTAAAGAAAGGAAAGAAAAACAAAAAACAATATATTTTATGTCCTTTTCTTCGAACATTATTTACTACTGTTACGTGACGCTAAATATGTCAAGGTAAAAATCCAAAGTGATAGGTGAAGGAAGGTGTGGGTTCAAGCCTTTCTTAGTTATATAACTGCAAAAGGAACAGCGTCTTTTATTTACCGATTTCCTTTTCGTCTCTAGCACTTTGCAGAGTTTCGAAATCCTAGAATAACTGGAAATAACTTCACATTTTACGAAAATTATATTTTTTTCTTTTTTTATTGGTTACTGATGTAGAGATAGTTATCGGCCCACAACGCGGAATTATCAAAAAGTTGATATTCCAGTTAATGGAGTCTTTTTTTTCTCACCCTCCTTCCCTAAAAATTTGTACAATCACCAAATGTCTTAATAGATACTTCGTCGAATGTCAGAATGATTATTAGAGGCGAGTGTAGTCATAATAAAAATTGTTGCCTTGATGGAGACCTTTTAATTCGTTACTGTCTTGTGTTAATTGGAGTGAAGATAGGAACCTCTAAGTAACCTCACCTTAAAAAATGCCATGTAATACGCAAGAACTATCTTGCGTATTACATGGCATAAAAGATTGAGATAGTAGCATAAAATAACCTACCAGTTATATATATATATGAATTGTATTTCTTATATATTACTTGGTGAGGAAATGAGCACAACCCATTTATATTACTTATCCTAGAGATTTCATTTGTACTTAGAACCTCGACACATGGGATCAGGCAATAAACCGATCATATATCCGAATAATGTTTATCTAATTCTTGAAAATAAGAGGGGAACTATCAAGAAATTCCTCTTTGCTCTTAAGACACTATAAGGAATTGAACTTTCCATCTTGACAATCTAGCAGATGAAAAGAAAACAAAATTTTGATTGAAAAATAAAAGTAATATTTTTAGCTCACCATTAATTTTTCCATTTTTTCTTGAAGTTCAAAAACTCTTTCCTGGTAATCTTCAGTTTTCTTGTTGGCCTTTCGAAAATGAACAAAAAAAAAAAGAAAAAAAAAGCAATCATTATCAACAATTCATAATGAACTTTAATAATATCCTTTAGGCGTCATATTTGATGTCATTAAAGACTCCGGTTTGCAATCTACCATCAATTAGCTGATGTTGTAAATCAAATTTAGATGATCTCAATGAAATCCAATGGATCTGTCTCTCATAAATTGAAGATCTTAACTTTGTCGACAAAGTTACGTGCATTAATTTGTACTCATCTCTATGAAAACTGACCTGGTCATTAATTATCTAAAATGCACTGGTCTGCACATCAACCAGCAAAATAACTAGGAAAAGTACATCAATGCTCCAATAAAAGGAAAGAGGGAAATTCAGAGTCATTAAATTAGATTGAGTACAAACACTCATAGTCAGGATAACATTAATCTACCAAATACCATAACTTTGAAAGTAAAATCCAGGATATTTATTTTGCCATTCTGTGCGGAACAAAAATGTTATATGTAATCAAATATGCTAAACTTCACTGTTCGCTTTGCTTTTCTGTATCATAGAATCCAGTAAATTTGTAAATTTTTAGAAGATTTACGGAAAATAAATCTAATTTTACTGAAAGGCATTCTTGACTTCTCGAAATAAAAGAATTTTAAAAAAGGACATGAAAAATGAAAACCGAATAAAAATTTAAACATCCATCTAATTAAACATTTCAACATTTAAAAAAAAAACCGAATATATTTTGTTAAATTACACGTGAGAGGCTCAACAGAAAAAGTGTTTAGATTGCAAAATAACAATCCTGGAATAAAAATATATATCTCACCTCCAATGTTCCCTTTTTGGTCAGTTCATATTCTGTCTCAACTGCCTAAAAAGACAAAAACGCACTTATTAATATCGATAGGGCATTTTAATTCAATATTTTAGATATCTATCACTTTGATATTGGCATTAGTCAATCAAGGAATGAGGTAGGTTCATTTTTAGTACAATGAGGAAACACTTTCAGGTGTCAACTCTCACCCGAGAGCGAAAGGAAATTCTAAAAAAAAAATATAATTATTATAAGTTTTATTTTTAAATATTTAAACTTGAGAACAAAGATTAGAATTATATTAATTTTGAATTAATATATTTTTAGATAAAATTAATTGTAAATTCAAATAGTAATTGTCTAGGTAGATTGCTTTCAAATTAAAATATTTTTCGATTCCGAAGTTCGGAGGAAAATGAGTTGTACACTTCCAACTAAAATCATTTGTAGATTTGCATGATTACTGACATTTTGTTTTAGTTTCATAAATGTTTTTTTCAGAAAACAAAGTTGAGAATCAACAATTGTTGAAGAAATGGACAATAATGTCCATCGTGAAGTCATCCATTACCAATCAGTATGAAGAATTTATCAATTAAGGAGATCCACAGGGTGGTGTCACTAAAGACGTAATGTATAAACAAAATGTATAGTTTTGTAGTCCGAATAACACTAAGAATGACTTTTCTCAAAATTACAAGTTATCTTTCATATTGATGGAACAAGACTGTAGATTGAATAAGGCTGTAGAATGGATTGGCTGAAGTGTTGTGGCAACAAGAAAAAAAACATTAAAGGAAAATGTTAAGTTGTTCGAACAACTCTTTGAATTACAAAAATTACAGAAGGTTTAACGCTTGAGTTCAAATAAATCAATGGCAGTACTTGCCCTTATATAACATCTTCACAAAGACGAACTTTGAAAATGGGGAAAATCCTAGTTAATTTTTGAGTTGTGTTTTATTCGCATGTTTTAATAAACCGACCTTATATGAACCCTAATACTTATTCGATAGGTAGTTCAAGATCCAATGACGTTTTATTCATGAAATAAACCAAAACTTACCTTCATTTTATCTTGAAGAAGATCAACCTGAAAAAAAACAAAATTAGGCTCAGATTCAGAAATAATTTAATTGAAGTAACATGAAAACCTAATATTTACTGTGTACGAAAAATAGTGAATGTCTTGATCGGAAATACAGAAGTTTCTCTACTTAATAACAAGGGCTTGTAATTTCAGGGATTTGGAAATATGTAATAAACATAATCACAATATTACTGTATTTATTTTATTTGTGGCACTGCATTGCTAACTGATACTGATGCTGGTTAAGGAAAAGTCAATTTGTTCCTACAAAAGTTATTATGGTTGATAAGTAAAATAAGTTATGAATATTTGTACATTGCTAGATGAATGTCATTTCTCACTTATAAAATTATTAATTTCTTTCTTTCTGACGCGTTACCACTCATTTTGCTGCTTGATGTGAAAAATTTACATGACATATTATCATTTATCAATCAGTTAACAGATATCTTTTATGACTAATTTCTAATGACAGAAATTACAGGATTGTACCTTTCTCATTCAAAAAATTAACAAAGCCTTAATAAGTAGCAGATATTTAAGCAAAGAAGAATTTATCTAACAGATGGGGAATATTTTTTAAAAGAAAATAAAGTTTAAGCTTAAGTATCTGTAACATATGTAATGTAATCTATTGTGCATACTTAAAATGTTGCAATCTATTGTGTATACGTAAAATTTTAATTTACGTGCTACTCTGTTCATAACATGAACGTTTGTAAGTTGGAAAGCACAAGGTAATTAATTTTATTTCTTCAGATTATAAATATTTCCTAAGAGTCATGGATTACCAAGAAAGTCCTCAGAGAAAGGATATTTTCTTTTGTTAGGTAGAAACCAATCTGATGAAACTAGAAAGTTTCCATGGTTTCTACTTGTTCCTTGGCGTACTTTCAACTTAATAATATTAACCCAACTATATATATAAAACGTGTAGTTCCAAATGATTAATGCAAAAGTTTCAAGCCCACATTTAGTAAAACGTTGAGAAAATCTTTGAAGTTTATTCATTTTTGGACAAAATAGTTACTGGTGATAAAATAATTTATTACAAACAAAAGTTGGTATTTCAAAGGTGAAAAAATATCTCGTCAATAACACTGGGCTAAAATGTTACGGTCACAACTGATCTTTTGAATTAGAGACCATCAGCAGCAGAAGATGAAATCAAGAAGATTTTGAAGCTTTAAACTGAACAAATAAGTAAAACAAACAAAACACTACAATTCATAGGGCAATGAAAACAGTTCTCCTATTTTTAATGCAAGTCAATCAACGTGGAAATTACTGATATTTTACACACTTGCGGGGGGGGGGTGCAACGCTGGGTGCCTCCATTTCTTGGCGCAATGTCAGTGGGGGCTTAGAACACACAGAATGAATAACCTGAAGAGGGGTAAGACACTCCTAAAAAGGGGGTGTCCTTGATATGACTCCAAACTGCATCTGTTGGTGAGGCTCCAGTTCTGGAGATCTGGGGAGTGTAGAGTACTCCTTCATTGCAATTTATCTGATTAGGAATGGTAGTACCTGTTAGATTCCTATCCATCAATAGATCTGTTTTATAATGATTATCTTCGATAGGACCGTGTGCAAAAAAGAAACCTCTTAAGAAACAATCACAGAAAATGTAAATATAAACGAATAATGAATGCGATTCCTTAACATCTATGCATAAAATAACAATAGGCATCAATCGATTCTTTTATTGTCAATGAATATTTTATTACACAGCGGTAACAAATGAAACAATATACATTCTGTTATTTATACTAATTTTGTTGATTCTACAATTATTGTTTAGAGAAAGATTTAACTTTAAACAGAAGTTAAAATAAAAATAATTAAAATGCAGTATAAACAAATGAAACACATTCTACACATCACTTGTTTTGAGCAGACTATAAGGAATTGATGAGAACGTTAACTAATCCACACGGTGATGATAAAGTGTTGTCTGCTCATTTTATGATAGCGCAATATATTTCTAGTTTGCCTGATACAAGGTTACCAGTTTAATTATGCTATAGGGATTTGGCGCCTATATTTTTACGGCATGTGGAATTGAATAAATTAAAATAATTAAGTTTTCTTAAATAATTAGTTCTACAATTATATAAGTTGTTTAGAATTTAAACAAAGAGAATCGAAATAATATTAGTTTGGAAATATTTTAGAAACAATAGATAATTGTTTACAATGAAGATAATCTAAGGACAAAGGATTGTTTACAAACGAGAAACATAGTTGAAAATTCCAATGATAATATCTATATCAATAGAAAACTGAACGGTCATTGGAATGCCACAAGTAACAGAATCAGCTGATATTTGAACATCCGATGGCAATATCTACGTCATTAGAAAACTGCCGATATTCAATGGAATGCACAAAGACCAGCTGATTTTTGATGAATAATTAAAATGATTAAAAAAACCCTTTAGCTGAAAAACGACAGTGGGAGCTTACGCTCTTCCCGACTCGACAGAGTTGGAGCTGATGCTCCTAACTCGACAGTAGGAGCGAAAGTTCTCCCCCAACATCGACACAATGGGAAGAAGTCGCTGCCTGAAGACACAAAACGATATATCAGTGTTGGTCTCGTATTTTCGTTTCCAATTTTCTCTCTCTCGCTCGACAACAACAAATTTTAATCAAAGACATTGTTTTAAAAAACAGCTACAATGTTGACACAACCAATCGCACAATACATGTCACACTTATCACACACAACTATGTACAGACACATACAGTCTGCAACATCGCTAAAAGAACAATTGAATATACCAATTGTAAATTAATGTATATAAAGTTTGTTTCCTTTATCAATTTTTGTCTTCTTCTTTTGTTTTCTACAGAAACTACATTTCAGTAGTCTTATACATATAAATTGTGGGGACCCATAACTCGGATCTTCTTCAACTCACAAACAACAACGGTCCCTACAATGCCTATTGTGTGGTATAGTGTCCTTTTAATTATATAAGATTTTATATATAATTTTATAAATAAGTTGACCTGAAACGAGTTTGGTTACAGTAAATGGTATACAGTTGGTATAAGATAGATTGGTTGGTTTGACCTAAAAGGAAAGTAAAAAGATTGACGTAAGATAATTCGTTCAAAATGAAGAAGATTTTGCTTAGCCTAGTCAGCATTATTGGAATTAAATTAAATGACAGTTATCGAACAAACTTGAATTTGTGGTCGATTTATGCAGTGCAACTTATGATACGCTTTTACTTTTTTCCCATTGTCTAAACTGTGAAAAATTATACCTCTTGTCGCAGTAAAGCATTCCTGTTTTGGGCAGCAATCTGTTCTTCCTGGAGATTTTCCACGTCGATATATTTCGCCTTCCACTCGTTAACTTCGTGCTGAAGCTGCGTACGTTCCCAACAGTCCCCTTCACTTTTCTGGAGAAAAAAAGTAAAGAACGTTCGAATGAAGGTATTATCTCATCAGCATTTTGCATATTTTAACAACTTACTTATAGGATGGTTCTAAGAGTTAGAACGATTGAACTCATTATTTATCGACAAACTCTTGAAATGATAAAGACTCTTACTTAATGAACGATATCGATAAAAAACAAACAAAAACAACAAACAAAAAACAAACTGTTTCTCAATAAATAAAAAATAAGCGGACGACTAACAAGATTAAATTCTGTATTTGCTTCAAATCACAAAAATTTGAAAGAAAACAGAATATAATCTTATTATAGAATAATAAAATGAATATTCAAAATATTACTAAATAAAATTAGTCTGCGTTGTATATTGCCAAGTTTATGCTCTTCTAAATCAATTTAGCCTTAACTATCAAAATCTTTCTTATTCTAACGACTCAGATGTGTGAAACGGTTCCGAGCTCTCTTTTTTTTTCAGTTGAAAAAACATTTTTGCAAAAAGGACGCTCTTCTGTAAACCAATATTTATCCTCGATTGTTGTAGACTTACGAAAGTTTGTAGCTTATGTTTTTCATTGAATATAAGAATTGGTAAACGGTCATTGGCGCAGAAAAGAGAATCAACAAACCGATTAGGTCAAATCGGTTTGATTTCACATAATGTGAAACTCATCCATTTCCCTATTTTACTTCGACGGGGATGAGGGGGTGATTAGCAACCTAGCAGGAATAAAAATAAGACCTATCAAAATGTGAATGAGTCAGTAGTCAGCTAACTAGAGATTATATATATTTTAAAAATCACCAAAAGTGGGTCGGGAAATATTCTATTATCCCTGTCAAAGAACAATCATGGTAATGCTCAGTTTACAGATAAGGGAAGTTGTGGAGACCATGNTCATGGTTCTTCCACAAACTTTCCTTATCTGTAAACTGAGCATTACCATGATTGTTTTGACAGGGATAATAGAATATTTTCCCGACCCCACTTTGTGATTTTTAAAATATATATAATCTTCTAGTTAGCTGACTACTGACTCATTCACATTTGATTAGGTCTTATTTATTCCTGCTAGGCTTTGCTAATCACCCCCTCATTCCCCGTCGAAGTTTAAAATTAGGGGGAAATGGGATTGAGTTTCACATTATGTGAAAATCAAACCGATTTGAACCTATCGGTTTGTTATCCTCTTTCTGCGCAATGACCGTTATACCAATTCTTATAATTCAATGAAAAACATAAGCTAACCAAACTTTCGTAAGTCTACAACAATCGAGGATAAATATTGCGTTTTACAGAAGAGGCGTCCTTTTTGCAAAAAATGTTTTTTCAACGAAAAAAAAAAGAGAGCTCGGAACCGTTCACACATCTGAGTCGTAGAATAAGAAAGATTTGATAGTTAAGGCTAAATTGATTTAGAAGAGCATAAACTTGGGCAATATACAACGCAGGACTAATTTTATTTAGTAATATTTTTAATATTCATTTTATTATTTCTTATAAATAAGCATTATATTCTGTTTTCTTTTCAAATTTTTGTGATTTGAAGCAAATACAGAATTTAATCTTGTTAGTCGTCCGCTTATTTTTTATTTATAGAGAAACAGTTTGTTTTTTGTTTGTTGTTTTTTGTTTGTTTTTATCGATTATCGGCTTCATTTAAGTAAGAGTCTTTATTCATTTCAAGAGGTTTTGTCGAATAAATAATGAGTCAATCGTTCTAACTCTTTAGAAAACCATCTCATAAGTAAGTTTGTTAAAATATGCAAAAATGCTGATTGAGATAATACCTTATTCGAACGTCTTTACTTTTTTTTCTACCAGAAAAGTGAAGGCGACTGTTGCGGAACGTACGCAGCTTCAGCACGAAGTTAACGAGTGGAAGGCGAAATATTCGACGTGAAAAATCTCCAGGGAAGAAACAGAATTGCCTGCCCAAAACAGGAATGTTTTACTGCCGACAAGAGTTATAATTTTTCACAGTTTAGACAATGGGAAAAAAGCGTAAAGCGTATCATTAAGTTTGCACTGGCATAAATTCGACCACAAATTCAAGTTTGTTCGATGAACTGTCAATTTAATTAATTCCAATAATGCTGACTAGGCTAAGCAAAATCTTCTTCATTTTGAACTAAACGTTCAATTATCTTACGTCAATCTTTTTTACTTGTCCTTTTTAGGTCAAAACCAACCAATCTATCTTTATACCAACTGATACCCATTTACTGTAACCAAACTCGTTTCAGGTCAACTTATTTATAATAATTATTTATATCCAAAAATCTTATATAATTAAAAAGGACACTATCCACACAAAGGCATTGTAGGCGACCGTTGTTGTTGGTGAGTTGAAGAAGATCCGAGTTATGGGTCCCCCACAATTATATGTAAAGACTACTGAATGTTAGTTTCTGTAGAAAACAAAAGAAGAAGACCAAAATTGATAAGGAACAAACTTTATATAAGTTAATTTACAATTGGTATATTCAATTGTTTCTCTTTTAGCGATGTTGCCAGACTGTATGTGTCTGTACATAGTTTGTGTTTGATAAGTGTGACATGTATTGTTGCGATTGTTGTGTAAACATTGTAGCTGTTTTTTAAACAATGTCTGTGATTAAAATTTGTTGTTGTCGAGCGAGAGAGAGAAAATTGAAAACGAAAATACGAGGACCAACCTGATATATCGTTTTGTGTCTTCAGGAGCGCACTTCTTCCCATGTGTCGATGTTGGGGAGAACTTTCGCTCCTACTGTCGAGTTAGGAGCATTCAGCTCCAACTCTGTTCGATGTCGGGAAAGAGCGTAAGCCTCCCACTGTTCGTTTTTCAGCTAAAGGGTTTTTTTTAATCATTTTAATTATTCATCAAAAATCAGCTGGTCTTTGTGGCATTCCATTGAATATCGGGCAGTTTTCTAATGCACTAGCATATTGCCATACGCGGATGTTCAAATATCAAGCTGAATTCTGTTACTTGTGGCATTCCAATGACCGTTCCAGTTTTCTATTGATATAGATATTATCATTTGGAATTTTCAACTATTGTTTCTTCGTTGAAACATCCTTTGCTCCTTAGATTATCTTCATTGTAAACAATTATCTATTGTTTCTAAATATTTTCCAAACTAATATTTATTTCGATTCTCTTTGTTTACATTAATTCTAAAAACTTATATAATGTTAGAACTTAATTATTTTAAGAAAACTTAATTATTTTAATTTAATTCCAATTCCACATGCGTAAAAATATAGGACGCCAAATCCCTATAGCATAATTAAAACTGGTAACCTTGTTCATCAGGGCAAACTAGAAATATATTGCGCTTATCATAAAATTGAGGCAGACAACACTTTATCCATTCACCGTGTGATTTTAAGTTAACGTTCTCATCAATTCCTTATAGTTGCTCAAACAAGTGAGTGTTAGAATTGTGTTCATTTGTTTAACTGCCATTTTATTATTTTATTTAACTTCTGTTTAAAAGTTTAAATCTTTTCTCTAAACAATATTGTTAGAATCAACAAAATTAGTATAAATACAGGAATTTGTATATTGTGTTTCATTTGTTACCGCTTGTGAATAAAATATTCATTGACAATAAAGAATCGATTTGATGCCTATGTTATTTATGCATAGATGTTAAAGGAATCGCATTCATTATTCGTTTATATTTTACATTTTTCTGTGATTGTTTCTTAAGAGGTTTCTTTTTTGCACACGCGTCCTATCGAAGATAATCATTATAAAACAGAAATCTATTTGATGGATAGGGAATCTAACAGGTTTACTTACCATTCCTAATCAGATAAAATTGCAATGAAAGAGACTTCTACACTTCCCCAGATCCCAGAACTGCGAGGGCCTCACCAACAGATTGCAGTTTGGAGCATATCAAGGACACCCCCTTTTAGGAGGTCTTACCCTCTTCAGGTATTCATTCTGGTGTTCTAAGCCCCCCACTGACATTGCCGCCAGAAATGGAGGACCAGCGTTGCACCCCCCCCCCCGCAAGTGTGTAAAATATCAGTAATTTCCACGTTGATTTACTTGCATTAAAAATAGGAGAACTGTTTTCATTGCCCTATGAATTGTAGTGTTTTGTTTGTTTTACTTATTTGTTCAGTTTAAAGCTTCAAAATCTTCTTTGAATTTCATCTTCTTGCTGCTATGGTCTCTAATTCAAAAGACAGTTGTGACCGTTAACATTTTAGCCATGTTATTGACGAGATATTTTTCACCTTTTGCAAATACAACTTTTGTTGTAATAAATTATTTTATCACCAGTAATATTTTTGTCCAAAAATGAATAAAACTTCAAAAGATTTTCTCAACGTTTTACTAAATGTGGGCTATGAAACTTTTGCAATAATTCATTTGGAAACTACACGTTTTTATATATATAGTTTTGGGTTAATATATTAAGTTGAAAGTACGCCATGGAACAATTTAGAAACCATGAAATTTCTAGTTTTTCATCAGATTGGTTTTTCTACCTAACAAAAGAAAATAGCCTTTCTCGAGGGACTTTTCTTGGTAATCCATGACTCTTAGGAAATATTTATTAATTCTGAAGAAATTAAAATTAATTTACCTTGTGCTTTCCAACTTTACAAAACGTTCATGTTATGAACAGAGTAGACGTAAATTAAAATTTTACGTATACACAATAGATTGCCAACATTTTAAGTATGCACAATAGATTAACATTACATATGTTTAACAGATACTTAAGCTAACTTTTATTTTCTTTTAAAAAATATTCCCCATCTGTTAGATAAATTCTTCTTTGCTTAAAATATCTTGCTACTTATTAAGGCTTTTGTTAATTTTTTTGAATGAGAAAGGTACAATCCTGTAATTTTCTGTTCATTAAGAAAAATTTAGGTCATAAAAAAAAAAAATATCTTTTAACTGATGATAAATGATTAATATGTCATTAAATTTTTCCACAGTCAAGCAGCAAAATTGAGTTGGTAACGCGTCAGAAAGGAAAGAAATTAATAATTTATTAAGTGAGAAATGACATTCATCTAGCAATGTACAAAATTTCATTAACTTATTTTACTTATCAAACCATAATAACTTTTGTAGGAACAAATTGACTTTTTCCTTAACAGCATCAGTATCAGTTAGCAATGCAGTGCCACAAATAAAATAAATACAGTAATATTGTGATTTATGTTTATTACAATATTCCAAATCCTGAAATTACAGCCCTTGTTATAAGTAGAGAAACTCTGTATTTCCGATCAAAAGACATTCACTATTCGTACACAGTAAATATTAGGATTTTTTCATGTTACTCTCAATAAATTATTTTCGTGTGGAATCTGAGACCTAATTTATGTTTTTTTCAGGTGATCTTTCTTCAAGATGCTACCAAATGAAGGTAAGTTTTTGGTTTATTTCATGAATAAAAACGTCATTGGATCTTGAACTACCTATCGAATAAGTATTAGGGCTCATATAAGCTGCGTTATAAAACATGCGAATAAAACACAACTCAAAAATTAACTAAGGCATTTTCCCCATTTTCAGAAGTTCGTCTTTGTGAAGATGTTATATAAGGGCAAGTACTGCCATTTGATTTATTTGAACTTCAACGTTTAAACCTTCTGCTAATTTTTGTAATTCAAAGAGTTGTTCGAATAAACAACTTAGATGGGAGCTGCACAAGAGGCTGCGAGTGCAATTTTTAAAAGATCGTGGCAAACCAACACCCCACGAGAAAAGCAGGTGTACCGCGCCACCTGCCCCATATCACCCAAAAAACCATCGATAAGACGGACAAAGATACCGCAGGCCACTGCTGGAGAAGCAAAGGACTGATATCATAAATGACGTTCTCTTGGTGGAAGCCAGCACATGAGCACGCCAGTTTGAGCGACCAGCAAAAACGTATATTGACCAGCTGTGGCGGATATTGGATGCTGCGTTAGACGACCTTCCCGAGAACAATGATTGATAGGACGACTGGAGAAGATTTGTCAGGATACTCGTGCTAATAGCGCGACATTGATATATATATATATATATATATATATATATAAATTGGTAATTTGCTGAAGAACATTTCATATTTATTTTTTACAACTGAAAATAAGAATAAATAAATTAATAAAATAGAAAATTAGAGAAAGGGAAGAGAAAGGAGAAAAGATATCAAAACAAAAAAGAAAAGAGAAAAAAAGAAAATTGAAAAGCTAAGCATAAAAACAAAAATTTTTTTCATAACGACTTTTTCATTTTGAATTTTGATGATACATTTGGTTGCCATGTTTGCCACAATACATTGTGCAATTTTTGACCGGATGATAAACAGAAAATATTTGATTACATATACAAGGTAGGATCTTAAGCGCATTCGTTTCCAAAAAAATATTAGAAAAAAAAAAAAAGAGAAATTGGCAGTTATTCGCCCATTTGCAATTCATGACATTAAAAGAAGGGGGAAGGAGGAGAGAGAGAACAAAGAAAGAAGCAGGAAAAAAAAGAAGGAAAAAAAACAAAGTATCACCAAAGCAAAAAAAAAAAAAAAAAAAAAAAAAACTTAAGCACTCCATTTCTGATTTCCGTTCTCTGATTTGATAAAGTTTCTTTGAAAATCGATAAAGACAAAAAAAAACAATTTTTTTTTTTACTTTTATTTTTTATACGGCATTGTATTGCCTTTCAAATTTTAATATTTTAAATAATAATATATATATATATATATATATATATATATATATAATTGTATGTATATATATTCTTCAGGTTTGCTAAAGGTTAATTTTTAAGCACGTTTATAATATAGAATTAATTGCCGTAGTAATTACAACACCATAAACAAAAAAAATGCCTAAGTTTGCATGTTTCCTACGGATCAATTATTCTGTATTATAAACGTGCCTTAATTAAACCTTCTAGGCAAAACCTGAACGAATATATATACATACATAATATATATATATATATATTATATAATTATATATATATATATTATAAAATATTTAAAATTTTGAAGGCAAATACAATGCGTATAAAAAAATAAAAGTAAAAAGATGTTTTTTTTTGTCTTTATCATTTCAAAGAAACGTTATCATCAGAGACGGAAATTCAGAAATGACGTGCTTAAAGTTTTTTTTTTTTTTTTTTTTTTTTGCCTTGGTGATACTTTTGTTTTTTTTCCTTTTTTTATTTCCTCTTTCTTCTTTTTCTCTTCCTCCTCCCTTCCCCCTCTTTATGTCAATGAATGAAATGGTGCGAATAACTTGCAATTTCTTCTTTTTTTTTTTTCTAAATATTTTTTCTTCGAGAAACAATGCTAAGATCCTACCTTGCTATATGTATCAAATATTTTTCTGTTTATCATCCGGTCAAAATTGCAACAATTGTATTGTTGGGCAAAACATGGCAACATGTATCCCATCAAATCAAAAATGAAAAGTCGGTTATTGAAAGATTTGTTTTTATGCTTAGCTTTCATTTTTCTTTTTTCTTCTTTCTTTCTTTTTTGTTTTGATTTCTTTCTCTTTCTCTCCCTTCTCTAATTTTCTATTTTATTAATTTATTTATTCTTATTTTTCATGTAAAAAAATAAATAGATAATGCTTTCAAGCAAATTACCAATTATATATATATATATAATATATATATATATATATCATGTCGCGCTAATTAGGCACGAGTATCCATGTCTCTAGTCGTCCTATCACTCATTGTTTTCCGGGAGGTCGTCTACGCCAGCAATCCAATATCCGCCCACAGCTGCGTCAATATACGTCTTTTGTGTCGGCTCCAACTGCGTGCTCATGTGGCTGGCTTTCCACAAAGAGAACTCATTTATGATATCGTCCTGCTTCTCCAGCAGTGTCCTGCTATCTTGTCCGTCTTACTCGGATGGTTTGGGTGAATATGGGGCAGGTGGCCGCTACACCTGTTTCTCGTGGTGTTTGTTGCCACGATTTGTTTAAAATTGCACGCAGCTTCTTGTGCAGCTCCCATCTAGTTTTGTTCGAACAACTCTGTTTGAATTACAAAAAATTACAGAAGGTTTAACGCTTGAGTTCAAATAAATCAATGGCAGTACTTGCCCTTATATAACATCTTCACTAAGACGAACTTTGAAAATGGGGAAAATCCTAGTTAATTTTTTGAGTTGTGTTTTATTCGCATGTTTTAATAAACCGACCTTATATGAACCCTAATACTTATTCGATAGGTAGTTCAAGATCCAATGACGTTTTATTCATGAAATAAACCAAAACTTACCTTCATTTTATCTTGAAGAAGATCAACCTGAAAAAAAACAAAATTAGGCTCAGATTCAGAAATAATTTAATTGAAGTAACATGAAAACCTAATATTTACTGTGTACGAAAAATAGTGAATGTCTTGATCGGAAATACAGAAGTTTCTCTACTTAATAACAAGGGCTTGTAATTTCAGGGATTTGGAAATATGTAATAAACATAATCACAATATTACTGTATTTATTTTATTTGTGGCACTGCATTGCTAACTGATACTGATGCTGGTTAAGGAAAAGTCAATTTGTTCCTACAAAAGTTATTATGGTTGATAAGTAAAATAAGTTATGAATATTTGTACATTGCTAGATGAATGTCATTTCTCACTTATAAAATTATTAATTTCTTTCTTTCTGACGCGTTACCACTCATTTTGCTGCTTGATGTGAAAAATTTACATGACATATTATCATTTATCAATCAGTTAACAGATATCTTTTATGACTAATTTCTAATGACAGAAATTACAGGATTGTACCTTTCTCATTCAAAAAAATTAACAAAGCCTTAATAAGTAGCAGATATTTAAGCAAAGAAGAATTTATCTAACAGATGGGGAATATTTTTTAAAAGAAAATAAAGTTTAAGCTTAAGTATCTGTAACATATGTAATGTAATCTATTGTGCATACTTAAAATGTTGCAATCTATTGTGTATACGTAAAATTTTAATTTACGTGCTACTCTGTTCATAACATGAACGTTTGTAAGTTGGAAAGCACAAGGTAATTAATTTTATTTCTTCAGATTATAAATATTTCCTAAGAGTCATGGATTACCAAGAAAGTCCTCAGAGAAAGGATATTTTCTTTGTTAGGTAGAAACCAATCTGATGAAACTAGAAAGTTTCCATGGTTTCTACTTGTTCCTTGGCGTACTTTCAACTTAATAATATTAACCCAACTATATATATAAAACGTGTAGTTCCAAATGATTAATGCAAAAGTTTCAAGCCCACATTTAGTAAAACGTTGAGAAAATCTTTGAAGTTTATTCATTTTTGGACAAAATAGTTACTGGTGATAAAATAATTTATTACAAACAAAAGTTGGTATTTCAAAGGTGAAAAAATATCTCGTCAATAACACTGGGCTAAAATGTTACGGTCACAACTGATCTTTTGAATTAGAGACCATCAGCAGCAGAAGATGAAATCAAGAAGATTTTGAAGCTTTAAACTGAACAAATAAGTAAAACAAACAAAACACTACAATTCATAGGGCAATGAAAACAGTTCTCCTATTTTTAATGCAAGTCAATCAACGTGGAAATTACTGATATTTTACACACTTGCGGGGGGGGGGTGCAACGCTGGGTGCCTCCATTTCTTGGCGCAATGTCAGTGGGGGGCTTAGAACACACAGAATGAATAACCTGAAGAGGGGTAAGACACTCCTAAAAAGGGGGTGTCCTTGATATGACTCCAAACTGCATCTGTTGGTGAGGCTCCAGTTCTGGAGATCTGGGGAGTGTAGAGTACTCCTTCATTGCAATTTATCTGATTAGGAATGGTAGTACCTGTTAGATTCCTATCCATCAAATAGATCTGTTTTATAATGATTATCTTCGATAGGACCGTGTGCAAAAAAGAAACCTCTTAAGAAACAATCACAGAAAAATGTAAATATAAACGAATAATGAATGCGATTCCTTAACATCTATGCATAAAATAACAATAGGCATCAATCGATTCTTTTATTGTCAATGAATATTTTATTACACAGCGGTAACAAATGAAACAATATACATTCTGTTATTTATACTAATTTTGTTGATTCTACAATTATTGTTTAGAGAAAAGATTTAACTTTAAACAGAAGTTAAAATAAAAATAATAAAATGCAGTATAAACAAATGAACACATTCTACACATCACTTGTTTTGAGCAGACTATAAGGAATTGATGAGAACGTTAACTAATCCACACGGTGATGATAAAGTGTTGTCTGCTCATTTTATGATAGCGCAATATATTTCTAGTTTGCCTGATAACAAGGTTACCAGTTTAATTATGCTATAGGGATTTGGCGCCTATATTTTTACGGCATGTGGAATTGAATAAATTAAAATAATTAAGTTTTCTTAAATAATTAGTTCTACAATTATATAAGTTGTTTAGAATTATGTAAACAAAAGAGAATCGAAATAATATTAGTTTGGAAATATTTTAGAAACAATAGATAATTGTTTACAATGAAGATAATCTAAGGACAAAGGATTGTTTACAAACGAGAAACAATAGTTGAAAATTCCAATGATAATATCTATATCAATAGAAAACTGAACGGTCATTGGAATGCCACAAGTAACAGAATCAGCTGATATTTGAACATCCCGATGGCAATATCTACGTCATTAGAAAACTGCCGATATTCAATGGAATGCACAAAGACCAGCTGATTTTTGATGAATAATTAAAATGATTAAAAAAACCCTTTTAGCTGAAAAACGACAGTGGGAGCTTACGCTCTTCCCGACTCGACAGAGTTGGAGCTGATGCTCCTAACTCGACAGTAGGAGCGAAAGTTCTCCCCCAACATCGACACAATGGGAAGAAGTCGCTGCCTGAAGACACAAAACGATATATCAGGTTGGTCTCGTATTTTCGTTTCCAATTTTCTCTCTCTCGCTCGACAACAACAAATTTTAATCACAGACATTGTTTTAAAAAACAGCTACAATGTTGACACAACCAATCGCACAATACATGTCACACTTATCACACACAACTATGTACAGACACATACAGTCTGCAACATCGCTAAAAGAACAATTGAATATACCAATTGTAAATTAATGTATATAAAGTTTGTTTCCTTTATCAATTTTGTCTTCTTCTTTTGTTTTCTACAGAAACTACATTTCAGTAGTCTTATACATATAAATTGTGGGGACCCATAACTCGGATCTTCTTCAACTCACCAAACAACAACGGTCCCTACAATGCCTATTGTGTGGTATAGTGTCCTTTTAATTATATAAGATTTTATATATAATTTTATAAATAAGTTGACCTGAAACGAGTTTGGTTACAGTAAATGGTATACAGTTGGTATAAGATAGATTGGTTGGTTTGACCTAAAAGGAAAGTAAAAAGATTGACGTAAGATAATCGTTCAAAATGAAGAAGATTTTGCTTAGCCTAGTCAGCATTATTGGAATTAAATTAAATGACAGTTATCGAACAAACTTGAATTTGTGGTCGATTTATGCAGTGCAACTTATGATACGCTTTTACCTTTTTCCCATTGTCTAAACTGTGAAAAATTATACCTCTTGTCGCAGTAAAGCATTCCTGTTTTGGGCAGCAATCTGTTCTTCCTGGAGATTTTCCACGTCGATATATTTCGCCTTCCACTCGTTAACTTCGTGCTGAAGCTGCGTACGTTCCCAACAGTCCCCTTCACTTTTCTGGAGAAAAAAAAGTAAAGAACGTTCGAATGAAGGTATTATCTCATCAGCATTTTGCATATTTTAACAACTTACTTATGAGGATGGTTCTAAGAGTTAGAACGATTGAACTCATTATTTATCGACAAAACTCTTGAAATGATAAAGACTCTTACTTAAATGAACGATATCGATAAAAACAAACAAAAAACAACAAACAAAAAACAAACTGTTTCTCAATAAATAAAAAATAAGCGGACGACTAACAAGATTAAATTCTGTATTTGCTTCAAATCACAAAAATTTGAAGAAAACAGAATATAATCTTATTATAGAATAATAAAATGAATATTCAAAATATTACTAAATAAAATTAGTCTGCGTTGTATATTGCCAAGTTTATGCTCTTCTAAATCAATTTAGCCTTAACTATCAAAATCTTTCTTATTCTACGACTCAGATGTGTGAAACGGTTCCGAGCTCTCTTTTTTTTTTCAGTTGAAAAAACATTTTTTGCAAAAAGGACGCTCTTCTGTAAACCAATATTTATCCTCGATTGTTGTAGACTTACGAAAGTTTGTAGCTTATGTTTTTCATTGAATATAAGAATTGGTATAACGGTCATTGGCGCAGAAAGAGAATCAACAAACCGATTAGGTCAAATCGGTTTGATTTCACATAATGTGAAACTCATCCCATTTCCCTATTTTACTTCGACGGGGATGAGGGGGTGATTAGCAACCTAGCAGGAATAAAAATAAGACCTATCAAAATGTGAATGAGTCAGTAGTCAGCTAACTAGAGATTATATATATTTTAAAAATCACCAAAAGTGGGGTCGGGGAAATATTCTATTATCCCTGTCAAGAACAATCATGGTAATGCTCAGTTTACAGATAAGGAAAGTTGTGGAGAACCATGATCCCTCATGTCGTGAAGCAACAAGAGAGAGAGAGAGAGAGAGAGAGAGAGAGAGAGAGAGAGAGAGAGAGAGAGAGAGAGAGAGAGAGAGAGAGAGAGAGAGAGAATTCAAAAAAATTGTTTGCCTGTTACCTATCAATATTTAGTGATGAATCTTAACAAAAGAAACTGACACATCTGCTATATCGAATTCTATTACTGGTGTTATTTATTAGATGTAATAAAGAGAAAATAAATTAGCACTCATTGGCACGGAGAATGTTGACACCACTTGACTATGGATGTCAACCCCTTTTGAATTCAAAATCGAGGAATAGAGAATAAAATAAAAATGAGAGGAAGAAGCCAATATTTGTTTAGAAAGGAAGCATTTGAACTTTGATATGTGGCATAATGTAATTTTGGAAGACACATGAGGGGATGCGTGGATGATATAAAACGTATAAAAGGATGTCCGGTGTCAATCTCTCTTTGTATCTCTCTCCTGGGCAGTCTTTCTTTCTCTCTCTCTCTCTCTCTCTCTCTCTCTCTCTCTCTCTCTCTCTCTCTCTCAAGTATATGATTGGCATTAGTCTAATTATATATCTTAGTAGGCACATATATTCTTTGAAATAAATTAATAGAAAAAGATAGAATCGGACCGACCGACTATATAACACTAATGCTTTATCCATGTTTCCAATTTCATTTAAAAAGAGTTTATTTTCATGTATTTATTACAAATTTATGGAATTGATATTTTAGGGGAAAGGGTGGGAGGTCTTATATTTCATCAAATACAACATTTTAAAAGTATCCTCTGACCTAGTAGAAAATGCTAAGTACTTTATAGAGTTTATCGTGGATTTGAAAGTGCATATAATATACATGGTTACATGGTATCAGCAACATGAACCATTCGTTGGCCAACTGAAAACAGAATACAAAAGCGTTTCAATCATTGGTGGATGGGGAGAGCATGAAAATTTGTATGACGAATATATATATATATATATATATATATATATATATATATATATATATATATATATATATATATATATATATTTCCTATAAATGCTGGACCGTTTTTATGAAAAAAAAAGTCAAATAAATAAGTGTTGTAATCAGATTTGAAAAAAAAAACAAACAAACTGGATGACTTTTAGAGAAGTGAGTTCAATTGTTGAAAAGATAAATTGATGGAAAGAATTCCTACCTTTTCCAGAGCATCAATGTCAAGTCCGGCCAGAAGTAATTGGTGTTGCAAAAATACTCGGCTGTTAAGACTTGAAGTCGCATTTAACATGTTGTTTAAAAAACGCATACAAACAGTCTGGTAAAAAACACAAAACAAAAAATCATTTCGAGAAACTTTTAATAATGATTTCATTTTTGTTAATACACACACGCGCACACACACACACACACACACACACACACACACACACACACACACACATATATATATCAAGAAAATTGAAAAAACACAGGTTTAAATGGGTTAAGTGGTAAGTTTATTGGCCGACGCTGCAGTGTTTCGATCTATTAAATAGATCATCTTCAGGGCATAAGATAAGAAATTATATATCACAGAATGATGAGAAAAAGTGAGTGGTAATCCTTCTTATTCAGTCTGTTTAAAAAATTTTCTGAAGTTTGAAAAAAGGAGACGGTTTTGAAATATGACATCAAATATTCTATTTTAAGGTGTGAGTATGTAGTGCTGTTAGTGTGTGTATTGAAGGAAACATTGTGCATTTTTTAGGTATGTGGTAGTGTGTGTGTGTGTATAAATTTTTTTTTTCTGTAGCGATAAACGACAGCGGAAGTGAAAACTCAAGGTTGTGTGTGTGTGTGTGTGTGTGTGTGTGTGTGTGTGTGTGTGTGTGTGTGTGTGTGTGTGTGTGGTAGGGGAGAGTGTGTATGTATATTGGTAAGAGGTAAAGGGGAGATGTCATGAAAAGAAATTTTCATGTTTCATATTAAGAGAGGAAATGGAAGTTTGGGTGTGTGTTACTTCCTCTCTTCACATATATATATATATATATATATATATATATATATATATGAGTAAGAAAAGGTGGAATGAAAACATCACACAATGCTGTTAAAGAAGAAAACATAATTTATAATATATTTTTCTTCTTTAACAGCATTGTTTGATGTTTTCATTCCACCTTTTCTTACTCATATTGTCGGATTCATTTCCTTTCTTTTAACTTATATATATATATATATATATATATATATATATATATATATATATAAAATGAACAATATTACCTTTTCTCATGCGTTTATCTGTAATTTTCACAAGTATCTAATTGAGATTGTGCCCAGTAAAAGAACAAGTCTGTTCCTGGAGATTCAAATCTTTCTAGGAAATAAATCGGAGTTGCTTAACGCCTTTGTGTTACTTGTTACGGGGAGTGATCAGTTTGTATCAACACCCAGGGAAATTTAAATTATAATTACAAAAAATAAATAAACTAAAATTGAAAATATAAGACACAAATAAAGAAAACTATCAAACCGGTAAAGTTTTCATGTTGCAGGTTTTTTTGTTGATTCAACTATAAGATGTCTGAGATTCCTTGGAAAGAATATTTATAAAAATAAAAATATTCAAAATATTCAAATGCAAAAAGAAACGAGTTTATTTATAGTAATTTTGTAATAACGAAATTTACTTCTGGGTCACGCTGCATTCGTAGTAATATTTCAACAGATTGTCGGACTCACTAACAATTTATTTCAAGAGAATATATATATATATATATATATATATATATATATATATATATATATATATATATATATATATGAACAAAATAAATGAATGGGTAATTCGAAACAGTTATTCAGATTGGCAAGTTCTTTATCTTCTACATGATTTATTTAAGTAATTTGAAAAAATCTCAAATCTTTTTTTTATATACCTGGAATGAAAGTCTGCGAGAACCAGCACTGTTTAATATGCTGATAAGCATTTTAAATCGCTGGGGTTCCCCGAATTTTAGTCGTACAAAAGTGAAGGCATCAAGAACATGATTCAGTCCACTGGGTTCGAATAGGCATTCGGTTAGTATCTGTAAAATAAATGATTGAAGTCTATTAATGTTAGAAATAAGGATAACAGTTTCTTGTTACTGGCTGAGTAGATAACATAGTTATGAGATTATTTTAAAAGCTTTTCTTAGTTTAGTACAAGGACGGACATATTGGACATCCTGTAAGAATCAAACATTAGAAATTGTGTTCTAGATGAGTTTGCTATTAAACCATGCGAGGTGCTTATTAAAATAGGATCGAACGTATGAAGTGCCTTGTGAGAATCGAACTCACTATTAAGTAATAAGTATTTTCCTGACCTCCCACCAGGTCAAAACACAAGAAACCACGCACAAATCGAAGCTCATGCAGTGGCAAGTGCAAAAAGTGTGTGACCCCTTCGACATTCCCCTTTTGTGGTGCCTCACGAACCGGACAATAAATCCAGCCCTGTCCCTTTTAGACGAGGCAGAAGATTTAATTTATCTGATTGATCCAGAAGCTGAAACCCCGGATGTAATTTCGAGGGAGTGGTTTGTTTATGTGTTCATTCACACAGTCTATTAAGGCAATTCAGGGAATTGGAGAAAAAAAAAAAAAAAAAAAAAAATGGCGAAATTTAGACTTTTTATCGATTCTGTTTTCCTGGCTGGTAGTTGTTACACTACCCTGTACTTCTAACAGAGAACAAAGTTGTAGTAAAAAAATCTCGATCAAATAAGAAAAATAAATATGAAAAACAATTAAAAAAACATACGCTTTTAAATGATTGCTTTATTCCATGTGTTTCTGTTATCGCAATAATATTCAAATTTCTCAAATGAAGCATTTTGTCAATTATTCATTTTATGGTTAGAATTTCATAATATTCCTCTTGTTTTTCTTCTTCCAATTCCCAGATCGTAATTGTACGATCGTTAAATAAACAATGCCGATTGGAAATAAAGAACACGTCTCCGACGATATTTCCATTTTCAAGAGATTGTTTTTATGTGACAATGTCTTACAGATTAAGTTATAATAGTCAACTATTAGGACATTCAAACATCGCCATATAACAATATTATTTAATTCTCCGAACGCAATATGCTGCTATTTTGTTTGTTTATATTTTACACTAATAACATTGGATTTGTATTATTTGCGTTATTCGGACTATTGTCCCCATCTTCATTGTTATTTGTAAGTCGGGTATGGCTGACCATATATGGAATGAAAAGGGAAACCATCTGCCCTTATGGGATGAAGTTAGATAGAGAAGAACATTGGAAGAGAAGACGCCTCAAAGAATCAGCACATATGATAGGCTGTACTGGGCTGTTAAGTAGACCTAGCATAGAAATGAATACAATATGGGAACCCATAATTAAGAAGGCCAGATCAGATTGAGAAAGAAAAGAAGAAAAAAAATACACAATATGAGTCTAGGTAAAAAATCATACTTAAGTAAAATAGGTAGATATTCTAGCCAAATCAAGACATTAGGTTTATAAGTTCCCAAAATTCACACTCAATTGTCCAATTGGACACATGCCGAGTGGATTAGGCAGTTAGGTTAAGACAGTTCTAAGTGACAGTTATCTCTGGTTCCCGAGTTCAATCCTGAGTGAAAGCAGTTAGAAAAATAATTAATTAGCACAACTCCTACCCCAGCGATACCCCCGTGGAATAAATAAAGGGTTAGGTTCAAAGTTCCGTGATGGCTCCCGAATACTACAAGAAAGTTCCCGAGTCCGACAAGAAATACCCGAAGAAGGCCGAAACGTTGTACAAATAACAATGAAGATGGGGACAATAGTCCGAATAACGCAAATAATACTAATCTTCAAGCCTCATCTCAAACATGCAGAGAAACATTGGATTTAATTGTGTTTTAATCTAATAGTGTAAAATAAAGCTAAAATTCGTCATATATAAAAGCTTAAAAACAGATTTATTATTTTCTCGCCAACCCCAAACTCATTTTTAAGTTTGGAGTTAGATTTTAACGTCAATTTGATTTGAAAAATCAAAACATTTCAACCTTTCTCCCAAATTGGTCAGTCTATTATATATTTCATATTAATCAAGATTTCAGATTTTTGCAGCTTCGCCTGAAGAGAAGGTCGACGTAGGAATTGATATGTTAATTGATATTTTGTTTCCCACCAGCCGGGGTAATAGTTGTTTTTGTTTTTTTTTGTTTTCGTGGTGGCGAAAGATTTTGGATTTTTTTTTTTCAGCGAGAAAAAGAATAAAAAGAGGCAATTTTCGATTTTGCATTAGTCATTGCATTAAAGTGACCTTCTCAGGGATTGTTTAATCATCAAATAAAAGCAGAAGCAGGAAATAAAATGCCAGGTGGAACCTAATCAGGAATTTTGTTAAATATAGTCTAGATCCAGATCTACCTTTGATATTATTAGTTTTGCAAAGGCGGTGAATTTTATGGGAGAGAAAAAAGAACAAAAAAAGAGGAAAAGACACGACTGTGGGAGTCATTAGGGCTTTTGTGGGAATTACAAGTTTAGAAAGATTGAACTTCTAATGCTTCTTATCCAACATAAACAGTTACCTAAATAAACAAGAAAATAAAATAATTTCTCAACAATCTGGTTATTTCACTAAATCTTAGCACAAAATCTCAATGAATAATTTAAAGAAAAGATCAGGTGAAATTCTGGGTTGATTGTTTTAATCTGCTTACCTCTAAAGCTGTTAATCTGGCTCGGCTGAAACAACTAATAAGACACTGAGCAACGGTCTCCAATCCATAAGGTACATTTAGTAATTCTCTGATAGCTGCCTGAAATTAGGGGAAAAAAAGGACAACAATAATTGGTGAATCTTTCTCAACGGATTTAATTTTGATTAATTCGTTAAAATGTTTTTAATTCCACAAAATATTTTCTAACATTATAAGAAAAAAATGCATTATCATCTTTGGCATTATTTAAAAAAAACAATGATACGATAGCAGCGTGAAATATCAAAGGTGGACAGTCGATAACAACTCTAACTTAATTTGTTGTTTTTTTTTGTTTTTTTTTTTTTTTTTGAAAAGGTCAACATTTATTATAAACAATAAGATATGGTAATGTTCAGTATAAAAGGACCATTATCTATTTAGGGTGATGTAGAAAGATATTTCCTATTATAAAAATCGGAAAATGTAAATCTAAAGAATTAAGAAAAAAAAAAGAAGAAAAGATGATGTCGTTTTGTTGACAATAACTGTTAATCAAATCTCGTCCGTTCTTTCACGACGGCTAAAAATCACATAAGTAAAGCAATTTGTCCTTAACTGTTATAAAAGTAAATAAAACATTTTCTACAGACAAATATATAATCCAATCGGCGTTATTTGATTTGATAAATAGTAAATTATTATTCAATTGGTTAAATCGAAAATATTATGTAATAGCCGAACAATTATAGACAGGCTCGGATATGGTTCTATTATCTATGTGTGGCACAATGATCTGAATTTAAGAAGAGTTGCAGAGCCACAAAGTATCGCATGGGTCAGTATCGTAAAAATAACCCCTCTCAATCCGCTCTTGGCAGGTGAATCTGATTTTCCGTGCTAAAGGAATAAAATTGAAGGGCTCAACATTGTTGTTTCCCGTTAACTATACTTACCACGCTAAAGTACACAAGTTGATTAGTCGTATATCCGACCAACCGTGAATCTTGTCAAGAAAATTATTCGAGTTGAGTGATAAACAACTTTTACACTTGTTAAACCTTCTAATAAGTATTAAGTTCGGTCTTTGAAGTTACCAACATCAATGGTGTCTTTACTTTGTGATCGGACCAGTTCAACTAGGAGAGTTTTCGATTAATTTTGTTAATACACCTTCTACACACCTTTTGAAAGCATCGCTATCGTACTGGGGGGGGGGCATTATCACTTATGATACGTTCCGGTAGACTTTGTTCCCCGAATATAAATTTCAAAGCACGTATAACCTCTTGGCTTGTGCATGAATTGTGCATTTTTCTGATAAATGGAAAATTAGAATGGTAGTCGGCCACAAGCAAGTACGTTTCCCCTGTTATGTGGGAAAGATCTGAGCAAATTACTTGCCGTGATCTAGAAGGATTTTCGTGTGGCATCATGGTTTCCTTCTTTTGTTCGGTCTGATATTTTTGACATGGAAGGCATCCTTTAACGATTTTTTCGGTGATGTCCTTATTTATTCCTAACCAGTACACACGCTTTGGCTCTTAGGATACTTTTTTCAATGCCTTGATGTGATGCGTGGATCTTGTTTAAGATTTTATTCCTCATGATGTTAGGAATTCTTCCTCCTTTCAGTACTAAGGAGTTCTCCATTCTCCTCTGAATGGCCACAATATGGTCTGAGTGGTTTTCACGGAAAATGTCAACACTATAAGGAGAAACCGGCGCCACCTACGTACTGTCCTATCCACAACAAGAAAAGAGAGAGATCAAGGGCCAAACACACAACAAAAAGTAAGACCATATGAATTGAATCTCATATTTTTTCTCTGAGTGCTGACACTACCTGATCATTTCTCGACTCCTCCTTCAGCTCCTCGAGTTTGTTTGTGCTGAATTGCACAAATTCAATTCTCATATCCAAGTTTACTGGACTGCAGTTGTTTGTGTTCGTTAGTCTTGACAACCCATTGTATGTCCTTGGGGTGCTGCTGACAGATTTTGGGGGGCTGATCATTTCCAACGGTTTATGGTCACTCAACTGTGAATGGCCTCCCATACACCACTGCCAACACCTCGCGTTCTATGTTTTCATATCTTTGCTCAGCGGAAGTGAGTGATTTGAATGCGAATGCAACTGGCCGATGATTTTGTAGTGGTGCTGCTCCTAGTCCTCTGCTAGAAGCATCAACTTGAATGGTCGTTGGCTTGGTAGGGTTAAAATACATTAGAGAAAATTATTTATTTACTGATTAGGGCCTTGATTCGTTGGAAGCTATTCTCGTGGCTGTTCGTCCATGTATATTCGTTTCCCTTTTTCAGTAGGTTGCAAAGGTTGGCAGTGTGCTCAGACAATCTCGGTATAAAAGGAGCCATATAAGTCACCATAGGACGTGCTGTAGCTCTGCTTCGTTTATAGGAGATTCTAGGATTTTGATGTCTTCTACTTTTTGGGGATCTGAGTGTACTCCATTCTCATCGTAAATTCCACCGAAGAATTTTATGGATTTGGTCTATATGTTATATTTTCCTTTGCAGCTTCCACCAGGCTGAGCAAGTTGCTATCATGTTTCTTTTTCATCTTTTTCATCTACCACATCATCAGAGATACCGATGGTTCCGGGAAATTTTTCAAGAATTTTGTCCATCTTTTGCTGGAATACGTCCTGGTTCATCAGCAGCCTGAATGGCATCCTCATAAAGCTGTTCCTACCAAATGGACTGTTAAATTAGGTTAGGGTTTGGCTCTCTTAGTCAACCTCGATGGACCAGTAACCATTTTTTGCGTTGAGCTTACTGAACCATTTTGTTTTTGCCATTTTGTGGGCCATTTCTTCCACGGTTGGGACTCAGTGGTGACATCTTTTGATTGCCTTATTTAAGTCTTTTGGATCGAGACAAACCCACATTGGTCCGTTGCTTTTCCGGTAATATGCTAGGCTGCTGACCCAATCTGTTGTTTTTTTTACTTTCTTTATGGCCCGGTCTTTACACCATTTCATCAAATTTTTTTTTAATTTCATCTTATAGGTGGATGGGGCATTTTCCTGGTGCATGTATAACTGGGGTTATTATGGGATCGAGAACAATGTGTTATTTACCTGGAAAGTGGTCTATGCGGTCAAATTGTTTTGGGTAGGGCTACCCAAAACAATAGGTCGTTGGTGGACTGTATTTGTTTGATTTATTTTATTTCACAATGTAGGGTTACCATTTTTAGGTTTCAACAGCTTGGCAATCCTAGTATTGCTGGTCCATTGCGATGAAAAATATTTCTACTGACCATGTGTTTTGGTTGTATTTGCATTGGAGTTGAATGGTGCCAATTTGTGGTATGATGGTCTTGTGCGCTGTTAAAATGGTATTTGATCGCTTCACTAATTTTGTTGGTGGATTTGGACACATGTTTCCTTATGCACTAGTGTCTACTTTTACCAGAAGTTTCGCTGGGTTTTTTTCCCTTCATGGTACTCGAATTTTCATTTTTGTTGTAACTTTAGTACGTCTATCCGAATTGTTTATAGTTTGGAATTCTAGTTCATCGTAATCACTATTATCATTGTCATTGTCTACCGCATGAATATTTTTTATTGTGTCTCCTCTGATTGTATTTCAACTTGTATTATTCCCTTGTATTTGTATTTGTGTTGTGTTGTATTTCGTTTTTTCCTTCGATCTGAAAACCCAGTAGTTACATTTCCCACATTTTGTATAATGGGTTGGGCATTTGTCATATGGTTTGTGCTTTCCTCCACATTTTGGACAACATCTGTTTTGTGGGTGTTTTGTATGCTATCTACTGTGGCATTGTGTTGTGTATTTTGGTTTATTGTGGCTTGTAACTGCTTCATATGGTTAATTGAAACTTCATGTTTATTTTTACCATTTGTATAGCTCGTATAACAGAATTATTTCAATTGAAAGATTATTTCATTAAATTTTTCAAAGTAAATCAGCTGATGCATGTATTAACAACAATGTAATTTGCAGTCTTTACAGTGTCCAAACAATTTTATGTTGAACTGGAACTAATTTATTTTACTATTTTGAAAAAGTTCTGAAAGTATTTTGAATTTAAAAAAATGGGAAAAAATAAAGTTATCTTAAATGAATAAATAAATTTGATAAAACAAATGAAATGATTTAAAAAATAGATAATAAATTTAGAAAAAATCTATTTTTAACAAAAATTGGAGTTTTTAAAATATGGGTGAATGAAATGGGGAGTAGAATGTTTTCAACAGAATCCCTTAATACACGATCATAATTATGTTATTAAACTAATTCATCTGAATTGCTTTTATTTAAGTTAGAATAATTTCCGTTTGAATTTTGAAATTGAAATAGTTTCAAACTAATGCAACATTAAAAGTATAAAAGACTAAATATTTCCATCACTGCATTCATCTTTTTAAAATTGCTGGCATTATTTATATTTTTCTTTATAGATATTTTATTTTATGAAAAGAAGAAAAAAGTTCGTGCAGCAACTCACTTTGACTCGTAAGGAAAATTTGATGCATAACAAACAGTCGTGTTCATCATTCTGAAAAGAAATAGAAAAATTGAATTATCAGAGAAATTTACCAGATATTGAGTCATTCATAAAGTTAAATGTGAGGCTTCAACATTTTTGGAAATACTGCTCTCATATAAATATGCCCCCCCCCCCCCAAAAAAAAAATTGTCTAAAGTTTAGAATTATGAGTGCGTGCATTAGGCGTGCCGTCATTTCATATAAATCATTATATTTTGGCTGTAATCTTTGATTTAAGCAGGTTTTATTGAAGATTACAAGGTTTATCTTAATATTTTTCATCAATTTTTCTCCATTGTTATGGATGATTGTCTGAAGTTTCTGTAAATCCAAACTTTCGTAATCTTGTACAAATCAAAAGAAAATTTCTTTAAAAATATTAAAACACACACACACACACACACACACACACACACACACACACATATATATATATATATATATATATATATGATGGTAATTCAATAAATAAGGTGTATGCTGCAACATAATCACTCACATTTCACCCAGTAAAATAAAATGCTTTATTTTTCAGTATAATCTCCCTTCTTTAAAACATTTCACATTGAAAAACAATTTTTTGTATTCCTTCTGCATAGAAATCTTTTGACTGGGATTTTAACTTCTCACGGAACTCTTTACTTCATAATCGCTTAAAACTTTGTTCCATGCAGAAATTCTTTGAGGGATCCAAACAAGTAGAAATCATAGGGAGTCAAATCTCGACTGTAAGGAGGATATGGTCGATATGCCCACACAAACATACTAATAATTTCCACTGTTCTTACTGCAGTACTTGTAATTTGGTGTTAATATTTTGGGAACCCAACGATAACTGAACTTAGAAAAGGCAAGGCCATCGTGCACAATTCTGTGGGCGTTACTCACGGAAATTCCCAGTTGTTCAGAAATGTCCTATATTGTAAATATTCTGTCAACAAAATTAGCGCATTAACTGAATCCACCATTTCAGATGTGTTCGCCATTGTGGACCTGACTGGATTGTCTTTATCTTTAATATTATTTCGATTTTCTTTAAACAATTTAGCCCAATTGTAAACTTTTTTTTTTACTAAAACATGCTTCTCTGTACACATCAGTTTTCGTTTCTCAGCTTGGAGCACTCTGTGGGATTTGTCGCCTCAAAACAAATATTTTTGCGAGATTGAAATAATTATTGTTATAAACCTATTCAAACAATGCAGAGTTTACATTTATGAAACAATTTCTGATTTTTCTTATATCTTGCTTTAAAAAATCACTATTTATCAAATGACTCGTATATCACATACTACCCATAAAATAGACAGGATTGATTGTATATGGATAGGAATTTTACCTACCTAGTGATCAGTCTAGGAGTGATGTATCACTTTTTGGTACAGAATCTTTAATTGTTCAAGTCCCACAAGAAGAGGATTGAGAAAGAGGAAGAAATACAGATCGAGAAGCCAAACTGATTTTTAGAAAGTGACATTCAGCAAGTGACATTCTGATTCTAGGTAAGGTGCATATAAACTACACTCTAATCCTCTCAGAGATTACAGACAAGCAGACAAAGAAACAAATTAACAGAAAAGGCAATACTGTTCATTATATAGACGGATGAGTTTTTTTTCTTTTCTTTAAATATGTTTGGTGAATATATCCTCATAGTTTACCAATGAGAATTAAAATTTACAGGGAATTGCACGCATATTGCAGATCCATTGATGATTGGAGAAATCTACACATCAGTTACAGGAGAATATCTATCAATCAGAATAAGCTTTGGTTTTACGGCGCTACATTTTCTGGTCCTCTCTCTCTCTCTCTCTCTCTCTCTCTCTCTCTCTCTCTGCAGTCCTTGTCACCTAGGGCTTTAGAATACACTGACTGCACCTCTGCAGAGAGGTAAGACCCCTCCCGATGGGACCACCTATTGGTCGTAGGAGGTGACCCGTGATGCTTAAGGATGGAACCTTAGTGGATGAGCAGTCCATGACATGCAAGACTCCACTTTGGGCCTTACTTAGGCTAAACTGATAGTCGGAGAGGCCTCCTCCGATCATCAGTTGGTCACGTCAAGCCCTAGCACGTATATGATTGTCCCAACCCTATCGCACTTATGGCACGCCTCAACCTTTTTTATCATATATGTGTTAGAAGGTTATGGCTGAGGGTCTTAATGTCCTGGGTATGACGTTAAACCTTATCTGATGGTGAAAGTTCCAATTTTGGAGCTCTAGGGAATGTAGAATATCTCTTGATCACCATTGCTCCCAGGTCCACCCTGACCCGGAGTGGTAGTACCTATGGGTTTAATAAAAATGAGTTTGAAAAAATATTTTTTAAAATTGAGTTAAAATGGAGTACCCATCAAAAATGAATAAACAAAAAGTCTTCGGCATAAAATAACCCAAGAGGAGTTGACATACCGTAAAATTCAAACAACCAACTAACAAACCAACCAACCTCTCTCTCTCTCTCTCTCTCTCTCTCTCTCTCTCTCTCTCTCTCTCTCACACACACACACACACACAACACAAACAGAAACATATAAACTTACACACACACACACACACACACACACACACACACACATGTTATTTAAAAAAGGAGATAAACATAATCGGGTAATTCCTTTTCAGTCATAGAAATGTCACGAAGGATCGAGCAACGATGCACCAAGTGATAAGATAATTTGATTTGATGTGTTTATATAAAGTTGATCAAAAAAACAATCCGACTCGAAGGCGACGAAAGAAACTACATGAATAAATGTCTTGCTGCCTTTAAAAAGAAACTGTCCTAAAAAGACAATAATTTTGTTTAAATTCAATTTTAAAAATAAGGCAAATAGAAAAACGTGTTAAAGTCAGTCCACCCCCTCTTTTTTGTCGCTTGTGTTGCGCACAAATATGTACAGAAAAATGTTGGTCAGTAGACAAGAGAAACAGAGAGTGAGAGAGAGAGAGAGAGAGAGAGAGAGAGAGAGAGAGAGAGAGAGAGAGAGAGAGAGAGAAATCCAACATTTATTGAGTTAAGTGTGTTTGTTTGATAAACGTTTCTCTGTACTTAATAAACTTAACTAAGACAGATAATCAGGAAACACTTTAAAAAAATTTGAAGTGCAAATCTTCATCTCAAAACAAATTAAAGCCAATGACTAATATTTTTGTTTCATTTTAATTTAATTTGTTTTTCAATTCAATTAATCAAACTGTCAATCTAAGTTTCTTATATGTAAAAAACAACAAACAAACAAAAAAAAAAAAACATCAAATATGGCGTCAAATGAACCGCTCAACAAGATCTTGTCGAGCACTAGATATATCCAAAAAGTACTTTTCAGCACACATTGATATTGATTATCTATATGAATATTGACAATCTTGGGTTTACTCCAAATGCATTTAATAATAGGCATTGTTGAATACGGCAATACAATCATTGAAACTTATGCCAACATTATAACTTACGCAATGAAAAAAATGGTATGAATAAAAACTAACGCCAATGGTAAAAAGTGAAGATTTTACTTTGTTCAAGGAACTAATAATCCAATAGACCAGACAGAGTAATATAATATTTCAAACATTATTGCTGTCTCATAGACATGATCATATCACAGATAAAAACATGTGTAAGAATTGAATAATATTTCAAAATAAACGAGGATTATAGAATGTCTGAAAATATTTGATATATCAGAAAAAGTCGTGGACTTCACTAGAGTTATGGAAAACTGGAGAAAATATTTGATATATCAGAAAACTGGAGAAAATATTTGATATATCAGAAAAAGTCGTGGACTTCACTAGAGTTATGGAAAACTGGAGAGTAGAACTAGCAGAGGTAAAAATCCAAAGAGGCATCAGCCACGGAGATTTTTATCACCACTATTTGTTATAGCAATAATAACATTGAATTATACACTATGAAAATACTAGGAGGTTACAGATTTACAAAGTCATGTAGCGATTGTCTAACTTCTTCATAAGTTATAGTCATAAGGAAAGATAAATCACCTCATGTACATGGATATTATTAGGAATGGAAAAGAATTAGAATCTCTAATACAAACTATTAAAATCTACAGTCAATATATAGGAATGGAATTTAGGATTGAAAAATGCTTATAATAAAAAAGGTAAAAAGAGAAACAACTGAAGAAATAGAACTGCCTTGTCAGAAAATCATCTTGGAGAAAAAGAAAACTACAAATACTTGGGAATATTGGAAACTATCTACAAATAAGAATGAAAGAAGAAGTAAGAAAGGAGTAGATCAGAAAAAACAATTGAAACCAACAAAGAGAGAAACTGAAACTATTAGTAGAAGCATAAAATGATGTCATAAGAACTAATTATTTCAAGTCAAGACTAACAATATACAGAAGAATATCAAGTGTAGACTTTATAGTGATAGATGATGAATCAATTAATCACTGATAAGCGAATGCATCAAACTAACAAAGAATATAAGAACAGACATGACTGGGTAAAGAAAGTTATCAACTGGGAATTGTGCAAGAAATTGAAATTGAACCATACTGACAAATGGTATGTGTAAAAACCGGAATCTGTCTTAGAAAATCAAACGCATAATATTAGCTGATGTTTTGAGATACAAACAGATCGCCCAATTCCGACTAGAAGACCAGGCCTAGTTTTAATTAACAAGAAGAAAAAAATTGTGATATAGCGGATTTTGCGGTGCTAGCAGACCACAAAGTGAAAGTGAAGAAAGGCTAAAAGCTGGAAAAATACCTGGACTTTTCCAGAGAACTGAAAGAGTTGTGAAACATGAAGGTGTCAGCGATACTAATTGCAATTGGAGCACCTGGAATAGCCCCCAATAAACTTGTTAAAGAGACTGGGGGAACTGGAAATTAAAGGAAGAATTGAAACCCTCCAGACCATAGACTGGGGAAACTGGAAATTAAAGGAAGAATTGAAACCCTCCAGACCATAGACTGGGGGAACTGGAAATTAAAGGAAGAATTGAAACCCCCCAGACCATAGGACTTGTAAAATTAGGATACTTGGAAGAGTCATGGAGAGCTGAGGAAACATTAATGAAAAATCACCAGTGATAGGGAAAAAAATAACTCACAGGAAGTGAAATAATAATAATTAGTTGCAAATACCTCTAACTCATGGGCTTCAATTTTTAAGTAGAAATACTCTTTATTACACATATTTTAACTAGTTTTCTACATTCCGTATTCACATGCCGTTCTTGAGAAGCTCGTTATTCATGTTACAATAACACCTTGACCAATTAAGCTATTAAACCTTTCAAGGTTAAGTCGGTGACAAATAGGAAATTTTAGAAAAAATTAAAAATATGTGTAACAATGAAAATACATAATTTTAGAATCTGAAAATAATAATTGTCTATAATTCTGAGAAACGTCTTTATCCCAAGAATGTAATGCATGTCAGACGAGTGTGGATTTCGATATGGTCTAGCTTTCATATTACACAGTATACGATTCTTTATTTAACACACACACACACACACACACACACACACACACACACACACACACAAGACATCACGTTAAAAATAATGGAATAAGCCGTACACTTTGCTGAAAATAGAGTAACTTATATTATAAGTATTTTTGTTACTATTTTTTCATACGGAAAATATACATAAAAACGTAGAATGGATCGGCTGAAATTTTGTTGAAATAACATAACTGAAAGTATTTAGGCACCTCATGTAGCTTAATTGGTTAGCAAGCTAGCTTAGTAGACCATTGTTAGTGAGTTCGATTCTCACTGGGTGCCCCATACTTCTGGCCTTGTGCAAGCATCTAAGCTAAGCTTAGTAAATAAATATCTGAAAGAATCTGTTCAATTATGGAATTCAATTCATGAAAATTCATACAAATTTAGCAATACCCGATCTGTGGATAAAGTTTGTTCAGACATACATGCAGGAGAGAGAGAGAGAGAGAGAGAGAGAGAGAGAGAGAGAGAGAGAGAGAGAGAGAGAGAGAGAGAGAGAGAGGGGGGGGTCATGACCTTCTAAAACTGAAGCTGATAGAAACCAGTTAACCTCGAAATTGATGTGTCAATATTTGAATCAAAGGAAAATGTACTTGACGACAGGGGCACAAGTTATTTGCTGGTCATTACACACACTAGCCAGGCCAGTGAGAATGGTAGTGCAACCACAATGTTTAAAAATCAATCAGCTATCATAATTTGAACTCATCATAAACAAAGCACTTAAAGGTTGTCAGAGCTTAGCAATCTACTTTGTCTACTCTATTGCTAGCTTTATGTCAAACTAAGCAAAGCTTAGTAGAGAAAATACCTCTGTTGAGTGATCATTAGCATTCTTATTGTAGTGAATTACTCTGAAGGCCTTGTGTCATACTAAACTAAGTTTAAAGATAATTAGGAATATATTTTTACAATATACATATACAAGCATACGAACGAATACGCGTATATGTTAGGTGCTATCCAATATATATTATATATATCCCACACACAGACACACACACACATTGCTTCACTTTGTTTATCCGAGTCCGGGTTCTATATAAAATGATGTGGTCAAAACAACCACTTCAACCTATGTTTATCTAACACCTCCGCTATATACAGGTTCAAATTAGAAGGTGGAAGGCGTCTCATGCATGGTCGAAAACAGTGCTAAAACTGCTTTGTTTCGTCAGTATCTCCCTTGGGGAGAAGGTCGTCCCAGAAATCTTATAATGAACCTGACCCTTGCCCTTTATGATGCGGTGGTGCCTGGAAGACGACTCCCTGTAACCAATTTAATTCATGGCCGCAAACAAGTTTTCGGGAAATCTGTTCTATAACTTGAAAGAAAAAAGTAGCGACTTTTGTAATGGTGTTTGCTAATTTGCAAATTTAAAAAAAAAAAAGGTTATTTTTGAGAATTTTTTTAAAACTTGAAATATGCATTGAAGGCAGTTCAATGTTTATTTTTTAATTTTTGTAAATGGCGTTAATTTGGGGAGAGATACGAACCTATTTTTTTTGTCAAGGTTCTCTCTTTCTCGGGTACGTCCATAAAATTCTTGAATTCTTCAGGTCGGTCGGTGATTGGTCGGATTTTTGGGGTTTTTTTTTGGTACGAGGCTGATTTCCTGTTCCCTGAAAAGGGGTGCGAAATTCGGCAGATAGGAGATTGACTTTGAGAGGAGCGGGTCGATTTTGTTGTCTCCGTTGACGTGGAGTCAACGTAAAATTTTATGCACCGGGATAAGACGAAGATTGGTAAAACTAGAGAAAGTTTACCATAGTCTTTCCCGGAATTATTGGGTTTAATTCTCACAGAGTGAGATTGTTTTTCTTCTCCAGAGGAGTAGTTTAATTATTTTAAATTGTTTTGTTGCATATTTGGAATACCCAAATATTGCATTTGTCTCACAGAGTAAGTCAAGTATTTGAATTATATATTTTTATTGTAAGTCGGCATTTGAAACCGACAAGTTTTCTTCAGAGAAGAAAATAATATTTGTATTTCCGAGGGTCGGCTTGAAAATTCGACCTTTATTCTTTTATTATAGAGACATTGTCTTGTCTCTAAAATTGTACACTTTGTTGGTAAGAAGTAAGAAACTTCCTAGGCATTTTAGCCTTAAATGATTCTCGTGCCTCGAATATCGACCTGAAGAAATTTCTGCCCCATCATCGTAGCAATAATCACCCAAGAAGGAGTGAGGTAAGACTCGTTTCAATCCAAGGTGAAGAGGAAGATCCTGTAGACTATCAGATGACCCTGCCTCTTCACCCGACTGATAAGATCGCCCCTTACTGACCGACAGAGGAGAAAGAGAAGAAACAAGTTTATTTACTGTCACTGTTCCTACCTTTGTAATTTGTGAGTAGAAATCACTATACCCAATTTTTTATAGCTTGTAAAATTCCTTATTTTTTCGGCCTTGTGCCTTTTTTGCACTTTGCTACAACTTTTTATAGTTTGTAATATTTTTTTTTTTTTTTTTGCTTAGAGCCTAAAATTTGTTAAATGTAGCATAAAGGACAAATTATGCAAGTCACTAGTTGTCTTTATTTTTTGTTCTTATAATAAACTTTGAATTACTATATCGTCTCCTTTTTAAATTTCTTTTTATTGTCTTAATAATATTTAGTTTTGCTGCAGTTAACATTTTTTTTCTATGGGACGTGAAAGGACGGACATATATCCTTTTAAATTCGTTCATATTAAAACAAAATAAATTACATTATTAGAAAAATAAAATTTAAGATTATGTTTTATTATTCTTTTACAAACTAAATAACGGATTTTGTAAAATTGTTAAATAATAGATTGTTTTATTGATATATTTCCGGTTGCAATAATGTTATTATCAACATTTACTTTCTTGTAAATAAAACTACCCCAAAAGGGAAGTAAATTATTCTAAAAAAATAGGATAAAACATATTTACCTGCAAAAATAAACTACTTATATCACTAGGTATGATAAAAAAGATGGCTATAAGAGAGATAGATGTGTAAAAATCAACACTAATGAAGAAGGTTTTTGCGCGTAAATAAAAGAAAACTTATGGTAGCCCATATTGTAAAATTATACTGTATATTTCTTCGTTTGATGATCCTTACATGAAAATACATAATTTCTATCCTGACGACTATCCATAGGAATTTAGAATTGAATCTCCGAAAATTACCGAAACTAAAGATCATGACTTTCTGAAGAGAATAGCTGCATCAGCTAAATCCATATTGCGTAGGGAATTTTTCAATTCAGAGTTCCTTTTAATCTGTGAATGAATTCCTTGTCCACATTTCAGGAAAGACAATGAACAACATGGAATTAATATCGATTTTTCCTGGTTTTAAAATCTGAAATAATGAAAATCAAAAGCCGCAAATACTTTGAAGTCTTAATAGAGATAATCTCACAACCTCTTCAAATATATTGACAGAAAAGAATTTGAGAGGGATGGGGGGGGGGGACAAGTTAATCAAAACTTTTTCAGCTCCAGTCACAGAAAACAGGTGATTGATTACTTTTCATAACATCGCTCTGTTTCTGACGTCATCATTTGATGAGAAGTATTTTGAGAGAGAGAGAGAGAGAGAGACAGACAGACAGACAGACAGACAGACAGACAGACAGAGACAGAGACAGAGAGTATATTTCTTCTTTTATTTATTTATTTTGTTATAGTTGCCCTAATAATTAAGTGATTAAGTCAAGAGAGAAATAAATTAAGAACCGCATTAATTGTTAATGAATCTTATCAATAAATCAACAAAAAAAGAAAATGTTTTGGATTTGAAATCTTTTGGCAAAAGGTCAAGGGTCATAAGGGAATTAAATACATACCAAATTCCGACGGTATTGATCATGTTTAGCTTTGCGATTCGCCTGGATTGTGGTAGTTCCTGTTAGGGCCTCTTCAGCATGTAAAATCTCTCGCAGAAGATGTACCAAAAGGTTCATACCATTGTTGGGCTGCGCCAGAAAATCGACTACGTAACTGAAATAAGTACAGAAACATAAGAAAACAAATTTGTCATTATTGTCTAAGAATGATGGTGTTAAACTTTCGATAAAAGTAAATAGAGTTGTGCAGTTTTTAAACATCGTTTAATTCTTTGGAAAAAATGTCCATTTTTCAAAAGCCACGTAAAACTATTAGAGAAATCTTATTGTTAAATAATAGATTGTTTTTGATATATTTCCGGTTGCAATAATGTTATTATCAACATGAACTCTGAATTGAAAAAAAAAGTAATTGCCTTTACTTTTTGTGCAATTAGAAGTCGGTATGTATGCGTTTTAAGCAAAATTCAAAAGTTAGTAACATTAAATAGCGTTTTAAAGCTTTCTTGATATAGAAAAAAGTGATTTTGGAAATTAAAAATGAGTTTCAAAATCGTGGCTAGACTTTAAATATCCTCACATAGATCTAAAGTTTTTATCTGTGGTTTTGAATTCAAAAGAAATTATTCATTATTAATTCATGGAACCCGTAAAACTGTTACAGCGCAACCCCTCAGAGGAGCAATTGGCTACTTTGATTGACGAATTAGAAGAGTTTTTGTTGGACAAGGAAATCGACCGATGATTTGGCTGCATGAGAATGTTTTATTTTCAGGTTGTAAACATTCAAATGGGAAGTGATTCCAACATGTCACCTTTTATTTACAATTGTTACTTTCAAACTTTCAATTTTCTCACTCTGTGCAACATTCGTTGTCTGCTAAGTATCTTATCTAATTGTAATAAATTTAAGATATCGATAAATTCCGCGCATCAAAACTGTATTCGTTTTTATTCTGATAGAACATACAGAATGGTAGCGTTAAATCATAGAAGTTCTGGAAAAGTGCGTGGTGATCTCAGAAAGGAAAGCCTCTTTTTTTTTAACAAAAACAACAACAGAAACAGGTGTAGCGTTAGTTTGTATTCGCCTGGTGGAGTTGTCTGCCCCTTTTAGTTCGTTGGTGCCCGCTAGGGCGCTATAGTATTTAAGCGCCGGGTTCAAAACCTTTCGGCCTCTTTTTCCTGTTTCAGTAACTACGAGCCACATGGGGTAGATTTTATCTACCCCCCCCCTCGTTTGGGCTCCCCCTTACATTACTGTAAGTTATTCACAGCATGGACTATCGCTAGTCTCATGTCTGTACTCATATATGTATATCTGTACCATTCATGAATGTGTCTTTATCTTTATTTGTGTACCCCTTTTTATATGTACTCTTTTACTATGTACGTTGTATCAACTGTTATCCATGTGGTGTGTATATTAAATGTTTTGTCCGTTAACCTTCGTCGGAGTTTTGTGTATCCAAAGTGTGTATAACTTTGCACCTACGTTACACAGGAAACAAACACATTTTTGGATAGAACTAGTTTTCAGCTACAAAATACTATTTTTACGCACAGTCATCATTTGATAACACATTTTTGACAACCATGAACAGAGGCTGCTCGCTCATAAAAAATCTGTATCAATGGAAGAAGCGTCACATTTTTCAAAGCATTGATGATTGTGTTGTCAAGAAAATATATTCGTGTTCTATTTTTCATCATTCAAATTTCTGCAGAATGAGGCGCTCTTCAATTCGTGGGTTATTAGATGTTCTGAACATTCTTTGTCATTCATACCGCTATTATTACTGGTGAAATGCATTTCCCATCACCTAACTGTACCCCATTCACTGATTAGTCTCCGTAAACGTTAATTTTTTTTTCGCATTGTGTTCAATAACATTATTTTGCATGAAGCAATTCAATGACATCTCTGATTTCATTTCAAGCGCTATTTTGCCAGACTGCCGCTAAGTTGCTGTCAGTGACAAAGGCAACAATTATAAGTTATTGGCGGGAAGGTTAAACCTTATTTGCCACACTGACGAAAAGGTATAAAAATGGTAGTGATTATGTGAAAAATATTTTTGTAGCAGAAAATTTGCTCTATCCAACGATATTTTGTATTCACTTATTTTATTCACTTTATCTGTTGTAGAATTCGTGGACAGAGTTTCAAGGTGACTCTTTTTACTTTGTTGTATAAGTAATTAGGCTTTTCATTTTGCAATTTGAGTAGAACATTAAAATTAACTTCGAAATACTAAGTTAGACATAACGCTTAGACAATGCACTAATCTTAAACAGAAGGCTGGGGGAGGCGTATTTTGATCAAAGTCAGTGGGCACATATCTATACAGTAATAATCCCTTCATTTTTTACGGATACTTTAATACGCGTCGTTTGCAAATCATGTTTAGTCTTGTATCGAGCCAAAGCAGAAAATGGAGAGATAATTAGTTTAAAACATAAAAGCAATCATTTATTTGCAGCAGATACAGAAGTATTTACCCAACCTATTTGTCACGGGTAGGATGTAATACAAAGTCGCAACTCTGGATTTGCATAACCCAGAGTTTTCATTTCTATAACCCTTTCCCCCATTCTAACCTCTTAAAGGAATAAGTGTATGTTGCAATGTCAAATATAATCTGTAATAAATTTTAATTTAGATAATTTTTCTGTCTAGTCAAGTAAAGTAATTATGGGATTGTGGTTTGTCCATGTATTCATTTTGTAATATAGTGTAGAATTCAAAAAATTAAAGTTTAACTTTGGAGAGTCAGGGAAAGATATAATAAGGCCAGACTGTCACCCCTGATTAAATTGTAACGGGATATTCTCATTGGTTGAGGATGTTACGTAACGGCCGAATCTATGGGAAAGTTAGCTGAAGTATTCTTCTGGCTGGACGAGTAATGGCGTCGATGCTATTCTCCATGCGTGTTAAAATTTGGGTCTCGATAAATGAATAAAGATATACATAAAAAACAGAAAGATATCTTCGTGTTGATAATTAAGAACAAAGATGGATGCGGGGTGATGAGAGTCTAAAGAACTCATCACGGCCAGCGGTGAAACCGAGAAGATAATTTATTTAGAAGAAACACATAAGATAAAGTAGTAAGAAAATAAAGAGACTTTTCAAAACAGGTAACATCCACTCACATCGTGGCATGCTAGTGATGAGACATTTTATGAAGATTTTTGCAATAGGAAATATGCACAGGAAGAACTGGATTCATGTTGTTTGGGGGGGGGGCATAAATAATGTGCAATAAGAACATAAGAATTCAGGTCCTGTTTTCCATGCTGCACACCTCCATATTTCCAACAGATTTTTCAGACAAATATACCTGTAAATAATTCACTTGCACATTAATCATAAAAAAGAAGGCAGTCAAATGAGTTCCTTACCTATCCGGTGCTTGGTGAAGGTCAATTTTAAGTTTACGAAGTACATAGGAGATTGGATCGATTCCGTCCATCAAATGTTTATTTTTTTCTAACAAAGCTGCTGAAGAAAGATCAATAGAAGAAGCAGGAAATACTCCACTTTCCAAACATCTTTGGAGACATTCAATATAAAGTGATACACCATAATTTGGGGGGCGGCTTCCCTGCAGTAGAAAATGATATTTAAATAATATTTAAAGTACAATATGCGCTAACTATAGAAATTACTTGAGGCTGATATCAAAATCAGAGTTCAAGTTCAATCGTCTTTGACAAATCGAAATTTATGCATCGGAAGATTGATTCCATATTTATTGAGAGTTGGAAATGTGTGCGCTATAGACAAAACCTCTGGCTGACTTCAATACTAAGACACACACACACACACACACACACACACACACATATATATATATATATATATATATATATATATAACTATATATATATATATACACTGTCACGGGCTGGTCTCTTGAGTCATATGCGGTCTCATAGTGACAGACGATCACGTGAAAAACACATGTGTGCACGAGTGAAAGCCAGGGGTCTCAAGTGTCTTTTATGCGAAAGGGTGTGTAAAATAGCAAAGCTGGACTTCTGACCCACTTGCGTGCTCACAACCGAACTTTGTAGATATGGCCTTTTTCTGTGAAGAAGCGGTAATAACTATATATATATATATATATATATATATATATATGTGTGTGTGTGTGTGTGTGTGTGTGTGTGTGTGGGTGTGGGTGTGGGTGTGCGTGTGTGTGCTTACGACCATATCACGCTGAGAACACTGGTTCTCGTCCGATCATCGAAGTTAAGCAGCATCGAGCCTGGTCAGTACTTGGATGGGTGACCGCTTGGGAATACCAGCTGCTGTAATCATTTTTACGGGGCCAGTTTTGCTCAGTCAGTAGATCATCGGCCTAGGAATCGCAAGGTTCCAGGTTCAATACCGGTCCCCGCCCACTCAGTGCATAAGTAGCACATATTGGGTAATCTGATCTATGCGATAAATTGGGGAGCTGACGGTAGGTGTTGGGTTACACCGCAGCAAAAACAATCTCCCTGGTCTCTCTCGCTGTCCTGCTGATATTGACAATAGTATCGTTAACTTAACTTTATATATATATATATATATATTATATATATATGTGTGTGTGTGTGTGTGTGTGTGTGTGTGTGTGTGTGTAACCGACAACTAACGACAGAGGAATATTTAGGTAGAACCAAAAGTGATTTCTCTTACTTGGAGACTTTCATCTGCTAGTTGTTGACCCTTTTCCTCTTCATCTGCCAATGGAGTAAGAACTTCCTGAAAAAAAGCAAACATTAAGGAATGGTCAATAAAATTCTCAGATCTGAGATGTTTACTATCTGCCGTATGAAATCAAAAAATACTAAACTAAATATTATTATTATTATTATTATTAATAATAATAATAATAATAATAATAATAATAATAATAATAATAATAATAATAATAATAATAATAATAATAATAATAATAATAACTAACAGGTTGATAAATAAGTAAAATTTCAATTTGACCAAATGAAATGATTTTCTGAATTATATCATATTAATGAATAATCGTTAGAGCTGGTAAAAATTGAACTTTGTACTTACTGTGACCCATTGAAGAACGGTTTTGTCAGGTGGGATTGATAAAACAGTTTCATTAAAGGATTCAGGGGTTGGTTTAGAACTTCCTCCTATCAATCTATCTTTAATAGATTTTACTTTTAATTTCAACTTTTCTTTTTTAGGGACACTTTTTTCTGGTCCGAGTTTGGTTGCTTTCATCACTTCACTGGGTACAGAAGTTGTCGTATTGATGATATCTGTGTGGATATTGAAGTGTGAAGTGGCCGGTGACAGTGAAATAATGGAAGTGTCCCAGACAGATACCATGTCTGTGAAGGAACATTGACTGAGTGAATCAGGAATTGAAAGACGACCGGAATCTTGATCTGAATCCTTGCCTAAGGCAGACTGAACATAACTTCCAGCAGAAGAGCCGTAATTTTGATTTCCTGAAGACTCCGGATCAGATGTCTGACCCTCATTCACAGGTCCACTCAAATTACACACCATTTTGTTGACCGGTTTAGTTATTGGTTTCTTATCTGACTTGACTTGTGATCCTTTTCCAGATTCATTTAAATCTAAAATGAAGAAAAATAAGTGAGAAAAAATTGAGATTGAAAAACATCTATGATGCAAATCTAATGAGGACAAAACAAAATACATTTTACAAGTTTTAATTAAAACAAGTGTCGAGATTGAAGCTTTGAATTTACAAAAGAATTAAATGAAGAAATGCGCTTAGATGAGATCTGATATAATAAAGTGATGTATAAACGTATTCATGAATCAGTCTCTATTTTTAAAAAATGAAACCAGTCTCGATACTTTTTGAACAGCGATTTTTGTCAAAACAGAATCGTGCAAGTGCATCAACTACCATTGTACATCACAGCTTCGTAAAACTTTTTTTTTTTGAAAATTTATCTCAAATTTGGGGACGTAAATGAAATTAAAAGATACACGACAATCTTCTTCATTGTCAATACACTTACCCCATTAAATCGAACATTCTACGGTGAAAGTTTCATATCCAAATTTAGCTAATAACTATCTAGGCTATGAGCATATTGATCTACCCTTGATTATGACGGTTTAAAAATATGGATATTAAGATTCACTTTAATTCGTCATCATCAAATATAATAATATACTAAAAATATTGTTAGAATTATTAGAATAATATTGCACTCTCATAAATGATGTTACAGTCTGTAAGTTCCAGATTAATCATTATCAATTTTCTCATTATTTTTATTCATTCGTTTATTTTTTGCTTTGTCCGATCTATTTCTTTCTTAGGAATACGATCGTAGGAAAAAGAGGAATAGAGAGTTCTAGTTGCCACCAAACAAAATTAAAATGTGACACATGGTTAGATTTTAGTGTGTGTGTGTGTGTGTGTGTGTGTGTGTACACACACACACACACACACACACACACACATATATATATATATATATATATATATATATATATATATATATAATCCGTATATCCATTCGATATGTCACACGAATCAAAGCTGCTGACAATACCGAGCCGAGTAACAATTGTACAGGTGTATTCACTGTATCAAATATATATTTAGTGCGCCTTGTACGAGGGAAACAAGTCAAATGGTAACTAAAATAAATCAAGAAGCGTCGAACAAACCTGAAAAAAAAGTAGAAAAAGAATACGAGATATTATTACGAAAAGTTCAGAGGATTAGATCAGGAAAAGTAAAAATGATTAATACTAATATCAAATTGTCCTTGTCTTTTTCACTTGGCTTAAACACAAAAGTATATATATATATATATATATATATATATATATATATGTGTGTGTGTGTGTGTGTGTGTGTGTGTGTCAAAAGATTGACTTTTTCTCGATTTGTTTAGCCTTACATTTGATATAATTCATTACAAAAATTAGGTATGACTTCAATTAAGTATATATTCTTCCAAGAATTGTCGGCTAAAAAGCCATATCAAACACATTGTTTGTTTGTTTACTTCTCATATATATATATATATTATATATATGAGAAGTAAACAAACAAACAATGTGTTTGATATGGCTTTTTAGCCGACAATTCTTGGAAGAATATATACTTAATTAAAGTCATACCTAATTTTTGAAAATTAATTGATAATTAATGAATTAGGCGGGCATACCCGTTCAAATGTAAGGCTAAACAAATCGAGAAAAAGTCAATCTTTTGACACACACACACACACACACACACACACACACATATATATATATATATATATATATATATATATATATATATATATATATATATAAGTTAAAAGAAAGGAAATGAATCCAACAGTATAAGTATGAAAAGGTAGAATGAAAACATCACACCAATATTTTGATTTTACAAAAATCATCATCAGAGCTCATTTACTCCGTGGTGTTTGTGATCAGAGATAAATGTCAAATCAGTTCATAAACAAAAAACCTTAATTTTGCAAAAAAGAACGAAAGTTGTTACATTATTCTCCAATCTGGGCGTTCGCGCAATTTTTTTGTCGGTCACGACGATGTGTATAACTTTTTTGTCGGTCAACTCTTTATTGTAGCGGATTTTGAAATGTTGGCAACAAGACGAATTAACTTATTCAAAAGGGGATGGGTATTAAAACAATGTGACGGTTGGTATTCAAAAGATTTTTAGAAAAGGAATTTTTATGATTAATTATTTTTTATATTTTGTATTTCCTAAATGATTAATTATTTATTATATTTTTTTTTATATATAAAGTAAAAAAGGTATGGACGGATGTAAGGTATTTGTTATTATTTTAGATAATGTGAAGCTTTTAAATCTAATGTAAGGTTTTTATTATCAAAACCGAATTCAAATCAAATAAAATGCAAGGTTCTTATTTATAAATCAAAACATAAACCTAAATGTAAGGTTCTATTTAAATCCAAATTCAAATGTACATACAAATTCAAATCCATAATTTGCAAATACAAATCTGATTCAAATCCAAATTCAAAATTATGGTAAGGTTTTTTATTTTATTATTTGGCTAATGAGAAAAATTTTATTTTAATGGGAAGTAAATAACGGAAAAAGTTATGTGAAGGGGATTTTATGATTTCTGACTACAAGTGTCGCTAAATAAGGGGATATATTAAAGAAACCTTGTCTTTGGGGTATGGTTTATGGGTAAAGAATAACACAAGATTCCATAATTCTACGTAGTGTTTTATCATGTATGTGGGTTAATATTTTGGCACCTTTGAAATCAAAAGTATGATTGAGATCAAAGATGTGTTTAGCTAATGCATTGTTTTGAAAACCTCGTTTAATATGATATTTGTGTCCCGTTTAGTTAAGGATCTGGAAGTCTCACCTGCATATTTCTTGTTACATTTTAAACAATCAATAGTGTAGACTCCAGCTTCAGAATGTGTGTGTTTATGATTATTTTTATTTTGTAAAATGTTTTTCGCTGTTTTTGTGGAGTGAGTGACAGTTTTAATACCTATCTTACTTAGGTTTCTATTTATTTTATCAGTAATAGGATTATTAGGAAGTATGATGTACCTATCAGAGACGTTATTACTGTTATGTTGTGTGTCATTGTTTGGAGATGTGATATTACTATTTTTACTATGTATTTTAAATGCCTTTTTCCTGGCACGGTGTATGAAATTTAAGGGGTATTGTAAATTGAGAAAAGACCTCTCAATAAAATTAAATTCTTTTAAACATTTAGATGAAGAATTTAATTTTATTGAGTCACTATCCCCGTATACGATTTAACAAAACTTATTAACCAACTCATTACGCCATATATATCCACCAAATAAACGTCCCAGTAAAAGAAACCATTGACATCATAATACAAAACATCTACAATAATCCGGAATATCTACCTCTTAAAATCAACCCTAATATCCTTAAAAATCTGTACAACTAAAGTTCCTTTTAACCACCAAGGCAGTTTATACACCCAAACTGACGGTATCTCGATGGGTTCAGTTTTGGGTCCGACATTTAGCAATTTCTATATGGCCCACCTTGAAAACAAAGTTTTTAATATCATAAAAAAAACAGAATCTATGTTCGCTACGTTGACGATATTCTCCTTCTCGTTAATAATGTAAATGAACTCCACGAACTACAACGAACATTTCAACAACACTCCGTACTAAATTTCACATACGAACTTAACACAAACAATAAACTCCCATTCCTTGACGTCATGATAGACTCTAACAACAACAAATGTACTACTTCCCCATATAAAAAACCTACCTCTATCAATTCTTGCATTATCAACTACAAGAATGAATGCTCCGCTCAATACAAAAAAGCCATTATAAAAAACTTGATAAACCGTGTAAAACTTACTTCTTCTTCTAAAACAATATTCTTTTCCGAAATAAAAAATATTAAGCAGACCCTCATCAATAATGAATTCCCAAACTATTTTGTTGATGAACAAATCCGAAAAACCCTCCATAATATTTACCATAATGAAAACAATAGCACACTCAATAGCCCTAACCAAAACATATATTATTGTAATAATTTATATATAATATAATTATAAACTGGATGAAAATGCGATAAAAAAATTAATACGTAACAATGTCCCTTCCACCGACACTAAGAAAAAAGTCAATTTGATTACAAAAAATTCAAAACTACAAATCTTGTCACATACAACAACTCCTCCCCCAGAACTACTCGTCTTAATGAGACCAACGTTGTGTATGAATTCTAATGTGCCGTAGGAGATTGTCTCTCCAAAATTAATAACATGTCGGGGCCAAAACAGCCTTGACCCCTTTCTCTGAACGAACGCACGTAATCAGAGCACGCGTGTGCATTTTCGCACGTAAGCAAACCCCTTTCCATTTCTGACCAGATATATCCAGTTTTTGCCCAGCTTTAACCCTTCAAGCTCCACCCCCTTTCACGTGTATTGGGTCACGTAGCCAAAACTATGTCATCATCATTTCTAACGAACTTTTCCCTGACGTCATTCGATATTTCCGGCAAATTTCGGGTATTTAAGAAAGTCGTTTGCGATGACGAGGACAGTTCCAGCCAGCCACCGACAGTTAACGATCCTGATTCCTATTCTGAACAAATGGCCTTTCCTGATTCCTGACCGCCCTGCCTCTCTACGCTGCTGGAACGAGCTGCCTTTCTTTGACGCTAGACGACGCTGTGATGACACAAATATTTCCAGTCCAGCAATATCAGCCTTTTTCAAGGCTAAACAAACCCAGCTCTTTTCAGAGCTAACCAGTCGGCCCTTTTCACCTCAGTCTTTCCTTAACCACGAATGCGATCCTAGGGCGAAATCCCTAGAAGATCTGGATCTTACGACCAGATAGGCTGGTCGTAAGATCCAGCGAAGGTCGTCCTTAACGGTATTTCTCCAGGCGAGGAGGGTCAGAGGAAGGTTGTCAACCCAGTTGGTTGAGTCGGTTTTCGTGGCCAGGGATGTTTTGAGAGATCGGTGGAATCTCTCCACAAGGCCATTAGCGCATGGGTGGTATGCCGTCGTCTTGATGTGCTTGACTCCGAGAATGTTGGTAAATTCCCTGAAGAGGGACGATTGGAATTGCGCGCCGCGGTCAGTAGTAATGACCCGAGGTGTGCCGAAGAAACCGATCCACTCCTTCAGGATGGTCTTGGCAACGGTGCTGGCAGTAATGTCCTTGATGGGCACGGCGGTTGGCCATCGGGAGAAACGATCCACCACTGTCAAAAGGTACTGGTAGTCCTGACACATAGGCAACGGTCCCACCAGGTCGATGTGTATGTGTGAGAACCGTGCGTCAGGGTTGCTGAAAGTACCGACGGGCGATTTGGTGTGGCGATGGATCTTGCATTTTTGGCATGCCAGGCACGTCGAAATCCATTCTCGGATGTCCGCGTTCATGTTCGGCCATACGAATCGATCCGCAATGAGCTTAAGAGTAGCTCGCTTACTCGGGTGAGATAGTCCGTGGAGGTGTTCAAAAACCTGTTTTCGTAGCGTAGGGGGAATGTAGGGCCTAGGGATGCCTAGGCTGATGTCGCAGTACAGATTGTCGTCACTGAAGGATGCTGGGAACTCCTGAAGTTTCAGGGACGTGTTCGTCAGAACGTCCTGTAGCGTTGGGTCGGACTTTTGTTCTTTCGCAATTAAGTCCTGACTCAAGGGGTCGTTGCTGAGGGCGTTGATATCCGTTCGGGATAGAGTATCTGCGACAAGGTTGTCGTTTCCCCTCACGTGTCGGATGTCAGTCGTGAACTGCGACAGGTAGTCCAAGTGCCTGATCTCACGGGAGGTGTATTTGTCCGAGCTGGTGCTCAATGCGGTCGTCAGGGGCTTATGGTCGGTATAAATTGTGAAATCTCTACCTTCCAGTAAGTGTCGGAAGTGTTTGATGGCCAAATAGATCGCCAGTAGTTCCCGGAGAAGGTGCTATACCTCGTTTGGGCTGACGTCAGTTTGGCCGAGAAGAAAGCAATGGGTTTTCGCACAGAATCGATCTCCTGTTCGACCACTGCTCCTATCCCTGTGTCCGATGCGTCGGTTGTCAAGGAAATTCGTGTCTTTGGGTCGTCGTTGATGAACGAAAGTCTAGTGAAGTTCACTAGCGCGGTCTTCGCTGCGTGAAACGCGTTCAGGGCGTCGCCTTCCAAAGTAATGCCTTTGTTCTTTCTCTGTAAGAGGTTCGTCAGTGGCTGGAGAATCGTGGAACAATTCGGGATGAATCGTCGGTAAAAGTTTATCATCCCGATAAAACGTCTCAGCTGTTTTATCGACGTAGGCGTTTGAAAATCCTGAATCGCACTGACTTTAGCTGGTAGAGGTGTGATCCCATTCGAGTCGGTGTGGTGCCCTAGGAAGTCGATGCTGGGCACTCCGAAAACGCACTTGTCGAGGTTTAGCTTTAAACCGTAGTGCGAGAGTCGCTGGAACACTGCGTGAAGGTGTTTCTTGTGGGAATCCACGTCTCTACTCGCTATCAGGATGTCATCAATATACGCGTACACGAACGGTAGACCTCGAAGAACCTCGTCCATCAATCGTTGAAAGGTTTGGGCAGCGTTACGTAAACCGAATGGCATTTTCACGAACTCGTATAGGCCAAACGGTGTTGTAACTGCTGTTTTCGGAATGTCTTCTGGTGCCACGGAGATCTGGTGATACGCCTTCGTCAGGTCGATTTTCGAAAATACCGTGCTACCTTGTAATCCAGACGTGAAATCATGGATGTGAGGTACAGGGTAACGGTCAGGGATCGTTGCTGCGTTCAATCGTCGGTAATCGACGCATATCCGATACTCCGTGCTGCCAGGCTTCGGTACCAGGTGTAGTGGTGATGCGTAAGGACTGTCGGAGGGACGTATGACGCCGTCCTTTAGCATCTCGTCGAACCGTTTCTTGGCGTAGTCAAGTTTCTGCGGTGCGAGTCGTCTTGGGTGCGAATATGCCGGTGGTCCGCTCGTCCTGATGTGGTGCTGAGTTTGATGATTATCTGAAACAGTATCTGCACAAGGAGTTGTGATGTTAGCGTACTGCTTCAGTATATCCATATACTCGCGTCCATGGCAAGTTGCTACGCTGATTCCCGTGGTATTGTGGCGTGTAGGAGTGCCTATGACGTGAAGTTTCGTCAACGTGTCGGATAGGGTCCTAGTGCTCATGTGCACTGCCAGCTCGAAATGTGCCAGGAAATCTGCGCCAAGGATGGGGATCTTCACGTTGGCGAGTGTGAAAGTCCATGTGAAGTCCCGTCGCATGCCGATGTTCAGGGTTAGCGTTTTGTCTCCGTATGTTGTTATGCTGGAACCATTGGCAGCTTGTAGTTTGAACAGGGTGGGCTTAGCGGAGGGTTCGTTGCTGTGAGGTATCACGCTGATGGCCGCACCTGTGTCTACAAGGAATTTTAGCTTATTCCTCCGGTCCCATACATAGAACAGACGACATCGAGAACTTAAACTACCGGGTGAATCAGTCGTCGCGATTCTCCGGTTTAGTCGTTTCCCTGTGCCAATCGGTGGTTGCAGGGAAGACGGCAGTTTTTGGCATCGTCACCAAAGGTTCGTGGTACCAGCACATATTCGGGTCGAAATCGATTCGTTCTCGGCTGTCGAGCGTCCTGGTTGTCGATTGGGCGAGCGTCCCTGTCGGCTGATGTACGTTTCCGGTATCGGTGAGGTGCTGGGCCTCTCCCGCGTTGCTCCAAGGAGAGTTTTATCTCGCGCATCTGCTTGGTAAGCTCGGCAATTGCCTTGTCCGTAGCACTCTGCTCACACCGTGCTGTGTCAGGTGTGTGTACGGCGTGAATGCCCTCGTCGGTCTCTTCGTAGACGAGGTCAGCGGACTCGGCAATGTCGTCCAGGGCTGCGGATCTGGTCATTGGAGCGATGATCCTCGTGACGGATTTCGGAGAAATCTTTCTGACACCCTCATGCTGGTCGAGTCGACCACGTATGTAGCGTAACAGTTGGGACGGTGTCCTGTCACCTCTCGTGACGTTGGCCATGATTTCCTGAATGACGTTTTTATCCGGCTGGATTGTTCTCTCAGTATAACGTCCTTCAAGAAATCGTATGGCGTGGACTTCGGCAAATCGGCAAGGACATCTTGGAGCTCGGTCATGAGGGTTGATGGGAGTCCTTGCAGCACCTTAGCCAACTTTGCCTTTTGCAAGGTGACAAGTTGAATATTGCCTCGATTGTCAGGAACCAGCACTTCGTGTCCGGGTAATATGCCGTGAGTGCTATCGATGCTGCCATCCTCGTTGCGTTGTCCTCTCCCGAATCCGCCATTGCGCAGTCGCTCACGTCGGGGTATCACCACTCGTGGTGTTGTCGAGATGTCGTTCACGTCGTCTGGTCAACACTTGTTGTGGTGTCGATGAATATGTCGTTCACGTCGGAAAGGTCACCACTTGTTGCGGGCCGATAAGGATGTCGACCCCACAGACTTTGAATAAGTGAAACGACTGGAGGCAATGAAGAGAGACAAAGGCAGAGGATTTAGATGGCAGGAAGTAACCAGGTGGTCAATTTATTCACGAGAATTGACAAAGGTAAATCGGCAAGTTGAGAGTTTTCGTCGTTCGAGGTTGGTCGCTCAACGTTCGGTCAGTCTTTCGTTAATCTGGGTGGATAGGTCGTCCGTCGCCGGATAGGCAGCTGGAATCCGGAATCGGGATACAGTGCGTCTACGGGTTTCGGTTGACGTCGTGGTCGGTCGGTAACGGTCTCGGCTTGCGGTTGTATCGGCTGCGAGCCCCGTCGTAGTCCCGTCGAGGACTGTTCGGGTACGAGCGTGAACGTAACAGCGACGGACCGTTCGCTTAGCACGTGCGTTGCTTGGGTCTGATTGGCCGCGGTTATGCGGGATTTCAGACCAGGCTGGTACGTGTGCGCAAATCCTAGAAGATCTGATCTTACGACCAGATAGGCGTCTCGCCGACAGTACGCTGGGTCCTAGCTTGGTAGATCCGACTCGATCTTCCGCCGAGCAAACACCTAGCTACTCGAGGCATTTGCGCACACGTACCAGCCTGGTCTGAAATCCCGCATAACCGCGGCCAATCAGACCCAAGCAACGCACGTGCTAAGCGAACGGTCCGTCGCTGTTTACGTTTCACGCTCGTACCCGAACAGTCCTCGACGGGACTACGACCGGGCTCGCAGCCGATACAACCGCAAGCCGAGACCGTTACCGACCGACCACGACGTCAACCGAAACCCGTAGACGCACTGTATCCCGATTCCGGATTCCAGCTGCCTATCCGGCGACGGACGACCTATCCACCCAGATTAACGAAAGACTGACCGAACGTTGAGCAACCAACCTCGAACGACGAAAACTCTCAACTTGCCGATTTACCTTTGTCATTCTCGTGAATAAACCTGGTTACTTCTGCCATCTAAATCCTCTGCCTTTGTCTCTTTCATTGCCTCCAGTCGTTTCACTTATTCAAAAGTCTGTGGGGTCGACATCCTTATCGCCCCGCAACAAACACATATATTGGCCACACGACGACCACATTATCACGCAGATTAACATTACACTTATCTGATTCCAGCTCCATTAATTAACACCTTAAAACACATTCATGCCCCCCTCTACCTACCGCAAATTCTAACCGAAATACACGCACATTACATAAAGAAAAAAACAAAACAAAAACTTCAATAATCGAACAAAAAAACTTCAAATATATCAAACAAAAATATATCAAAAAAAAAACCTACTAAACAAAATTTTCAGTTTTTACCATAAAATTTACCCGAAAATATGTACTTTTCACTATCTACTTTTAAGTAGTTCTATTGACTACTGTTTGTACATGTCCCTAAAGCGTAAGGGCAAGAGTCCGTATCATATTCACTTTTAGGTAACATCTCGTACTAATCACATCAAATCATTATGCAAACCTTAAGGCGTAGAAGACATATGATTCTAGATTTTATACTCATGATTATCCATATTTTCTTTTTTAAAGCAAATCTAAAATCTAAACAGGGTTGAATTATACATTTCATTGCAAAACTAATAATTTTGCACATCCTTTTTCACTTATTTTTAACTTTCCGGTGATATTCCCACTGAATATTTAAACTTTATTGCAGATTAATGTGGAAAAGATAAAAAGAGAATCAAACTCTCCTTGAATTTAGATTGAAGGAATAACAAAAAGATATTGGTATTAATGAAATAGGAAGAAAAAGAATTGGATATGTGGACCCTATGAGAAAGAGAAGGCATCACACCTGAAGCATCTAGATCATTTAAGGCTTCATTAAATGATATAAATGCTTTAGTGTGATGTCTTCTCCATATTCTGTGCCAGAAGGACGTAGTCAGTCTAGGACATTAATTAGTCATCGGCTTTATTTTTCCTCTTTACTATTCTTTTACTTTTCATTCGCTGTTAGCGGGGATGGGAAGGATAAGTAAAAGCAAACTTAATGACATGATTGGTCATTATACAAATGCAAATAGTAATTCATTTTCACTTTGAATTTGCTGAATCTTTGTAGAGAAAAAAAAAAGCGTCCACTTTATTTTTTTTTCAACGAAGTTGTCATATTATTTAAAACTCCCAATTTGTAAATATGTTTGATTTCAGTTTTTTTTTTTTTTTCGTTATCATTCTTTTAATCCTTTTTTTAAAATCTCATTTTTCCAAATTGATAGGACAGATATATAATTTAAATAGAGATTATCTGTGTCTCTTCGTAGCTATGCTAATTCAAATACCAACTCAATTGTTGACAAGGATTGTCTTTGAAAAATACGGGTGGAAGTATTATTTATTCAGTCAATTTCTGAATAAAATAGATTTTTAAAAACTGCTGGAAAAAAATGAATATACCACATTATGACAAATTTCTTATTTGAAACACACAAATAAACTCAATAATAAAAAAACTGTATGTGCGTGCATACGCACGCACATAAGTTTTTTTAATACAGTCTCTATCAGGCTGATAATGAATGTGCAACTTTTAAAAGTTACTTGTGCTGTAAAGAAATTATAGAAGAAGTAATTTCTTCTCCAAGTACGCATTCTCTTCAACCCTGTGACATGCCAGTGACGAGAATAGGTGATCATGGTATCTGGCAATCGAATGTGGACTCATGCCTTTCCAAAAAGCATTGAAATTGAACATGAGTAGTCTCCGTTGAGATTATTTGCCAATTTTATCGGCTAATAACCATTACACCACATGCGCAAACCCACTACACACATCAAAATGGTCTTGGAACTTTAAAACATACAAGCTAAAGTGAGTAATATTTTTAATGTCTGTGTGTGAATTATTAACAACTCAAATATAAACAAGATATTACTACAATTAAAGTTTTGTCTACGAATTAAAAGTAAAGTCTTGGAATGCCCTATAGTCAGAGGGAGTCTATGTCCTTTTCACTAGCGCTAGATCAGGGAGATTGCTTTTGTTCTGAGGTGAATTGCCACACCTACCAACATCGCACAGATCCAAACTATGCTATTCATGTGCTGAGTTGGCGAGGGCCAGTATCAAACCCGGAACCTTATGGTTCTGAGCGATGATCTACTAAGTGAACTAAACCGATCCTAGATTAGGTAAGGATAAAATTTTGGATTGTGCTTTTTTATTTTTTACAAAATTACTTACATGTGATTCTGCAACTTCAATGCAAATTATTCTTTTTCTGTAGAATAAATAGAAACTTCTTATAAAACAGTGAAGAAAAAGAGGAGGAACTTTTACATTTTTTACATAAATAACTAAAAAGCACTGAGAGTACTTAGCTCCTCCACCAACACCATTAAAAAGTGAATTATCACAGAATTGCTATGACAAAAGATTGTAAGAATAAATCATTAAAGATAGATCATCAAACTTTTATTGTGATGACGTCTCATTCTGTGCTTTTACAACAAAGTGTCGTTACTATGTTAAAAAAATAGATAAAATTCCCTTGACCCATCACAAAATTTGATTAAATTGTCCCTTCTACAAAATATGTAAAAACATTGAGAAATTAGGGGAATAAAAATATCCAAATTCCTTCAAGGATGACAACAAATTTTAATGATACAAACAAAACAATAAGTAGACGTAGATAACATTTGGATTTGGACTAATACATATTCATAGCAGCTAAAATGTAAAAAATTACAAAACGTAAATGAACACACATATTTGGTAAAATAAGAATTAAATTTAGCTATCAGAATTTACAATACAACTTTTCTTTCTAATTTTAGTAATGTATTTATTTTTTCTCATCTTTAAATAACCTTTGTTTAATTCCGACAACTATATCTTTTTTTCTTGATTTTTTCCAGATTTTCCCAATTCGTACATAACATGTTAAATTATTAAATACAATTAGGCGCTAAAGTTTATATTGCGATTGCATTCATTTATAGACATGTGAATGATCGTTTTTTACAATAAGACAAAAATTGTCGTGGAAAGAAAACAACTTTTGTTTCCTATTAAACACAATTCTGCGATTTGCAATATTTGCAATAATTTTCGAAAGTAAGTACAGACATCTGCAGTTACCCAAAAAATGTTTGCTTTTCCGAGCAGATCTACATTTATACCTGTCTATTACTCCAGTTCAGCTTAGAACATTCTATTTTCCTATGGTATGAGAAACTGCATTAAATAATAAACTTTTATATTCATATATTCAATATCTGTTCTCACACTAAATGGACTCGTGGAAATTTTGAAATCTTATTTCCTATACAGGTTATTAGCATTTATCCTCTATGTGTGTGTGTGTGTGTGGTGTGTGTGTGTGTGTGTGTGGTGATGAACATTTGACCATTATTAACAAGTAATTCCATTTTTATAATATAATTCCACAAGTGGTTTTAGTGTGTCACAATAAATGTAATAATTTGAGGTAATGAAAAGATTTGTCATATTTGATTAATAATTTACCTGCGATATTACAGCTTAAAAAAAGTATATCGTTATTTGGGATGATAGTTGCTCAGTTACGTATGACTTATTTGCCGTTGAAGTAGTAACAGTCAACCGTTCGAGCCTATGTATTACCCATTTAATTTGAATACTGATTTTCAAGACAGGTAAGTCCTCGTCTCTTGAAAGATTGCATAATGTTATCTCATCCCTTCTTTCCCGCTAATTGGTCATTCGTCTAAACTAATTTTTGAGAATTTTTCTTGGAAATTTGATTAAGAGTTTTTTTTTTATATCTATATTTTTGAAAAATATAAATAGCGTTCAAGCCGGTAATGAAAATCGTAATTTTTTGTAAAAGTTTAAAATTTCCGGGCAAACGCTCAATAGAGTTTGTATTTTTGATGTAAACAGCGTTCTAACCCTTTTGGTAAAAGTTATAAATCTTTCCTGAAAACCCTCCTTGTTTGTAATTTTTGACTGTTGTAGAACAGCGTTCTTCCCTTATTGTCAATTGAAACGCAGCCTCTGATCTTTTTATTGACTGGAAGCGCGGAAATGAAGACAGATCTTTTATTTTTTGAAGGTCGAAATCGTAAATGTCCGCTGATTTTTTCAGCGTAAAATGTTAAAAATCAGAATAACGATAGACAATTCAATGTTTTTGTTTGTTATCTGGTATTATGATTTATTGTGACATTTATTATGTTTTTCACTCATTGTGAAATTATTTAAATTTATTAGGCAGTAAATTCATATGTATAATGATATAAGAGTCAATGTTGTATTTTATAACAGGAAACACAAAGATTGTCTAATTATTGCGTATTTGACTATATTTTCCTGTATGTAATTTTTTACTTTATTTGAATTATCAATAAAGTATATTAGTCCAGATTGAATAAAATTAATTTGTATTATTTGGAAGAAATTTGTCACGTGATAAGATTCACGTTAGAATTAATTTTAATAACAGGATAGACGAAGATTTGTAAAAATATCGCGATTTTGGCATAACTTCCTAGTTTTTGTTACTTATTTGAAAATTCATATAGAAATTACTTCAGAGAGAAATTTTATGTAATCGGTTGCAAATTTATTTGAATTGTAAAGAAAATTAATTTTGCAAAGGCTTTGTGCTATTTGAAGTAAAGCAAAAAGAGATAAATAGTGTGATAAGCCTCTAGTGAATAAGTTCTAAATGCATTAGACCTTTGTTTGTATCGGCAATTTGCCGAAGATTTATTTTTTGTGAAAAAACAGGGATCAAAAAGGAAAAATAAACAACATGACGTCTGCTCCGTAACCCTTAAAATCCTGTTTTTTACAAAAAAATAATCTTCGGCAAAATTGCCGATACAATACAAAGTGTCTAATGATTTAGACACTTATTCACTTAGAGGTATCACACTTTTATCTCGTTGGCTTTACTTCAAAAATAGGCTACAAAGGCTTTGCAAAATTAAGTTTTTCTTAACAATTCAAAATTAAATTGGTCGCAAACCGATTTTACATAAAATTTAGCTCTCTCTGAGAGTAATTTACTTTATATGAATTTTCAAATAGATAACAAATAACTAGGAAGGCTATGCCAAAATACGCGATTTTGGAACAATACTTCCGGTCTATCCTGTTATTAAAATTAAATCTATACGTTGAATCTTATCACGTGACAAATTTTTCCTTTCCAAGCAATACAAATTAATTTTATTCAATCTGTGAGCTAATATAACTTTATTTGATAATTCAAATAAGTAAAAATACATACAGGAAAACTATGTCAAATTACGCAATAATTAGACAATCTTCTCTTTCCTGTAATATAAAATACAACTTGACTCTTAATCAACTATACATATGAAATTAACTGCAAGTAAATTTAAATTAATTTCACTAAATGAGTGAAAAACATTAATAAATGTCACATAAATCAATAATACCAGGATAACTAAGACAAAACATTGAATTGTCTATCCGTTATTCCTGTATTTTTAACATTTTTACGCTAAAAAATCAGCGGAGCAGTGGTTACGATTTCGACCCTTCAAATAAAGATCTGTCTGTCGATTTCCGCTGCCAGTCAATTAAAAAGATCAGAGCTGCTTCATGACAAATAAGGAAGAACGCTGTTTACAACAGTCAAATTAAAACACAGGGGTTTCAGGAAAGTTTAACTTTTACCAAATAAGGGTAGTAAACGCTGTTTACAAATCAAACAATACAAACTCTATGAGCGTTTGCGGAAGATTTTAACTTTTACAAAAATTACAGATTTTATTACCGGCTTGAAACGTATTTATAATTTTCAAAAATATATATAAAAAAAAACTCTTAATCAATTTCTCAAGAAAAAATTCTCAAAAATTAGTTTGACGAATGACCAATTAGCGGGAAAGAAGGAAAAGATAACATATGCCAATCTTTCAAGAGACGAGGCTTAATGTTCTTGAAAATCAGATTCAAATTAAATGGAAATAATAGGCTCAACGTTGACGTTACTACTTCAACGCAAAATAAGTCATACGTACTGAGCACTATAATCCCAAATAACGATTATTTTTTTAATTCTGTATATCGAGGTAAATTATTATCAAATATGACAAATCTTTTCATTACATCAAATTATTACATTTATTGTGACACACTAACCACTAAATTATTTATAATAAAATGATTACGTTAAATAATTGTCAAATGTTCATTCACACACAGCACACACACACACCACACACACAACAACAAGAGATAGAGTTAAATGCTAATAACCTGTATCGGAAATAAGATTTCAAAATTTCCACGAGTCCATTTAGTGTGAGAAGTAGTTGAATATATGAATATAAAAGTTTATTATTTAATGCAGGTTTCTCATACCATAGAAAATAGAATGTTCGTAAGCCTGAACTGGAGTAAAGACAGGTATAAATGTAGATCTGCGAAAAAGCAAACATTTTTTTGGGTAACTGCAGATGTCTGTACTTAACTGTTCGAAAATTATTGCAAATTATTGCAAATCGCAGAATTGTGTTAAATAGGAAACAAAAGTTGTTTTTCTTCCACGACAATTTTGTCTATTGTAAAAGATCATTCACATGTCTTAAATGAATGCAAATCGCATTAAAACATTAGCGCCTAAGTTGTATTTAATAATTAACATGTTTTGTACGAATTGGGAAATCTGGAAAAAAAATCAGAAAAAGATATAGTTGTCAGGAATTAAAACAAAGGTTATTAAAGATGAGAAAAATAAATACATTACTAAATATTGAAAGAAAAAGTGTGTATTGTAAATTCTGGAAGCTAAATTTAATTCTTATTTTACCAAATATGTGTGTTCTTTACGTTTTGTAATTTTTTACATTTTAGCTGCTATGAATATGTATTAGTCCAAATCCAAAATGTTATCTACGTCTACTTATTGTTTGTTTCGTATCATTAAAATTTGTTGTCATTTCCTTGAAGGAATTTGGATATTTTTTATTCCCCTAATTTCTCAATGTTTTTTACATATTTTTGTAGAAGGACAATTAATCAAATTTGTGATGGGTCAAGGAAATCTTTTAATCTTATTTTTTTGTAACATAGTAACGGCACTTTTTGTTGTAAAAGCACAGAATGATGACGTCATCACAATAAAAGTTGATGATCAATCTTTATGATTTATTCTTACTCTTTTGTCATAGCATTCTGTAATTGATAATTTCACTTTTAATGGTGTTGGTGGAGGAGCTAAGTACTCTCAGTGCTTTTTAGTTATTTTATGTAAAAATGTATAAAGTTTCCTCCTCTTTTTCTCACTGCTTTATAAAGGAAGTTCTCTATTTATTCTACAGAAAAATGAATGAATTTGCATTGAAGTTGCAGAATCACATGTAAGTAATTTTTGTAAAAAAATAAAAGCAACATTCCAAAAGTTAATCCCTTACCTAATCTGAGATTGTAGTTCAGCGCTCAGGAACCTAAGGTTCCGATATCGCCAAGCTCAGACCATCTGTGCGATTTGGTAGTGTGTGCAATCACCCCAAAAGCAATCTCCCTGATCTAGCGCTAGTGAAAAAGGACATAGACTCCCTCTGACTGATAGGCCATTCCAAGACTTTACTTTTTTAATCGTAGACAAAACTTTAATTGTAGTAATATCTTGTTTATATTTGAGTTGTTAATAATTCACACACAGACCATTAAAAATATTACTCACTTTAGCTTGTATGGTTTTAAAGTTCAAGACCATTTTGATGTGTGTGAGTGTGTTTTTGCGCATGTGGTGTAATGGTTATTAGCGATAAAATTGGCAAATAATCTCAACGGAGACTACTCATGTTCAATTTCAATGCTTTTGGAAAGGCATGAGTCCACATCGATTGCCAGATACCATGATCACCTATTCTCGTCACTGGCATGTCACAGGGGTTGAAGAAAATGCGTACTTGGGAATTACTTCTTCTATAATTTCTTTACAGCACAAGTAACTTTTAAAAGTTGCTACATTCATTATCAGCCTTGATAGAGACTGTATAAAAACTGTATGTGCGTGCGTTGCACGCACATACAGTTTTTTTTATTTTGAGTTTATTTGTGTGTTTCAAATAAAAATTTGTCATAATGTGTATTATTCATTTTTTTTCCAGCAGTTTTTAAAAATCTATTTTTATCAGAAATTGACTGAATAAATAATACTTCCACCCGTATTTTTCAAGACAATCCTTGTCAACAATTGAGTTGGTATTTGAATTTAGCATAGCTACGAAGACACAGATAATCTCTATTTAAATTATATATCTGTCCTATCAATTTGGAAAAATGAGATTTTAAAAAGGATTAAAGAATGATAACGAAAAAAAAAAAACTGAAATCAAACATATTTACAAATTGGGAGTTTTAAATAATATGACAACTTCGTTGAAAAAAATAAAGTGGACGCTTTTTTTTTTCTCTACAAAGATTCAGCAAATTCAAAGTGAAAATGAATTACTAATTTGCATTTGTATAATGACCAATCATGTATTAAGTTTGCTTTTACTTATCCTTCCATCCCGCTAACAGCGAATGAAAAGTAAAAGAATAGTAAAGAGGAAAAAATAAAGCGATGACTATTTATAATGTCCAGACTGACTACGTCCTTCTGGCACAGAATATGGAGAAGACATCACACTAAAGCATTTATATCATTTAATGAAGCCTTAAATGATCTAGATGCTTCAGTGTGATGCCTTCTCTTTCCTCATAGGGTCACCATATCAATTCTTTTCTTCCTATTTCATAATACCAATATTTTTGTTTTCCTTCAATCTAAATTTCAGAGGAGAAGTTTGATTCTCTTTTTATCTTTTCCACATTAATCTGCAATAAAGTTTAAATATTCAGTTGGGAATATCACCGGAAAGTTAAAATAAGTGAAAAAGGATGTGCAAATTATTAGTTTTGCAATGAAAATGTATAATTCAACCTGTTTAGATTTTAGATTTTGCTTTAAAAAAAGAAAGAATTAGTGGATAATCATGAGTATAAAATCTAGAATCATATGTTCTTCTACGCCTTAAAGGTTTGGCATAATGATTTGATGTGATTAGTACGAGATGTTACCTAAAAGTGAATATGATACGGACTCTTGTCCCTTACGCTTTAGGGACAGTGTACAAACAGTAGTCAATAGAACTACTTAAAAGTAGAATAGTGAAAAGTACATATTTCGGGGTAAATTTTATGGTTAAAAACTGAAAATTTTGTTAAGTAGGTTTTTTTTTGTTTGATATATTTTGTTTGATATATTTGAAGTTTTTTTGTTCGATTATTTGAAGTTTTTGTTGTTTTTTCTTTATGTATGTGCGTGTATTTCGGTTAGAATTTTGCGGTAGGTAGAGGGGGCATGAAGTGTTTTAAGGTGTTAATTAATGGAGCTGGAATCAGATAAGTGTAATGTTAATTCTGCGTGATAATGTGGTCGTCGTGTGGCCAATATATGTGTTTGTTGCGGGCCGATAAGGATGTCGACCCCACAGACTTTGAATAAGTGAAACGACTGGAGGCAATGAAGAGACAAAGGCAGAGGATTTAGATGGCAGGAAGTAACCAGGTTTATTCACGAGAATTGACAAAGTAAATCGCAAGTTGAGAGTTTTCGTCGTTCGAGGTTGGTTGCTCAACGTTCGGTCAGTCTTTCGTTAATTGGGTGGATAGGTCGTCCGTCGCCGGATAGGCAGCTGGAATCCGAATCGGGATACAGTGCGTCTACGGGTTTCGGTTGACGTCGTGGTCGTCGGTAACGGTCTCGGCTTGCGGTTGTATCGGCTGCGAGCCCCGGTCGTAGTCCGTCGAGGACTGTTCGGGTACGAGCGTGAAACGTAACACGCGACGGACCGTTCGCTTAGCACGTGCGTTGCTTGGGTCTGATTGGCCGCGGTTATGCGGATTTCAGAGGCTGGTAAGTGTGCGCAAATGCCTCGAGTAGCTAGTGTTGCTCGCGGAAGATCGAGTCGATCTACCAAGCTAGGACCCAGCGTACTGTCGGCGAGGGACGCCTATCTGGTCGTAAGATCCAGATCTTCTAGGGATTTGCGCACACGTACCAGCCTGGTCTGAAATCCCGCATAACCGCGGCCAATCAGACCCAAGCAACGCACGTGCTAAGCGAACGGTCGTCGCTGTTACGTTTCACGCTCGTACCCGAACAGTCCTCGACGGGACTACGACCGGGGCTCGCAGCCGATACAACCGCAAGCCGAGACCGTTACGACCGACCACGACGTCAACCGAAACCGTAGACGCACTGTATCCGGGATTCCAGATTCGACGGACGACCTATCCACCCAGATTAACGAAAGACTGACCGAACGTTGAGCGACCAACCTCGAACGACAACTCACTTGCCGATTTACCTTTGTCAATTTCTCGTGAATAAATTGACCACCTGGTTACTTCCTGCCATCTAAATCCTCTGCCTTTGTCTCTTTCATTGCCTCAGTCGTTTCACTTATTCAAAAGTCTGTGGGGTCGACATCCTTATCGGCCCCGCAACAAGTGGTGACCTTTCCGACGTGAACGACATATTCATCGACACCAACAAGTGTTGACCAGACGACGTGAACGACATCTCGACAACACCACGAAGTGGTGATACCCCGACGTGAGCGACTGCGCAATGGGGATTCGGGAGAGGACAACGCAACGAGATGGCAGCATCGATAGCACTCAACGCATATTACCCGGACACGAAGTGCTGGTTCCTGACAATCGAGGCAATATTCAACTTGTCAGGAATCACCTTGCAAAGGCAAAGTTGGCTAAGGTGCTGCAAGGACTCCCATCAACCCTCATGACGAGCTCCAAGATGTCCTTGCCGATTTGCCGAAGTCCACGCCATACGATTTCTTGAAGGACGTTTTATACTGAAGAGACAATCCAGCCGGATAAAAACGTCATTCAGGAAATCATGGCCAACGTCACGAGAGGTGACAGGACACCGTCCCAACTGTTACGCTACATACGTGGTCGACTCGACAGCATGAGGTGTCAGAAAGATTTCTCCGAAATCCGTACGAGGATCATCGCTCCATGACCAGATCCGCAGCCCTGGACGACATTGCCGAGTCCGCTGACCTCGTCTACGAAGAGACCGACGAGGGCATTCACGCCGTACACACACCTGACACAGCACGGTGTGAGCAGAGTGCTACGGACAAGGCAATTGCCGAGCTTACCAAGCAGATGCGCGAGATAAAACTCTCCTTGGAGCAACGCGGGAGAGGCCCAGCACCTCACCGATACCGGAAACGTAACATCCAGCCGACAGGGACGCTCGCCCAATCGACAACCAGGACGCTCGACCAGCCGAGAAGAATCGATTTCGACCGCGAATATGTGCTGGTACCACCGAACCTTTGGTGACGATGCCAAAAACTGCCGTCTTCCCTGCAACCACCGATTGGCACAGGGAAAACGACTAAACCGGAGAATCGCGACGACTGATTCACCCGGTAGTTAAGTTCTCGATGTCGTCTGTTCTATGTATGGGACCGGAGGAATAAGCTAAAATTCCTTGTAGACACAGGTGCGGCCATCAGCGTGATACCTCACAGCAACGAACCCTCCGCTAGCCCACCGTTCAAACTACAAGCTGCAATGGTTCCAGCATAACAACATACGGAGACAAAACGCTAACCCTGAACATCGGCATGCGACGGGACTTCACATGGACTTTCACACTCGCCAACGTGAAGATCCCCATCCTTGGCGCAGATTTCCTGCACATTTCGAGCTGGCAGTGCACATGAGCACTAGGACCCTATCCGACACGTTGACGAACTTCACGTCATAGGCACTCCTACACGCCACAATACCACGGAATCAGCGTAGCAACTTGCCATGGACGCGAGTATATGGATATACTGAAGCAGTACGCTAACATCACAACTCCTTGTGGCAGATACTGTTTCAGATAATCATCAACTCAGCACCACATCAGGACGAGCGGACCACCGGCATATTCGCACCCAAGACGACTCGCACCGCAGAAACTTGACTACGCCAAGAAACGGTTCGACGAGATGCTAAAGGACGGCGTCATACGTCCTCCGACAGTCCTTACGCATCACCACTACACCTGGTACCGAAGCCTGGCAGCACGGAGTATCGGATATGCGTCGATTACCGACGATTGAACGCAGCAACGATCCCTGACCGTTACCCTGTACCTCACATCCATGATTTCACGTCTGGATTACAAGGTAGCACGGTATTTTCGAAAATCGACCTGACGAAGGCGTATCACCAGATCTCCGTGGCACCAGAAGACATTCCGAAAACAGCAGTTACAACACCGTTTGGCCTATACGAGTTCGTGAAAATGCCATTCGGTTTACGTAACGCTGCCAAACCTTTCAACGATTGATGGACGAGGTTCTTCGAGGTCTACCGTTCGTGTACGCGTATATTGATGACATCCTGATAGCGAGTAGAGACGTGGATTCCCACAAGAAACACCTTCACGCAGTGTTCCAGCGACTCTCGCACTACGGTTTAAAGCTAAACCTCGACAAGTGCGTTTTCGGAGTGCCCAGCAATCGACTTCCTAGGGCACCACACCGACTCGAATGGGATCACACCTCTACCGCTAAAGTCAGTGCGATTCAGGATTTTCAAACGCCTACGTCGATAAAACAGCTGAGACGTTTTATCGGATGATAAACTTTTACCGACGATTCATCCCGAATTGTTCCACGATTCTCGCCACTGACGAACTCTTACAGAGAAAGAACAAAGGCATTACTTTGGAAGGCGACGCCCTGAACGCGTTTCACGCAGCGAAGACCGCGCTAGTGAACTTCACTAGACTTTCGTTCATCAACGACGACCCAAAGACACGAATTTCCTTGACAACCGACGCATCGGACACAGGGATAGGAGCAGTGGTCGAACAGGAGATCGATTCTGTGCGAAAACCCATTGCTTTCTTCTCGCCAAACTGACGTCAGCCCAAACGAGGTATAGCACCTTCTCCCGGGAACTACTGCGATCTATTTGGCCATCAAACACTTCCGACACTTACTGGAAGGTAGAGATTTCACAATTTATACCGACCATAAGCCCCTGACGACCGCATTGAGCACCAGCTCGGACAAATACACCTCCCGTGAGATCAGGCACTTGGACTACCTGTCGCAGTTCACGACTGACATCCGACACGTGAGGGAAACGACAACCTTGTCGCAGATACTCTATCCCGAACGGATATCAACGCCCTCAGCAACGACCCCTTGAGTCAGGACTTAATTGGCGAAAGAACAAAGTCCGACCCAACGCTACAGGACGTTCTGACGAACACGTCCTGAAACTTCAGGAGTTCCCAGCATCCTTCAGTGACGACAATCTGTACTGCGACATCAGCCTAGGCATCCCTAGGCCCTACATTCCCCTACGCTACGAAAACAGGTTTTTGAACACCTCCACGGACTATCTCACCCGAGTAAGCGAGCTACTCTTAAGCTCATTGCGGATCGATTCGTATGGCCGAACATGACGCGACATCCGAGAATGGATTTTCGACGTGCCTGGCATGCCAAAAATGCAAGATCCATCGCCACAATCGCCCGTCGGTACTTTCAGCAACCCTGACGCACGGTTCTCAACACATACACATCGACCTGGTGGGACCGTTGCCTATGTGTCAGGAACTACCAAGTACCTTTTGACAGTGGTGGATCGTTTCTCCCGATGGCCAACCGCCGTGCCCATCAAGGACATTACTGGCCAGCACCGTTGCCAAGACCATCCTGAAGGAGTGGATCGTTTCTTCGGCACACTCGGGTCATTACTACTGACCGCGGCGCGCAATTCAATCGTCCCTCTTCAGGGAATTTACCAACATTCGGAGTCAAGCACATCAAGACGACGCATACCACCCATGCGCTAATGGCCTTGTGGCAGAGTTCCACCGGATCTCTCAAAACATCCCTGACAGAAAACCGACTCAACCAACTGGTTGACAACCTTCCTTCTGACCCTCTCGCCTGGAGAAATACTCGTTAAGGACGACTTCGCTGGATCTTACGACCCAGCCTATCTGGTCGAAGATCCAGATCTTCTAGGGATTTGCCTAAGGATCCGCAATCGGTGGTTAGGAAAGACTGAGGTGAAGGGCCGAACTGTTAGCTCTGAAAAGAGCTGGGTTTTGTTTAGCTTGAAAAAGGCTGGAATTTAATTGCTGGACTGGAAATATTTGTGTCATCCAGCGTCGTCCTAGCGTCAAAGAGGCAGCTCGTTCCAGCAGCGTAGAGAGGCAGGGCCGGTCAGGAATCAGGAAAGGCCATTTGTTCAGAATGGAATCAGGAATCGTTTAACTGTCGGTGCTGGCTGAAACTGTTCCTCGTCACGCAAACGCTTCTTAACTACCCGAAATTTGCCGGAAATATCGATGACGTCAGGGAAAAGTTCGTTTAGAAATGCCATGATGACCATAGTTTTGGCTACGTGAACCCAATACACGTGAAAGGGGGTGGAGCTTGAAGGGTTAAAAGCTGGGCCAAACTGGGATATATCTGGTTCAGAAATGGAAAGGGGTTTGCTTACGTGCGAAATGCACACGCGTGCTCTGATACGTGCGTTCGTTCAGAGAAAGGGGTCAAGGCTGTTTTGGCCCGACATGTTATTAATTTTGGAGAAGACAATCCCTACGGCACATTAGAATTCATACAAACGTTGGTCTCATTAAGACGAGTAGTTCTGGGGAGGAGTTGTTGTATGTGACAGATTTGTAGTTTTAATTTTTTGTAATCAAATTGACATTTTTCTTAGTGTCGGTGGAAGGAACATTGTTACGTATTAATTTTTTTATCGCATTTTCATCAGTTATAAATTATCATATATATAAATTATTACAATAAATATATGTTTTTGGTTAGGGCTATTGAGTGTGCTATTGTTTTCAATTATGGTAAAATATTATGGAGGGTTTTTTCGGATTTGTTCATCAACAAAATAGTTTGGAATTCATTCTTGTGAGGGGCTCTGCTTAATATTTTTTATTTCGGAAAGAATATTGTTTTAGAAGAAGAGTAAGTTTTTTAACGGTTTATCAGTTTTTTATAATGGCTTTTTGTATTGGCGGAGCAATTCATTCTTGTAGTTGATAATGCAAGAATTGATAGAGTAGGTTTATATGGGGAAGTAGTACATTTGTTGTTGTTTAGAGTCTAATATGACGTCAAGAATGGGATTTATGTTTGTGTTAAGTTCGTATGTGAATTTAGTACGGAGTGTTGTTGAAATGTTCGTTGTAGTTCGTGAGAGTTCATTTACATTATTAACGAGAAGGGAGAATATCGTCACGTAAGCGAAACATAGAATTCTGTTTTTTTTATGAT
>CM042166.1:62681679-62709179 GCA_023376005.1 Doryteuthis pealeii
TCCCTTTTGGGGTAGTTATATTTACACAGAAAGTAAATGTTGAAATAACTTATAGCAACCGGAAAATATACTCAATTCAAAACAAATCTCATTATTTAACCAATTCTACAAAATCCGTTAATTTACGTTTTAAAGCAATAATAAAACATAATCTTAAATTTTCATTTTTCTAATAATGTCAATTTATTTTGTTTTAAATATGAAGAACGAATTTAAAGTATAATATGTCCGGTTCCTTTCAGTTCCATAGAAAAGACATGTTAACTGCAGCAAAAACTAAACTTTTACTTAAAGAACAATTAAAAAAGGACAAATGCTTAAAAGGAGACGATATAGTAATTCAAAGTTTATTTAGAACAAAAATAAAGACACAACTAGTGGACTTGCATAACTGCTTTCATGCTACAATTTAACACATTTTAGGCTCTAAGCAAAAAAAAAAAAAAAAAAATATTTACAAAACATAAAAAAAGTTTGTAGCAAAGGCAAAAAAGGCACAAAGGCCGAAAAAAAAAAGGATTTTACAAGCTATAAAAATTGTATAGTGATTTCTACTCACAAATTACAAAGGTAGGAACAAGTGCACAGTAAATAAACCTTTGGTTTTCTTCTCTTTCTCCTCTTTTACGATCAGTAAAGGGGCGTCTTATCAGTCGGAGTGAAGAGGGCAGGGTCATCTGATAGTCTTACAGGAACTCTTGCCTCTTCCACCTTGGATTGAAACGGTCTTACCTCACTCTTCTATGGCGTGATTATTGCTACGATTGTGGGGCAGAAATTCTTTCAGGTCGGATATCGAGCACGAGATCATTTAAGGTAAAAATGCCTAAGGAAGTTTCTTATTCTTACCAACAAAGTGTACAATTTTAGAACAGGACAATTCTCTATAATAAAGAATAAAGGCTTCAATTTTCAAGCCGGACCCTCGGAAATACAAACTATTATTTTCTTCTCTGAAGACAACTTGTCGCGGTTTCAAATGCCGATTACAATAAAAATATCAAATTCAAATACTTTGACTACTTGTGAGACAAATGCATATTTGGTATTCCAACAATATGCAACAAAAACATTAAATATTAAACTACTTCTATGGAGAAGAAAACAATCTCACTCTGTGAGATTAAACAATCAATTCCGGAAAGGACTATGGGTAAAACTTTCTCTAGTTTTACCAAATCTTCGTCTTATTCCGGGCATAAAAATTACGTTGACTCACGTCAACGGAGACAACAATCGACCCGCTCACTCTCAACAGTATATCCTATTTGCGAATTTCGCACCCCTTTTCAGGGAACGGAAGATCAGCCTACGTACCAAAAAACCCAAAAATCGACAATCACGACCGACCCTTGCAGAAATTCAAGAATTTTATGGCGTACCGAGAAAGAGGACCGTGACAAAACAAAATCATTGCACTCTCTCCCCAACATTAAGCGCATTTTACAACAATTAAAATAAACATTGAACTTGCCTCAATGCCTATTCAAGTTTTTAAAAAATTCTCAAAAATACTTTTTTTTTTCTTTAAATTTGCAAATTAGCAAAACCATTTTAACAAAGTCGTACTTTTTATCTTCAAGTAATAGAACCAGACATTCCGAAAATTGTTGTGCGGCATGAATTAACATTGGTCTCAGGAGGTCGTCTCTCCAGGCACCACCGCATCATAAAGGGCAGGTCAGCGTTCATTATAAGAATTCTGGGCGCCTTCTCCAAGGGAATACTGACGAAACAAAGGCAGTATTTAGCCTGTATTTCGACATCATTGGAGACGCCTATCCACCTTCTAATTTTGAACCTGTACTATGGCGACGGTGTAGATAAACATAGGTTGAAGTGGTTGTTTGACCAACACTTCATTATCATAGAACCCCGGACTCGGATAAACAAAGGTGAGCATGGTGTGTGTGTGTGTCTGTGTGTGGGATATATCAAAATATATTTGGATAGCACTAACAACTGACGCGTATTTCGTTGTATGTGTATATGTATATGTAAATATCTATTATCTTTAAACTTAGTTTAGTATGAACAACAAGGCCTTCAGATAATTCACATACAATAGAATGACTATGATCACTCAAAGAGTGTATTTTCTCTACTAGCTTGCTAGTTTGAACATAAAAGCGCATAGAGTAGACAAAGTAGGATTGCTAACTTGACAACCTTTAAGTGCTTGTTTTGATGAGTTCAAAATTATGATAGCTGAGTTCGATTTTAAAACATTGTGCGTATAGCACTAGCCATTCTCACCTGGCGCTGGCTATCTGGTGTTAATGACCAGAAAATAAATTGTGCCCTGTCGTCAAGTACACTTTTCCTTGATTCAAATATTGACACATCAATTTCGAGGTAACATGGTTATCTATCAGCTTCATCTTTAGAAGGTCAATGACCCCCCTCTCTCTCTCGTCTCTCTCTCTCCTCTCTGCTTCTCTCTCTCTCTACGTCTCATCTCTCTCTCTCCTCTTCCTGCATGTATTGTCTGAACAAAAACTTTATCCACAGATCGGGTATTGTTTTAAATTGTATGAATTTTCATGAATGGATTCCAAATTGACAGTTCTTTTCAGTACTCTTTATCTACTAAGCTTTAGCTAGATCGGCTTGCACAAGGCAGAAGATATGGGGCAACCCAGTGAGAAATCGACTCACTACACAAATGGTTACTAAGCTTAGCCTTGCTAACCAATCTAAGCTATTGAGGGCCTTAATCTTTCACGTTATGTTATTTCAACAACATTCTCAGCCGACTCATATCTACGTTTTATGTACTGTTTTCCGTATTGCAAAAATAACGTACAAAATACTTATATATAAGTCTTACTCGTATTTCAGCAAAGCTGTACGGCTTATTCCATTATTGTTCACGTGATGTTTGTGTGTGCTGTGAGTGTGTGTGATGTGTGTGGTGTGGTGTGTGTGTGTTTAAGAATAAGAATCGGTATACTGTGTTAATATAGAAGGCTAGGACCATTCGAATCCACACTCGTCTGACATGCAGTTACCATTCTTGGATAAAGACGTTTTTCTCAGAATTATAGGACAAATTAATTCATTTTCAGATCTTACAATTATGTATCTTCATTGTTACACATATTTTAATTTTCTAAAATCCTATTTGTCACACGACTAACCTTTTGGAACAGGTTTATAGCTAAAATTTGGTCAAGTGTTCATTGTAACATGAATCAACGAGCTTCTCAAGAACGCATGTGAATACGAATGTAGAAAATAGTTACAGAATATGGTGAATAAAAGAGTTATTCTACTAAAACATTGAGCCCCTGGTTAGAGGTATTGCAAACTAATTATTATTATTTCACTTCCTGTGGTATTTTTTCCCTTTTCACTGGTGATTTTTTTCATTAATGTTTCCTCAGCTCTCCATGACTTCTTCAAGTATCTAATCTTTACAAGTCCTATGGTTCTGGAGGGTTTAATTCTTCCTTTATTTCCAGTATCCCAGTCTATGGTCTGGAGGGTTTCAATTCTTCTTAATTTCCAGTTCCCAGTTAAGGCTGGAGGGTTTCATCTTCCTTTATTTCCAGTTTTCCCCCAGTCCTATGGTATGGAGAGGTTCAATCTCTTCCTTAATTCCAGTCCAGGGTCTCTTTAACAAAGTTTATTGGGGGCTATTCAGGTGCTCAATTTGCAATTAGTATCGCTGAACACCTTCATGTTTCACAAACTCTTTCAGTTCTCTGCGAAAAGTCAGGTATTTTCACAGCTTGCCTCTTCCCATTTCACTTAATGTGGTCGGCTACGCACCGCCAAAATCCCGCTATACTCACCATTTCGTTTCTTCTTGTTATTTTTTAAAAACCTTAGGGCTGGTCTTAGTTCGGAATGCGCGATCTGTATTGTATCTCAAAAATCAGCTAATATTATGCGTTTGATTTTCTACAAGACAGATTCCGGGTTTTTACAACCATACCATTTGTCAGTATGTCAATTTCAATTTCTTGGCACACATCCCAGTTGATAACTTCTTTACCCAGTATGTCTGGTATCTTATATTCTTTGTTCAGTTTGATGCATTCGCTCTATCAGTGATTGAATTTGATTCATCAATCTTATCCACTATAAGGCTTCTACACTTTGATATTTCTCTGTATATTAGTTAGTCTTGATTGAAATTAATTCAGTTCTTATGAACAGTCATTTTATGCTTTCTATCAATAGTTTCAGTTTTCTCTTTGATTGTTTCATTGTTTTTTCTGATCTACATCACTTCTTACTTCTTCTATCATTCTTATTTGTAGTAGTTTCAACTAATTCCAAGTATTTGTAGTTTTTTCTATTTTCTCAAGATGGGATTTTCTGACACAGGCAGTTCATTTCTCAGTTAGTTTCTCTTTTTACCCTTTTTATTATAAGCCATTTCTTCATCCTAAATTCCATTCCTATATATTGACGTAGATTTTAATTATTGTATTAGAGATTTCAATTCTTTTCATTCAATAAATATCCATGTCTACATGAAGGCTGATTATCTTTTCCATACTATAATATGAAGAAGTTAGACATTCGCGTACATGACTTTTGTAAATCGTTAACCTCCTAGTATTTTCAATAAGTGTATAATTCAATGGTTATTATTGCTTATAAACAGAAATAAGTGGTTGATAAAAATCTCGTGGCTGATGCGCTCTTTGGATTTATTACCTCTGCTATGTTCTACTCTTCCAGTTTTCCATAACTCTAGTGAAGTCCAACGACTTTTTCTGATATATCAAATATTTCTCCAGTTTTGACTATATCAAATATTTTCTCCAGTTTCCATTTAAACTCTAGTGAAGCCACGACTTTTCTGATATTCAAACTATGGTTTCAGCATTCTATTAATCTCGTTTATTTTGAATATTATATTCATTTTACACACCTGTTTTTGAATCTGTGATATTGTCAGCTATGAACAGCAATAATGGGTTGAAATTATTTATTACTCTAGTCTGTCATTGGGATTATAGTTCCTTGAAAAGTATCTGTTCACATTTTTCCATTGGCGTTGAGTTTTTATCATTTACCATTTTTTTACATTGCGTAAGTCGTATTAATTTGGCATAAGTTTCAATGATTGTCATTGCCGTATTCAACAATGCCATATTATTAAATGCATTTGGAGTGTAAACCACAAGATTGTCAATATTCTATAGATATCAAATTATCAATGTGGCTGAACAAGTACTTTTTGGATAACTATCTGTGCTCGGAAGAATCTTTGTTGAGCGAAAGTTCATTTGACGCCATATTGATTTTCTTTGTTTTTTTGTCTTGTCTTGTTTGTTTTTTACATATAGAAACTTAGTGACAGTTGGGATTATTGATTGGAAAAACACAAATTAAATAAAATGACAACAAAAAATTCATTAGTCATGCCTTTAATTGTTTTCTGAGATGCAAGATCTGCACTTTCAAATTTTTTTTAAAAAGTGTTTCCTGATATACTGATTCTTAGTTAAGCTATTTAAAGTACAGAAAAGTTTATCAAACAAAACACACTTAGACTCAATAAAAATGTTGGATTTTCCTCTCTCTCTCTCTTCTCTCTCTCTCTCTCCCTCTCTCTCTCTCTCTCTCTCTCACTCTCTTTTTTGTCTACTGACCAACATTTTCCTGTTACATTATTTGTGCGCAAAAAGCGACAAAAAGAGGGGTGGACTGACTTTACACGTTTTTCTATTTGCCTTTATTTTTTAAAATTCGAATTTAACAAAACTTATTTGTCTTTTTAGGAACAGTTCTTTTTAAAGGCAGCAAGACATTTAATTTCATGTAGTTTTCTTCGTCGCATTCGAGTCGGATGTTTTTTGACTCAATTTATAATAAACAACATCAAATCAATTATCTTATTCACTTGGTGCATCGTGTTCGATCCTTCGTGACTTTCTATGACTGAAAAGAATTTACCCGATTATGTTTATCTCCTTTTTTAAATACATGTGTGTTTGTGCTGTGTTGTGTGTGTGTGTGTAAGTTTACTATGTTCTGTTTTGTTTGTGTGTCGGTGTGTGTGCTGAGAGACGGGAGAGAGGAGAGAGAGAGACGAGAAGAGAGAGAGAGAGGAGGTTGGTTGGTTGTTAGTTGGTTGGTTTGAATTTCGGTATTGCGAACTCCTCTGGGTTATTTTAATGCCGAAGACTTTGGTTCTATATCATTTTGATGGGCTACTCCTTTTAACTCATTTAAAAAATGATTTTTCAAACTCATTTTATTAACCCATTAAGGCTACTACCACTCCGGGTCAGGGTGGACCTGGGGAGCAATGGTGATCAAGAAATTCTACATTCCCTAAGAGCTCCAAAAAATTGGAACTTTCACCATCAGATAGCTCTTAACGTCATCCCGGACATTAAGACGCCTCAGACGCATAACCTTTCTAACAATATATGATAAAAAAAGGTTGAGGGCGTTGCCTAAGTGCATAGGGTTGGGACATATTAGTGCTAGGGCTTGAGGGACCAACTGATGGATTCGGAGGGGCCTCTCGAACTATCGTTTAGCCTAAGTAAGGCCAAAGTGGGTCTTGATGTCATGGACTGCTCATTCCCTAAGGTTCCATCCTTAGCATCACGGGTTCACCTCTACGACCAACATCAGTGTGGTTCCCATTCGGGAGGGTTCTTACCTCTCTGCAGAGGATGCAGTCAGTGTTTCTAAGCCCTAGGTGACAAGGGACTGCAGAGAGAAGAGAGAGAGAAGAAAGATGGAGAGAGACCGAGAGAGGAGGGGGGGACCAGAAATGTAGCGCCGTAAAAACCAAAGCTATTCTGATGATAGAATTCGTCCTGAAACTGATGTTGAAGACATTTCTTCCAATCATCAATGGATTCTGATGATCGTGCAATTCCCTGTAAATTTTAAATTCTCATTGGATAACTATGAGGATAATATTCACCAAAACATTATTAAAGAAAAGAAAAAAACTCATTCGTCTATATAATGAAACAGTATCGCCTTCGTTAATTTTGTTTCTTGGTCTGCTTGTCTGTTAATCTCTGAGAGGGATTAGAGTGTGTTTATATCACTTACTAAGAATCAGAATGTCACCTTGTGAATGTCACTTTCTAAAATCGTTGGCTTTCGATCTGTTTTCTTCCTCTTTCTCAATCCTCTTCTTGTGGGACTTGAACATTTCAAAGTTCTGTTACCAAAAATTGATACATCACTTTTCCTAGACTGTCACTAGCTAGGTAACAATTCCATATCCATATACAATCATCCTGTCTGATTTTATGGTAGTATGTGATATACGAGTCATTGATAAAATATGATTTTTTAACAAAGATATAAGAAAAATCAGAAATTGTTTCATAAATGTAAACTCTGTAGTTGTTTGATAGGCTTATACAATAATTATTTCCAATCTCGCAAATATTTGTTTTGAGCGACAATCCCACAGAGTTGACTCCAGCTGAGAAACGAAAACTGATGTGTTACAGAGAAGGCATGTTTTAGTAAAAAAAAAAGTTTACAATTGGCTGAATTGTTAAAGAAAACAGAAAATTAATATAAAGATAAAGACAATTCATTCAGGTCCAGATGGCCGAAACACCATCTGAAATGGGTGGATTCAGTTATGCGCTAATTTTGTTGACGAAATATTTAGCCAATATAGGACATTTCTGAACAAACTGGGAATTCCGTGACGTAACGCCCACAAGAATTGTGCACGATGGCCTTGCCTTTTGTAAGTATCAGTTATCGTTGGCTTCCCAAATATATAACACAAATTACAAGTTATGCAGTAGGAAACAGTGTGGACATTATTAGTTATGTCTTGTGTGGGGCATATCGACATTTCCTCCTTACGTCGAGATTTGACTACCTATGATTTCTATCTTTGTTTGGATCCTCAAAAGAAATTTATTGCATGGGAACAAGTTTTAAGCCGATTATGAAGTACACAGAGATTCCGATGAGAAGTCTTAAAAAACCCAGTCACAAGAATTTTCACTGCAAGAAGGATACAAAAAAATGTGTTTTCAATGATGAAATTTTTAAAGGAAGGAGATTATACTGAAAAATAAAGATTTTATTCTCTCTGGGTGAAATGTGAGTGATTTATGTTGCAGCATACACCTCTATTTATTGAATTACATCATACTATACTATATTATATACTATATTATGTGTGTGTGGTGTGTGTGTGGTGTGTTGTGTGTGTGGTTTTTAATATTGTTTAAAGTTATTTCTTCTTGATTGTACAAGTTACGGAAAAGTTTGGATTACCAGAAACTCAGGACAATCATCCATAACAATGGAGAAAGTATTTGATGAAAGAATATTAAGATAAACCTGTAATCTTCAATTAAAACAACTGCTTAAATCAAGATTACAGCCAAAATATAAATGATTTATATGAACATGACGGCACGCCTAATGCACGCAATCCATAATTCTAACTTTAGACAATTTTTTTTAGGGGGGGGGGGAGCACTATTTATATCGAGCACGCAGTGATTTCCAAATGTGAAGCGCTCACATTAACTTTATGATTACTCGAATCATTGGTAATTCTCTGATAATTCAATTTCTATTTCTTTTCGATGATGAACCACGACTGTTTTTTATGCATTCAAATTTTCCTTATACAGTCAAAAGTGAGTTGTGCACGAACTTTTTTCTTCTTTTCGATAGAATAAAATATCTATAAAGAAAAATATAAATTACTGCCAGCAATTTTGAAACAAGATGAATGCAGTGATGGAAATATTTAGTCTTTTTATTTTTAATGTTGTTAGTTTGAAACTATTTCAATTTCAAATCAGGAACGGAAATTTTTCTAACTAAATAAAGCAATTCAGATGAATATAGTTAATAACTAATTATGAATCGCAGTTTAAGGGATTCTCTGTTGAAACATTCTACTTCCCATTTCATTCACCCATATTTTAAAACTCCAATTTTTGTTAAAATAGATTTTTCTAAAATTATATCTATTTTTTAAACTCATTTCATTGTTGTTATCAAATACTTATTTCATTTAGATAACTTTATTTTATTCCATTTTTTTAATTCAACAATACTTTCAGTAACTTTTTCAAATAGAAAATAAATTAGTTCCAGTTCAACATAAATTGCTTTGGACACATGTAAAGACTGCAAATTACATTGTTGTTAAATACATTGCATTCAAGTGATTTACTTGAAAAATTAATGAAATATTCTTTCAATTGGAAAATGAATTCTGTTTATACGAGCTATACAGAATGGTTAAAAATAAACATGAAGGCTTCAATTAACCATTATGAAGCAGTTACAAGCAAATAAACCAAAAATACACAAACACAATGCCCAATAGATAACATACAAGAACACCCACAAGACAGATGTTGCCAAAATGTCGGAGGAAAGCACAAACCATATTGCAAATGCCAACCCAATATACAAGAATGTGGGGAAAATGTAACTTACTGGTTTCAGATCGAGGAAAACGAAATACAACACAACCACAATTACAAAATACAAGGGAATAATACAAGTTGTAATACATCAGAGGGGACACAATAAAAAGTATTCATGCGGTAGACAATGACAATGTATAGTGATACGATGAATAGATTCCAAACTATAAACAATTCGGATAGACGTACTAAGAGTTTACAACAAAATGAAAATTTCGAGTACCATGAAGGGGAAAAAACCCAGCGAAATACTTCGTAAAAGATAAGACACTAGTCATAAGACAACATGTGTCCAAATCCCCACAAATTAGTGAAGCATCAATACCATTTTTACAGCGCACAAGAAACCCTAATAGCCAAAATGGCACATTCACTCCACATTGCAAATACAAACAAAACACATGGTCAGTAGAAATTTGTTTCATCGCAATGGACCAGCCAATACTAGGATTGCCAAGCTGTTGAAACCTAAACAATGTAACCTACATTGATTGAAATAAATAAATCAAAACAAAAAGCTCACCAACGACCATATTGTTTTGGTGCTCCTTACCAAACAATTTTTGACCGCACTAGACCACTTTCAGGTTAAATACCATTTGTTCTGATCCATAATAACCCAGTTATACATCACCAGGAAAACAATGCCCCGTCCCTATAGATGAAATTAAAAAAAGAAACTTTGATGAAATGGTGTAAGACCGCCATAAAGAAAGTAAAAAAACAACAGATTGGGTCAGCACCTAGGATATTACCCGGAAAAGCAACGGACCATGTGGGTTGTCTCGATCCAAAGATTAAATGAAGGGCAATCAAAAGATGCACCACTGGGTCCCAACCGTTGGAGAAAATGGCCACCAAAATGGAAAGAAAATGGTTTCAGTAAGCTCAACGCAAAATGGTTACTGGTCCATCGAGGTTGACTAAAGGAAGCCAAACCCTAACCTAATTTTAACAGTCCCGATTTGTTAGGAACGGCTTTATGAGGATGCCATTCGCTGTGATGAACCAGGACGTTTTCCAGCAAAAGATGGACAAAATTTCTTAAAATTTCCCGGAACCACGGTATCTCTGATGATGTCGGTAGATGAAAAAGATGAAAAGAACATTGATAGCAAACTTAGTAGCCTGGTGGAAAGCTGCAAGGGAAAATATTTAACTAGGAGACCAAAATCCATGAAATTCTCGGTGGAATTTACGATTAGAATGGGAGTACACTCAGATCCCCAAAAGTAGAAGACATCAAAATCCTGAAATCTCCTAAACGAGCAGAGTTACAGCGCGTCCTATGGTGCTTATATGGCTCCTTTATACGAGATTGTCTGGGCACACTTGCAACCTTTGCACCTACTGAAGGGAAACGAATATAATGACGTAACAGCCACGAGAATAGCTTCCACGAATCAAGGCCCTAAATCAAGTAAATAATAATTTTCTTAATGTATTTTTAAACCTACAAGCCAACGACATCTTCAGTTGATGCTTCTAGCAGAGGACTAGGGCAGCAACCACTACAAAATCATCCGGCCAGTTGCTTCGCTCAAATCTCGACTTCGTGAGCAAAAGATATGAAACATAGAACGCGAGGGTTGGCAGTGGTGTATGGGAGGGCCATCACAGTTATGATGACACATAAACCGTTGGAAATTGATATCAGCCCCAAATCTGTCAGCAGCACCCAACTCAAATGGTGCTAATTGGACAACACAGCGGAGATACGATCTCCACCATTTAGCTTACCGTCAATGAAAAGAGATTACTGTGGCCGAGGGTTTGTCAAGACTAACGAACACAGAACAACTGGCAGTCCAGTTAAAACCTTGGATATGAGAGAATTTTGATTGTTGCATTTCAGCACAAACAACTCGCAGGAAGCTGAAGGAGGAGTTCTCCATCTCAATCTGAATGGCCACAATGGTCTGAGTGGTTTTCACGGAAAATGTCACACTCATAGGAGAAACCCGGCGCCACCTAACGTACTGCTATCCACAACAAGAAAAAAGAGAGGAGATCAAGGGCCAAACACAACAAAAGTAAGACCATAGTAATTGACATTCATATTTATTTCTCTGAGTAGCTGACATACCTTGAGTTTCATTTCTCGATCCTCCTTCACGCTCCTTCGAGTATGTTTTGCTGCTGGGAAATTGCACAAAATTCAATTCTCATCATCAAGTTTTAACTGGGAACTGCAGTTGTTTGTGTTCGTGTAGTCTTGACAACCCATCGGCCAACAGTTATCTCTTTCTTGACGGTATGTATGGTGAGATCGTCCCTGTGTTTCCATTAAGCACCATTTAAGTCTTGGGTGTGCTGACAGATTTGGGGGCTTGTCATTCAAACCGGTTTATGGTTCACTCAACTTGGAAATGGCCTCACCCAACACCACTGCAACAACCCTCGCGTTTCTATAGTTTTATTTCTTTGTCTCAGCGGAATTGAGTTGTGATTTGAATGCGATGCAACTGGCCGATGATTTTGAGTAGGTCTGTGTCCTAGTCTCTGCTAGAAGCATCAAACTTGAATGGTCGTTGGCTTGGTAGGTTCAAAATACATTAGAGAAAATTATTTTATTTTACTGATTAGGGGCCTTGATTTCGTTGAAGCTATTCTCGTGGCTTCGTCATTGTATATTCGTATTCCCGTTTTCAGTAAGGTTGCACGGTTGGCCAGTGTGCTCAGACATTCAGGTATAAAAGGAGCCATATATGCACCATGGACGTGACTGTAAGCTCTGCTTCGTGTTATAGGAGATTCTAGGATTTTGATGTCTTCTACTTTTTGGGGATCTGAGTGTTAACTCCTCTTCATCGTAAAATTCCACCGAGTAATTTTATTGGATTGGTCTTATGTTATATTTTCCTTTGCGCTTCCAACCAGGCTGAGCAGTTTGTATCATGTTTCTTTTTCATCTTTTTCATCTACACATCATTCAGAATACGATGCTTCGGGAAATTTGTTCAAGATTTGTCCATCTTTTGCCATGGAACGTCTGGTTCATCACGCAGCATGAATGGCATCCTCATAAAGCTGTTACTACCAAATGGGACTGTTAACATAGGTTAGGGTTTGCTCTCTTAGTCAACCTCGAGGACCAAGTAACCATTTTTATGCGTTGAAGCTTATAGACCATTTTGTTTTGCCTTTTGTGGGCCATTTCTTCCCGGTTGGACTCAGTGGTGACATCTTTTTGATTGGCCTTATTTAAGTCTTTGATCGAGGACAAACCCCCATTGTTCCGTTGCTATTCCGTAATATGCTAGGCTAGCTGACCATCTGTTGTTTTTTTACTTTCTTTTATGGCCCGGTTCTTTACCCCTTTCATAAATTCTTTTTTAATCATCATTAAGGTGGACGGGCCATTTTCCTTGGTGCACTTGTATAATGGGGTTATTATGGATCGGAAAACATGTGTTATTTACCTGGGAAGGTGGTCTATTGCGGTCAATTGTTTGGGTAGGAAGCTACCCAAAAGCATAGTCGTTGAGTGGACTGTATTTGTTTTGATTTTTTTTATTTCACAATGTAGGGTTACCATTTTTAAGGTTTCACAGATTTTGGCAAATCTTAGATGTCGGTCCATTGCGATGAAAAATTTTCTACTGACCATGTGTTTTGGTTTGTATTGCATGAGTTCGATGGTGCAATTTGTGTTTATGGATGGTCTTGTGCGCTGTTTAAATGGAATTGATCGCTCTCACTGAATTTGTTTGGTGGATTGGACACACTGTTTTCCTTATGCCACTATGTGTCTCACTCTTTACAGAAGTTCGCTGGGTTTTTTTCCTTCATGGTTACTCGAAATTTTCATTTTTGTTGTAACTTTAGTACGTCTATCGAACTCTGTTTATAGTTTGGATTTCTAGTGTATTCGATCACTATTATCATTGTTCATTGTTCTACCGCCATTGATATTTTCATTGTGTCTCCTTCGATTGATTTCCTTGTACTTATTCCCTTTATTTGTATTTTGGTTGTGTCCTGTATTTTCGTCTTTTTCCTTCGATCTGAACCAGTAGTTACATTCTCCCCACATTTGTATAATGGGTTGTGGATTGTCTATGGTTGTGCCTTTCTTCCAACATTTTGGACAACATCGTCTTTGTGAGGTGTTTATGTTATGCTATCACTGTGGCATTGTGTTGTGTTATTTGGTTATTGTTGGCTTGATAACTGCTTATATGGTTAATTGAAGCTTCATGTTATTTTACCATTTGTATGTCGTAAACTAGATTATTCAATTGAAATATTTCCTTAATTTTCAAGGTAAATCGCTGGATGATGTATTAACAACAATGATTTTGCAATCTTTTACAGTGTCCACACAATTTTTGTTGAACTGGAACTATTATGTTTACTAAATTTTGAAAAAGTTTGAAGTATTTTGAATTAAAAAAAATGGGAAAAAATTTAAGTTATCTTAATGAGTAAATTAAATTGAATAAAACAAATGAATGATTTAAAAAATGATAAATTAGAATTTTAGAAAAATCTATTTTTAACAAAATTGAGTTCTTAAAAATATAGGGTGAATTGAAAGGGGAGTAGAATGTTTTCAGACAGTAATCCTTAATACACGAATTTTAATTAGTTCATTAAACTAATTCATCTGAATTGCTTTTATTTAAGTTAGAAAATTTCCGATTCCTGAATTTTGAAATTGAAATGAGTTTCAAAAACTAATGCCAACATTAAAAGTATTAAAAGACTAATATTTCCTCAACGCATCATCTTTTTAAAATTGTGCATTATTATATTTTTTCTATAGACTATTTTATTTTTATGAAAAGAGAAAGTTCAGCCTGCGCAACTCACTTTTTACTCGTAAGGAAAAATTATTGATGACTAAACAAACAGTCGTTTCATTTCATTCTGAAAAGAAGATAGAAAAATTGAATGTATCAGAGAAATTTACAGATATTGAAGTCATTCATAAAAGTTAAATTGTGAGGCTTCAACATTTTTGGAAAACTGCTTCTCATATAAATATGCCCCCCCCCCCTTAAAAAAAAATTGGCTAACGTTTAGAATTATGAGTGGTGCTAGGCGTGCGTATTCATATAATCATATATTTTGGCTTATCTTTGATTTTTAAGCAGGTTTTATTGGAAGATAACAAGGTTTATCTATATTTCATCATTTTTCTCCATTGTTATGGATTGAATTGTCTGGAAGTTTCTGTATCCAAAACTTTCGTAATCTGTACAATCAAAGAAATTTACTTTAAAAATACTTAAAAACACACACACACACACAACACACAACACACAACAACACATATAATATAATTATATATATTGATCGTATCAATTAAATAGGTGTATTGCTGCAACCATTTAATCACTCACATTTTCACCAGTAAAATAAATGCTTTATTTTTCAGTTATAATTCCCTTCTTTAAAACATTTCACATTGGAAAAAACCTTGTATCCTTTGCATAGAAATCTTTATTTTGACTGGGATTTTAACTTTCTCACGGAACTCTTACTTCCATATCGCTAAAACTATGTTCCATGCAAAATTCTTTAGGGATCAACAAGTAGAATTCATAGAGGAGTAAATCTCGGACTGTAAGGGATATTGGTCGATATGCGCCACACAAAATACTAATAATTTTCACTGTTCTTACTTGGCAGTATTGTAATTTTTCGGTGTTAATATTTTTGGGGAACCAACGTAACTGAACTTTACAAAAGGGCAAGGCATCGTGCACCGATTCTGTGGGGTTACTCACGGAATTCCCCAGTTGTTCAGAAATGTCCATATATGTAAATTTGTCAACAATGTAGCGCATACTAGAATCCACCATTTCAGATGATGCTTCGCCATTGTGGACGTGATGAATTGTCTTTTCTTTCATATTATTTCGATTTTCTTTAAACAATATACAGCCCCAAATTGTAAACTTTTTTTTTTTTACTAAAACATGCTTCTCTCTTACACATCCGGTTTTCGTTTCTTCAGCTTGGGAGCACTCGTTGGGATTTGTCGCCTCAAAACAAATATTTTTGCGAGATTGAAATAACTTATTGTTATACAACCTATCAAACAATACAGACGTTTACATTTTATGAAGACAATTTCTGATTTTTTTAATATTCTGCTTTTAAAAATCAACTTATTTATCAAAGCTCGCTTATATCACATACTACCCATAAAATAACCAGGATTGCTTGTATATTGGTAGGAACTTTTTAACCTACCGTAGTGATCGTGCTGGAGTGAATGTATCCACTTTTTTGGTCAGAATCATTTAATTGTTTCAAGTCCCACAAGAAAGGATTGAGAAAGAGGAAGAAACACAGATCGAGAAAGCCAAAAATGATTTTTAGCAAAGTGACATTCAGAATTGGACCATCTCTTGATATCTACGTGTAAGTGCATATAAATAACACTCTAATCCTTCTCAAGATACAGACAGAGACAACAGAAAGACAAATTAACAGAAAGCGATACTGGTTATAGACGGATGAGTTCTTTTTTCTTTTCTTTAAATATGTTTGGTTTGTAAATCATTCATAGTTTAACCATTGAGAATTAAATTACAGGGAGAATTGCCCGATATTGCGATCCATTGATGATTGGAGAAATCTACACATGCCAGTTACAGTGAGAATATCTATCAATCAGAATAAGCTTTTGGTTTTACGGCCTTACATTTTCTGGTTCCCCCCCCTCCTCTCTCTCTCTCTCTCTCTCTCTACTCGCTCTCTCTGCAGTCGCTTTGTCCTAGGCTTTTAGAACACTGACTGCACCCTCTTTCGAGAGGTAAGACCCCTCCGATGGGACCACATTGGTCGTAGAGTGAACCGTGATGTGCTAGGAGTGAAACCTTAGTTGCAAATTGACAGTCCATGGACATGCAAAGGACTCCACTTTGGGCTTACTTAGGCTAACAACTGAATAGTCGGAGAGGCCTTCCTCCGAGTCATTTCAGTTGGTCACGTCTCAAAGCCCTAGCACGTAATATGATTGTCCAACACCTTATCCACTTAGGGCACGCTCAACCTTTTTATCCATATATGTTGGTTAGAAGGTTATGGCTTGAGGGTCTTATGTCCTGGAGTTTATGACGTTAAACTTTGATGGTTTGAAAGTTTCCAATTTGAGCTCTAGGGATTGTAGATATCTCTGATTCACATTCGCTCCCAGGTTCACCCTGACCGGGGTGTGTATAACCTTTTATGGGTTTAATAAAAATGATTTGAAAAAATATTTTTTACAATTGATGTTAAAAGTGGAGGACCATTCAAAATGATAAACAAAGTCTTCGGCATAAAAATAACAGAGGAGTTGGACAACCGTAATTCAAACAAACTAACAACCCAACCACCTCTCTCTCTTTCTCTCTCTTCTCTCATCCTCTCTCTCTCTCTTCACACACACACACACACAAACAAACAGAACCTATTAAACTTAACCACACACACCCACAACCCAAACACCACATGTTATATTAAAAGGAGATAAACATTATCGGGTAATTCTTTCTCAGTCATAGAAATTGTCCGAAGGATCGAGGCAAACGATGCACCAAGTGATTAAGATAATTTGTTGATGTGTTATATTAAAAGTTGATCAAAAACATCCGGACTTCGAAGGCGACGAAAAGCAACTAACATTGAATAAATGTCTTGCTGCCTTAAAAAGAAGATGTCTAAAAAGACAATAATTTTGTTTAATTCAATTTTAAAAAACGGCAAAATAGAAAGAACGTGTTAAAGTCCAGTTCCAACCCCTTTCTTTTTTGCGTTGTCCTGTGCGCCAAATATTTTACAGAAATGGTGGTCGTAGACAAGGAGAAAACAGAGGTTGGAGAGAGAGAGAGAGAAGAGAGGAGAGAGAGAGAAGAGGATGAACGAGAAGGAGAGAGAGAAATCCAACATTTATTGAGTTAAGTGGTTTGCTTTGATATAAACGTTTCTCGTTGTACTTAGATAACACTTAACTAGGCGACAGAGTAATCAGGAAACACTTTAAAAAAAATTTGACAGTTGCCACATTCTATCCTCAAAACAAATTAAAAGCACATCGACTAATACTTTTAGTTTCAATTTTAATTTTAATTTGCTTTTCAATTCATTAATTCCAAACTGTCAATCTAAGGATTTCTAATGGTTAAAAACAACAACAAACAAAAAAAACACAAAAACACAAAATAATATGGCGTCAAATGAAACCGGCATCAACAAGATCTGTCGAGCACTGATAATACCAAAAAGTACTTTTCGGCACAACATTGAATATTGATTATCTATAGAATATTGACATCTTGGGTTTACTCCAAATGCATTTAATAGATAGGCAGTTGAATACGGAATTACATTCATGAAACTTTCATGCAACATTATAACTAGCAATTGAACAAAACTTGGGTATGAATAAAAACCTACGCAATGGTAAAAAGTGAAGATTTACTTTGTTCAAGGAAACTAATTAATCCAATAGACAGACAGGTAATTATCAACAATTATTGCTTGGTCTATTAGACTGATTCATATCACAGATAAAAAACACTTTGTGTAGAATTGAATATTATTTCAAAATAAACGAGGATATATAGAATGTCTAAAATATTGATATATCAGAAAAAAGTCTTGGCATTCACTTAGAGTTAGGAAAAATGGAGAAATAATTTGATATATCAGGCAAACGTGGAGAAATATTTGATATATTCAGAAGAAAAGTCGTGGGAACTTCACTGAGTTATGGAAAATGGAGGTAGACTAGCGAGGTTAAAAAATCAAAGAGCATCAGCACGGAGATTTTTTATCACCATATGTTATAGCAATAATACATTAATAATACACTTATGAAAATATAGCGAGGTTACAGATTACAAAAGTATGTAGCGTTGTCTAACTTCTTCATAACGTTATAGTCAAAGGAAAGATAACATCACCTCGATTGTACATGGATATTATAGGAATGGAAAAAGAATTAGAATCTCTAATACCAAACTATTAAAACTCAGTCAATATATAGGAATGGAATTTAGGATTTGAAAAATGCTTATAATAAAAAAGGAAAAGAGGAAAAAACTGAAGACTAGAACTGCATTGGTCATAAAATCATGCTTGGAAGACAAAGGAAAAACTACAATACTGGGTATTGGGGAAAATATCTACACAAATTAAGAATGAAGAAAGTAGAAAGGAGTAGATCAAGGAAAAAACATTTGAAACCAACCAAAGAGGAAACTGAACTCATAGAGAAGCATTTAAACTGATGTCATAAGAACTACTTATTTCAAGTTCAGGACTAAACAATATACAGAAGAAGATACAAGTTTGTAGACTTGATGTGATAGATGAGATCAACTAATCCACTGATAGGAATGCATGTCAACTAACAAAGAATTTAAGAACAAGAATTGGACTGGATAAAGAAAGTTATAAACTGGGGAATCGTGCAAGAAATGAAATTGAACCATACTGAACAATTGGGTATTGTGTCTAAAAAACCCGGAATCTGTCTTAGAAAATCAACGCATCATATTAGCTGATGTTTTGAGATACAACAGATCGCCCAACTTCGGACTAGAGACCGGGGCCTAGCTTTAATTACAAGAAGAGAAAAAAAATTCGTGATAAGCGGATTTACGGGTGCTAGGACGACCAAGTGAAGTTGAAGAAAAGGCTAAAAAGCTGGAAAACTGGGATTTTCAGAGAACTGAAAGAGTTGTGAACATGAACAGGTGCTCGCGATATAATTGCAATTGGGCACCTGAATAGCCCCAATAAAAATTTGTTAAAGAGACTGGGGAACTGGAAATTAAAGGAAGAATTGAACCCTCAGACATAGCTGGGAGAAACTGGAAATTAAAGGGAAGAATGAAACCCTCCAGACCATAGACTGGGGAACTGGAAAATTAAAGGAGGAATTTGAGAAACCCTCCAGACCATAGGACTGGGGGACTGGAAAATTTAAGAAGATTGAACACCTCCAGACCATAGGACTTGTAAAATTAGGATACTTGGGAAGAGTCATGGAGAGCTGAGGAATTAATGAAAAAATACCAGTTTGGATAGGAAAAGTACACTCACAGGAAGTGAAATTGATAATAAATTGTTTGGCAAATACTCTAACTCTGGGCTTCAATTTTTGTAGAATACTCTTTATTAAATATTTTAACTAGTTTTCTACATTCCGTTCACATGCCAGTTCTGGAAAGCTCGTATTCACTGTTCTAACCACTTGACAATGCTTATTTAAAACCTTTCAAGGTTAAGTCGTGACAAATAGGGGGGCAAATTTAGAAAAAATTAAAAATATTGTGTAACAATGAAAATACAATATTTATTGAATCTGAAAAATAATTGTTCATATAATTATGAGAAACGTCTTTTATCCAAGAATGTAATGATGTCAAGACGAGTGTGGATTTCGACTATGGTCTAGCTTTCATATTACACATTTATACGTTTTCTTTATTTAACACACAACCACACCACACACACACACACACACACACAACACAAGACATCACGTTAAAAAATGGATAAGCCGTAACTTTGCTGAATAGGAGTTACTATTTTATAGTATAATTGTTACTATTATTTATTCACCGAGAAATTACAATAAAGTAAGAAATGGAGTCGGACTGAAATTTTGTTGAAATAAGCATAACTGAAGATTATTAGGCACCTTCATGTAGCTTAATTGGTTAGCAGAGCTGAGACTTAGATAGACCATGTTAAGTGACGCATTCGAATTCTCACTGCGAGTGGCCCCACATACTTCTGGCCTGTGGCAAGCAATCTAAGCTAAGCTTGTAAATAATATCTGAAAGAAATCTGTTTCAAATTATTAGGAATTCCATTCATGAAAATATCCATTAACAAATTTAGCCAAATACCCGAGTCTGTGGATAAACAAGTTTGTTTCAGACATAAATGCAGGAAGAGAGAGAGAGAGAGAGAAGAGGGACGAGAAGAGGAAAAGGGAGAGAGAGAGATGAGAGAGAGAGAGGGGAGGTCATGACCTTCTAAAATGAAAGCTGATAGACCAGTTAACCTCGAAATTGATGTGCAATATTTGAATCCAGAAGGACAATACTTGCACGACAGGGGCACAATTATTTAGCTGGTCTTTACACACACTAGCCAGGCCAGTGAGAATGGTAGTGCAACCAACAATGTTTAAAATAATCAGCTATTATGTAATTTGAAATTATCATAAACAAAGCACTTAAGGTTGTCAGATCTAGCATTCTTTGTCTACTCTATTTTGTAGCTTTATGTCAAACTAAGCAAAGCTTAGTAGAGAAAATTACTCTGTTGAGGATCATTAGATTCTTATGTAGTGAATTACTCTGAAGGCCTTGTGTCATACTAACTAAGTTTAAAAGATAATTGAGGAATATATTTACAAATAATCTATACATATAAAGCATCACGATACGAATTACGCGTATATGTTAGGTGCAGTCCATATATATTATATATATTCCCAACACAAAGCAACACACACACACATGCTTCACTTTGTTTATTCCGAGTCCGGTTCCTATATAAATGATGTGTCAACAACACTTCAACCTGTATGTTTATTTAACACCTCCGCTATATACAGGTTCGAATTAGAAGGTGGAAGGCTTTTTCTCATTGCATTGTCGAAAACAGTCTAAAACCTGCTTTGTTTCGTCAGTATTCCTTGGGAGGAAGGTCGCCAGAAGAAATCTTATAATAGAACCTGACCCTTGCCCTTATTTGTGGTGGTGCCTGGAAGACGAACTTCCCTGTAACAATTAATCATGGCCGGAACAAGTTTTTCGGGGAATTCTGTTCTATAACTTGAAGAAAAAACGTAGCGCTTATTGTAATGGTGTTTGCTAATTTCGCAAATTTTAAAAAACAAAAGGTTATTTTTGAGAATTTTTTTAAAACTTGAAATATGCATTCGAAGGGCAGTTCAATGTTTTTTTTAAATTTTGTGTAAATCGGCGTTATTTGGGGAAGAGATACGACCTATTTTTATTTTGCACGGTTCTCTCTTTCTCGGGTACGATCATAATTCTTGATTTCTTCAGTCGGTCGGTGATTTGGTCGGATTTTTGGGGTTTTTTTTTGGTACGAGGCTGATTTCCTTCCGAAAGGTGGCGAAAATTCGGCAAATAGGAGATTGACATTTGAGAGGGACGCGGGTCGTTTTGTGTCGTCCGTTGACGTTGAGTCAACGCTAAATTTATGCCCGGACTAAAGACGAAGATGGTAAAATAGAGAAAGTACCCATAGTCCTTATTCCCGGAATTTATGGTTTAACTTCTCACAGAGTGAGATTTTTTTCTTCTCCAGAGGGGAATAGTTTAATTATTTTAATTGTTTGTTGATATTTGGAAATACCCAAATATTGCATTGTCTGCAACAGAGTAAGTCAGTATTGAATGCTATTATATTTGTTGTAAGTCGGCATTGAACCGACAAGTTTTCTTCAGAGAAAAATAATATTCTGTCATTTCCGAGGGTCGGCTTGAAATTCGACCTTTTTCTTTATTATTAGAAAGACATTGTTTTTCTCTAATTGTACACTTTGTGGTAGAAGTAAGAATTCTAGGCATTTAGCCTTAAAATGATTCTCGTAGCCTCGAATACGCCTTGAAGAAATTCTGCCCCCCTATCATCGTTAGCAATCAAATCCCCAAGAAGGAGTGACGGTAAGACTTTCGTTTCGATCCAAGGTGAAGAGGAAGATCCTTGGAGAACTTATCAGATAGACCCAGGCTCTTCAACCCGGACTATAAATCGCCCTATGACCGGACAGAGAGAGAGGAGAACACAAGTTTATTTACTGTCATGTTCTACTTTGTTAATTTGTGAGTAAGAAATCACTATAACCAATTTTTTATAGCTTGTAATTCCTTATTTTTCGGCTTGTGCCTTTTTTTGCCTTTGCTACAACTTGTATTAGTTGGTAATATTTTTTTCTTTTTTTTTTGCTAAGACCTAAAATTTGTTTTAATGTGCATAAAAGGACAAATTATGCAAGTCATAGTTGTCTTATTTTTGTTCTTATATAACTTGAATTACTATATCGTCTCCTTTTTAATTCTTTTTATTGTCTTAATAATATTTTAGGCTATTGCTGCAGATTAACATTTCTTTCTATGGGACGGGAAAGGAGGAACATATCTTCCTTTTTAAATTCTTTCATATTAAAACAAATATTACATTATTAGAAAAAAAAAATTTAAGATTATTGTTTATCTTTACAAAACTTAAATAACGGATTTTGTAAAAATTGTTAAATAATAGATTGTTTTATTGATTATATTTCGGTTGCAATAATGTTATTTATCAACATTTTTACTTTCTTGTAAATAAAACTACCCCAAAGGGGAAGTAAATTAATTCTACAAAAAAATAGGATAAACATATTTACCTGCAAAAATAAGCACACTTATATCACTAGGTATGATAAAAAAGATGCTATAAGAAGATAGAATGGTAAAAATCAACACTAATGAAGAAGGTTTTTGCGCGTAAATAAAAGAAAACTTATGGTAGCCCATATTGAAAATTATACTGGTATATTTCTTCGTTGATGATCCTTACCTGAAAAACATAATTTCTATCCTGACGATATCCATAGGATTTAGAATTGATCTCCGGAAAATTACCAAACTAAAATCATGACTTTCTGAGAGAATTAGCTGCATCAGCTAATCCATATTGGTAGGAATTTTTCAATTCAGAGTTCCCTTTAACTGATTTATCTGTGAATGAATTCCTTTTCCCACACTTTCAGGAAAGACATGAAAAACATGGAATTAATATCGATTTTTCCTGGTTTTTAAAATCTGAAATAATGAAATCCAAAAGCCGCAAATACTTTGAAGCTCTTAATTAGAGATAATCTCACAACCTCTTCAATATTATGACACCCAAGAAAGAATTTGAGAGGGATGGGGGGGGGGGACAAGTTATCAAACCTTTTCAGCTCCAGTCACAGAAACAGGTGATTGATTACTTTCATAACATCGCTCTGTTCTGACACGTCATCATTTGATGAGAAGTATTTGAGAGAGAAGGAGAGAGAGAGAGAGAGAGAGAGAGAGAGAGACAGAGAGACAGAGGACGAGACAGAGACAGGACAGAGACAGAGACGAGAGGGAGACAGACAGGACAGACAGGACAGACAGACAGAGACAGAGACGAGAGTATATTCTTTCTTTTATTTATTTATTTTTTTATTAGTTTGCCCTAATTATTAAGTGATAAGTCAAGAGAGAAATAATTAAGAACCGCATTAATTGTTAATGAATCTTATCATAAATCAAAAAAGAATGTTTTGGATTTGCAAATCTTTTGGCAAAGGTCAAGGGTCATAAGGAATTTAAATACATACCAAATTCGACGGTATTGATCATGTTTGCTTTGCGATTCGCCTGGATTGTGGTAGTTCTGTTACGGCTCTTCAGCATGTAATCTCTCGCAGAAGAGTGTACCAAAAGTTCATCCATTTTGGGCTGCGCAGAAGAAAATCGACTAGTAACTGAATAAGTACAGAACATAAGAAACAAATTTGTCATTATTGTCTAGAATGATGGTGTTAAATTTCGATAAAGTAAATAGGTTGTGCAGTTTTTAAACATCGTGTTAATTCTTTGGAAAAATGTCCATTTTTCAAAAGCCACGTAAAAACTATTAGAGAAACTTAGAATGCCTTTACTTTTTGTGCTTGGAAGTCGGTATGTATTGCGTTTTAAGCAAAATTTCAAAAGTTGAGTAACATTAAAGTAGCGTTTTAAAGCTTTTGATATAGAAAAAAGTGATTTGGAAATTAAAAATGAGTTTCAAAATCGTGGCTTAGACTTTAAATATCCTCACATAGATCTAAAGTTTTTATCTGTGGTTTTGAATCAAAAGAAATTATTCATTTATTAATTCATGGAACCCGTAAAACTGTTTACAGGCAACCCTCAGAGGAGCAATTGGCTACTTTGATTGACGAATTAGAAGAGATTTTTGTTGGACAGGAAATCGACCGATGATTTGGCTGCATTGAGAATGTTTTATTTTCAGGTGGTAAACATTCAAATGGGAAGTGATTCCAACATGTCCACCTTTTATTTACAATTGTTACTTTCAAACTTTTCAATTTTCTCACTCTGTGCAACATTCGTTGTCTGCTAAGTATTTATCTAATTGTAATAAATTTAAGATATCGATAAATTCCGCGCATCAAACTGTATTCGTTTTTTATTCTGATAGAACATACAGAATGTTAGCGTTAAATCATAGAAGTTCTGGAAAAGTGCGTGGTGATCTCAGAAAGGAAAGGCCTCTTTTTTTAAACAAAACAACAAAAGAAACAGGTGTGCGTTTAGTTTTGATTCGCTGGTGGAGTTGTCTGCCCTTTTAGTTCGTTGGTGCCCGCTAGGGCGCTATGATTATTTAAGGCCGGGTTCAAAACACTTTCGGCCTTTCTTTTTCCTGTTTCAGTACTACGAGCCACATGGGTCGGATTTTATCTACCCCACCCTCGTTGGGCTCCCCTTACATTAACTGTAAGTATTCACAGCATGGACTATCGCAGTCTCATGTCTGTACTCATATATGTATATCTGTACCATTCTGAATGTGTCTTATCTTTATTTGTGTACCCTTTTTATATGTACTCTTTACTATGTACGTTGTATCAACTGTTATCCATGTGGTGTGTATATTAAATGTTTGTCGTTAACCTTCGTCGGAGTTTTGTGTATCCAAAGTGTGTATAACTTTGCACCTCGTTACACAGGAAACAAACACATTTTTGGATAGAACTGTTTCAGCTACAAATATTTTTTTACGCACAGTCATCATTTGATAACACATTTTTGACAACCATGAACATATGCTGCTCGCTCATAAAAAAATCTGTATCAATGGGAAGAAGCGTCACATTTTTCAAAGCATTGATGATTGTGTTTGTCAAGAAATCATTTCGGTTCTATTTTTCATCATTCAAATTTCTGCAGAATGAGGCGCTCTTCATTCGTGGGTTATTAGATGTTCTGAACATTCCTTGTCTTCTACCGCTTTATTACTGTGAAATGCATTTCCCATCACCTTACTGTTAACCCATGTCACTGATTAGTCTCCGTAAACGTTAATTTTTTTTTCGCATTTGTTCAATAATTATTTGCATGAAGCAATTCAATGACATCTCTGATTTCATTTCAAGCGCTATTTTGCCAGACTGCCGTAAGTTGCTGTCAGTGACAAAGCACAATTATAAGTTATTGGCGGGAAGGTTAAACCTTATTTGCCACATGACGAAAGGTATAAAAATGGTAGTGATTATGTGAAAATAATTTTTGTAGCAGAAAATTTGCTCTATCCAACGATATTTTGTATTCACTTATTTTATTCACTTTATCTGTTGTAGAATTCGTGGACAGAGTTTCAAGGTGACTCTTTTTACTTTGTTGTATAAGTATTAGGCTTTTCATTTTGCAATTTGAGTAGAACATTAAAATTAACTTCGAATACTAAGTTAGACAAACGCTTAGACAATGCACTAATCTTAAACAGAAGGCTGGGGGAGGCGTATTTTGTCAAAGTCAGTGGGCACATATCTATACAGTAATAATCCCTTCATTTTTACGGATACTTAATACGCGTCGTTTACAAATCATGTTTAGTCTTGTATCGAGCCAAAGCAGAAATGGAGAGATAATTAGTTTAAAACATAAAAGCAATCATTTATTTTGCAGCAGATACAGAAGTATTTACCCAACCTATTTGTCACGGGTAGGATGTAATACAAAGTCGCAACTCTGGATTTGCATAACCCAGAGTTTTCATTTCTATAACCCTTTCCCCCATTCTAACCTCTTAAAGGAATAAGTGTATGTTGCAATGTCAAATATAATCTGTAATAAATTTTAATTAGAATTTTTTCTGTCTAGTCAAGTAAAGTAATTATGGGATTGTGGTTTGTCCATGTATTTCATTTGTAATATAGTATAGAATTCAAAAAATTTAAAGTTTAACTTTGGAGAGTCAGGGAAAGATATAATAAGCCAGACTGTCACCCCTGATTAAATTGTAACGGGATATTCTCATTGGTTGAGATGTTACGTAACGGCCGAATCTATGGGAAGTTAGCTGAAGTATTCTTCTGGCTGGACGAGTAATGGCGTCGATGCTATTCTCCATGCGTGTTAAAATTTGGTCTCGATAATGAATAAAGATATACATAAAACAGAAAGATATCTTCGTGTTGATAATTAAGAACAAAGATGGATGCGGGGTGATGAGAGTTTAAAGAACTCATCACGACGCGGTGAACAGAGAAGATAATTTATTTAGAAGAACACATAAGATAAAGTAGTAAGAAAATAAAGAGACTTTTCAAACAGGTAACATCCACTCACATCGTGGCATGCTAGTGATGAGACATTTTATGAAGATTTTGCAATAGAAATATGCACAGGAAGAACTGGATTCATGTTGTTTGGGGGGGGTATAAATAATGTGCAATAAGAACATAAGAATTCAGGTCCTGTTTTCCATGCTGCACACCTCCATATTTCCAACAGATTTTTCAGACAAATATACCTGTAAATAATTCACTTGCACATTAATCATAAAAAAGAGGCAGTCAATGAGTTCCTTACCTATCCGGTGCTTGGTGAAGGTCAATTTTAAGTTTACGAAGTACATAGGAGATTGGATCGATTCCGTCCATCAAATGTTTTTTTTTCTAACAAAGCTGCTGAAGAAGATCAATAGAAGAAGCAGGAAATACTCCACTTTCCAAACATCTTTGGAGGACATTCAATATAAAGTGATACACATAATTTGGGGGGCGGCTTCCTGCAGTAGAAAATGATATTTAAATAATATTTAAAGTACAATATGCGCTAACTATTATTACTTGAGGCTGATATCAAAATCAGAGTTCAAGTTCAATCGTCTTTGACAAATCGAAATTTATGCATCGGAAGATTGATTCCATATTTATTGAGAGTTGGAAATGTGTGCGCTATAGACAAAACCTCTGGCTGACTTCAATACTAAGACACACACACACACACACACCACACACACACACAAACATATATTATATATATTATATATATATATTATATATATAAC
>CM042166.1:62714179-62812832 GCA_023376005.1 Doryteuthis pealeii
TCTCTAAATGTACTATCCTACCTGAAATTTGATTTACAAATGAAGCTGGAAAAGCTTGTTGATAAATGAAAACTTTTCTTCTTCTAAAACAATACACGTGCAGCTTCAAAATGTTCAAACTATTTTGTGTGAACAAATGAAAAACTCCATAATATTTAATTGAAAACAATGCACACTCAATAGCTCTATATTATTGTAAAAAATTTATTTATAAACTGGTGAAAATGCGTTTTCGACAAGCCCCCCTCCTAGAAAAAAATTGATTCAAAAAATTCAAACTAAAAATCTTGAACTTCAGAACTCTCGTGCGGCGTTGTGTTGAAAAGTGCGGGGATTGTCTCTCCATTAATCGTCGGGGCGCCTTGATTTCTCTCGAACGCACGTAATCAAGGCGTGTGCATTTTCGCACGTAAGCTTTCATGACGATATATCAGTTTTTGCCCAGCTTTCCTTCAACCAACGTGTTTGGGTCACGTAAAACGTCAAATCTTTCTAACGAACTTTTCCTGACGTCATTGATAAGGTTCGGGTATTTGTCGTTTGCGATGACGAGGACAGTTCCAGCCATCTTCGTCGATTCCTATTCTGAACAAATGGTGTTTGTCTTCGCTGCTTGCCTTCTTTGAAGAGAGCTGTTGAAATAGGTCGTGCTTTTCGCTGCTCCAGAGAGTCGCGCGAGGGCGGAAGGGATTTGGGCTGGTCCCCAGGTCGTCCTTAACGGTATTTCTCCAGGCGAGGAGGGTCAGAGGAAGGTTGTCAACCCAGTTGGTTGAGTCGGTTTTCGTGGCCAGGGATGTTTTGAGAGATCGGTGGAATCTCTCCACAAGGCCATTAGCGCATGGGTGGTATGCCGTCGTCTTGATGTGCTTGACTCCGAGAATGTTGGTAAATTCCCTGAAGAGGGACGATTGGAATTGCGCGCCGCGGTCAGTAGTAATGACCCGAGGTGTGCCGAAGAAACCGATCCACTCCTTCAGGATGGTCTTGGCAACGGTGCTGGCAGTAATGTCCTTGATGGGCACGGCGGTTGGCCATCGGGAGAAACGATCCACCACTGTCAAAAGGTACTGGTAGTCCTGACACATAGGCAACGGTCCACCAGGTCGATGTGTATGTGTGAGAACCGTGCGTCAGGGTTGCTGAAAGTACCGACGGGCGATTTGGTGTGGCGATGGATCTTGCATTTTTGGCATTCCAGGCACGTCGAAATCCATTCTCGGATGTCCGCGTTCATGTTCGGCCATACGAATCGATCCGCAATGAGCTTAAGAGTAGCTCGCTTACTCGGGTGAGATAGTCCGTGGAGGTGTTCAAAAACCTGTTTTCGTAGCGTAGGGGGAATGTAGGGCCTAGGGATGCCTAGGCTGATGTCGCAGTACAGATTGTCGTCACTGAAGGATGCTGGGAACTCCTGAAGTTTCAGGGACGTGTTCGTCAGAACGTCCTGTAGCGTTGGGTCGGACTTTTGTTCTTTCGCAATTAAGTCCTGACTCAAGGGGTCGTTGCTGAGGGCGTTGATATCCGTTCGGGATAGAGTATCTGCGACAAGGTTGTCGTTTCCCCTCACGTGTCGGATGTCAGTCGTGAACTGCGACAGGTAGTCCAAGTGCCTGATCTCACGGGAGGTGTATTTGTCCGAGCTGGTGCTCAATGCGGTCGTCAGGGGCTTATGGTCGGTATAAATTGTGAAATCTCTACCTTCCAGTAAGTGTCGGAAGTGTTTGATGGCCAAATAGATCGCCAGTAGTTCCCGGGAGAAGGTGCTATACCTCGTTTGGGCTGACGTCAGTTTGGCCGAGAAGAAAGCAATGGGTTTTCGCACAGAATCGATCTCCTGTTCGACCACTGCTCCTATCCCTGTGCCGATGCGTCGGTTGTCAAGGAAATTCGTGTCTTTGGGTCGTCGTTGATGAACGAAAGTCTAGTGAAGTTCACTAGCGCGGTCTTCGCTGCGTGAAACGCGTTCAGGGCGTCGCCTTCCAAAGTAATGCCTTTGTTCTTTCTCTGTAAGAGGTTCGTCAGTGGCTGGAGAATCGTGGAACAATTCGGGATGAATCGTCGGTAAAAGTTTATCATCCCGATAAAACGTCTCAGCTGTTTTATCGACGTAGGCGTTTGAAAATCCTGAATCGCACTGACTTTAGCTGGTAGAGGTGTGATCCCATTCGAGTCGGTGTGGTGCCCTAGGAAGTCGATGCTGGGCACTCCGAAAACGCACTTGTCGAGGTTTAGCTTTAAACCGTAGTGCGAGAGTCGCTGGAACACTGCGTGAAGGTGTTTCTTGTGGGAATCCACGTCTCTACTCGCTATCAGGATGTCATCAATATACGCGTACACGAACGGTAGACCTCGAAGAACCTCGTCCATCAATCGTTGAAAGGTTTGGGCAGCGTTACGTAAACCGAATGGCATTTTCACGAACTCGTATAGGCCAAACGGTGTTGTAACTGCTGTTTTCGGAATGTCTTCTGGTGCCACGGAGATCTGGTGATACGCCTTCGTCAGGTCGATTTTCGAAAATACCGTGCTACCTTGTAATCCAGACGTGAAATCATGGATGTGAGGTACAGGGTAACGGTCAGGGATCGTTGCTGCGTTCAATCGTCGGTAATCGACGCATATCCGATACTCCGTGCTGCCAGGCTTCGGTACCAGGTGTAGTGGTGATGCGTAAGGACTGTCGGGGGACGTATGACGCCGTCCTTTAGCATCTCGTCGAACCGTTTCTTGGCGTAGTCAAGTTTCTGCGGTGCGAGTCGTCTTGGGTGCGAATATGCCGGTGGTCCGCTCGTCCTAATGTGGTGCTGAGTTTGATGATTATCTGAAACAGTATCTGCACAAGGAGTTGTGATGTTAGCGTACTGCTTCAGTATATCCATATACTCGCGTCCATGGCAAGTTGCTACGCTGATTCCCGTGGTATTGTGGCGTGTAGGAGTGCCTATGACGTGAAGTTTCGTCAACGTGTCGGATAGGGTCCTAGTGCTCATGTGCACTGCCAGCTCGAAATGTGCCAGGAAATCTGCGCCAAGGATGGGGATCTTCACGTTGGCGAGTGTGAAAGTCCATGTGAAGTCCCGTCGCATGCCGATGTTCAGGGTTAGCGTTTTGTCTCCGTATGTTGTTATGCTGGAACCATTGGCAGCTTGTAGTTTGAACAGGGTGGGCTTAGCGGAGGGTTCGTTGCTGTGAGGTATCACGCTGATGGCCGCACCTGTGTCTACAAGGAATTTTAGCTTATTCCTCCGGTCCCATACATAGAACAGACGACATCGAGAACTTAAACTACCGGGTGAATCAGTCGTCGCGATTCTCCGGTTTAGTCGTTTCCCTGTGCCAATCGGTGGTTGCAGGGAAGACGGCAGTTTTTGGCATCGTCACCAAAGGTTCGGTGGTACCAGCACATATTCGGGTCGAAATCGATTCGTTCTCGGCTGGTCGAGCGTCCTGGTTGTCGATTGGGCGAGCGTCCCTGTCGGCTGGATGTACGTTTCCGGTATCGGTGAGGTGCTGGGCCTCTCCCGCGTTGCTCCAAGGAGAGTTTTATCTCGCGCATCTGCTTGGTAAGCTCGGCAATTGCCTTGTCCGTAGCACTCTGCTCACACCGTGCTGTGTCAGGTGTGTGTACGGCGTGAATGCCCTCGTCGGTCTCTTCGTAGACGAGGTCAGCGGACTCGGCAATGTCGTCCAGGGCTGCGGATCTGGTCATTGGAGCGATGATCCTCGTGACGGATTTCGGAGAAATCTTTCTGACACCTCATGCTGGTCGAGTCGACCACGTATGTAGCGTAACAGTTGGGACGGTGTCCTGTCACCTCTCGTGACGTTGGCCATGATTTCCTGAATGACGTTTTTATCCGGCTGGATTGTTCTCTTCAGTATAACGTCCTTCAAGAAATCGTATGGCGTGGACTTCGGCAAATCGGCAAGGACATCTTGGAGCTCGGTCATGAGGGTTGATGGGAGTCCTTGCAGCACCTTAGCCAACTTTGCCTTTTGCGAGGTGATTCCTGACAAGTTGAATATTGCCTCGATTGTCAGGAACCAGCACTTCGTGTCCGGGTAATATGCCGGAGTGCTATCGATGCTGCCATCCTCGTTGCGTTGTCCTCTCCCGAATCCGCCATTGCGCAGTCGCTCACGTCGGGGTATCACCACTCGTGGTGTTGTCGAGATGTCGTTCACGTCGTCTGGTCAACACTTGTTGTGGTGTCGATGAATATGTCGTTCACGTCGGAAAGGTCACCACTTGTTGCGGGCCGATAAGGATGTCGACCCCACAGACTTTTGAATAAGTGAAACGACTGGAGGCAATGAAAGAGACAAAGGCAGAGGATTTAGATGGCAGGAAGTAACCAGGTGGTCAATTTATTCACGAGAATTGACAAAGGTAAATCGGCAAGTTGAGAGTTTTCGTCGTTCGAGGTTGGTCGCTCAACGTTCGGTCAGTCTTTCGTTAATCTGGGTGGATAGGTCGTCCGTCGCCGGATAGGCAGCTGGAATCCGGAATCGGGATACAGTGCGTCTACGGGTTTCGGTTGACGTCGTGGTCGGTCGGTAACGGTCTCGGCTTGCGGTTGTATCGGCTGCGAGCCCCGGTCGTAGTCCCGCCGAGGACTGTTCGGGTACGAGCGTGAAACGTAACAGCGACGGACCGTTCGCTTAGCACGTGCGTTGCTTGGGTCTGATTGGCCGCGGTTATGCGGGATTTCAGACCAGGCTGGTACGTGTGCGCAAATCCCTAGAAGATCTGGATCTTACGACCAGATAGGCGTCCCTCGCCGACAGTACGCTGGGTCCTAGCTTGGTAGATCCGACTCGATCTTCCGCCGAGCAAACACCTAGCTACTCGAGGCATTTGCGCACACGTACCAGCCTGGTCTGAAATCCCGCATAACCGCGGCCAATCAGACCCAAGCAACGCACGTGCTAAGCGAACGGTCCGTCGCTGTTACGTTTCACGCTCGTACCCGAACAGTCCTCGACGGGACTACGACCGGGGCTCGCAGCCGATACAACCGCAAGCCGAGACCGTTACCGACCGACCACGACGTCAACCGAAACCCGTAGACGCACTGTATCCCGATTCCGGATTCCAGCTGCCTATCCGGCGACGGACGACCTATCCACCCAGATTAACGAAAGACTGACCGAACGTTGAGCGACCAACCTCGAACGACGAAAACTCTCAACTTGCCGATTTACCTTTGTCAATTCTCGTGAATAAACCTGGTTACTTCCTGCCATCTAAATCCTCTGCCTTTGTCTCTTTCATTGCCTCCAGTCGTTTCACTTATTCAAAAGTCTGTGGGGTCGACATCCTTATCGGCCCCGCAACAAACACATATATTGGCCACACGACGACCACATTATCACGCAGATTAACATTACACTTATCTGATTCCAGCTCCATTAATTAACACCTTAAAACACATTCATGCCCCCCTCTACCTACCGCAAAATTCTAACCGAAAATACACGCACATTACATAAAGAAAAAAACAAACAAAAACTTCAAATAATCGAACAAAAAAACTTCAAATATATCAAACAAAAATATATCAAACAAAAAAAAAACCTACCTTAAACAAAATTTTCAGTTTTTAACCATAAAATTTACCCCGAAAATATGTACTTTTCACTATCTACTTTTAAGTAGTTCTATTGACTACTGTTTGTACACTGTCCCTAAAGCGTAAGGGACAAGAGTCCGTATCATATTCACTTTTAGGTAACATCTCGTACTAATCACATCAAATCATTATGCCAAACCTTAAGGCGTAGAAGACATATGATTCTAGATTTTATACTCATGATTATCCACTAATTCTTTCTTTTTAAAGCAAAATCTAAAATCTAAACAGGGTTGAATTATACATTTCATTGCAAAACTAATAATTTGCACATCCTTTTTCACTTATTTTAACTTTCCGGTGATATTCCCAACTGAATATTTAAACTTTATTGCAGATTAATGTGGAAAAGAATAAAAAGAGAATCAAACTCTCCTCTGAAATTTAGATTGAAGGAATAACAAAAAGATATTGGTATTAATGAAATAGGAAGAAAAAGAATTGATATGGTGGACCCTATGAGAAAAGAGAAGGCATCACACTGAAGCATCTAGATCATTTAAGGCTTCATTAAATGATATAAATGCTTTAGTGTGATGTCTTCTCCATATTCTGTGCCCAGAAGGACGTAGTCAGTCTAGGACATTATAATAGTCATCGGCTTTATTTTTCCTCTTTACTATTCTTTTACTTTTCATTCGCTGTTAGCGGGGATGGGAAGGATAAGTAAAAGCAAACTTAATGACATGATTGGTCATTATACAAATGCAAATAGTAATTCATTTTCACTTTGAATTTGCTGAATCTTTGTAGAGAAAAAAAAAAGCGTCCACTTTATTTTTTTTCAACGAAGTTGTCATATTATTTAAAACTCCCAATTTGTAAATATGTTTGATTTCAGTTTTTTTTTTTTTCGTTATCATTCTTTTAATCCTTTTTTTAAAATCTCATTTTTCCAAATTGATAGGACAGATATATAATTTAAATAGAGATTATCTGTGTCTCTTCGTAGCTATGCTAAATTCAAATACCAACTCAATTGTTGACAAGGATTGTCTTGAAAAATACGGGTGGAAGTATTATTTATTCAGTCAATTTCTGATAAAAATAGATTTTTAAAAACTGCTGGAAAAAAAAATGAATAATACACATTATGACAAATTTCTTATTTGAAACACACAAATAAACTCAAATATAAAAAAAACTGTATGTGCGTGCATACGCACGCACATACAGTTTTTTTATACAGTCTCTATCAAGGCTGATAATGAATGTAGCAACTTTTAAAAGTTACTTGTGCTGTAAAGAAATTATAGAAGAGTAATTTCTCCAAGTACGCATTCTCTTCAACCCCTGTGACATGCCAGTGACGAGAATAGGTGATCATGGTATCTGGCAATCGAATGTGGACTCATGCCTTTCCAAAAAGCATTGAAATTGAACATGAGTAGTCTCCGTTGAGATTATTTGCCAATTTTATCGGCTAATAACCATTACACCACATGCGCAAACACACTCACACACATCAAAATGGTCTTGGAACTTTAAAACCATACAAGCTAAAGTGAGTAATATTTTTAATGGTCTGTGTGTGAATTATTAACAACTCAAATATAAACAAGATATTACTACAATTAAAGTTTTGTCTACGATTAAAAAGTAAAGTCTTGGAATGGCCTATCAGTCAGAGGGAGTCTATGTCCTTTTCACTAGCGCTAGATCAGGGAGATTGCTTTTGTGTCTGAGGTGAATTGCCACACCTACCAACATCGCACAGATCCAAACTATGCTATTCATGTGCTGAGTTGGCGAGGGCCAGTATCAAACCCGGAACCTTATGGTTCCTGAGCGGATGATCTACTAACTGAACTAAACCGATCCTAGGATTAGGTAAGGATAAAATTTTGGATTGTGCTTTTTTATTTTTTACAAAAATTACTTACATGTGATTCTGCAACTTCAATGCAAATTATTCTATTTTCTGTAGAATAAATAGAAACTTCCTTTATAAAACAGTGAAGAAAAAGAGGAGGAACTTTATACATTTTTACATAAATAACTAAAAAGCACTGAGAGTACTTAGCTCCTCCACCAACACCATTAAAAGTGAAATTATCAATTTACAGAATTTGCTATGACAAAAGATTGTAAGAATAAATCATTAAAGATAGATCATCAAACTTTTATTGTGATGACGTCATCATTCTGTGCTTTTACAACAAAAAGTGTCCGTTACTATGTTACAAAAAATAAGATAAAAGATTCCCTTGACCCATCACAAAATTTGATTAATTGTCCCTTCTACAAAATATGTAAAAACATTGAGAAATTAGGGGAATAAAAATATCCAAATTCCTTCAAGGAAATGACAACAAATTTTAATGATACGAAACAAACAATAAGTAGACGTAGATAACATTTTGGATTTGGACTAATACATATTCATAGCAGCTAAAATGTAAAAAATTACAAAACGTAAATGAACACACATATTTGGTAAAATAAGAATTAAATTTAGCTATCAGAATTTACAATACAACTTTTTTCTTTCTAATTTTAGTAATGTATTTATTTTTCTCATCTTTAAATAACCTTTGTTTTAATTCCTGACAACTATATCTTTTTTCTTGATTTTTTTTTCCAGATTTTCCCAATTCGTACATAACATGTTAAATTATTAAATACAACTTAGGCGCTAATGTTTATATTGCGATTTGCATTCATTTATAGACATGTGAATGATCGTTTTACAATAAGACAAAAATTGTCGTGGAAAGAAAAAACAACTTTTGTTTCCTATTAAACACAATTCTGCGATTTGCAATAATTTGCAATAATTTTCGAACAGTAAGTACAGACATCTGCAGTTACCCAAAAAATGTTTGCTTTTTCGACAGATCTACATTTATACCTGTCTATTACTCCAGTTCAGCTTACGAACATTCTATTTTCCTATGGTATGAGAAACCTGCATTAAATAATAAACTTTTTATATTCATATATTCAATATCTGTTCTCACACTAAATGGACTCGTGGAAATTTTGAAATCTTATTTCCTATACAGGTTATTAGCATTTACTCTATGTGTGTGTGTGTGTGTGTGTGTGTGTGTGTGTGTGTGTGTGAATGAACATTTGACACATTATTTAACAAGTAATTCATTTTTATAATAAAATAATTTCCACAAGTGGTTTTAGTGTGTCACAATAAATGTAATAATTTGAGGTAATGAAAAGATTTGTCATATTTGATTAATAAATTTACCTGCGATATTACAGAATTAAAAAAAAGTAATCGTTATTTTGGGATGATAGTTGCTCAGTTACGTATGACTTATTTTGCCGTTGAAGTAGTAACAGTCAACGTTCGAGCCTATGTATTACCCATTAATTTGAATACTGATTTTCAAGACAGGTAAGTCCTCGTCTCTTGAAAGATTGGCATAATGTTATCTTCATCCCTTCTTTCCCGCTAATTTGGTCATTCGTCTAAACTAATTTTTGAGAATTTTTTCTTGAGAAATTGATTAAGAGTTTTTTTTTTATATCTATATTTTTGAAAATTATAAATAGCGTTTCAAGCCGGTAATAAAATCTGTAATTTTTGTAAAAGTTAAAATCTTTCCCGGCAAACGCTCATAGAGTTTGTATTTTTTGAGTTGTAAACAGCGTTCTACCCTTATTTGGTAAAAGTTAAATCTTTCCTGGAAAACCCTCCTGGTGTTTGTAATTTTTGACTGTTGTAAACAGCGTTCTTCCCTTATTTGGTCATTGAAACGCAGCTCTGATCCTTTTTATTGACTGGCAGCGCGGAAATCGACAGACAGATCTTTATTTTTGAAGGGTCGAAATCGTAACCACTGTCTCCGCTGATTTTTTCAGCGTAAAAATGTTAAAAATACAGGAATAACGAAGATAGACAATTCAATGTTTTTGTCTTAGTTATCCTGGTATTATTGATTTATGTGACATTTATTAATGTTTTTCACTCATTTAGTGAAATTAATTTAAATTTACTTAGCAGTAAATTTCATATGTATAAGTTGATTAAGAGTCAATGTTGTATTTTATATTACAGGAAAGACGAAGATTGTCTAATTATTGCGTAATTTGACATAGTTTTCCTGTATGTATTTTTACTTTATTTGAATTATCAAATAAAGTATATTAGTCACAGATTGAATAAAATTAATTTGTATTTGCTTGGAAGAAAATTTGTCACGTTGATAAGATTCAACGTTAGAATTAATTTTAATAACAGGATAGACGAAGATTGTCAAAATATCGCGTATTTTGGCATAGCCTTCCTAGTTATTTGTTACTTATTTGAAAATTCATATAAGTAAATTACTCTCAGAGAGAGTAAATTTTATGTAAAAATCGGTTTGCGACCAATTTAATTTGAATTGTAAAGAAAAACTTAATTTTTGCAAAGGCTTTGTAGCCTATTTTGAAGTAAAGCACAAGAGATAAATAGTGTGATACCTCTAAGTGAATAAGTGTCTAAATCATTAGACACTTTGTATTGTATCGGCAATTTTGCCGAAGATTTATTTTTTGTAAAAACAGGGATCAAAAAGAAAATAAACAACAATTGACGTCTGCTCCGTAACCCTTAAACAGTCAACTACAGCAGCAGCCCTATGTAAGATTTGTCACAAGACAAGGAAAGAAAAGAAAAGAAAGAAATTGTTTTAAATTGTTATTTGCAGCTTCAAGTAAGAATTTGTTTATATTGATTGTGAAATTGTATATTTGATAAGTTTTTTCCTTTTTTCGGCTTCGTGCCATAGTTAAATATAAGCATAAGGGACTTATTATGCAAGACCTTTTTTTTGTTTGTTGAATAAATTATTTTAAATCACAACTTTGTCTCCACAAATTTTTCTATTGTAATTTTTTAAAACTTTTTCTACGGCTGGAAAAAAGATAACATTTGACTTTCTTTTTATAAATCTTTTTTCCGGTAAATTTTAGCAAGGTGATGACAATATTTAAGTATATTTCTTCGTTTGCATACAAATGTGACACACATTAACGAGGATATCACGCCTTGGTTATACAGCTCTATCCTATCCAAAGCGTCACAACTGTATTTTCCCGCGTGTAGCTTAAACTCTTCCGAATAATGAGAGACTGGCGATTTAACGGGGGTACAAAGGACAGGTTTTATTCATTACACGGAAGTGTAAAAAGCTGGAACAAAAATAAATATGATATAAACAGAGGGAAAAACAACAAATAGCAAATTATTCTTTAAATGCTAACAGCTAAAGGAATAATGACGAGGAGTGCTAAGTTAAACGAAGCTGAGCTGGATAGCCTGCAATACAGCATGGAGTTTCGTCTGAGTATCAACGCTGAGTTACTGACATAGTGGTGGCTGAGTTTTAACAAGAGGCTAGGCTACATAGCCTAAGTGACGGCTACTAGCATAGTGGTTGAGTCTGAGTGTCAACTAACATTAAAGGCGAGGGCTTGATATCTACACTTAAAGGAAATAGAGAAGGGGTCTTCAAATTAAACAAAACGGCCTGGCAGAATGACAGGTAGAGTGTAGCAAAAATGTCTGACATAGTATAGTCAAGACAAATAGCAAGGGAAGAAATAAAGAGTTACAGAACATGTTTAGGGTTAACAGGCTAAATGGTAACAAGGAAAGTCGAGGAATGCGTAAAGGCCGTTAGAATGGCCGATAAAAGGTAGCAGGAAGTGTCTGATATAATATTGTCTAAATACAAGACACAAACGGGGATAAATTAAATTAAGAAATTGCTGGCTGACAGGAGCTGACTGAGTAAAGTGAATGTGAAAATGAACACCAAGAGATACGGACGGGGGAAGGTATACCACAATTAAACAATGTACATAATATCTAAGTGTAATAACAACGTCGATAATAAACACTGCTTAGTACGGAGAAAAGAGGTAAATAATATAGGGGTCAGTTAAGAAATTAATTTAAACTAAGGAGAAAAGAATTCAAATACTTTAGTGCTCATTGAAACCAAGTGGTTGGAGAGAGACGAACTCCTGACGTCTATTCTGAACGGCGACTTAATTTGAAAGAGGTAGAATTACGCGCCTAACGTAGGAAGGCGGCAGTTGACAGTGCATTAGGACTTTGTCCTCAATGAGAAATAGGACCACTAAGGGGAATAATTCTAGACAAGGGAGGTAACTTAGATTGGTCTAAGGAAAATTACTTCTAAGGAATTATTAGTATCTGAACGTATCACCACAGAGGAAGTCCCTTTTAAAAAAAAGGTTTTCCTTGTATAGCATCCAGTCTATATATCTATTGGAAGACGAGTATAAACAAGTTGATATACTGTGTAACACTGTCCATTATAATGCAATATGTCATTGTTCTTTTACTACAAAGAGACTCAAACTCTCACAACACATGTAAACAATTGATGAGCCTTATTTTAATTGTCCAAGGAGATGAAAAGAAGATTAACTTATTTCTTTCCTTTTTTTGGAAGAAACAAATTAACATTTTCCTTTCCTTTGTCCTTAAGTTTGGATCTAAAAAATAAAAGGGAAAACTTTACTAATATCACCCCCACCCCACGTGACAGTACAATAAATGTACAACGGATATTGAATAAGTTTAGCTTAATCTGTTACAATTCTTCAATAATTGTTTGAAAATCCAACTTTCTAACCACAACTTCACAGCAAAGCATCTTTCATATTTACTAAACTGTTATATCCCGAGATGTAGGAAATATCGAAATGATAATAAAAACAGTGAGATATGTTAACATATAACAATAGTTGTTTTATTTATTCTCACTGACAGGGAATACAGTCCGATGGTTTTGGATAGAAATCAGCTCAAATGTGTGTATCATTTGCGTGATCACATGGGCCGTCCTTTGTGTTATCATGTGTGTGTTCATCACATGGGCCAGTCCTTTGTCTGCTGACTCTCTGCTTGTCAGTCTTTATTTAACACAGGGTAGAAAATGGTTCTACCCTAAAAGTGACTTGTGCTAATGCACGTGGTCACTAGTTCAAGCGTGCTGACGCACATCTGTACAGTCCAAAACCCCAGTCCAAAGTAACATGGTGGAATTCCCATATCCGAGTTCCCGTCAGTCCATTACTGATCAAAGGGGAGCAACTCTTTAGCAACACGTTAGGTCTACCTAACATAAACTAAATAGAGTTAGGCACCAAATGAAAACTGAACTTACGACTGTAACATTAACTTGCTAACTCCACGTCGAGGTTTTCCAATAAATTGTGTTCTCGCACAGGGCCGATGTTAGGGTTTCATGTCCCCCCACCCCCAATATATCATACCCACACAATTCTTCGATTCGAGGCCCCCACTCTATTACATGTCAATTTTCATAAAGTATTATTCATAGAAATATATGAAAGCCTCCTTTCCGGGCCGCCTGGTAGGGGTGGGGTCAGTGGTAGCACGCGCCGGTCGTGTTCTCACGATTTCTTGTTTGAAACTTTATTTATTTTATTTGCAATGACTGACTAACAAAATGATGCTTTTACAATAAGATTTAGGGCGAAGGATTTAAACACAAGAAAAGAAACAAGTTCATTCTATGTGAAATAATAATTCTATTAACAATGAACGAATCATTTAAATCCGAGAAGATTAAGAGACAGCTGGCTTGAATATTTATTTAATTGTATTTTATTTTCTACTTTTGAATTTTAAAAATGTATCAACATTTGAAAGGTTATGCATATTGGATACCGATGGATGCAGAATAAAAATCCTCTTTTTAAATGAACAAATTCCTATGTCCCTCACCTTGCAGAAAAATACTGAATAATTTGGAGACGGTCAGATTTTTACTAAATTTCATTCAATCATCGACCATAAAAAAAAGACAAGAAAAAAAGTCATTTATTTTGGCATGAATCACATTTCTAAAATTCTTTTCACCAAGAAATAAAATTATATTTCCACAAAACTGAAGTAAAGTATGTTAGTAAAAAGTCAACATGGAAACCGAAAATACATTCTGATTTATACGACTTTTAATTTCTATGATAAATCTTTTGTTCCTTTTAAGTAAATTTTCTCAAATGTTGATCAAAGAAAAGTTTGCTTATTTGAAAAGAGGAAGTTTTTGCGGTTTGAGCGGTACCAAGGTAGAATTTTTTGATGGCAAATATTTTGTTTATTTTGACTGAACTACATTAGGTCCTTCATGATATATTTAAATTAAGTAGAATTATTAATGGTGCTCATTTCTCCTCCAAGTGTCAGGAAACAGGAACTATTTATTTACATAATACTAATAACACAGAAATACCTAACCTGACTGTGTTAAATTTTAAACTTGAGCCACATGATTGTCTTTTTGTACATATTCAAAATTATACACATTTGAAAACTGATCAATGTGGACCACTTTAGCTAATGATAGAATTTACCTATTGCTTGGTATTTACTGATATTGATGTACATTTCAGAGGACAATGTTCAGCCTGACAATCTGAAGATTTCTTATATCATAGGATCAACTGATAAAGGCAATGGACAGCGGGAAGAGAACAATCTATTCTTGTGGATTTAATAAAGGGTTCGGTTATAAGTTCCCGGAAGATCGGAGAGTTTAACGGCCTAAATGTTATTGCCATAACAAAAAGAAAACTACCCTGAATAGAGTGTATAAAAGTAATAATGTTTTGTTTCAGATAAAAATAAGTAAAATTACAAAAATTCTTTCAATCTGATTTTTGGTGTATAACATTCACTTTTTTTTATCTGAAAAACGTTATTCAAAATTGTTTTTAATACTTTAAATGTCTTAATAGTGACTCACCTTATATCTATCGGAATCGGTTTTCTTTCTTTGAATAACCAAGAAGACATCTTAAATATGGTTGTCTTGAAATTAGAAAGATTTGACATCAGTTTTCGAAAGTCATAAAAGTCCTCACTTTTGAAGAATGCAGATGCGAATAAATGCCTAACTGATATCTAAAGTAAATACTATTTAAAAAATAAAGTAATACTTTAAAACATTAAACAAAAACCAATAAAACGAAAAAACAAACAAGATACAAGTTGTTGTTATTTCAGATCAATGATGTCCAAGGATAATCGTTTAATAAAAGCCAAATGTTTATGATGAAAATCAGAGGAAAGATGCAACAAAAAAGGACTTGAAGGGTTTAGTTTTTGTTGTGAAGGCCTTGGCGTAGAGGACAGTCAATATTGATGAAGTGTGTTGCGTAATGCAGAAAACAAACAAAACATTCAGAGACATTCGACATCAAAGAGACTAAAACATTTGAAGAAGAATTGGTGAAAGGATTTGATGTTAAGGTCATATTGACATTTTTCTTTTAAATTCACAAATCTCTTCAATGAAGAAAAAGATTTAGTTTGTATAACGAACGAGACACGTGGTAGATTTATTTAAGTTTGTGAGTTGAGTGTAATTGATGAACACACAAAATGGTGGAATTAATTCAGATAACGTAGACTAATATTTTTCAAGAATTTTGGCTTTAACTTAGGCTAGAATAATAATGATTCTTGAATCAATTTTAGAAAAAAATATTTAATGTCAATCTAATTTATATGTATGCGCACACACATTATATATATATATATATATATATATATATATATATATATATATATATGTAGTATAATAAAAAAAATTGAAAAAACACAGGTTTAAATGAGTTAAGAGGTGAATTTATTGGCCGACGCTGCAGTGTTTCGATCTATTAATTAGATCATCTTCAGGGCTTTTGTTGGTATGTGGAAGGTGTTAAAAAATTTTTTTTTAGCTCAGAATAAGGAAAAAGGCGAGTAATAGTCCTTGTTTACCGGTCTGTTTAAAATTTAAAATCTGAGAAAAAAGAACGTTGAAAAAATGTACGGTTTGAAATATGATGTCAAATATTCTTTTTTGCGGTGTGAGTATTAGAATGTGTAAGTGTTTGTATCGAAAAGAGCATTGTGCATTTTTTATGTGTTTATGAATGTGTGGTTGCGCGTGTGTGTATAAATCTTTTGCGATGAATGGAATCGAAACAAACCTCAAGATTGTGTATGTGTATGTGTATGTGTGTGTGTGTGTGTGTGTGTGTGTGTGTGTGTGTGTGTGAGCATGATATTTCAACGTTCTTTTTTCTCAGACTTCAAATTTTAAACAAGGACTATTACTCGCCTTTCTCCTTATTCTGAGATAAAAAAATTTTTGATCACCTTCCACATACCAACATAAGCCCTGAAGATGATCTAATTAATAGATCGAAACACTGCAGCGTCGGCCAATAAACTCACCTCTTAACTCATTTAAACCTGTGTGTTTTTTCAATTTTTTATTATACTTCATACCGTCGGATTCACTTCCTTTTATTCACACACACACACACACACACACACACATATATATATATATATATATATATATATATATAAAATATTATAAGAGAGAAAAGTAAATATCTTATAATAAAAAAAGTCCGCAAAAGTGTTTAAATTTTTTTTCTATTTATTTCGGTGGGTCAACAAAAGATGTAACTTTTTCATTGAGCCTGGAACCAGGAATTGAGAAATTGTGTCTGGAGAAATGGAGAAATTCCAGCAGAATTGATTTGCTGGATTAGGAAAATGATTTCTCATTTTCCAAATTCATACTTTACTATATTGATAAAAAAAACAATTTTTGTTCAAAATGCTAAAACTCTGCGTGATGAATATGTTTCTCCATAAAGGAACTGGATATGAATACATCGTCCACTTTGTGTAAGTGTTAGCCGTGGTTGATAAATCTCTAGAAATATTGCGCCACGTTCCTTAGTCCAAATGGTACTTGCAAGGACTCTAACAACCCAAAAATGTTGTAATCACCGTCTTCGGAATGCTGTAGTTCCTTACCGGAATTTAATGGCAGGTCCTGATGAAGTCTAATTTTGTAAATATATATCTATCTTGAATGTGGGAATTAGGATAATAGTTTGGTTTACTAGAGAGTTTTAGTGCTTTATAATCGCCACATGCACACTAAGTGCCACCATTTTGGGGCACCAGTTATTGGTGTGCTTAGAGGTAGGGGAGATATTTAGTCGACTCCCCACTCACCAATGATTAATATTAGCATTAGTATATCTATGATATACTAACACTGAATGCAACGGAGGGAAAGACAAGATAAACGCATTTGTACATACAAGAATATGTAACCTTTTTATTAACATATCAATGGTCTTAACAAGGAAGAATATAAAAAACGTGTCCCAACGGTAAGAAATATACACATATTATTCCTTAATATGCAGCAAGGTCACACAAAGGTAAAAAAAAGGTTACTTGTTGAGGGAAAGCAATATAGCCACATGGCATTATCATTCTCTGGTACGGCTTGAGATACGTCTATACTGTTCAAAGAACAGAGACAAAAGAAGTCGAGAATCGGTTTCTGTGACTATCATGTGACTCTTCTAACACGATGCAAGTTTTAACTTACAATATCAATTACGTGTTACTTATCAACAATTTTTACCTAATTTATCTCAACAAGTGTATCATGGTAGTGGCAGAGTCAAACACATAAAGAATTTGAATAGACCGAATAGAAATGGCTGGGTCAGTGACCTACGTCCCAACCATTAGAAAATTATTTGGCGTGTCTTGTGAATTTGATGTGAACTAATTTTTGTGTACTAATGCTTACAACATAAACCATTTTACTGATCACCTACTACAGATGTACTCGAGGTCATCTCTACCTAAATGCATTGCCATCACTTCAACTTACAAAACCCTGGCGATGTGTCAGAAAAGAACGAAATCTCGGAAATAATTACAACTCACATCCCCTACGCATCAGAAAAATATTACCCCCCCCCTCCAGGAAATAAAGTATGTAAACCAGACGCAAAAGAAAACAAAAGCAAAAATTGTAGTTTATTTATTTAACATGATCGTTGTGAGCGTGCACGCTACAAAGCTTAACATCCAATGCGGTAGGGGCAGATTAACAAGTGGGATTAATCGGCTGAAGCTTAGGGGCATCTAAGGGGAGGGAGTCCGAAAACAAAGACATCGGATTGAGTGTACAACAAAAATGATTTGACTGTATGTGAGTATTTTGAGTGCTATTAAGTAATATATATCTGCAATATTACAAGTATATGGTGAAAATATTTACAATTGAACAAAGAAAAAGGTCCCCGTAAGTATTTTCCTAGTACAACGATTTACGAGTCTTAAGAAATTCCACTTGTTGTATTCCTCGTTGATTCTTTACAGTGTCACCTTCAACCGAGTTTAACATACGTGAACACACGTGAAAGAAAAATAAAGACGAAAAAAAATGCCGTTTTGAAGAGAATACATTAATTCTGGTTTTATTCGAGGATGAGAATTTTGACACTGCGTGTTTTGCTTACAATTCTGGCAAAATATTTGAAACGATCAGAGGAGTAAATAATATTAATATGGATGTAAAATGTTGATAAATGTGAACCTATGTTTTACATACCTTTTACACAATAAAACTATTTTTGAGGTGCGATAAGCTAAGAACTGAAACAAAGTTTACAGTTGGATCGCTGTTAGCAAAATGCATTCTGTTGAAGTCCATTCTCGCCATTATATAACAAAGGCACGGACGTAGTTTTAAACATTGTGAGATCGCATAAAAAGGATGGTAGCTTCCCAAAGTTTGTGTTTCTTAGAATTTTAATTTTCGTTTGTACTGGCTTAATTATATATTTACCCAACCCCTCCGCATCAATTTCTTAAGCTGCGTTTAACAGGTTTGGATTTAGTTTCCCTTCTTCTAGACTGGTTGCCTAAAGAGCCCAATCTGCTCTACTGCTTTAACCACAACTGGAGGGAGAATAGTTGGATGCATATATTTGCTAAAGATATTAGCACTATACGAAATGCAAATAGCTTCGTCCTAGATTTGAACTCGGGTTGTCGGGTCCTTCGACGATAACCATTACACATTCCTCTGAGACAGACGTCGGGGTGTGTGCAATCTACCAGCAATTAGAAGACGATAAAAAGGCATTGTACAAAACCTTCACGACAGATGAGATATGACTAGTTCACAGGGCAGCGGAGTCGTCACAATGAATCCGTTGACGAATATCTGTCTGGCCAAGAAAGCTCCCCATATTGTTAGGAGGAGAGAACGACCACACCCTGAGGTGCAGCTTTATGAAGGAACTACCAGATCAGGTTAGGCAACTCCTTCGCGCGTCATCGAGAATGGACGAGTTGTCCACTGATCAGATTCTGTCGCGTGCTCGGATGATCCTAAAGAACGACACGGTTGAACCGACATCGGTAGCAGCAGCAGCAGCAGCAACACAGAAGACACGAACTGAGTAGTGAGGGTCTGGAGGCTGGACAAGCGTGCAGGGACCACAGAGTAGATCACTTGGTATGGATCTGTCTGGGAAACGAGACAGGGGAAGAGACTATGGTGCCAGTCTCTTCCCTAGGATAGATAAGAGCTTGACACTACCAGTAATCATAGTCAAAATTATCAGAAAGCCGCGTACGGCGCTCGTCGACTACGATTTTTCCGTGTACCGATCATGGACAAATAGGTCTTTGCGTGTGCTGGCTATCAACGGAGACACTGCCGCTTTTGGTGTCGGGGTCGTTCTCGTCAGCCTGAATGGGGACATTCCCGTTGAGGTTGACGTCCTGATAAGCTTTAGAGTACGATCTGTTGAGTGGCAAGAACACCATAAAAGTAATGGTAGAGTTTGGTCGCAGTAAACCACTCCTATGTGCGACACTTATCATTGACGAACAGGGCTTCAGCGCTGGATTTCACCACACGGCAAAATTTGTACCGCAACGTGGGACGGGAGGCCAAGCCTCGAGCTGCGGAACACGATGATAGAGTATCTAGTGTTCAACTTGGCACAACGGAAGTACGAACGTGTACTGCAGGTATGACGTATTACCTGAGGAGGAGGAGATTGGGTCGCCTAAGCGTTTAATTCCGCTGATGGCTGAAATCCAAAAGAATAAACATAATGTTCGCCCTATTTATGTACAACCGGAAGTTGAACAAGATTCGCCGACACATTTACAGAAAATTCTGACATCTGTTTACACAATTTAAGAGAAAGACGATAACGGTGGTAATGTATCGCTTCGGGATTTACGAAAGGCCTACCTACAGGTGCACGCCCAGAAGTCATTGTGGCTGTTCCAGATTATGCTCTGATGGGGCGCAGGTGCTGCCATACGCGGCTAGCAAGGTTTTTGGCTGAACGTTGCATCGCTTATAATGAGATCGATAATCGATGAAAATCAGGATGACTCGATCAAATATCTCGCATCGGTATGCGGTTGGCTTAGATCAACGACTGTATTTTTGAAGCGACGGTCAAACGCACGACCAGAGGTTGTAATGACTAGACCTGCAATGCTCACCGAAGCGCATGAAAATTCCAAGTCAAAATACAAACTATGGTCTTATTGATCCGTTGTTGGTTACTGAATTTGATGGGATATAAAGACATTTACTGAGATGGTATTTTGGATCAGAGACCTACCTAAGCTCGAAATGGATATGGATTCGTTTGCTATGAAGGAATCTTGCACCAAAGACAAATAAAATTGTCATTGCTGCTGTTAACTTGTTTACCGAAAATGTGACCAGAGTTCTCAGTAGGATCATGCGAGAGGGAACTGGCGAGTGCGCTGTCGGGAAATAAAAGTGTGGGCTGATATCGGAGTAGCGTTAGAAGTTAATGGGGACATTGTCGAAGATTGCTGGTTGCGTTCGAACGGAGAGGTGCAGCATATAAATTTTGCTAAACTAGACACGGTGCTGAAACGTATCAATCTATCGCTCCAATGGAAAACAACAGTGCTGCATCTGTTGATTGATTCAGAATGTATGCACCGGTAGATCTCTGACACATTGACAGGGAAGGCGTAAATGTACACCAAAGCGGTCATGGAGATGCTAATAAGACGTCAGATCAACACTCTCAAGGGCTTGCCAAAGAATGCTACACCATATCAGAGACCCTCATCCCATTAAAAGGATGGATTCAGCAGCCATCGACTATAAAAGTGGCTCCTCGGAACGCGAGTGCGAGGACAGCAATACTGAGTATTCTACACAAACGTCCAGAGACACAACGGATGACGGTGACAGGTCTGACTCAAATGGCGAGATTTCCCCTATCCGATCCCCCTTTCTGCATTAGATACACAATCCCCTTCGATTTTTTTTACGGATAGGCACAAGACGGAAGCGACTGTTCCCTAGCTATCACCTGGCTCGCATGAGCAACGGTCGGTATTTGATACAATCGTCAAACCACACATGCAAATGCGTTGATAGATTGGAATGACAAGACCTGCAACGCACATTCTCATCGAGACCAAAATTCGCCAGAAGACCCCTTCCAGAGGGAATTGGTACGTGTGCATTATAAAGCTGTCACTTTAAATCAGAGTTTTCAAAGACAGCTCAAGCAATGTAGCGACATGAGAATAATTCTGAACCCAACTTGGAAACACTAAAAGGGATTACCGACATAATTTTCTGGAATTTCTGATACAGAAAATAAACAGTAATAATTGGTATTGGTAGTTGTCTCAGCATGGGTATTGATAAAATCATCAAGTTAACAGCAGCAATGACAATTTTATTTGTCTTTGGTGCAAGATTCCTTCATAACAAACGAAGCCATATCCATTTCGAGCTTAGGTAGGTCTCTGATCCAAAATACCATCTCAGTAAATGTCTTTATATCCCATCAAATTCAGTAACCAACAACGGATCAATAAGACCATAGCTTGTATTTTGACTTGGAATTTTTATTGTATAATGTTCAATCTTAATTAATTTTCACTAATGAATCGACAAGGATGATTATGTTGAAAAATGAACGACGTTTTATCATTAGGATGTAGACTTATTGATGTATCTACAATGTGTTATAATATATGTTTTAATATTGGGGTGGGGGTATAACCAAACCCATCACAGCTATGCATGCATATTTGGAGATGCTGACTAAAAGTTACTGAAAAGTTAGTGTGCAAACAGCGAAGGAAACGATGGAAACTAGGCGATCGAGTATATAATAATTGTTCATATTCACTGAGCTTCTGGGTAATACCTCATGGCTGTTATGAACAAAGAAAAAAATCATTAAAAGATAATAAAAATAAATTTGACCTTCAGTTGACGAAAGTGAGTCATCAAAGTATTTCCGCCTGTGACCGGTTTGAAGATGTCTGTTTCTTGAGAGAATTTCTGTCGTTGGTTTATCCCGGCTTGGGATCATCAAAGACATCACAATAGTAAAACTATAAATTATTTTCAACTAATCTTGCAATCGATCGAAAACATTTTATGATGAGACAATGGTGTGTAAAAATAGAATCAAATGACTGGTTCAGAAAAGGGTTCATACTACAAGGATCTTAATTACTTTAAAAATAAATGCCGCCCTTTCGGTGTGGCGTTAGAATGCACCGACTGCACCTCTGCAGAGGGGTAAGACTCCCCCAATGGGGCCACCTGTTGGCCGTGGGTGGCGACCAGTGATGCTTAAGGACGGAGTCTTGGTGGATGAGCAGTCCATGACATGCAACACTCCACTTAGAACCTTAATTAGGCTAGACGGGCAGTCGGAGAGGCCCCCTCCGATCAATCGGCTGGCTACGTCAAGCCCTAGCACCTATATGATTGCCCCAACCCTATTACTCTTATGGCAAGCCCCAATCCCTTTTTATCATATGAGTGTTAGAAGGCGATGGCTGCGGGTCTACATGTCCTGGGAATGACGTTAAACACTATCTGATGGTGAGGTTCCAGTATTGAAGGTTTTGGGGAATGTGGAGCACCCCTTCATCACCATTGCTCCCTGGGCCACTCTGACCCGGAGTGGTAGTACCTGTTAGGGTCCCATCTATGGGTTAAATAGAAAAAAAGAGTTTATAAACGAAATTGTATTATCTATTAAAAATGAATTTATTTCAAAACTTTGTCAGCATTAAACATTTTTGAATACCAAATTACCAATAGAAGTACTCGGCATACAATAACCCAAGGGGTTGACATGCCGTAAAACCTAACAAACCAAACCAAACCAAAAATATCATTTGATTCGTCACGACGGCAAACACGACAAAAGATTAAGCTTGATGTAGATTATTCTCACGTGTATATGTGGATAGATTTTTTAACGGTCCATTTCCCCCAGCATTTCTTTTTTTGGACACAATAGGCATTGACCCTGACCCAATCCTTTTGTGTACAATGAGAAAATTGTGGTCCGTTTGCTTCTCAACTAAAAGGCCAAAAAGAACAAATGTAATTGATAGCCTATTCTATTTATTTTTATTTTTTTATTACTGGAACAAAAGTCGAACAACTGGTCTTCAATATTAACATTTATAACCTGGGAGTCATATCAGTAGAATAATGAGTCATCCGCCTTGTAGTATCTTGGAATCCTAACGAGAGGGATTTCTTATTCCATATAAACTAGCGGAAGGGAACACCACCTATTGTACAATTGTTTTACATGACATCATCCTATTTGTGATTCAATGGATATTTATGTATAATTGTTAATAATAAATCATATTAAATTCACCATCACACATTTTTAAATGTATTGTTACATCCAAGGCCAAATAAATAAAATCAGAAATCCTGTAGAAGATAGACAATCCTAATTAGCATGGCAATAAATGAAAAGCGCCTTGAAATCAAAACTGAAGCTTGTCTGCCAAGAAAAGACTTCGGAAGTGAAAAGAACATATAAAGAATCAGCTTGGAAGCCCCCCCCCCTTCCAAGAAATTATAAATAACCCACTAAATATCAATTTAGGACAATTTACAAAGGATGAGCTCAGCGAAGTTTTAAAAACAATCAAAGCAAAAGCTGCAGACCTCGACAAAGTACCCCCTTATATATGGAAGATAGGGAAATTTGACGACATACCTCTTCGATTGTGCAATGCAAGTGTATAAACAAAATACAATAGAGAAATGGATGAAAGGCTGCATCCCTTTCCGAAGAAAAGCAGCCTCGGAATCACTAAGAATTACAATTCTATAAAACAATTCTAACTGCCATATCAGCTAAGATTTATAATGTCCTTCTGAATCCGATTAGAAAATTCTTAGGAAAAATCAAAACAAATTTAGGAGAAATCAATCCACAACTTTTCAAAAAATCTCGAGTCAACACTTTTTGTAGATTTCTCCAAGGCATTTGACTCTATACACAAAGGAAAAATAGAGAAAATGCTTTTAGCATATGACCTCTCAAAAGAATATGTTACCGCTATATTGATGCTTTACGAAAAACACGAAAGCAATGGTTCGTTCACCTGATGGTAACACATATTTTTTTGACATTGTCGCTGGAGATGTATTAGCACCATTTCTATTTATAATCTGCCTCGATTGTGTACCACAAACCTCATTAGATCTATATTTAAAAAAAGAAAGCAAGAAGAAGAAGGAATCCTAGAGAAACTATCATGAATACAGACTAAGCAGATTATCTAGCACTTCTCACAAATAGACCTGTTCAAGGTGAATCTCAACTGAATAGCCTGGAGCAGACAGAAAGAAACAGAAAGGAACTACATAACTCAACTTGATGATAACACGAACTATATATATATATATGTGTGTGTGTGTGTGTGTGTGTGTGTGTGTGTGTGTGAGTGTATATTTAACCTCCACTGCAGCCAGTCTAACATTTTTAAAGATAAACACGAACACTGACTATTGATGTTACGTTTTTAAACATGTAGCAAAATACTTTGAAGTTTTATTTGAAGAAAATTTCATGAAATTTCATACCGAGAAGATTTCTTTTTAATCGTTGTTTTAGAGTGGTTGTAAGCACTGTTTACATTTTTATCAACAAAATATTCAAATTATGCAATGATGGATGGGTCTGTCGACTAGAAAATGAACCTCTAGTTTTAAAATACTTCCTAAAATTAACTATGCACCTGTGAAATTTGATTTGAAAAATAGTTAATTTAATGTTTAACTGGCTTGTAAAGTCTCTCTAATATTTTTATTCCTTTATTTAGTTAAATTTACTTATTTTCTCTACCATTTATTCTTATTCAACCATTTCTATTTTTGTACTGCCAATTTCTTTTGCCCAATATCCGGTTTGGTTTACCTTTTATTGCATACAACAGGTGCATGTCAAATTGTAGTTCCTTTGGATTTGTACACAGCGATCTCACAAATAAAATATCCATCATTTGGTTATGTGATTACCAACTATTAACCAAATGTTTTTGACTATTTCTTTTTCTTACCTTTGAATCAAAAAATACTTTTGTTTTACAATATCACATCAACTTTTTGCTCTAAGATGCTAAAATCTCTCTTGAAATGAAAGCATGTCAAGGTTGTATAAATGTCTCTTTTGTTTTGTTCCTAATTTTATTTCCTTGGCGTCTTGAGAGGTTTTACTTCTCAGGGATGGTTTATCGCTTGTTGAGGTTAACACAACTAGAGATTGACAATAACTAATTCACCTTTCCCTGATCCTGTGATATTTCCATTCTTATCTGTTCACTTTGGTACACACCTGTTGGAAAAATATTAGTTTCAGTTTCGTCAGAGATGTCACCAAGTTTTAATCTTTTCCGTTCCTTTTTATCTTTGGCTTTGATGATAAGTTATATTTAGTAGTCGTACACCATCTATCGTAATCTTCACATACTTTCACTTAGTTGAGTCTCTTGCAATCCGTTTATCTCTCCAGGCACTAATAGTAGGGATTTAGGATTCTAGATTAATATTTCTTTTTTGTTTCCAAGCAAAAGGCTTTAAAGATGTGTGGACAGATGTTTCATCTGACAGATATGTGAATGTATCCCTCATCTTTATAACAAACACCTAATTGTTCTTTTTCTCCCCAACTTAGCTGGCTTTCCACTGCATTGAGCGGGTTGATCACTCGATTCATGACATCTTGAACAGTATGAGAAGTAACTCGGACATCATCATTGATTTGGAAGTTAGTTTCTGTCCAATAGACAATGGCTTTCACGATGCCACATTTTAAGACACTTTTAGTAGTAGTGGCTTAAAGCTTCCTTTTGCCACATAACGTACTTCTCTTTTCTATTTGTGTCTAATTTGATGGCATATATACACCCCCCCCCCATTACAGATCGATCTTCAGGTTGCGAGGAAAACTCATAATTGTCATTATTCTTCCATAGTTATTTACCACTTGTCAGATTCTTAAGATAATTTCGCATTTTTGTGGGAATATCTGTCATTCGATAACGAGTAGTCAATATTACACTTAATACCATTTTCTTCGGTCAAAGTCGGCAGATTCTCTTCGCTTTCTCTTCTTGGTTATCTATTAATGATGTATGGTCTTCATTTTGTTCCCATTTTTCTTCTTGGTGTTGTAATTTCTACCTTATATATTTGTTCTCATCCACAGTTTTTGATGTCACATTCATTTCTGAATATTTTTCGCTGAATCTGACACATCACGTCTTTTGACATTGTTTGTTTCAAGAAAAAAACACTTGATAATCGGGACTTCCTTTGTCATATCCAACAAATATTCCTTTCTCACACTGCGCGTCTAGTTTCTTTTTATCCTGCACATATGCATAACAGATTGTTCCAAAAATATGCATCTTGCTTAAATCTGACATCCATCCTGTGAAAGCCTCGTAGGTGGATATTATTAAGTCTGTTATTATAACACTCGTTACAGACATAAACTAAAGTTATAATAACATGTTTAAAATTTTGGAGGTAGATTGGCTCCAATCAGTAGGCACCATACCGAAGAGTCTCTCAGCGATGTCATTCTGACCAGAAATGATTGAAAATCTCCACAAGTAAATTCTGTTCCATTATAAGATCGAATACATTTAATCACACCACGTACTGCAATGTTTGAAAGGAATTTCTTCATTTGCTGCTACAACGTAACTCTTTTGTTTCAAAAATATATCATGTTTATTCTAGAGTAGTTGTCTACAAATGAAAGAGCATATTCAAAACCATCTTTTGTAATCGGGTCTGTAGGGCCGGCAAGATAATAATGAACTAAATTCAGAAGGCGTTTGGCACGTTTATCAAGAAATCTGTTTTTGTATTGTGACATTTTGCCCAGAGCACAAGTTTCACAGTCAAAATCATTTTGTAATTTTCATCCCTTTTACTTAATGTTAAATAATATAAACATCCTCTTTTTTGTCGTTGGATAAGGTACCATTTGAGGCTTTTAAACTGACAGAATTTAGAGAAAAATGGTTTGGGTGAATTTGGTTGTTATTCATATTGTGTGATAAAATATTGGCATTTCCCCTACCTGAAAGCATTTTTGTCTGATTACCATCTGATAGTTCAATAGAGTGTGTTTCAAATTTGAAAGAATTATCGAAATTTATCATTTTTTTTTATTTGTCTTTATTGATGTGGGAATTAGCTCCACAATCAACTAACAAACATTCCTTAAAAGTTTCGGTTTCATAATTTTCAACAAAGGAAAAGAATGGCTATTTTCATATTCATTATGTTTAATATTACTTGTAAATGTTGTGTTTACTGATCTATTTATTCTGCAAAATTTTGTATCGTGAGTATGGGGCATTGAATTTTCACAACACTTATTTTTCATTTTTCTTTATTTATACCGGAAAGACTTATGGCCTTGTTTCCCACAAGGGTAACAAGTCGAATTTCTTTTTATGTAATTATCGTCTGGTCGTAATTTCAGGCTAAAGTCTTCGTCGCGTGTTGTATTTGTAACTTGTTGAAATTTTTCGTTTTCTTCAAAATTTCTTAAAGCAATTTTGAATTCCCTAAAATTTATTTGTTAGTTATTTTTCAAAACATTTACAGTTGTTGTGTCACAACACAACAACTGTAAATGTTTTGAAAAATAACTCTTTCAAAACTGTTGTCATAAGGAGAGTGTGTCACTTACATTTTCTGAAGATCGGAGAGAATTTGCTGTTGCCTCTGCTCTAATGAGGTAGTTCTTTAGACTTTCTTCTACAGTCTTGGTTAATGTAATCAGTTTTGTATCATGGATAATGTTATGTGGTTTTCCTCTCTCCCAAATAATGTGCCCTTAGAAACTGCAAAGCTTTTCTAACATTATTTCTTGTTTCTCTTATGATAAAAGATAAAATTTCTGTCGTCCAAGCACTGAACTAATTTTGCAAAAGTGTCGCCATTTTGTTCGTCTCCAAGAAGAATTGTTTCCAAAAGTTTTTGAAGTCTCATTTATCGAAGAAAATTCCTTTTACATAGTTCAAATTTGCTTTCATCACTGTCAAAATATATCTGTAGTATCCCGGAATTATATTCCTCGTAGACATTTACCGCAAAGGCAACAGAGGAAGTGAATACCACCTATTGTATTATTGTTATTATAAATATCTTAAACACAGCTGCTATGTTGTAGTTTATAAGTGGTTATCAGTGGTCTTAAGAGTTTAAGAGATTTCAAACGGCGAGAAAACCAAGACCTTAAAACATAGCAACGAATGCAAATATAACGGAGGAAATTTGGACCGGTGGAATTAGACATTTTGATGAAGTCGTTGCTTTACATCTTATGAATTCTAATTTGATGGGAAATGATTATTCCTTGAAGAGTTCATTAAATGCATCGGTCCTCACAGCGTGAAACATCGTAGAGTAAGACAAAGAAGACGCATTTAGTAGGAGCCGCTGTGTAGGACATTTTTACGACATTACCGGATGTGGGAAATTTCAAAATTACAACGCAACCCTAACTATACTAAATACCTACTTCCTAACACAAGATAAACGTTCCATGAGACAAAATCTCGACCAGCAGAAAACTGTCGACAGTTCAAAACACGGCTCCGGAAAATTGCTATCTACTGCAATATCAGAGCGGGCACAAATAGTCAAATACAAGATTATTTTCTGTGGAATATATATATATATATATATATATATATATATATATAAAATGCAAACTGTTGGAGGAAGGCGACCAACGTCCAAACGAGCCATAAAACTCTTCAGACGGTCAGAAGAAATGGAGTCCCAAATGAGTATGAGTGCTTTATGTTTAAATAGAGAAAATAGCGAAAAAGCTGAAAGTGTGAACTGCATACACACATTGAGCAGTGTAGAAACAAAAATAGTATAACACACAAACATGTTAATGATGTGGTGCAACAGGGCATTTCAGAAAAATAGACATTCAATTTCCTACAAATGGAAAAATATCTATTTTTGTTTACTTTAACAGTTACGGGAATTAAATGTATCAAAAGTAGTTTGTGAAGTTTTGTACACAATATATTTTTGCTGAACGATGCTAGCGATTAAATGAGGATGACCAATGTTATACAAAAGATAACCAAAATACTAAAAGTATCTAAATCAATCACTGAAAATTATTTACACCAGTTTGGTTATATTAGTTGCTTTGATGCGTGTCGCATATGTGAATCGGGAAAACACTCTACTGGAACGTTTCTGAGTGAGATTCACTGAATCTCTCAATTTCCAATTATATTTCATAAAAACTGGTATAGTTTAGTTTAGTCTTACACACAACAAATATAAAGGTGTAGTTGTGGATCGAACTCTCCTCGGTAATAATGTTTTTCTAGAAGAATTTATAAATCATTACCTAATTACACAGTACATTGGCTATATCACAACCAGGCTATATCACAACATTGGCTATATCACAACATATCTTTCATTGAGGTTTACCTGCGATTAGTTCTCGAGTTAAGAAAGAAATGAAAAGAATCGATGGAGATGATCAGCCTTTTAAAGAGAAACAAATATTGTTTACATATGAAAAGTGTTTTGTGTTTGAATTGTTTTCTTTCTTTCATAAAGATTTAAAGTAGTTTAATGCAAACAGAAGAAATTTTGATGAAGACATATCCAACAGATAAACAGGGACGGTGATATTGAAGTGTGTGTGTGTGTATGTTGTGTGTGTGTTGTGTATGTGTGTGTGTGTGTGTGTGTGTGTGTGTGTGTGTGTGTGTGTGTGTGTGTGTGTAGGATTGAGTAAGTAAGCATTAATAGAAATAAACACAGTTGAAGTGAGAGGGGGTAACTTGCATAGGGTTCTGAAGTGGGTGGTGCTGTTGAGGGCGGGGGTAACAGTCAGGGTTTGTATGACGTCTGTTTACTTGTGGCAAGCATTGTCAGTAAGTCCAAGCAAATTCTGGCCTGATCCTTCTTCCCCCGTAAAAAAGAAAAAAACAAATTATCAATTGGCATCTGTACCGACATGTTTTTCTCTCTTTTGCCCTGGGGCAATAGTTAATGAGCTAATATTCGCAGACTATTTCTGTTGAAGTGAATTCGATATTCATCAAGCGTCTAAAGCGTGTACTAAGTTAGGCTAAATAAATCTCTGTAAATCTAGATACAAATGCAAAAACAATTATTCAAATATTTAAATCCAGTGAACACAGATTTGTTGCTATTTGCAAAATCCTATACTTCTGATTAATAAGTTGATCTAAATTAACTCTACTAGCGATTTTAAATTCCTTCAGGAATATTCCAGTTCCATACTTAGTTCCTGCAAACATATAATGTGATTTCATTCCATAATATTTAGAGCATCATTTTATACTATTGCCAATAAAGAAATGGCGGGATTATCAATGTATTAATTGGCATTTCTCATTCGGATTAGAGTGTAGTAGCTGTATCCAAGAGTTTTTTTTAACAACTCTAAAATATATGAAAATGAAAGCAGTTATTTCAAGAAGTATAACGTTTAATACTTTCTCAAAAATAAAATAAAATAAAAAACGTTTCAAATACATTGTTTTTTGGAAGGAGGCAGGGATATTTCATTTTATTTTTTTTGTAATACATTGGTACGGATCATTGGCAAAATGGCTGGCAGTGACATTCTAGACAGAACGCACAATTAATACATTTGTACAAACAAAATAACAAAAAAACAAAAGAACAATCTTCATTAAAATGACATATATTTAACTGATCGTCTGTAATAATATTCATCTTGTTTCTTCCTTCTTTATTTCTTGTGTCCATATGTTACACCTCATTGTATCTTGCGATTTCTAGTTATAGTGATAAAAAAGAAATTATAATATCTAGGGTATTATTTTGTATTTAAAATGCTATTCGAAACCCACTATATCCAGTGATAGACAGTAAAAACCTCGGGAGTAAAAATGTAAATAGTTTGGGTTCAAATTAAAAAGTAGAATTTTGTTCACGCTTCCCAAGGAAAAAAATAAATTGCAAGTAAAATATTTCATTATCCAGGCTAATAAAGTAAGAGTAACTTATAAAAATAAATTATTTATTTAGATTAATTTTCCAGAATAAAATGATTTAGATCTAAAAAAAAAAAAAATCATGTGTGAGAATTTTGCTGAGAGAATATGTTAAAAATAATTGGCATATTCCTGAATGAAACATACAAATCCCACATTTCATTTTTTTAAGCCAATAATAAAATTCATCGTATTCGACTTTTTATTCCTGGTGATTATCTTTTTTTAAAGCAAGTTGTTATTACTTCTTCACATGTATGTTGGATCCAGTGATTTTTAAAAGCTGCTCAACGTATTCACCGTTACCATGGATATATGATCCCTGATATAATACCATCTATGATTTTATTACCATTAGAAATTACTGTCTACTTATCCTTTATTTTGATAACTAACAATTGAATTTATTAAACAATAAAAAATGACACAATGTGATTCCTCTCTATTATATTTGTTTGTTTCTTGATCGTGACATTTTTTTACAGATGTGAATCAGAGAGAATAAACACCGAAAAGATTTATATGTGCATCAAGTGACAATAAATATGGTGGGACTTTTCTTTCTTTTTTTTCTTTCTGTCTCATTAAGGAGAGTCACAAAACCTCGAGGCAAATCTTGTGAAAAACTAAAGACAAAAATCAGAGGATACAAAGATATTTTAATGGGGCGAATAACGTATCAACTGAAAACCTTGGTTAAAAACAACAAAAGAACAACAAAATAAAGAATAATCAAAATATTTGACCGCAGAACTTTAAGTGACTAATTAATTACACACATTCACACTGTAAAAGTATCAACAGGTATGTACACTTTTTGTTGAAAGATATGTGTATGTATTACCTATGAATAAACAAGGAAATATATATAGAGTAGAAAACTATTTTTTTCTTGAATTTTTTAAAACACTTCTGCACAAAGTTTACTGGGAAGCAAATGCAGGAATGGTCAATAATTGTGATGTTGAGTGCATTGAACTCATCAACCAACCAGTTTTAAGATCAGAGGTCCATTATGTTGTATAGTCAATGTTAGAGTTTCTTAAATATCAACACCTTCACTTTTTTGCAGACGTAGTTAACATATCAATTGTAATTTATTATTTTCTAGTAAAACTGTTTAAAAACAAAGTTTAACTTCAAAGGAGATTTGAGTCGACCTTAAAAGGAAGGAAAGAAACACGTTAATACTTCTTATTGTAACAACCTGTGTAGGAATTTAATAAATTCAAGTCTGTCATATTAAAAAATAAGTAACTTTACTATTAAATAAAAGTGCAGGAAAAACTTAAGTGAATATGTGGAGTAACGGTAAAGTCAATGGTAGCTAGAAATTAAAAGTTCAAATTCAGTCAGTGCTAAAATACAACCATGGTTATTGTTTCCTTTCCACCCACTCCATTTACCACATCAAAATACATGTAATCAGTAGCAGCAAGTAAAATTAGCGAAAACAATACTGCTGTTGGCGTATGAGTAAATTAATTAATTTCACGAACAAAAGAGGAGAAAAAAAAACATCGATCAGAATAGATAATGGAGAAATCGTTGTCATTTCCATTTTTGTTTAAGAAAAATTTGACATCATAATTTTATTCTGAATGTTTTAACCTTCGGCATGATTGATCTTTTCTTTTGTTCACAAAGACAAATTAAAAAAAGAAAAAACACCTGAAAGCTTACCCAAAATTAAATACAATACTAGAATAATTTTACTCGTGTGCTGCACATGATAAAGTCTATTGGAATGAAAAAGAACCATTATCGCTTAAAATAAAACCAGAATTAAGAAAAAGAAAAGACAAAATCCAATTGTGGAAAATACTACAAAAAAATTATAAAAGCTTTCAGTTAAATCCTAAATCATCTCACGACTTCATTTTGAGCGCTTAATTTAAAATAGAATCTACGGCGTGAAAACAAGTTCAGAGTTCCATGCAAACTAAATTATTAATTCCCTAAAAGTTATCCTAAAAGAAAAAAAACAACTGACTTTTACGTATTTTCTGGTGCAGAACACAAAAGTTACAAAACAAATAGAAATATTTCTTAATAGAAAAGGAAAAATTCAACAAATAAACATCTTACCAATTTTAAATTCATCCTCCCCGTTTTCATCCTGGTTCTCTTTCCGAAAGGCATCATAGGCTGTAGAGCCTGATCCGACTGTAGCAGACATTCCCATAAGGGAAGCTTGGGTCCCTTGTCGTGTTTTTCGTCGGCTCCCATTTGTTACAAAACCCTTTTTATGTTTAGATTCATTCAAAGTAGACAAGTTAAAATAACCAGAAATTTTCTTGACCATTTTGGACTGTTTTTCTTCTTATTTTATTGGAATAGAATAAAAAATTATTTGTGCTACAAAAAAGTTTAAAAAAATGACCCACAGTGATATATATTTTGGTTTATATTATCACCTAATCTAGAAAAAAAATGATTTAAAATGATGTTATTAAAATCTACTTTAAAAAAATTAAACTGAAAAATATATACTTTAAATATTTAGATGATAACTAAAAAAAGACAGTAATTGTGTAAAATAATTAGGACGTTTTAAAAAGTTAAATTAGAAGATTCATTTTGAAATAAGTTTATATAATATTCAATTTTGAATGATATAATAATTAAAACAAATTAAGAACTTTTTTAAAAAATTATGTTTTGTGCGATTTATTAAAAAGTACTGAAGATTATTTCAGAAAACAAAAAGCATTATAGCTTATTTCGAATTGAAGAGAAACCTTAACATATATTACAAAAATATATTACTTATTATTAGTATTATTTTGAAGAAAAACTTAAATTTCACTCACTACAAAAACATTATTTAAGCGTATTTTTTTACATGGTGGTCCTGAAAAATGTAAGTAGCAAAAACTGCTTTCCATTGAAATTCCACAAGGACTTTATAGTCAAAAGTAAAATCCGATCCTTAAAGGTAAAAAAAAAATCTCCTTGCTAGCCAGCTGAAATTAAGAATGACGAGTCTTTATCTGAAGATATGAACATTTTAAATCATTCCCTCAGGTGGATTGCCGTCTGCTCTGTGCCACTCAGCTTTCTGTGTCAGACGAGTCCATTTTCATTTGCACCTTGAAATAACAGCTTAAACTTATTATATTCAGAGGGGAGAGAAGGTTTTTTAATTAAGAGAAAAACTTTTATGTGTTTATATTGAGTTAGAAACTAAGATATTGGTTTGGTTTTATTTTTAATTATTCTTAGCTACTCAACTTTTGTGCTTTACCTGGTATGTTTTTATGATAAATCCAGTTTCCTAGCGGAAAGCTCGACCCCCTGCTTAGCACATACAGAAGATTGCAATTAAACCGGACCGAGAGATTTTCTCTCTCTCTCTCTCTCTCTCTCTCTCTCTTCTCTCTCTCTCTCTCTCTCTCTCTCTCTCTCTCTCTCTCTTCCCCCTTTCCCTCTCTCTTTTTCTTTCTTATTATTCAGATTGTTAACAAAGAAAGTAGAGTTATGAGAAAATGCTGAATTATAAGTATTAAGCTATTCAGTGTCTGTTCAAAGGCTTTAAGGTGTTTACTTAAACATTTATAATGCTAAATTAGCAGAAGGATTTGAAATGTTCTCTAGCCTAGAATAAATGATAATAAGCTTAGCTTAGTCTGACACATCGATTCAATAGCTGAGCACTCATTCAGGAATAAGTACTCATGGCGATATTTGTAAGGTTTCACCTGGCACATAGCTACAAGATCAGCTTATATTAAATTGATTGATTTTAATGGCATATCAACTCATTTAGGGTTATTTTATGCCTAGAAGTTAGTGAATCCCGTTCATTGTACGTTCATATTTATATTTTTTGTAGTTTCTTAAGAGTTTTCTTTTGCACGGGTCTATTGAATACCAATATTAACCGGTACTATCACTCCTGGTTAGAGTAGACCCGTGAGTAATGGCAATAAAGGAGTACTCCACACTCCCCAGAGCTCCAGAACTGGAACATCACTGCCAGATGCAGTATAGTATCCCGCTGAAGATATACAAGAGCAGAATGCCTTTATGTTAGACGATAGATACTGATTTGTTGTTCCTATGAATTTTGTATAACTGATTAATGTGCTTATGTTCGAATTAGTGGAGACATTTTGTATATTTTGTATATATATATATATATATATATATATGTGTGTGTGTGTGTGTGTGTGTGTGTGTGTGAAACAGGAAATAATGTGAGATACCCCATACATTCTTAAAGTTACTGATATCTACTGGTATATTATTCTATCAAATATGATTATATGACAGCCATAGATCCAGGTGATCAAATTCACCTCTATTCCAGGTTCAGAAAATCCCATTTTTTAACATATAAATGTTATAAATGTAAAACCCAAGTATTCCCAAATGGTCATAAATTACTCTTAAAAATGAAAATGTATTTTAATTTTTAACTAATATGTTGTTCATGTTCCCTTTTTATTGATGATGATGATGATGATGAGAATGATGATGATGATGATGATGATTTAGCGAGGTCAAAGTAATCACGGGCCGCCGCGTGGCAGTAGCCGGAAATCATCCTCAACATATACAGACGCACGTGCGCAATGGCCGGCATTTATTATGATCACGCGTGCAAATGCGTTGATATGTGCTGCTTATTGTTATATATATATATATTTACCCAACCCCTCCGCACGAGCAGGATGTGACACAAGGCCAGTTTCTTAAGCTGAGTTCAACAAGTTTGAATTCAGAGTTTTACTTCTCCTAGACTGGTTGCCTAACCGAGGTTAAAGAGCCCAGTCTGCCCTACTATTTGCCCATAGCTAGAGGGAGAGTAGGATTCATACCTTTCCCAAGGGTATTAGCGCTAAGTGAAATGCAATTAACACGTCCAGGATTTGAACTCGGGGCAACGAGTCCATTTCCCATGACTTTAACCATTACTCCACGCGCTTCCTATATTGTTTATTGTTATATACCCACTTCATATCGGGTATATAATGGGGAGAGGGGAGAGAGAAGAGAGGAGATGGGTCTTTACTGGTTCTGCTTCGTTGGCTGCTATCTTCTTCTGGGTTGATTCTTACTTTCTTCTGGGCTGGGTTGTATGTGCTTATTTCTTGGTTTGTAATAATTAAACAAGACTTGTGGTTTTTTAAACTTAAGAAAGTACCACTAGAAAAGACTCCAGTACGTCTACTTGCATTTGGGGGTATGATAATACAACAAGTAGGCGTCTTTTCAGAGTGTGACACACAGATACATTTACCAGTGTTAAATTCCACGAGGTAAAGACACCCGAACAATGTTGATATGGTTATAGACATCCATGAAAGTAGTACCACTCAACTTAGTTGTGTAAACGAACAAACCTGACATAAATGAATCAATTAAAGGTCGGAAAAGACAAAACTGAAGAACAAAGAACAACATTACCTCTAACAGAATTACCACCCAAATGAAATGTTAGAACAAGTGAACAAATCCAGATAGAATTTGCTGATGTATTTGTTGAGCCGAATCGGGGAATAAACATAGACGATAAAAATACCACCAGTTGTCCACCCACCACGGAGAGTCCCAGGATCACTAAGGGATACATTTAAAGAATTGGATTTCCTCATGAAATAGGACATCACCCATAACAACATAGGGACTCTTTTGTCTAGGCTGTACTTTATCGTAAGGTCATACCCTTCTGCTTTCAGTAACATTCTTTCTTGTCTCGGTGACGCTTATGCTAAATTCGCTGAAGAATTTGGCACTAGCATCACCAAGAAAATAAAGAATGTTACTGAAAGTGGAAGGGTATGACCTTACGATAAAGTACAGACTAGACAAAACAGTCCACATAGCAGACTGTTTGTCCAGACAAGGAGCATCCGTGAGAGATACTGATCTCAATATACACATATTGAATCAACACCTAAGTGCATTTCTAACACTGTTGTAAACTGCGAAAGAGAAATTCACGAAAGATTCTACTCAAAGAGAATTAATAAATGTCAGCATGACAGGATAGCCAACAAATAGAGACATTCAATTCAAGCCTTCAATTGTCCTCAATTCGAATACAGGATGATGTTCTACTAAAGGGGAACAAGAATATATAATAACAACGTTACTACAACTAGAATACTACAAAAACTACATGCATCACATCGGGGTGGGGGGTTGAGAAAACAAAGTTCAAAGTAAAAAGGACAATAAACTGGGTAGGGATAAATCAAGACACCGAAGAAATGCTTACGAAATGATTGATGTACCAGAAATATATGCGGCTCTGTTAAGTTCGTTGGTGCTGTATCTTAACCCCAATAAAAGCTGGATCTTTGTTCTCGTGGGCTGGTCACCTGAAATGGAATTTAAGGAACGAAAAAGAACGAAAAGGCACGAGAAAGGAAAGAGACAAAGACAAGAGGTAGTTTTATAACTTAGGCTTTATTGAACGGGGCATAGTCGTCTGTAGCGAAGGGAATGCCCCTTGGCTAGGAAACGACCACACTCCGTTGCAGCCTAAGTTCGAGGTATTATTTTGGGGATAGGGAGTCAGTCCTTTTTGTCGGACATGCGCAAAGCTGTTCTTCTGGTCAATGCCTTATGGGAGTTTGTTGTTTTTTAATTTTAATTTTTATTTTCGTATTTTCGTATAATCCCCACAAATACTTACCAAGCACTCAAATGGAGACGCTACTACAACATGAGACCCCTTCCTACCCCTGGCAATACATAAGTACTAACTTCTTTTCTATGGAAGGCAATGAATACCTCATTAAACCTGATCAGTTTTACATTCACAAGTGATCTCTATTCCATAACTCCAACTGTAATAAACCAACTGTAGATACTGATTGAGGAAAAGGGTTTACCGTAAATAGTCTACAGGAACACAAACGACGAATTTGAATGTTTCTCCCAAATTCATAACTCCAAACACGTCACTTTATCCTCCCACTACCCCAAACCAAATGGATTTACAAAGAGAATTGTGAGAATATGCAAAATTTGTTGATGAAGTCCAACAAATCAGACACAGACTGCCACCTGGCGATAATGGATTACACAGCAACACTTATCTCAGCCTAACTAAAATCGCCAGCAAAGTTATTTAATGGTCAATATATGAGAACATCACTTGTCTCCAAACAACAACCAGAAAACGAACACACTCGAGACAAGTCTATACACAAAATCTGTGGGAACCAGGTGTCGTCATACAAGCCACAAAAAAGCCGAGATCGCACCTTCTAAGACACAATAGTGGGAACGTCCTTCACAGGAATCGACAATTCTTCAGACCTGCCAGGTTGGAGTCAATCTATAACATTAATAGAAACTACCCACTAACAACAACAGTGAGTGTACCACATTCAGCAGACACCTTACACACTAAAATGAAAACATCACAGAACACCCCCACCTTCACCGCAAATAAAACTGTACATCCATCATCCGACAAACATTCTACTACGACATTCTATCAGAACAATTAAAATATCAAACAGACTAGATCTATGTAACATTCACAAAATAAAAACTTTCTTTCGGGCATGACCTAGTCACTCAGACTGAAGACGATAAACCTCATATAGTGTAATTGTAAGTACTAATCAAATAATCTTCAATAAATGGTTATAGACATCCATGAAAGTAGTACCACTCAACTTAGTTGTGTAAACGAACAAACCTGACATAAATGAATCAATTAAAGGTCGGAAAAGACAAAACTGAAGAACAGGAGATGAAATATTACATAGTAATCTCCCTTGATAGGATCTCTCCAGTAAGGATCATTAACACGTTCTTTTATATGCTGGACGTCGTGCAATAAATATGTATGTGCACTCGCTCACTGTTTTTGACTTGTCTCCACGCCGAACACAGGGAGGAAAGTAAACAATTTATAGATCACGTGGTCCCTTTGGACCAATTATAAGGCACGATAAGCAGCATCCCAGGAGCACATAGATACACCAACATATATCTTCTCTCAATCTCTTTTTTTTTGGTTGTCTGGGCCAGAAAAAAAACTTGACGCTGAGCCTCCCTCTCGTAGAATCATATCTACATTTTACGAAACCAATCACGCAACATCACCTCCTATCAAATACCACCATTGTGGCTTATTCGCAGATAGAAGTTCCATTCAACAGTCCAATCTACGTAAACACGTACCGCATACTGATTCAATATAGGCGTCTTACCTACGGCAGTAAGTGTCGCGTAAAGACCTCTTCTAAATGGCCATATTCCATTATGTTACTTCCTCAATGACATTGTAGCCCTCTTCTCACGTGCAGTGTAAGAATTCCCTACACTGTCATATCCAAGCTCATGTGTGTAGTATATCGTTTCCAGCCCAATGAAGGACGCTCGACCACCCCCAAATGACAATGTCCCCAATAATAACGGCAACAAGCCACTCTCTGAAGATGACCTTTCCTTTTCTACTGTCACAACATTACAAGTAAGTCTACACCTGAATGCCAAACTCCCCTTATGACGCATATTCAAACATACAACGAGGTGGGTGAACTTTACTTTCAGCTCTAGTTCAGACCATTTGCTCAGTTTTGATTGGTTGGTGTTCTGGGATCTTTGGGGTTGATGTATTTGTTTCGGGAAGGGGTAAATCCTGAGCTCCTGTGATTGCAGGATGGCTAACAGATATCGTCTGTTGCAACGGAATTTGCAGCCATGAGATATGACTTTGATTAATAACATCTCTTGAGAAAACCCGATCTAGAAATGAGAAGGTCTCCTTTCTAGATCGGATTTTGTCATTATAGAGGCGGACGTGGTCACTGATGTTCAAGAAAAAGGTTTGCAATGTTTTTGATGAATCTGTTTTCGGACTTTGTCCCGGTATGTGGGTTCCGTGACCGTGACCCACGTTTCACTAGATTTTCAGCTGGTGAATGAGTATTTTCATTGCCTGGTGCCATACGGGAAGCTAGCAATTTTTCGTCCCTTATTTTTAGGTATCTTAATAAGGTCCTTTTTACAGTTTGTACACTTCTCTCTGTTATATACTGGACCCGTCAAGGAACACGAACATTTGTATTTATAAAAATATAAGATTATGTCTTTATTTTCTCGGTTTTGTGCAGCCTGAGAGTCGTTAGCAGGGGTTACACAAACATGAAGCCGTCGGGGGTTCTCTGCAAGCGATCTCGAACCTGATCTTTTTCTCCTAACAGATTTCCACGGGCTTTAAAAAAAAAATAGTCCAACTCACGGTGTCAGGCCTCTTTGATCGTGCCACCTACGCATTTTTTCTGTAGACACACCTCTTCGCCCACGCAGCCTGTTTTCATTGGTTATGGGCTACGCCTACAGATTTTCTGCGCCTACACAGTGTCAAATATACACCTGCATCTTTAGGTGCCAAAGGTCAGTTCAATGCCATATCCTGTTTTTGTTTCTAGGCCCGTACTTGACACCCACACACTTCCTGCGTGCAGCCCTGTCTCCAGGTACAATATATTACATCTCTACCATACCTTTTGATTGTGAATTTCTCAAGAAGTCGACGTAGGGTGCTTGTTTTAGTTGAGAGGTTTCGGAGAAATTTCCCCAGGTATGTGATCATACCTAAAAAGTGTTGTAGTTTCGGTTATTTCCTATAACGCCAACCTAAATAAAGGGGAACCACTCTGAATGAATTTTATCTGCTAATTGATCTACCCATTATTTTCCTATTAAACTAACCCTAAACCCTAACCCTAATCCTAACCCTAACTCTAACCCTAAACCCTAACCCTAACCCTAACCCTAAACCCGTCTTCTTTTTCCTAGTAGATCAATAAATAAATAAATGAATAATTTATAAAATTCATTCAGAGTGATTCCCCTTCTTTAGGTTGGAGTTATAGGAAATAACCGTAGTTTCTTTTAGTTGATTGGTTTAGGCATGTCTCTAATGGTTTTTATTTTTCTGACAACTTGTGCTATTCCTTTGTTGGATATTGTGTGTCCCATGAAGATCAATTCACACCAATTAAATTGACACTTAGTTTGATTTAGTTTTAGATAATTTGCAATTTTTTCAGGGAGTTCGGGTCTATCTAATTTTTATATGTCTGAAGTTCTGATGATTCTAAAAATGTTAGCGTTGTCTAAGTTTTATCTAAGAGATAGAAATTTGTCAAAAAAGTAAGGGACATTTTTTACCGATAAAATCCCTTCAGTTTTATTCTTTTATTAAAAAAAAAACCCGAGGAAATTCTACATGATAGATGCATGATAATTGTCCGAATTTCAATAGACATAGAATGATGTACGTTAGACAAGTCAAAGGGAAATAACCGATATACCACCAATGACTTTTACTCTCTTTAATATTAAAGAATAAAGAGTAACCCCACTTCTTTGTCTGTTATGTTAATCATTTTCTAGCACAGGAAAACTTCTTGATTTCTATTTTAAAATTTGCTGAATTAATAATAAATATATGAAACAAAAAATGAATATAACTTTACAATAACAAATCTTAAAAAAAAAAAAAGATTCTGTTTTGTGAAGTAAATTGGTAAATATATTTATTTTGTAGGTAAATATGTTCATTTTATTGTGTTATTAAAATTCAATTGACCTTTTTTGGTACGAAGGTCGAAAATTAACAAATCACAGCCGATAATAATTATAAAATCTTTAGTAAAACGTATAATCATAAAACTTACAAAATTCTAAATTAAAGATCTTCTTACTTTTTATCTTTTTTTTTTATCTTCTCTTCATGGAGCTCCCTAAATTTACTTGAATATTCAAAAAGCAGTTTACTAGTAAACTGATTCTTAGACTTTCTTGAATTATGTATACCTTTGAAATATTTTTACCCAAACTAATTCTAAATGGGATCTTTACTAATAAACAAAACTCTCTCACAGAATCCAACATTAATCTTAGTAACTTCTTTTTTTCTTTTTAATATTAATAACTTCTTTTCTTTTTATCACTCATTAACAAAAAAATTTTCACGTAGATAAAAAGATCCTTTGAACATATGTGAAACATTTGTGAACAATAATTTTATCTGACACAACAAAAATACACTTTAAAGATTTAATTTTGCCACATATCAAGAGAAAAAAATATATTTTAAAAGTATATTTTCAATTTGTGCGTTTGCACAAAAATGATGTTTCGTTTTTATTTCAGTGAAATAGGAAGCTGCTCTTACTTATTTATAAAATGCATATTAAGATGCGTGCAAAAGTTGTCAGCTTCTTCATTGTTTACAGTGTATATATTGCAAAAAATGAATTGCATAAATAAATTTTCAGCGAATATTCAACAAAAAAGAAAAAAAAAAAAGAATTTTAAGTTGCTGAACAATAAATATTAGTAAATTAGCGACAACCAACATTAGATGTTCGCACAAGTTCCCTGTGAAAATTGATTTTCAGTCTAGTTTTTGAAACGAGGGTGCTGAGAATTTTGAAGAAAAACAAATGTAGCAAGTCTAAGGGAGATAACTGTTCCATTCATAATTGAAATATAATTTCATTAAGTTTAAAACAGTTTTGTAGCAATTGCGTTGGTTAATTTTATTTTTAAATGAACAAATAAAACAATTATTATAGTTAAAAAAAAAAAAACGAGTGTATTTCTCAGGTTATTCAACAAAGAACATTACAATACACATTTCAAATTCAAATTTGGATCTAGTAATAAATTCTAGCAGCATATTGACATTTGATTATATATATATAAAAGTAAGTAAAGTCGACGGAGTGGCCTATTGTCGGTATCAGCCAGACAACGATGGAGTCTATCCTACTTTCACTAGCGCTAGACCAGGGAGATTGTTTTGTATCTGAGGTGGAGCGCCACACCTACCACCAGCTCCCTACTTTTCTGCATATATCTCTATGCTTCTCATACGCTGAGTTGGCGGGGGCTGGGATTGAACCCGGAACAATGTGGTAAGATGGCCCATATATATATATATATATATATATATATGGATAGATAGATAGATAGATAGAGAGAGAGAGAGAGAGAGAGTTGTTGTTGGCATCCTTCTGTCTACTAAAAACGATGGCGTAGTGTCCATTTTTATCTGCAACTGCGCGAGTGGCCAATTTTTGAATGGCAATCTCCGGTGCAGTGACTGCAAACAAACGGTGATGCCTGCTGGAGTTGCTGTTGTCTCTCCTTCCTTATGGCTCTCTTTTCTGTGGCGTCTTCTTTCCTCTCTTTTTCACTCCTTCTCGTTCCTTGTTTGACGAGGGGGAGCCAGGTCACACGGTCTTCTGCACAAGCCTCCCATGTGTTGGTGTTGATGTGGCATGTCTTCATATCCCTCTTGCAGACATCTTTAAAGCGCAGGTGTGGTCTTCCTACTGGTCGAGTGCCCTCTACTAATTCACCATATAGTAGGTCTTTGGGAATGCAGCCTTTGTCCATCCTCCTGACGTGACCAAGGCGTCTCTCGCAGATTATGGTGGACATGCTGTTAATGTTTACTCATTCCGTAACGTCTGTGTTGGTCACTTTGTCCTGCCAGCGTATGTGTAGAATGCGTTGAAATGGTCCAGTTTCCTCACGTGGCATGAGTATGTGATCCAGGTTTCACTACTGTATAGGAGAGTACTGAGAATACACGCTTTGTAGACGCGCAGTAAGGTTGGCATTGTCCCAGACTCTCTGGCATAACTGCCGCCTCTCTCGCGATTCTGCTGTTGAATTCACTGTCTGTGGAGACTGAATTGACAATGGTGGACCCAAAGTACTTGAAGCTCCCACTGCTTCCAGGCTGTGCCCTTTGATGACAATGTTTGGAGGGGTGTCTACACCTTGTCATGACTTTTGTCTCATTTAGACATATGGTAAGCCCGAACTCTTGCAAGCCTGTGTGAGTCGACTGACAAGCTGTTGCAGGCCGTTCTCAATATGTGGCGTTAAGGCTGCATCATCGGCGAATAGCATTTCCCGAATGAGGACCTTCGTGACTTTGGTCTTAGCTCTAAGGCGAGCGATGTTGAGCAACTTGCCGTCGGCTCTGGCGTGTTTGTAGACTCCCTCGCTGTAGTCCTTGAAGGCATACTGGAAAAGCAAGGAGAAAAATATCCTGAACATCGTAGGTGCAAGGACACAGCCCTGCTTCACTCCACTGCTGGATTGAAATGCATCGGATGTTGCACCATTAAAACAAACTGTGCTGTGCATATTTACGTGGAAGGGGCTAATGATTCCAAGAAGTCTGGGCGGGCAGCCTATCTTCTGTAGCAGTTTAAAAAGTCCGCTTCGGCTGACTAGGTCGAATGCCTTCGTTAGGTCTATGAATGAGAAGATCATGTCCACAGTTTAACGGTTTGCTCGGAAGCCACACTGTGACTCCGGATAGATGCGAGGTGCAAAGTTCTGTAGACGCGCCAATGTAACATGAACAAAGACTTTTCCAACTATGCCGAGGAGGGAAATGCCCCGGTAATTGTTGCAGTCGCTCCGATCTCCTTTGTTCTTGTATAGGGTGGCGATGGTAACGTGACTCATGTCCTGAGGGATGTGTTCTTGTTCCCAGCAGCTACAGAGTAGTTAGTGTAGTGGTTGGAGCAGCGCTGCCTTCACGCTTTTCAAGACCTCTGCTGGTATGCCGTCGCTCCCGGTTGCTTTCCTATCAGCAAGGCCTTGCTGAGCTCTTCCACCGTTGGTAGTGTGTCTAGCTCTTCCACTGACGGCAGATCAGAGATGGCATTCAGGAAGTTTTCTGTCACTTCGTTTTGGGTTGCATACAATTCCAGGTAATGCTCAACCCAACGTTGCAGCTGCTTCCCTTGGTCAGTGATGACTCCCACGTTTTATCTTTCAGTGGTGCAGTCTTTGTTAGCTCTTTTGATGCCCTCGTACATGCCCCTTGCATCTCCCTATTGGCAGCTGTCTCTATGCCGCGGCACAAGTTTAGCCAGTAGGTGTTGGCGCAGTGTCGGGTAACCTTCTTGGCTTTGTTTCTGGTGCTCCTCCAGGCGCTACCTTGTGTACCAGGAGGACTGTCCTCTTAGATTCCCAGTCCTCATTTTGCTGTTCCCTTTTCCCATAGGCGGTGATAGCAGAGTTGTAGATGGCATCTTTAAGGTGGGACCATTTTGCGTCGATGGAGGCTTCATCTTTAGGCAGACTGCCTAGGAAGTGCTGTTTCTTTTCCGTGTTGTCTACGCAACACGTATTGATGTATAGTCGACCCCTCCTTCTTGCGCGGTGTATCTTTCTGGGTGTCATTCGCACTCTGCTGGCAACCAGGGAGTGGTCCGAGTCGCAGTCTGCACTGTGGTACGTGCGGGTGAGAAGTACGTTTGCGAGATTTGTGCACCTGGTGATGACAAGGTCTAGCTGGTACCAGAGGTGGGAGCACGGGGCGGGTGTTTCCATGACACCTGGTGGATGTCCTTGCCCCTAAAGTAGGTGTTGGTCACGCATAGGCCTTTGGTAGCAGCACAACTCTAGCAATCTCTGGCCGTTCTCATTCATCTTGCCCCGCCCATGAATGCCAAGGCAAGTGGACAAAGCCTCGTGGTCATCTCCTATTCTTGCGTTAACATCCTCGAGCAGGTAGAGGTCCTCGGTAGGCCGCATCCCAATTATCACCGTACTCAGGTTCTCAAAGAACTCGTCTTTTTCCTCAGGAGCAGCATAGAGGGTATGCCCTTATGATATTAGCCGGTCCTGCAGGCGTTCCCATCCGAAGGGTAATGATTCTCTGGATACCAGTTGACGGGTGTTCAATGCAAGGCTATTTTTACAGCGAAACCGACGCCACGCCGTCGGATTTCACTCGCGGGTTTTCCCTGCCAGAAGAAGGTGAAGTTTGCCTCTTTGATTTGGCCATTTTCAGCAAGGTATGTCTCCTGAAGGCTAATATTCACCACAGGAGGGGGAGAGTGAGAAGGAGGGTCATGCGTACATGGTCTAACAATTTGAAATAAAATTTAAAAGGGAAAAAGAATTAATATATATTATATATATATATATATATATATATATATATATATACATATATATATATATATGGTTTCGGATAAAATTTGACAGTTTCATAAGGAAAAAGGGAAAGTCCTTGGTGACAAAATTTTATGGATTGTAAAGAAATTTAACAGGCACGGATATTGCACTACTGTCACCATGTTTAACTCAAAATAACCGCCATTAGCGTCGATCACAGCCTCAACCCTGCTCTGGAACCTAGAGCAATCTTATGTTACAGTTTCCCTGGGAAGGGTCTCAAAAACTACCTTAATTCTGTCGATTAACTGGGCTTTTGTAATACTGGCACGGCAATTGGTGTCTTTCTCAACAGCGCCACATACATAATAATCCATGTGGTTAATATCTGGGGAGTTCGGAGGCCAAACATTGGGACTGGTGTAATCGACAACTATTTTTTACTGTTCGTAAAGGTGTGGCAGAGGGGACGAATCCTTCTGCCATACATATGGCCTACCATTGACTACTCTTATTATCCAAGGTATGACTACAGTGTTTAGCAACTCTACGAAGGCATCTGAGGGTCCTCCAACACTTTTTTCGAGGAATTCTGCTGTACAAACGCAATCAGATTGTTATGTTACTTTATTCTAGCCACAACCTCGTAGTCTCCATTGCAATTGTCCAGTTCATGCCTGATTGTTTTTACAGTGGACAGCATCTCATTTTTATGGTCGGCGCAGATCATCATGATACGAGTTATTCTCTTCCATAATTCAGGTGGGTTCCAGTCATCCATTCTATCTGTCATCACGTATATGAATGAAGAAGGGCCCAAGCTTCTAAATGATGCGTAGTGTGCGTCAAAACCTCCAGCCTACGGAGAAAAATAACCAAATATAAATATGTCAAATTTATCCCGAACACCATATATATATATATATATAATATATATATATTATATATATATATATAATATATATATATATATATATATATGAATAAATGCATACATTGCTACAGATATAAATTTATTTCGGTATTTCTTTGCGTCATCAGTTTGATTTTTACTAATTCGAAAACCTTACACCCGGTCTTATTGGTATGATCTTCCCGTTTCACTGATTTTCCCCCTGTTTTGTCAAACTCCTCCTTCCGCGTTTGCTAAATATACCAGCTCATGGGCACGCACACACTCGCGATTTTATGGTTTGCGCGTGTTGGTCATGTTTGTGATGTTGCAGTGTTTAAATTTGATTTCTTTACAAAAGTGAATTTGCATGTTTTAACTTCATGTATTTTATGTTCCAATTGTCGTATTTTTGAATGTGTATGTATGGGTACTTGAATGTTCTTATGTTTTAAATATTTTTTATATGAGTTTAAATTTATTTACATGTTTACATTTGAATATGATTTCATTTCTTTTATTCAATAGTTTCTTCTGGTTTTTGAATTTTATTATTGGTATTTTTTCCTTTACACAAAGCATTTTTAAACACTTGATATCATCTCTCCACCCCCCCTCTCTCTCCCTCTCTCTCCTCCTCTCTCTCCCTCTCTCTCTCTCTCTATTATATATATATATGTATATATATATATATGTGTGTGGTGTGTGTGTGTGTGTGTGTGTGGTGTGTTCGTTCAAATTTCTTTTACTAAATAAAGTTGTCAGCATGAAACTAAGAGAGAAAAAAACAACATTTACCCTCAAGAGTATAAATAAAGTATAAATATATATATTTATCATTAAAATCATTAGTTCAGATCATTAGATTGTGTCGGTAGATGCACAGATTGGTGTAATAGAGCTTGGTTATAATTAATTACTTGTCTTCAGGAACAATATGTTCAATATTATGTTGTATTTTGGTGATTATTCTTGTTATGACTGATATAATCATTTAATGTATTCAGGTTTTTCAAATGTAGACAAGAAGTGTCCCGAAGAATGTATTATTAAAATACTTGTTTATAGCAGATAACCAAGAACAATGTGTCATTTGCGAAAATCGTTCGAGTTATGTAGCGGAGATTGTATGTAAAATTAACCAAATATTGGAATAATAAAAATCAATTTTTGTATATCGACAGAATTTGGTTCGGGGAGTTCCCAAACGACGTCACATAGAACCACCAGTGAGAGAAGCCTGACCAACAAGAACGCAAAGAAACCTGGTATAAGCCAAACAAAAAAGTCCTGACAAATGGAATTGTATGAGAATATGCCCTAAAGAAACACGAAGCTATCAGATATGACAAGGAAAACTGAACGGGAGAAAAAGAAAACTCCATAAAAACAAATGCAGCGTTGCTCAAGGGAATCCAGTTTCAGTTCGGGATGCAGTTGTGAGACGATTATTGTTTATCAGTAAACTTGTACCCAGCTAAATCCTTCACGGCCGAGGTGACAGAGAAGAAAAATCATCGAAATTGTATCCAAAACTGAAGAGTTTGTAGACTGAATCAATCTGATCCCTACAATTTAATAAGTGCCATTCATTAGTTCCACCGTTAAGAGCCCAACTTTATTTAATTTAAATTAAACAATAATGTCAAACGTCCAAAAATTAGTGTTGTAGTAAATCCTTATTAGTCATTGTTGTCGAACGGTCTGTGTCTTCTAGTAGCAGTAACTTCACGCTCACAGTCTTTCTTCGTGCTTAGATTGCTGCCGCTCAGGCAAATAAATGAGCTCCTTTATACCGTCGGCATAATTTGTATGGGCGACGCTGTACTCACGCCACGAACGAGACAGAACGAGACCTGACCTTATAAATCTGCTCGTCAATGGCGACTATGCTTCTTTAGCTTAGTTCAGGCAAAACCTGACAAGCTAAGCAGATGCGTTTCGCCGGAGGTAAGTAAGCTCATGATCACACAGATGGCAGTGAGGGGGAGACCGCCTTCGACGAGTACTTCTTTGGAGAGGAGGGGCCTCCTCAGATGGCAACATTTCCGTGTCTATATCGTGCGGATCAGAGTCATTCCCGGTGTCATCACCGCTGTCGTCAGGGTCTGTCCCTGCATCTTCTGATACAGAAAGCAAGTCTTCCGACCGCCTCACGTACAGCATCGGTGTCTCCGATTCACGACTAGATGACATCTCTTCTTGATGGCTTTCTCCCGAAGCAGTCGATTCTCGCCGTGGGCGAAGATCCCTCACATGGCGTGGCATGCCATTAACCTGGACGGTGTGGGAGCTGATCATTCCGTCAACACATCCTCTACCGAATCTGGTGGTACACCGTACGTTTGGGGGTTTGGCCCAGACGAGATCACCTATCTTATACGGTTCTTTCGTATCTCTCGGAATCTCCGACACTTGGTCTATCCCCTTTATCCGCTGCTCGTAACTGTATATTCCGTTGGCTGGCGCAGTTGACATTGTCATATCGTCTCTGGGCGTGACGTTGTACCAGTACACAGCCTCCTGGATGGAGCACTGCGTCCTGGCTGCTATTCTTTTAACGGTGCGGTGACACCGTTCCGTATTCCGTTATCCTCCGGAGCGTACGCGCCTCTGTACCGCACTCGCACTCCCCATTCGGCCGCGAAGTCCCGAAAGTCTCGACTGCAGAATGTCGGGGCGTTGTCCGTCAGTATCTCAACGGGGGCACCGCGCTCACAAAAGACAGATTTTAGTTGTCGTACAACTGACAATGCATCCTGACGCACTAGTGGGCCGCAATCTGTCAACGATAGGAAATGACTGCCGTCGTAGTGGGTTACATCCATGCCCAATCGCCACTAGTTCTTGTCCACCTCGAGTGAACTGGTGGCGATACGGTGGAAGAAGTTGTAGCACTTGAGACCACGGAAATCATCATCAGCACTTTAGGATTTAGATGGCGTTTGCTCTACCCTTGCAGCTGCTACAGCGTGTTCAGCCTCCTTTACAATGGCACGGGCCCTGGCAAGCTGCTGGTCAATACCCATCTCTCCCGGTTTTGATGATGCTCGCATGAGCCGGCTGACGTCCTCGAGCAGTCCTTCCATGAACGCACATCCCAGTACTCGGTTGCGTATGCCTCCAAATGCTACCGACAGCTTCCGTAAATCAGCCAGGTACACGTCAACAGTTTCACCTGGGCAGAGTCGTCGTCCAATGAATTGCTTCCAAGTAAAAGATTCATCCCTGTCGAATGCTGTGTACAGAGCATATTTTATCTCGTCCAAGTCCGCTTCATCCTTGAGTTGTTGGTAGACTGCGTAAGCACCTCCCGTCAATCTCAACGGGATAACTTCTGCTGGCGCCTTTATCTTGGACAGCCTGCAGACGCACTCCGCTTTCTCGAACCATTCAACAATAGACGGACCAGTGGGGGATCCATCAAACTCGGGTATTACTTTCACATCTAAACCGTTCATTATGGAGTAGTAGCCGAAAATAGCTTGTGTCTTCTAGTAGCAGTAACTTCACGCTCACAGTCTTTCTTCGTGCTTAGATTGCTGCCACTCTGGCAAATAAATGAGCTCCTTTTCGGTATAATTTGTATGGGCGACGCTGTACTCACGCCACGAACGAGACAGAACGAGACCACACCTTATAAATCTGTTCGTCAATGGCGACCATGCTTCTTCAGCTTAATTCAGGCAAAACCTGACAAGCTAAGCAGATGCGTTTCGCCGGAGGTAAGTAAGCTTGTTCATCACCGGCAATGTGAAGTTTCAACCAGTTGCACAAATGACCTTCTTAAGATCTATTTCAACGTGGTTGGAGGTGCCTCGCTTGGTATAATGGTTAGAAAGCTGGATTAGCAGACCATTGTTAGTGAGGTCGATTCTCACTGGGTGTCTTGCATCTGGCCTTGCATCTTGCATCTGGCCTTGTGCCACATCTAACTATATCAACGTGGGTGAAAAGAAAATTGGCAGATCACACCGACCAGTAAGCTGATCAGTTATTGTCACCTTCGATGTATTCGCTTTAAAACCAGCAATAAAAGGTTATGTGGTTATGTGCTTTGAAGAGAACTAATCCCCTAGCGGTTAAATCCGGTTATTTTCACCTTTCCTACATACTAGGAAGGCCTTATTGTTCCCTCGTGATGAATCAATATGGCGGACATATCCCTTAAACCCCCTTCAAACAAAAACGAACAAAACCCCTTAAACCTCCTTCAACAATGAATAAGAATGGCGATTACATTATTCACATCTTTCTACACAGTTGATTCCATTTTTAACTCAACCCTGAACCTACACTGGCAATAACAGATTGTGCCCACGTTTCACCTTGACTCTCACATTAACGGCGATGGCCAGAACACGACCATATTCACACATTCACTTACATTCTGCGCAGCATCTTTTTACACGAATATATATTTCTTGTTTTATATGATTCCATTTACCCCTTCCTCTTCTCTTAACACCGTATCCCCCATGTATGCATGTAAAATATGTGTTATACGTCTGAGTGAGTCTATGGTAATAACTTGAATCCTTTTTATAAACATCCAACTTGTTTCCCTTGCGACCATAGCTTCGTCATTAACATCGATATATCAATGTTATTTAGAAATATGTTTACACTATTATAAAAGTTTGGTTTTGACATCTAATGCGGACTTTTACATCTAGTTTAGAACTATGTGTATGAGTGTTAGGTATAGAGTTGACGGCTCTGTTGACGAAGAGGCCGACTTCATTGTGATGAGATATGCCTGTAAGAATTGTCTAAGGGTTAACTCGGCACAGTGAAAGTTCATTGAAATATGTTTTGTTTTTGTTTTTCTGATTAGTCAGAGGGATTTTCTTACTCACCCCTTACAAAAGTAATTTTTTATATTCTAAAGTTTTGATAATTAGTTTTATCTGAATTTCTTAGATGAGGAATTTGCAAGGAATATTCGATGTAAAATACTTAGGAATTCGTTGAAGTCTTAATTCATGAAGTGTTCATGAACTTTACTATTTTTGGTTTCTAAATTTTTTATACAAGCAAACTTTACAAACATTGTTTGACTCTGAATATCTGGCTACACGAAAATGAAACTAATAAAGATGCAATAACTGTCAAATTCTTTGGTAGACGAATATTCTTTTTAAAAGGGTATATTTACCTGGAAAGTGGCCTATGCGGTCGAATTGTTTTGGGTAGCCCCGTAATAGGTCGTTGGTGGACTGTATTTGTTTGATTTATTTTATTTCACAATGTAGGGTTACCATTTTTAGGTTTTAACAGCTTGGCAATCCTAGTATTGCTGGTCCATTGCGATGAAAAATATTTTACTGACCATGTGTTTTGGTTGTATTTGCATTGGAGTTGAATGGTGCCAATTTGTGGTATGATGGTCTTGTGCGCTGTTAAAATGGTATTTGATCGCTTCACTAATTTTGTTGGTGGATTTGGACACATTTGTTTGTATATTCGTACTGGCATGTTTCCTTATGCACTAGTGTCTACTTTTACCAGAAGTTTCGCTGGGTTTTTTTCCCTTCATGGTACTCGAATTTTCATTTTTGTTGTAACTTTAGTACGTCTATATTGTTTATAGTTTGGAATTCTAGTTCATCGTAATCACTATTATCATTGTCATTGTCTACCGCATGAATATTTTTTATTGTGTCTCCTCTGATTGTATTTCAACTTGTATTATTCCCTTGTATTTGTATTTGTATTGTGTTGTATTTCGTTTTTTCCTTCGATCTGAAAACCCAGTAGTTACATTTCCCACATTTTGTATAATGGGTTGGGCATTTGTCATATGGTTTGTGCTTTCCTCCACATTTTGGACAACATCTGTTTTTGTGGGTGTTTTGTATGCTATCTACTGTGGCATTGTGTTGTGTATTTTGGTTTATTGTTGATTGTAATTGCTTCATATGGTTAATTGAAACTTCATAGATTTTTACCATTTGTATAGCTTTTTCTATGGTCATTTTTGTGTTCAGTTAATTTTTGCTTTTGCAATTCTGGGTTTATTGTTCCAGCAATTAATTGTTCTATGATTATCTTGTCAAACTCACAGATGAATTCGTTTCTGTGTTTCGTTTTCCAAATATCATACTGCAGGCGCAGTCTTGAAATAAACTCAATTGTCCCCGGTTCGTTGGTATTACTGTCAATCTTTTGGTTAACATCTCTGGGTGCCAAGCCATTTCTGTGTGCCAAGCCATTTCTGTGTGCCAAGCCATTTTGAGTGCCGAGCCATTTCTGGGTGCCAAGCGAGGTACACTAAAATTCTGATTTGACTTCCTCAAATTCTTTCCATACTTTTTTAATCCTCGGCAGATAAACCCCAAATATTAAATTTTAATATACCTGTTTCCCCGGCACGGAGTAAGATTTCGTTTATATGGTCCTATGGGTCCGTTATTTTCTTTCTTCTGAAAATCATTTGGCATTGTTGATGGAATAGGGATATGGCTTCAGCTCTGTTTGGGTTATCCATTTCACCGTAATGTTGTCTAGGTCATCCAGTTTATGAGGGCTCTCTGGGATCATCCTTATTTTTGGTGATATGAGTGTGAATAAGTGTATTTTCGTAGTGTGTGTCTATGTGTCATGTGCACTTAGGAACACCACTGCCACCATGAAATAAGGGATACTCAGATATCTTGATTCACGCGAACCGTGAGTAACCTTTGATACTTTTAGTACCCGTTTCAGAGTGAGCCTAGGTGGAAGTAAACAAACCCTTTGCCCCTACTCGTGTGTTCTGGCCGTAGCTACTATTCAAATCTGTTACAGGCCCCTTTTAAGAAAGATTGCTGTAAGACACTGGATTACAATAGCAGAATCTTCTCGCGGTAAGAGTTGTCAAATTGCAAACCGAGTTGACCCACTGTCTATAGGGGTCAAGTAATTAACACCCCTTTAATGAGTAATGTCTATACCCATTTCCACACACCCGCTGTCTCCAGTTAGCCTCTCTGCCATCGGATCGGTGCTAAATCAATTGATAGACATTTCAAACAGGATCTAATAGCCGATATGACGAAAAATGTCGTGGATGTGGCGATCTTTCTAACGAAATACATTATTCGTCTCACACCCGGATGTTCGCAGTGCAAGTGTATTTTTCACCCATCCCATTCAGGCGCAGCCCATATCTGTGTAGGATTCTGCTAATCATATCTGCCTTGTTTTGGTTTGACCTGACAAAGGTAACATCCACCAATAATGCAAACTCTTTGACTAATTCCAAGAAGGTTTGCAACTTTTTTCTGATCAACATTTCACCAACAGCTTTGGTTGTTACTCGATCTTTGCCGGTTAGCGTGTCTTTGAGCCGTTCATACACGCATAGCATTTGTTTTTAGGTGTATGGTCTTTGCCTTCCATTTTATGACTAGGTTGACTCCAGGTTATAACCGCATTCTGGAACTTTTTTTTTATGAACAATTCCTTAAGTCTATTGCGGCCAGCCACATATCAAAAGTCATACTTTCATTTTCTGGCTCCATTAAAAGAAAAGATTTAAGAAAAATGAATAATGAAAATGGTTTATCTTGGAATTCAAATAAAAGATTATGCAAATAAAAACTCAGAACAATAACAAAGAAATTTTATTCACAATTCATATTACAAAAATCGTAATAATAATAGGATGTTGTCGGCTGATTGGTACAACAAAAATGACTTTAAAATAAAATAACATGTTTTATTTTGTTTTTATTTTCCTGAAACTGACTTTTTTTATCTTCTCGAACAATAATGAACAAAAATCTTGGCTGGTTTAAGCAGATGATAGAAAAAGAACATTTTAGATTTGAATATATTTTTCGGCTGAATTTCATATTTGTCTCCTCACAATTTGTTCATCGTTGTTTGCTTATTTGTATATTGTAGAATAGTTAAAGGGTTAAGGGAGCAGAGGGGGGGGGGTATTCCCCTTTGGTAAAGGACATAAATAGAGGCGCACATTTATTAAAAAGAATAACAAGAAAGAGGTAGAAAATCGCAATAAACACATATTAAAATATATTTGTTTCGTGCTCTTATACTCCTACGCACAAACTTTGTTGTATGGAATTATTTATGATGTACTTACATATTCTATAGACATCGTATATTTTACTATAAGCACACGAAGCGAATTTCATATATATATATATATATATATATATATATATATATATATATATATATATATATATATGCGTGCGTGCGTGCGTGTGCGAGTGTGCGTGTGTGCGTGTATTTGTGTGTGTATTCCAAAAGTATCGAGACTGAAGCTGCATTTACCAAGACATAAATAAACAATGAATGAAACATTCACTTTCTTAAAAAATATTTACAACTGAAATTTATTCCAGCGACTTTTACATTGGCTGAAACTTTTTATTTTATCTTATGTGGAGCTGTACTCTCGTATTTCTTGAGATATTTTTTTAGTTAGGGAAACAAACAACTTGGTTTGGGGAGTACGGAGAGTGTTGTATTTGCAAAATTCTTTTTCATTAAAAATTGCTGATCAGAAAGTATCGATAAATGTCTCGATATCATCATTTTATTGTATAAGTTGCCTAGTTGTATATACGTCTTCATTTGAATTTTGATAGATTTATTCTCGATACCTTTTGATCACACCTAGTACGCATGCACACACTCTGTGTGTGTGTGTGTGTGTGTGTGTGTGTGTGTGTGTGATCACTAAACAGATTAATTGCCTTTTTTGTTTAATTATTAGCAACCAGAGGCCGATGAGGAAAGTTTTTAATGTCTAACATTTACACAGTTGTCCCACCCTACGTAATATACAATTATTAGTAAAAACATGAAAAAGAAACTTAGAAATATTCCAATTTTTAATTCATATAACAGAAATTATTCAGTGTCGAAATCTTCAGTGAAAATGAGAATCGTCGTCGATTCTATTTTAATTATCTCTTAATTTTTGTTTTCTGTTTTGAAACAAACTAAAATGAAACTATTAAAAAATAATGAACATGATGAACTAAGAATCAGCCAGAATGTTGACAGATGTCAATCATGGACGCACAATATTCTCGTCAGATTATTCTTATTTCTTTAGTATTTCCTCAAGATACACTTCTCACAATGAGCAGCTGTTTTCACCCCCAGAAAAGAATGATTTGTTAACCAATAGATCACATTCATGACACTAGATCATCAAAGTTAAACAATGTTCAATAATAGATCATTTAGTAAGAGAAAGGAAATCTCATTAAATAACAATAAATCATTATCATTTCCATTCTATTCGGCACATTGTACGCACATTTTGTACTTAAATAGATCAAATTAGACATTAATCGTATTTAGCATATTAGCTTATTCACTAAAAGCGATAAAATATAAAATAAAATTTAAACAATTATTAAAATTTTGTAATTATTGTGAATTATAGATATAAACTGTTTACTTCGTCTCAATTCATATTAACTTTGTCTTAACAACATATGATTCTATGTTTGTATACTGTGTAATGAGTTAGATTATAACTTGTTTGTGATTTCATGTCATATTAAGTTGAACTTAGTAAATAATTATTTCAGCAAATTATTATGCTGAAATAATTATTTTATCGTCGTAGGATAATGGTTGTGAGTGACAAGCTTTTTTTTTATCATAACAACTTTATCGAGTTTGCGCTTTATTCAGTAGTACACACACACACACACACACACACACACACACACACACACATATATATATATATATATATATATATATATATAGACATACACATACACAGACACACACACACACATGTCTTAACAACGAAGGATTTTTTTTGTAGCCATCACATTGATATCCAGATAGATATTTCTCAATTTTATCTATCTTGAAAGTCCGTTGGTGTACGTTAAAGAAGAGAGAGAGAGAGAGAGAGAGAGAGAGAGAGAGAGAGAGAGAGAGAGAGAGAGAGAGAGAGAGAGAGAGGGGGGTGAGAGAGAGAGTAAATATTGAAGTTTCAAATAATAGAAATCGAACTAAACATCCTGGGAATCTGATTGGGTGATAACAACTATAATCTGTACATTCCATCTGAAAGTTTATTCTGTTTGTGATGGTTTTAATAGCAAGTTTGTTTGTTTTTTATGGGTTGGAGTTGTAAACTCTGACTGTCAATTCTTGGCTCAGTTCAGTTATCTGCAGTCACAATAATCTAGCAAAAGTTTAATTAAATTTTCATTTCAAAATAAACTTACAGTCGTCATTATCCGGGGGGCATATCTTCCAAAACTCCAAGCTAATGCCTGAAACCAAGGAGAGTATAGCAACCTATATCATGATGTTTTTTCTTATACTTATAAATTTCAATTCAGATAAATTTTAATTATAAATTAGGAGCATATTACAACAACTAATGATAAGATAGAAGAATTATAACAAAATAAAAGTTACGTAATGAGTTTATAATTTATTCTTTCTTTTCTTCTAAGCAACGTCGATTGTTTTTCATTCGAGAATTTTAACATTTTCTTAAAAAAATTTTACGGATTCTTTTTGGCATAGGACCACTAATATTGCGTTAGGGGGACATTTTAAAAATAATAAAACCTATGAATTGTTTATTGAATGTCGATATTTAAAACCTATAAAAATCGATTCATGAATAAGGGAAGACCGATGATTCTTTAATTTTTATAGCTTTTGTCTATATCACAACTTTCGCTTCTCTCTCTCTCTCTCTCTCTCTCTCTCTCTCTCTATATATATATATATATATATATATATATATATATATATATATATATATGTGTGTGTGTTTGTCTGATTGGATCTGGATTCTATATAGAATAATGTCAACAGAACAAGCGATTCTTCCAGCCTCAAACAATTTGTTCATAAGCCTGTTATATAACTTGACAAAGGTAGTGATTTTTAATGGAGTTAGTTAATTTACGTATTTTACTTTTATAATCACTTATTCTAAAGAATAAACATTTTAATTTACAATAAAGCTAACATTGCCGATTTGCAAGAAAGTTAAGGTTAATAAAAACCACACAAGAATAATTCTAAAAGATATCAACAAAATAAAATTTAAAATGATTGATAAAACAGTTATTTTATAAAGTATAGAGACTTATATCCTGTTGTTTTTCTTATACTTATAAATGTTAATTTACATGAATTCTAAATATAAATTAAGACCACGTTACAAGAACAATTAATAATAATGATGCGGCGATGCTATTCATTTTCAACTTATGTTTAATTCTTAATTTTCATATTTATTTTTTCTTTTCCTTTCTTTTAATGAACATTTTGTTAATCATTTTATAATTATTCTCAGCTGCAAGTATTATCTACCTTGACAGTATCGAGAACCGACAAAGTTAGCCTTATTGTATTTTTTTTTCAATCAAGTATTATCTTATCGTATTAACCATACAATAAGATAATATTTATTTTTGTGAAGAAGGACAAGTGTTGTTAATAATTCATTATATTTTAAAATAGAAATAGAAGTCAATATCAATTTATCTCAGAAGGTAATTTCTAGTTTAAATATTCTTGCAATTATTATGCAAGTATTTCGTAGAATTGCTGCAGGTAGACTAATATATATATATATATATATATATATATATATATATATATATATATATATACTATCACATTTCATAAATAAGCAACATAATGATAAGAATAAGCTGAAGCCTTTACCAAAACCTTTAAACTATGGATGTCAGCTTACATAAAGACTAGTGACACATAAGTGTCATTAACCTTATAAAGCAATGTGTAACACTGTTCTTAGTACCACACACACACACACACACACACACACACACACACACACACACATACTTTATATATTTCATTTTGACATTATATAATTTACATTGCTTTTTTTCCCTTTTATTTCTGTTTTTCTTATGAATTAAGTCCTTTCTTCCAAATTGGGATAAAACATTTATTTGATATAAAAGTCACTTTATTTCAGTCCATATTTAATTGGTTGTCGGTCGGTGGATATGTGCTGAACTCAAATTATTAACTGAAACAGATACTTGTATCTGACGGGGGTAGTTAACCCCCCGTTGTTTTGATGACACAACAGCAACCGGATGGGATGATATCGGGTCTGATGCGGCGATGGTATCCTGATTTAAAATGTGAGGGTAATCTGGATTCATTGAATTGTTTGACCGTTGCTGCAGTTGTTGCAAACTGCTTCGAAAGATAATGGGCGGAATAAGAGAAGTCTCAGCTTCTTCGATACCCCCACCACTGATATCACCAAGATGACGACTTAATACATAATCGGAATGTTGTAATGATGCTCTGTTGATACACACACCGTTTCCAAGGAGAATACTGCTACTACTGCGACTAATATTACTCTGGCGTTGCTGAAGACTTTCCGTATGGCAATTTTCATTACTGCTACTGGTGCTGTTATTATTATCATTATTATTATTATTGGTGGTGGTGGTGGTGGTGGCGGAGGTGATGGAGGGGGTGCGTTGGTGATGATAGTTGTTATTTTGATTATTGTTCTTGTTCATAGAATTGTTATGAAGAGAGTGAAGGTTCGGTAAGGTATTTGTTCGGATGTTGATTTGGGCTGGGACGTCAGCCCCAGTAAGAATTAAATCATCGGCGATGAGTTGTTCTGTTTCGGCCTGTTCGACGGCCATGATTTGGTTTTCAATGTCATCGGAATCGAATCGGTTATTTTGGCGTGAGGAGGACGCCGATGAGGATTCGTGTCGCCGACTGGTGTTAAAAACCGGCGACGAGCTCCTATAGGATGGTGGAATCTGTGAAGGCAGTATACACATCTTTTTCATCTCGTCAGCAAAGCAGCAAACCAAGAAGAGGAGAATAAAGCAAATACCAAATGGAATGATTAGTATCATGCCAACAGACCTCTCCATTGTCGGTCGATTCATATTACGTTACCAATGGAAGAACTATGATGGCGTTTTGATCTTCTCTCTTTGACGAATCGCATACTCTGGGGTAGACGATCAATACTAGACGATATTTCTGGTTAGCAGATTATTCTTATGTCTTTGACATATCGTATATATGTTGTTGGGAAAACAATACTGGTTATTCTGACAATATCGTTGGTAATAAATATATTTTTGTACTTGATTTGAATTGGGATATGAAAAGGCAAAACTTTTGTGGCGACACGTAGAAAAATGACAGAATAAAAATGGAGGTTGCATAAAGATGCAAAAACTATTGTTTGGCGAAATGTTCTCTGTGTAGAGTTGGTTGAAAGTTTTTCCTGCTTTTCCCATCCTTTATTCAAGATTTTTAACGGATGGGAATAGTTATTGTTCTTATGCCCATGCACCCTTTTTTTAAGAGGTTTTCTAGAAGTGTAAATTTTAAATATGTGTTGGGATCTTATGTGGTAGAGGATAACTTTTCAACTTTCGACTGCGATTTTTATTTTGTATTCTGTTTATATTTTACAAACAAATAGAAAATAACTGATTAAAAATGACCAAACATAATTCCATTAGAATTGCAGAATATTTTAATTTTAATAACGATTTAAATGATATTCATAGGCAATTCGTTGCTTACATTTTTTTTTAAAATTTCTCTCCCTGATTGTTTCTTCTTTTCAATTAGGGCTGTTAGGATGTTGGAAATAATTTAAAAAAACTTTAAAATCCGAGAAAAATTTCAATGCTTAAAATAATATATTTAAAATCTTGTCAAATTGTTAACATTATTATATACAATTTTAGATAAAGACTTTTAAAAATTCAAATAAAAGGGTTTTATTCGGCTGGCAATATTTAAAAAATTAATTGAAAAATATCTTTTGTTTTGTTTTTATACATCAACAGGAAATCTCTTCATGAAAAACTAAAGAACAACAAGGATTGTTTTTAAATTCAAAAAAGAAGAAATATCCCGTTCTTCAAGAAATATCCAAACAGTAAAACAGAGCTGATTTGATTAAGGACACGTGTAAAAAGGAATTATACTTTTGTATCGAGAAACAGTTGGAAAAATGAAAATTGAATTGAATAAAAAAGATAATTGAATTGATGTCAACATCTGAATGAAACAGATTCATCAGACAGAATTTTACTTTTTCCAAAACAATGAATTGCTTAACATTCATACGATTCGCTCTTTTAAGTTTTTAAAAGTTTTTTGTATTCTTTTTCTTTTTGTTTTTTTTTTTTTTTGTTTTCTTTTTGGGGGACAAGTCGCTTGATTTTTCTAAAAAAATCTTTCAAATTGAAATCTATTCTTGTCTGTAATTGATTGATATTTTCTTTTATTTATTTCTGTAGAATGGCGGGAAATTATCATTATTTAATCCTAGAGTAAAAAACTCTAAATTAAATTATTATCATTTATTTTCGTCTATTATACTTTGCCATAAAAATATTTCTCTCTTTCTCTTTCTCTTTCTCTTTCTCTTTCAATGTCCTTTAATTGTTTTAAGGATTTTTCAGTGTAGATATAAATTAAGTAGAGATTGCATCAATTTTGATTCAACTTTACAAAGTATTTTAGAATGAATTCTTCATAAGTTTTTTCGTTTTTTTTTACGGATGATTTTTATCTTTAAAAGTTGTTTGTAATGATTTCTGAACAAATAATTTATATCTATAGATATATATTTCTTACATTGATTTTTAAATCAAATCCCACTTATCATTCGTTTTATTCCAAAAAGAAGCAATTTCTGATTTATTTTGAAAGGTCTTGTATGTTAATTTTGTTTCTACTTCATTTGTTCGGTGTTGTGGTCTCTTGGGATTGACATTCTATGAGAGAAGATCATGCTTTTTATTTTCTCCTTTTATTTTGGTTTCTCTTTAAAACTTGTTTTGAATATTGTTCTGAAGATGTATATGCTGCCAAAGATTATATCTTTTTCCATTGAGATTTTCATTAAGCCTGTTAAAGGCTGAAAATAAATAATGGTCATGAACACCTTTCTATTCTGATTGATTTCTTCTGTGTTGATCAAAATTCATTTGTTGACTTTTGAATGTTCTAGCAATCGCCATTGTAATATGTTCGCAGTATAATTTCGAATCCTTCTTTCTCTCTCTCTCTCTCTCTCTCTCTCTCTCTCTCTCTCTCTCTCTCTCTCTCTCTCTCTCTCTCTCTCTCTCTGCAGATGAAGTCGTCAGTGTTTCAGTTCTTATCTCATTCGTGCAAAATATTCCTGAAAGAAAAAAAAAAAGAACAATTAGAATATCATTATTTACTTAAAAAAAAAATATTTGTTCATAAACGTAACAAAAAAAAAAAAGAAAAAAACTGTAGCAAAACTTGTCTGAGTCAGATTCTAAAGAAATGTGTCGGTCTTTCATTTGTGTTGGTCTTGTCTTTCTATTCTCACTTACGTATTAAACGTTATAAAACAATACAACTAATCAATTCGTTTTGATTGCATAATATTTTTTTAGAATATTCTGCTATATTTGGTTTAGAAGAAAATATTTTTTTACAAAGAAATTGTTACATTGTTCCATAAGTATTGAGAATACGTATACAGATGTGTGTAATATATTCTTATACGTGAATATATATAGCATAAGCAACACAGAAAAAAGAATAGCTATGAAAAGTGATTTCACACAATGTCCATTCCTTTTTTTTCACTCTGTATTTATCTATTCCCTCCCCTCCCCCATGAGCTAAGACACAGATAATTTAATCTGTTGATTTATTTAAAGATAATTCCAATGAAAACTCTTTTTATCTTACCTGGTGTCTGTAACTCAATGTTATATTGTAAGCTAAAAATTCTTGAAAGCTTCTGGTGTGAATGCTAAGCAGTAGAGCACGCTGTTTGCAAACTTCTGAGGCTGATTTACTCACAAACTGTTTGTCCAATTGACCCGAGTTTGTTACACAGGCAACTTATCTGCCATGAGATGAAATAGTGTAGCCCTTGTGTCTTAGACGATATATGGTATTTTCTAATGACTATGGAGGCCAGTACAATGTATCCCCAACTTTTAAGAATAATTTTAGACCTGCAGAGTTTAACAATTTAGCCAACCATAAAATATTCGTGTGATCCCCAGCTCACCAGAGATGCCAAACTCCAACGGAATGGCGGAATCAGCGGTCAAACAAATAAAAGGCATTATTAAAAAATGCAACAATGAAAACAGTGACCCTTGCCTAGCCATACTAGAGTTTACCAATACGCCATCAAAACCCATGGGAATGTCTCCAGCCAGAGATTCTTCGGGAGACAACTGAGAAGCAAATTGCCAACGATAAAGAAATGCCTATCCCCACTCAATACAGAAGAAACAAAAACCAAAATACGAAAGGCAAAACAACAACAAAAGAAACAATATGATAAGAACGCCCATGACCTGACAGAACTAAAAAGGGTAACCAAGTGACTGTACAGCCATACAGCTATGGCCAATATTGGAAAAGAGCGATCATAATAGAAAAATTTGAATTTCGGCGATACATGATCGAACTGGAAAATTGGAAAAGACTAGTGAGAAACAGAAGACATTTAAGACTCACAAACAGACCAAAGTACAGAAATATGACAGTAACAAACTGTAGACATGATATCACCAAAATAACAGCAACCAGACATGGCTGAAAGACAGCCACATCTGAAAAGAGCCACTGCAGGCAAGACACCTAACCGCTATGGTGAATGGCAACTCACATAAAAATAAACATTTCTGAGTTTTGTATATATGGGGGATGTTGGTCGACTTATATACATAAGTGGCCCCAATATTTGTAATGCCTTAAGGGGCTTTTGATTGCGGGGCAATCCTTGAAATGACGTAGACAAATAAACACGTATATTTATACACACGCGTCTCGGAGTTATTCCTGCCGAACAGTCACAAGCGATGGTTATGTCTCCATTCCTTTCCACATGGTCTCAGACTCAGGCCTACATCATCTGGAGAAGGTAGCGTTGCTCTGGGTCGAGAAAGTGGCTGCTGGAAGAACTTTACCATGTCACACAAGTAGGAGAACGCCATTTTCGCGACCCTCTTCAAAATTGGAGAGCTAAAAATCGACATAACTCCGCCATTTTTTGGAATTGGAAGCTCAAATTTTTGGAATTGTCTAATGTTAACATAGTCCTTACCTGTACAAAATTTCAGAAAAACTGAAGGATGTGGGTGACAATTTTACTTTTTTCTGGGTGATTTGACATGGAATTACCCTATAATATTTCAAGATATTTTCTTGTAATGTTGGTAAATGCAAGAAAATAATAAACTTACTTCCATCCCTGACCGAAAAGGATTATATAAGAACTTTTGTACCGCAACGTAAAGTTCTGTGTTAAACATTTATTTTTAATTCTGTTGAAGAGAAACCAAATTGATTAATTGACGAATATGTCATCCGTCTGCGACAATTTGCAAAGTCATGCAAGTTTAGCGTATTTCAGAACTCCCTTATTTGAGACCGGTTTGGAATCGGCACAAATTATGAATATGGAAGATCTAATAATCACTAAATAGACCTGTTAGCTATACTTTATTTTCATAGAAGTATTATTTTTTCAATAATCTAACTACCATCAAAATATCTAGTCCGTAGAATAATTTAGTTAATTTTCATAAATCCTCACTTTTATCTGTGCAGTTGATCTTTAGATTCACTGCGGATTATGAGACTCAAAGAGGAAATGGGTAAGAGGATCAAAGAGTAAATATACCATTCTTTCTCTTTTCACTACAGCTGATCAGAGGGACAACACGATAATTATTTTGTCCCCCTTTTAAGAACTTTTTTATAAGACACACAACGCGTTCATTTCTTTCTTGTGTTTCCATTTCTATTGAAATGTAATTTGTTGATATTTTTTATTGAATGTTATCCATTACTTTCATTTGTACAGTTTTCATTGTGTTTATAAAATAAAACTGATAAAATCTGTTTGAGGTGTCAATGATCGGCAGGTAACTACAGAATGGAATGCTTACACAGAGACAAACCCGTACCTGACAACGATAGGGTAATCCAGAGTGGGAGCAACAGAGATTCTAGCATACTATAATCCCAACAAGAAAAGTATCATAGCAGCAGATTCTTGGATGGATTAGAAGCAGAAAATTTGCTCACAGACAATTTTGAAAATCGTCGCCCCATAACTTATGCTTCAGTAACACAGAAAAGCGGTATGTTGTTATAGAGAAAGAAGCCCGGGTAGCTACACGGGCCTGCCAGAAATTCACACATTACATTTTAAGGATAGTATTCGCCCTAGAAACAGATCACAGCATACTAATACCTCTCTAGCACATATCTATCCAAACTTCCGCCCATGATCCTAAAATTGCGCCTTCGGATGACTAGATATTCCCCTGAAGTGATATATTTTCAAAGAGTATACAATAAAAACCCCGCTGATGCTTTACTACTAGTGAGCCGACATACAAATACGATACTTTCATTGAATAAGTCAAAGAGTATTCCAATTCAGTCCTAGCTTTTATGCTAGTAACAGAGCGACGAAATTAAAATAATTCTAGTCAATGATGTAAACTTAATGTTTGAATAAATGACCTTCAATAATGTGGGGCGGTTATTGGGAATAGATGGTGGGGTGACCTTAAGTTTAGGATTAAGGACTTCACTATCAAATATTGCCAACGGCTTGCTCTAGATAAGGCAGCGAAAGTGAAGGCCATAGAAGACAGAATTTCCCGGGCGGTGGACAGGGGGGATCCCCTAGCCTTAGGCCTAGCTAAAGGGGACCTTGGGCGGGAGGCTAGCGAACGCTATCAAGGCTGCATAGTTAGATCTAGGCTAAATAGAGTGTCCAACGAGGCCGTGAAACTGGACGCAGAGATGCGTCAGGAAGAATTTAGAAGGTTCCCGGAACGGTACATCGAAAGTGTTGTAACCCCGGACGGGCACAGCCTTCGTGCGGGCGGCAAGATGCGGGATGCCTTTCGGGCGCATTTCCAAGACGATTTACCCGGTTGCCGAACCTCCAGGAGCAGGAGTTCCACAACTATTTAGCTGACTTTCCCCACCTCGGGGAGGCGAAAGCAACTAGTTGTGAGGGGAGAATTACGGAATCTGAAGTCCGTGATGCGTTGAAGCAGGTCGGCCTCAACAAAGCTCCGGGACTGGACGCTTTACCCTATGAAATATACTTGAGGCTGTCGCACATTTTTGTCCTTATTCTGACGGATGTGTTCAACAATTGGTTTGCCTTGGGAGCAATCCCAAAGCGCATTACCAAGGGCGTGATCACATTGCTGAAGAAAGGAGGCAGGAATGTTTGGGAGGGCTTAGATGACTACAGGCCCATAAAAAACACAGAGTTAAAGATTTTGGCCCGGGTCTTCGCAAACCGTTTGCAAAATGTTATCGGTGATCTGATCGAACTGGAACAGAACTACGCTGTGAAAGGAAGATCGATCCAAAACAATTTGCATTTGGTGCGCATGATCCTAGAGGGGATAAAAGACGACCAATGTGCCGCGCTGATCAATTTAGATCAGTCCAAGGCTTTCTACAGGGTGGACCACCGGTTCCTGGAGGTTGTTCTGGAGACCGCCGGATTCGAACCGGAGTTCCGCAAATGGATAAAGATCCTGTACCAATCCCCTACGGCAGTGGTACAAGTGAATGGGAAGCGCTCGAGGGTCTTTCCGATTGAGCGGTCCGTGCGTCAGGGTTGCCCCCTGTCCCCGCTTCTCTATGTTCTTGCTCTGGAGCCCCTGCTCCGCAGGCTTAGGGAGGGGTGGATACGTCCGGTCCTGCGCGGAATTACCGTCACTGGCCCCATGAGAGCCAAAGTATCCGCGTTCGCTGATGATATCACCGTGTTCGTCTCCAGTGTTTCGGAGATAGTTGCGGTGAAGGAGGCGCTTGCAAGATCAATTTAGAAAAGAGCGAAGGTCTACGGTTGGGAGCCTGGGCAGGATCCGATAAACTGCCCGGTCCCTTCCGGTGGAGTGACGGTCCAATCAAAATCCTCGGAGTTTGGTTTGGGCCGGATCTCCAAGTGGAGAAAAATTGGTCGGAAGTACAGGCCAAGGTGGAAGCTCAGATCCGAAGATGGTTTCCAAGGAGGTTGTCCTTAAAGGGCAGGGCGGAGGCTTGTGCCACCTACATTTTCCCCCTGATCCTTTACCGTTTGTCTGTACTACCTCTGCCTAAGGCTCGGTTATTGGCATTAGAACGGGCCGTCTTCCGCTTCTTGTGGAGGGGGCTCCGGCCAATGGTCCGTAGGCAGGTTTGTTCCCAGCGGCCTTGCAATGGGGGTTTGGGAATGCCGAATCTGGCAGCTCATAGAGATGCCGAGAGGTTGGCATTTCTGAATCGAGCGTTGCACACTGAAACTGCATGGTCGCAACGAGTTCGGGTCTTTCTCCTGAAACCAAGGCGGCATCCCCGGTTTCTAATCGAGTGCCGCGCTGCACTTCAAAGACTTCCTGAGTCTAGTGACAGCTCATGGCCTCGAAAGGCACTATATCGGGAAATAGTGGAGGGGTCCGACTCGGATCCGCTAGTAGAGCGGCACGGCTCGTCGTTAGAGGAGGTCCGCTCACAATGGAAGGTGCAGGGTTCATGAACAACTCCGAGTTCTCCCTCACTTGGCGACTTGCTCGGAATGCGTTGCCACTCGCAAGCGTACAATACAATACAAAGCGGGTGTCGCTGATCTACCTTTCTGCACCCGCTGCGACAGTGGGTTAGAAGAAACGGCTGAGCACGCCTTCTTCCACTGTGGCAAGGTGAGCCCGCTTTGGGAGTACGTAAACGAGGTTACGGCTCGCATCGCACCCAATCAGTGGGTGCCGCTCGACGTTGGGTACGTCGTGGATAATGTCAGTCCACCGTTTTCTGGAGAAAAACGTCAGGTGTTTTTCGCTGAACTAGCCGTAGCCAGATTGATAGTATGGACGACGCGAAACAAGGAATTTCATGAGGGAGAGGAATTCTCCTGCGACGATCTGATCTCTTACTTTAGGCATCAGCTTAAGATAAAGATTAGGTCCGACAGGAGAAGGCTCGAACCCATGACTTTCAACGAAAGGTGGATAAATGCCGCAAGCTTGTGTGTGAGAACGAGGGCAGGAGTAGAGACTCTGTTGCCTGCCCATCATGGCCAGCATTGACGGGTCTCCTTACTGGAACCCCGCCCTTAGATAGACAAACAAAGTCTATAAAATAGACCTCAAAACTACATACACAATAGGTCTTCTTAGTTAGGTGGCTGAATGTACATTAATCCCAATTTTTTCAATCTAGGACCCCAAACCCTAATCTTTTCTAAACCCACCCACTTCACCCTAATTTTACTCCTGGATAGTCAGTTTTTTCCTATAACACCCAACCCTCAGACCTACAGACAACCCCAATTTTTTACCAACACCCTACTAAGGACACCCACTCCCTTATTAGAGGAAGTGACCGGCTTGCTTTCGATCACAAGAAATCGGAAGACAGTCGGCGATCCTATACACTAGCTGAGGGAAAGGGGGCAACCAAATGGCCCACAAATTTGTTTTTTGTTTTATATTTTCAGTTTCTTGGGGATTTCTGTTTCTTGATTCATCCCAACCCCTCCATCGCCCTCAAATCACTCGAAGCACAAAACCTAGTGCTTGATCATAATCATTCATTCGATAATGGGGAAATTAAGTAGAATAAAATCACAGAGCGAGAGAGGTATTTTGGTGCAAGTAGGCTGAGCAAGGAGAGGAATGCAAGAGTTTATTTTTGTATGGATCGGTCAGTGAATGAACCTAGCTAAATAGACTCGTGTAGTAGTATGACTCATGAAGTAGTATGACCAGTTTTGTCACCCTTCCCCCCTCCCCCCAAAACCTGCGGCTATATGCCGAGTTGTGACACACTTGCTGTAACTCTCTTTTAAAAATGAATAAAGTTTTTGGAGTGAATGCACGAGTGTGCTCACTTCAAATATTCCTTCAATAATGTCATCTCAACCACTTCTTAAATCATACTGAAAGAAGAAATAGCAGCTGACAGTCACAGCTCTGTCGGCTGCGACTTTAAAATATACAGACTGCACCTTAGCAGACACGTGACCCCCTATGGGGTCACGTGTTGGCTGTGGGTGGCGACCCGTGACACTTAAGGACATAATCCTGGTAGATGAGAAGTTCATGACATGCAACACTCCACTTAGGTCCTTACTTTATTTAGATGGGAGGCCACCGATCAATCGGCTTGTCATAAATTGTAAGCTATATGATTATCCCAACCATATTCCCTTTATGGTAAGCCCCAACCTTTTTTTATTAAATATGTGCTAGAAGGTGGTGGCTGATGGTCTTATTGTCCTGAGTATGACGTTAAACTATCTGATGGTGAGGTTCCAGTTCTGAAGCTCAGAGAATGTGGATTACCCCTTCATCACCATTACTCCCTGGTCCAATCTGACCCGGAGTGGTAGTACCTGTTGGGGTCCCATCTATGGGTTGAATAGAACAAAATGAGTTCTAAAAAAATTGTGCTTAATAAAATTGAGTTTTTAAAAAATCAGTATCCATCAAAAATGAATAAAACAAAACGTCTTTGGCATAAAATGACCCAATATGGGTTGGCATGCCATAAAATACCATCAACCTACCAACCTGACAGTCATCTGATTCTTGGTGTATGACCACAGGATAGTAATACCCTCGTCTAGACTGCTGGAAATGCTAGATGCCATACATGAAGGTCACCCGGGAGTCACCAAATGACAAGGGAGTGAAAGCTACGCTGTATGGTGGCCACATAACCAAACAAGTAGACACCATGGTGAACAAATGCTATATCTGCGCCAGATTACGACCAACACCAAGAGAATGTTTAATGACATTGCCATTCCTAAACAGTAGACCATGGACCCGTGTTGGCACAATACTGTTCGAGATAGAACGGAAAACGTACCAAATTGTAGGTACGACTCGTATAATCATACGAGTCGTTGGTTCGAGATTACCACGCTTAGAACAGCTATACGTACGTTATCTGAGATTTTTGCAATCCATCGAATTCCGGACACAGTTCTTTCTGATAATCGATTATGATTATGCGTCAGCTGGAAATTTAGAGAATTTGCCAGAGATTTTGGGTTTGCTCGCATCACCACCACACCTTTGCACCTGCAGTCTAATGGGGAAGTTGATAGCTAAGGATATCCTAAAGAAGAATGCAAATGTCTAACTAGGTTTTATTGGATATAGGTCAGCTCTGCTGAGAAATGGGGCAACCCAAGTGATATCTTAATGGGGAGAAAGAGAAGGATAAGATTGCTGGCAATCCTGGAGAACATCCAACCCAAAGAATAAAGTAGGAAAGAGGAAGTATACAGAAAGTAAAATGCAAGCAACTGCAACACCCGTCACACAGTTCAGATCCCGTCAACCCTGCTAAAAACATAATTTTGAATTAAGATAATAGAGAGATAATACCAAATAAATTTAGTATTATCTTTAATACATAAAGATACGTTTTAAATTATGTTTTAATCTAAAACAAAATTTCAAATTCAAACAATAAAGGGATAATACCAAATATATTTGATATCTTTAAAATAGCGTATTATATTAAGGTACAAAGAATTTGATACCAAATTTGGATAATTAAAATTATGCACCATTACATGTACACTGAGTAGAAATCTGTTTGTTAGATGATTTGATCAGACATTAATATCTTTATAATCATAATTACTAACAATAATTATAGATTAAGATTATAAAATAATTCCAGATGCCGTAGACATCATCCAAAATTAACGCGTCATTACCAAATTTGAATAAATAGAATTGACAATTTGCAATCGTCAACTTCTTCCATAAACGTGTAGCAGGAAAATGCATTGCAAAAGAAAATATTTTTAAAGTAAAAAAAAAAGAAAAGAAAATTCTGAATAAAAAGAAATAAATAAAAAGAAAAAAGTGAATAGAAATATATGAATGCAAAAAAGAAAATGTATGGAAAATAAGTAAAAAAGAAAAAAAAGAAGAAAATATGTATCAGATTATTTGAAGTGAGCACATTATGTATCAGAAAAGAAGAGGAAAACAGAGACAAAAATGCGATGAAGAGTTGATAATAGTGACAACAAAAATGACAAGTACACAACAACGTCATCACTGTTTGCGTACTTCCGCACGGCCTATATTAATAATGGTCGAGAATTTGTTTATCTCTTGTCTATAGACGATTAAGCAGCTTGATGTACAGCTAGCAAAATTAGCATGCAATGCTTAGAGGAGCAAATTGAACTTTTTAACATTAAAACAATCCCTCATTAGCAACGAAAGATTCTCATGTGCAGAGATTGCAAAAGAAGTAATTAAAAAAATTCTAATTTTTAAAATCTTCAAACTATTACCAAAAATCAGGGAATTATCTGATTATATGTTAATGACTTAATTCTATTATGAATAGCTGATTTTGTTTTAAAAAAACTGTAAAAAAAGTTTTTATCAATTCAAAATTAGGGGGGGGGGCGCTTTGGTCATTTAAAGGAAAAAAATTACAGTCCCTAATTTTTACATTTCTAGAAAGATCAAATCCTGAAGAACGTAAGGAATTGAATGAGTTTAACAATGAGTATCTAATTTATAGTCAAAATTGTTAATACATAGAATAAAGAACAACCCTGTATTATATACACTCAGAAATTGAGTATGTAAAATTCAAGAATATTCAAAGGAATACTTGAAACTGTATGCAAATCGTTTGTATTAGATAGGAATTCTGTGCAAATCATTTGATATCATATAACTGCGTACAAACAAATAGTTATATACAAATAAATAAATATACAAATAAATAAGTATAATCTAAAAAGAAAATATGGTTATGACTACAATCAACCATTTACTAATGAATCAAATTTCGGCATTAAATAGCGCATAAGAATTTAAACAACTAAATCAAACCAAAGCAATCAATTAACTATAGAATAAATGACTGCACAGCCACATCCTCATACTTTAAAAAAAGATGGATTGTCAAGTTTCAGCCGAAATTGAAATAAATCAATGTCAAATAGAATTCAAAGTGGGAATTTTACTTTCACCTGTGAACTACAGGCACGTATAATTCTTTAGGAGGATGAATTGAAAAATCTTTGCTGTAGATGTATCAGTGTTGAAACTATCCCCCCCCCCCAAAAAAAAGGACTACTATATCTTCATCATGTGTTTTATTCTGGCAGAGCAGCCAGAAGACAGCCAGACGATATTCAGTTGAGAAAATTAAGTGTAACATTAGAGTACAGTGTCAGCTTTTAAAATCAATCTTCATTTACTCAATTTTGAAATATATTAAGATATAAAAAAGTTTTTTTTGTCTGTCATATTGTCTATGCCACGTGAATAAACATCAAACATTACATGAAAATATCTTGAAATACTAAACCGCACCTTACACATTCAAGGGGATAAAAATGTGGTCTTACATCAATATTGGATTTTCTTGCTTGTGTGACATGGGGGCGGCGTCCTTTTCCCAGACGTAGGGTTTTCCAGTAGGAAGCACTACCTCCCCTAGGCACTTGATGTAGGCCTTTATGATAAGTTTGAGGATATGCGGGAATGTGAACGGGGGCATAATGTTACCATCGCTTAATTGGGTGCTTTCTTTTCATCACTGTTGGTACATCATGGTGGGGACAGTGCAAGTCAACGGTTTTTCTGTGAGTTCACCATCTGATCTTTGCAGAATCTTTTTCCTGTCTGAGAAAAAGCAAAGCATATTCGGTTGGAGGGCAGCTTTGAAGCACTGTCTTACCTTTTGTCCTTTATGGTCTGTAATAAAATTGTCTCTTTATCATCTCGTATGAGAAATACCAGCCTGATAAGAAAATCACACACTCCCATGTCCCTGACTATAGACCTGATTGTCTTGATGGGATCGTTGTCAACCATGGCCTGGATATCAGTAACAATTTCGTGAGTTCTTTTTTATCAGAATGATCAGAATGAGGCTTCCGAGCTACCGTATCTTCATAATCACCATTGGACATCGAACGTTTTTTGAATCCTCTGCACTGATTAACACCCAGACACTCTGTAATCTTCGTATTAGAGCTTCCGGTGTGAATGCCAAGCAGTACAGCATGATACTCTCCTCACAGACAGTGGCCAACTGACTCTAGTTTGTTAAACAGTTGACAAAACCTGCAACAAACAATGCGCATGCACGAAATTATTCATTCAAAATGTCGACAATTTACCCATCGCACATTGTAAGTTCTTGTTGTTGTTTTGATATGGCATGTAAAATATCAGTTGAAATATAATGGAGGATAGAGTTTCGTGCAATTTAGAAGAAAAAAAGATTTGAAAATGGAATCTTTTTAGATGCACTGACTGACTCAAACGAGAAAAAATCCCAGATAAGATTCTAAAATAGATTGACTTCAGATTTTCCGTCCAAACTGGCGGATATCCAATTAGAGAAAATAAAAAATATAAATTTGACGATGGAGGATAGATTTCATGCTATTTAGGAAAAAAGTAAAAACTTTAGCAATTCACTCAACAAAATTCTTCGCGATTCTTTGTGTGTAAATCTGTGTCTAAGTTTGATTAAAGACAATATACAAGAACTGTTTGATATATTTTTCTTGTTAATGTACAAGAGAACGTATTTTTGGATCCTGTGAATGTAAATATTTTCCAAAGTGTGTGGATCTGGCGCTTTCATTCATACTTTTGACCTTTATCAAAATCACGAAAGTTTGTCGATAATTTTTAAACACAACATTTAACGTTTATGTTATGATGACGTTAAGCACAAATTGACTTTTAGAATCTTATTTCTTATGACACACAAACATCAAATTCTGGTATTAGACACACAGAACACATCAATGAATGTTGTTAATATTATATATTGTATAGAAATAGAATAAAATAAGAAAAATAAATTGAGACTAAAGATAAAGTTATAAATGTTATTCTGTCTATTTTCATATAAGTATCAATTGTTTTGATGAAATTTGTTTGTTTTTTTACTGTATAATAGATACATTCTATTTCATTAATATCTATATTGAACTTATGTTCTCAAGATGATTTCAACGCACTTTTCCACAGATATATCAACTTATACACCTTTGTGGCTTTTAAGTTTGATTCATGACTTCCAGCTTATACAAATCTTCTTTTCATTGTAAAATGAAAGTTGAAATCGAAGTGAAACTTTAGTTTTGCCAATGGCCAAAGCAAATCTTGACATTTTTAACGAAAGAAAATATTTAAAATGGTGTCACTTACTATATTTCAACTTTTCATTTTTCCCGATGTCTTCAATTAATAGTTAGGGTCATTCACTTTTTATTACACAAAAAAACTGTGCAAAGCTCTACATGACACAGGTATATAGATAAAACTCCACATGAATATGAAGAAAACATGGATTTTTATGTGACTGATAAAAACAAAAGGCATAGAAAAACATGAAGGAAAGCAAAGAGACTTTAAGTGTTTTAAATTTCGAATGAAATACTTCACCAGAAAACTTGTTTAAAACAATTCAGTTCAGCAATGATATTTGTTGAAGAAAGAAATTATTTTGTATTCAGTTGATCATTGATTTTAGTTTTGATAAAGTATTTTTTATTAATTAAACACATACCTAAAATGAGGAATTTCTATTTGTCAAAAAAAAAGCAAGAGTAGACAATAAGTTTCCACGGAAAGGTACAGAGATTCATTCCACCAGAGGTTATGTTTATAATTCATGTATCTCCTTATATCTGACACAAATAATAAACGAGATATTTTTAAACATCGTTTTGCCTTGTTATTTCATTGAGGTTATATGACAAGTTGTATCTGGGGGTTCACAATGAATTTTTCGTCTCTGGTTCTTTTTCTCCACCTTGAAATTACCTCCTGGAGATTCAATACCATTCCATCCAGATTACGCAGTAACGGTTTTAGATTTTGCATTCATGACCAAAGACAAGTAGTCGATTTAATTGTTTTTACCTCAAACTATTCCGAGTGACTACTTTTTATTGTTCTGTTGGGTTTTCTTATCTTTTTATATCAGAGACGTACAGATTTTAAAATACACTTAACTTGAAAAATTAGAACAGTCGGCAACGGGTTCAAGAATGCTGCTCTAGTTAATAACTCTCTTTCTCATAACGGTTGGTTTAACAGGAATATAGTTCTACCTATCGTAAAGAAGAGATATAGAAGATGTATCTTGCAGCGGAAATTATCTCCTAATCGGAAGTACAGTTATCCTATTGGTTGTCCAGAAGGAAGATTTTCTTGAAATGGTTCCAGCTACAAACTGATATAAGTTTCTTAATAGGTGGTATTTATGTTAGAACTCATAAAACTCACAGCGTCTTTCAGGAGGCTTGCGAAGACAGAAAAATAAGGGGAAAAGTGTGGATGAAATTACAGAATAATTTCATTATACGGAAAAGTTTTCCTGGTTGGATCAGATAGGAATCAAATAAGAATTGGAAAAAAACAGCATATCTTGGAGAGGATTTTAAAAATAGGATTATAAAATTGCTAATTAAAGTTCACAGACAATAGAAAAGGAATATTAAATACTTCAATATTAACAAATATTTTTTAAATGCTCCAGTTAGACTTGATTGTATCCCACTTTATTAAAAAACGAGTAAACTTCACGGTCAACAGTAACAGAATAATAAAGCACATAAAACAGGAAGTCTATAAGAGTTCCGAAAAGGGAGATAAACCAGGGATCACAGGAAGGGCCATGGCTCATAGACAACTAATTGTAATACCGGTGCCTATGCGAGAGAGACTTCCACGAGATCGACCATTGTAAACGGCAGCCAAACATGAAAGCCATAAATAGAGAAGGATTAAGAAATATGCGATAAAATAGACAACAAAAAAGGTGAATTGTTAAGGTAAGGTATATATAGAAAGAAATTACCGCCCGATAAGAAAGTTGAACCACTTACCAATAACCCCCCCATCTCTCTCTCTCTCTCTCTCTCTCTCTCTCTCTCTCTCTCTCTCTCTCTCTCTCTCTCTCTCTCTCAGTCAACAAAGAATAGACGAGAAAAATTGCCTTGTTCCAGCGATGCATATTAGATGAGTTACATCCACAGTTTTACAAAGTGTTGTCTTTGTCCATGATTTCTTTTATCGACTATACCTACATCCATAAAGGTCGCCTTCTGAAGATTTGACACTAGATAATTATAAATGCAATAACACAAACATTCAAACTCCTTTTTCATACTTTAACTTGGAAAAACTATTTACCCTACTACGAGCAGGATCCGACACAAGGTCAATTTTAAAGCGGAATACAGTTGGTTTGAATTCAACATTTTCATTCTCCTAAACTGGCTTCATTACTAAGAAGTCAGTCTGCTTTACAAGTTACTCACAGTTGGGGGGATTCATACCTTTCCCAGGGGTATTGAAATGAAACGCAAATAGCTCCGTCAAGTATTTAAACTCGGGTTGTCAATTCCATTTCCTACGACGATAACCGTTACGTTAAGCGTGCCTCCTCTGAAGTTTTACAGTTAGCCTTCTATTGCACTGTTTTATTCAAAATAAAATCAACTTTTTGCAACGGTTGATGTATTCTGAATTAGGATTATGCAAATAGGGTTTTTATGATATGTATCAATCGACGGCTCTCCCTTTCTATTTGCTTACTACCAATTACAATAAAGGTTTTGCTATACTATTTATTTATTTACAATGTGTTTTTTTTGTTTTGTTTTGTTTTTATTAGTATTATTGTTAATGATAACAACACCAACATCACTGGAGACTAATGTGATTTCATCAAGAATTGATGCTTATCATTTCGACAATCAATTTCTTCAGTTCTGTTATATTCTTTTGTTTAACCTCATCAATATCAAACTCAGTTCAGGTTATCTTATTGTCTAAACTTGCAACCATTCAAGATCCATTCTTACTTTCATATTTTGAATTTAATAGATTTATGCATACGCTTGCTCTATTCTATTCTAAGATAAAGACGAAACCTGTTTTGGGGAAAGAACGATAATCTGACAGATGGTAAAAAATCGATAACTATTGTCTTTGACAAAAAATAATTAGCAGTAACACACACACACACACACACACACACACACACACACACACACATTTATTTCCAGACGTTAGGTGTGTGTGGGCACCCATGTCACTACTGTAATATAGCAACTATTTATACTTCTGTCAATTTTTCTAACTGTGCGAGTAAATATAAAATGTATCTATTTTTTTTACTATAAAACAAATAAAAATAATTGAAAGTGATTTGATCTCCATAAAAGATATAAATAGAATAATTAAATTTTGTTTACGTAAAGAGGTAATCAAAAATCAAAAAGTAAATTACCTCGCTATGTACACATTTTTGTTTAATGGACACAAACTACTATAGAATTCGAATGAATAACTCTTCCTATTTTCTCATTAGAATTTTTGAGTGGATCATAAATTAGATGAATATTGTAAAACTTTCTGGGCCAGTCGCTGAAACATCGGAAAAATACATCTCTACATGACACTTATTGTGATCGACCATCTTTTTACTGTATTTTTATTTACCCATCTGGCTCGTATTCAAAACCAATGCTTGATACAAAAGTATAAATTACACAACCGATAAGTAAATATAGATGTATATATTTCTCCAATTTGTAAACGTTTGGCTGCGATAGTTGACTCACACCGATTGAAATGGAAAATAAAGAAACACAAATTCTCCCAAACCAAATAGTAAACCGGAAGTCAGCTATATCGACAAGCATGTTCTTGCATTGGATATTTAAGCAGCGACTAAGTGGTGCTACGTGCTGTCCGCAACGTCTCTCGGACAAAGTAGAACCAACAGCACCCGTCAATTCTCGGTGTGGTGTATGACTGCTTTTACAGCAGAATTATTTATACCTTTTTATTCGTTTGCCAAATAAAACAATTCTTTCATATTAGCAAGTCTTTTCTTCTTTTTCATAACTTTTTATATATCTATTTACTTTTGATATTTCGTTGTTTTTTGTTGTTTTTTTTAAATTTTTCTATAATGCATATCTCTTACTTTGCATTCTTTCTTTTTGTTAAATCTAATGATGTTTTGGGGGGAATGAGGAATTTGAGACAATTTTTATAACTTAATTAATTTTATTGAATGTAAACAAAAAAGGAAGGTGGTTATGTGAATGTGTTTGCAATGTGCTTGTATGTTTGTAATAGAAATACATATTTGAGAAAGTTCTTTTCTCCTTGTTAGTTGTGTCAGATTCATGTCAAGTACTGATGGCGTAGATCGGCATTGTAATTGTGCCAAAACATGCACGTGAATGACTGCAGAGAGAACGAAAATACACTGCGTTTCAAATTATCGACGAAATAACTATTCGTTGAAATTTCACTGAAATTATCAGATATGTATATACATCTATATAAGAAGGTTTTGAAACTACTTAATTCACTTTATTAGTGTCAAAATTAAGTGTAATAAAAACCCCTATAAAAAAGAAAATAACATTTTAATTGCTTCATTCACAGTGACCCTTATCGACCCTCTTATGTACCTTCGTAGGAGTTGCAACAAATATTTTCACAGTTTTCCTATTATTTTTTTTTATATTTCTAATGGAGATTTGTCTTTGGAAAGTTTAGATGTTAGAATATCTTTTTCAGAACGGGTGAAGTCACGTTTGCCACCCATAATTGCATGACACTTCTTTACAGTTTGAAGCATATATCGTGTTAATATCGCAACACGCAGAACAATAACATTTTTATACAACATACGCATATATATATTATATATATATATATATATATATATAATATATATATATATATATATTCCCATTATACTGTGAAATTTTCGTTAATATTTTGAAACGTTGTGTATATCCCGATGGGTAAAGTTATCGACGTACGCAAATACCTTGGCTTTCAGCGTTCCAGAAAGACTGATATTACGCAAGACTGAGTGCGTTGTCTTGTCCCTTATTCTCTGCAAGAATGGTTCCATTCCCAGAACATAGAGCAGTGGTGACAACGGAAAACTCTGACAAACCGAATGCAGCACAAAAATATCGACCTCTTACAGTTTACCTGAATCACCAAAATGAGAGAGAGCAATATCTTTATCTCTGTGAAATTCATCACAGACTCTAAAAATCAATGATCAACTTTATCAATCAATTGATTCAAATTAACCAGCTCCATTGTCGTCTTCTAGGTTCTCTAGAATTGTGCACACCTAGGGAAGGTTGTTTTGGATTGGGCGTCCCTTCACAACGCAGGTCCAACGAAAGCCCAGATTAAAACATGCAAACAGCTTGACAGGGATCTTCGACAAAATCTTTTTTTGTGATCACATATCTGGTGATTTTCTCAGAGATCAGATTTTCTCCAGTACAAACGAATTGTCGAACACACTTATCAAAATTGGAACAAACATGTGTAACAGTCTTAAATACAGTTCGTCGGCATCAAAACCGGGGGGGTGTAAATGCATCCCATCCTGGTTGACTTATTCCTTCCGACACGCTTCATTGCATAAAGGACTTCGTCCTCCTTGATCGCTATCATCGCGACTAGCCGACTCAGTCAATGTGAGTCGGAAGATATCGGCTAAATTGATACGAAATTCCTCCTCGCACAGGACTGGACCCTTGGTGAAATCCTTCGCAGATATCACAGACGTTAACCATGACGCAACTCATCCTTGTACAATTATGAATCAAGCTTTGTTCTAACTACTTGACTCCGGGACCGTTTTGTTGATAGGATTAATCAAAGTGTAGCGTTAGTTGTATTTGCCTGGTGGAGTTGTCTGCCCCTTTTAGTTCGTTGGTGCCCGCTAGGGCACCATAGTATTTAAGCGCTCTCTTTTCCTGTCTCAGCAACTACGAGCCACATGGGGTAGATTCTATCTAAACCCTCTCGTTGGGGCTCCGCCCCCTTACATTACTGTAAGTCCTCACAGCATGGATTATTCCTAGTCTCATTTCTGTACTCATATATGTATATCTGTATCATTCATGAATGTGTCTTTATCTTTATTTGTGTACCCCTTTTTGTATGTACTCTTTTACTACGTACGTTGTATCTACTGTTATCCATGTGCTGTGTATATTAAATGTTTGTCTATTAACCTTCGTCGGAGTTATTTGTATCCAAAGTATGAATAACTTTGAACCCACGTTATAACTGGTGACATCCCGAAGTGATATGAACACTTACCCTTTTTGCCCAAGTCGACCATAAAAATGGTCGTAAAAGTACTCGGGACTTTCAACACGAACTTTTTTTTAAAAAAAGAAAAAACGGTGACCCCCTCAAAGAAATTATTTCTTTCTCCGACAGTTATGGACACGTTTTTTACAGCGCTGGATATCTTCGAAGAAATTTAAAAAAGGATTCAACACCAAGAATTATTTTTTACCGAGAGGAGATAGTTCAGCCATCAGCCAGGGACAGTTTGACACGTTTCCCCACCCTAGGGACACTGACAGCTTCAATTCAGCGATTACTACTAAGGATACGGACATGGCCACACCATGTGACCTGGATTCCAACCGCAAGGCAACTCAGCGAAAAAAATTTTTTGCTACCCCTCAGAAAGTGAGATGTTCATCTAAAATGTCCATTTCAGAAATACGGTATTTGTGCCTCCCAGACTCAAAGTACCGACTTTAAAGATTTCAACTCGACCTAGGCGTCTAAGACATTTAACCAGGTCAGCATTGAAGAATGGAACGAAGAGACGTTGAATTTCAAGTTTTTTATCCACACCACACAGAGACATTTGCTCCATATTTTCCCTCAAACTTTTGAAAATTGTACACCTGTACAGAAAATTTTATGTGCTAAAAGTTGAACCTGAAATAATGTTCGTAAAAATCTTTTAACATTTGTTTCTTTTGAAACACCCTTTTAACGATTCCCGTAGCGTTAGTTGTATTCGCCTGGTGGAGTTTTCTGCCCCTTTTAGTTCGTTGGTGCCCGCTAGGGCACCATAGTATTTAAGCGCCGGTTTCGCTCTCTTTTCCTGTTTCAGCAACTACGAGCCACATGGGGTAGATTCTATCTAAACCCTGTCGTTGGGGCTCCGCCCCCCTTACATTACTGTAAGTCCTCACAGCATGGATTATTCCTAGTCTCATTTCTGTACTCATATATGTATATCTGTATCATTCATGAATGTGTCTTTATCTTTATTTGTGTACCCCTTTTTGTATGTACTCTTTTACTACGTACGTTGTATCTACTGTTATCCATGTGCTGTGTATATTAAATGTTTGTCTATCAACCTTCGTCGGAGTTATTTGTATCCAAAGTATGTATAACTTTGCACCTACGTTACAAAAGTATTATTCTTTTCCAATTCACAAGCTCCCTTCTCCCTATGTTTACTTGGGATCAGAAATAGCATTCCAATTGCCCATTTACATTAGACACTTTCAATACAAAAGAAAATTCCCCAACCACTGAAGAAAACAAACAAAAACAAACAAAACAATAAAAAAAAACAAAAAAAAACAAAAACAACGACACTCGCTAACAATGTTGGGTGCATACACCTCAACAACCGAAACTGATTGCGTTTCACAGCAACATCGCACACGATAATCCTGCCAACTAAGTCAACATTTCGTCTTCATAAGTAAAGACACCTCTGATAAAATAAATGGTGATCAAATCTGGAATAGATTTTATCAGCATTTGTTTAGCATTTCAAAACTTATAAATAATCCTAAATTTGTGTGTGTGCACAAGAAGATAGATATGCAATAGTTATTGTGTTCTGCTGCAACACTTAACAATTTGCATTCACCTTTCGAGTTTGTTTTTTGTTTGTATTTTGTTTTTTGTTTGTATTATTATTATTATTATTATTATTATTATTATTATTATTATTATTATTTCAAATTTAAAAGACCATCCGAAGTGTTTTATAATTTTACTTTTGAATTATTAGAAGATTCAAAATTAAATTCAAAATCTACTGAAAAGAGCAATTATGCACCTGCTAAGTAGAAAACTATTGAAATAAATAACAAGAAATCTCTGTATTAAGATTTTTCTTCATATGAAGATTAAAGATCCTTTAATCTTGCAAGTTAAAAAAAATTAAACAGATTAGAAATAGCAAAATCATATCTTTAAAAAATTAAATGTGTTGTTGGATTTTAGATTCTTTTATTGTGAAAAAAATTAAAAGATTACTTTATCTAACAAGCTCTTTTAATTTTCTGAAAATCTATTCTTCCTAATGTAACATTTTTAAACTGGTGAACAAGCCGTCATCACACGAATAGATGTACAATTATGTGATTTTATGAGAACAAACCTATATAATGTAATAAACAAAACAAAACTAAAAGAGAAAGAGAAAAATTAGTGGACATTAGTGGCGCTTTGATTCATTAAAATAAAATAAACATTAAAAAATTGTAGATAAGATAAAAAGCCCAAAGATCTCGAACTATTTGCCAGTATTTTTCCAAAATCTCTCTTTGAGTGTTACCACCCTTCAAGTCGCAACATAATATGCAACCTAATTTGTTAGCGAGGTAACATTTTTTGTCAGGTAATGCCAATAAATGTATACCTAGCTGTGTACAGAATAATCTGTTGTCTTTAAGGAGTCACACACACACACACACACACACACACACACACACACACACACACACACATATATATATATATATATATATATATATATATATATATATATATATATAAATCCAAAAATAATAAAATAATCTGTAGAAATACACCTAAAACGCTAGTTTTTATTGCATTTTATTAAAACCAGAGAACAAAGAAAATAGTTTTTAAAACCCAACGATTAAATGTGCGAAAACAAAAGAAAAATTAAACTAAATCACTTTTAGATTTTAATTCAAAACTCTTTTTAAAGCTTTGGTCATTGATAAAAATATCACCCAGCTGTCCTGTTTTTAGACTTACTACTACTACAATAACTACTATTACTACTACTACTACACTTTCTGTGTGTAGTTGAATGTTTCTGTGCCATTGTTGATATACCCAACGAACGTATCAATCTTTTTACCAAAACGTTTATTTGAACGTTATTATTACAAAATCACAAAAAATATTAATTAATAGCTAAGGTTTTACCCATTGGGAACTGATCAAGAAAATTTAAAAACAAAAGTTTAAATGTAAAAAAAAACTCAAGACAGCGAGCAATACTTACCTTAAAAGTGAAATGATATTTGTAAGTAATCCATGAGTTTCTCATTTTGTTTTTCTAAGTTTCTCTGTTCTTTCCCATATTAACAGGAAGATAATAATAAATGAATAAGTATTATCATGAGTGAAAGGAGAAGAAATAGTTAATAACTGAACGAGTACTTACTTCTAATAAATTCAAAGTAAATAGCGAGAGAGGGGGAAAAAAGAAAGAGAAACTTGTTTGGCAGAGGAGGGGGGGGCTGTGCTGGCAACGACAACAGATCTTTTCTAATTGTGTAAGTCTATACTTTCGGTTTTAGCTGGGTGACTGAGCAAAGTTAGGTAAGATATAGCTCCTTAACACACACACACACACACACACACACACACACACACACACACACACACACACACACACATAAATGCTTGCACGTAAGATATTTATTAAATACCTTACATGCAAGCACACATACACACGCACACTACAGAATAACAATATATTTACATGAATATTTGATTACTCTCTATTTTTTTTCACTTATTTCCTGTGAATGATTTTGTTATTTATTTTGTTTTGAATATCACTAGATCTTCATAATAACCAAATTGAATTCAAGGTGATTTCAGCATTTGCTTGAGGTACTCTGTTCTTCATCAATTGCTTCATCATAAATGTGTCCTTATACTAAACATCTACATAGACCAAAAACAAACATCTTAACAACTGTCCTAGATTTCATGACTATCAATGGATTAAAAATCAACCTACAACCCACTACAGGTATATGCAAGGTATACCTAATTTCTCGAAAAATCCAAGACAAATCCCCCCCCCCTCACCCTGTTTGAAAAAAAATTACCAAAACTCAGGGAATTATCCGATTTTAATGACATTTTCAGTGTTGATTTAGCAATGAATGAATTTTATAATGCATCAGTTCTTTTATTTGAAAACTTCCTGATTTTTTTTCAGGTCACTTAACTTTGACCCACCCTTATTTTGGGGGGCGTAATATATCCGTGGGGTTAAATGTGATTGATACTTTTTTCTGCATAAATAAAAAGATCGAAGGTGTGAATAGAAGAAAACAAAAATGTTTAATGAATCTGCTCTGGTAGTAAATAAGTACCAAAAATCGGAAAAGAAAATGAAATAAAAACTAAAAAAATTGACAGAAAAAATCGTCTTAAATTTATTAAAATAAATTACATGTATAATATTATTATTTTTTAAAATTTTTTTTACTGATGCTCATTATGTTACTAATCGTTGACTTAGATAAATATTTGACCTTAAATAATCGATTTAATTAATTTTAATTCGTTTTTAAAATAAAAAGCAGCCGAATTTTTGGGTATACATGCATTAAAAACTTTTAAAACCAAAAGCAGTGGAGTATAATCGGTCGGTTTAGGATCTGCCGGTAGAGCACCCGCCTAGGAATCGCAAAGTTGCTGGTTTGATACCGGTCCTCGCCAACTCAGCACAGATTGGGTAATCTGATCTATGCAGTAAAGTGGAGAGCTGTGTGTGGCGATCCACCCAAACAAAATGAATCTCCCTGGTTTAGCGCTAGCGAAAAGAGTAGAGACTCTCTCACTGTTCTGACAATAGGCTATTCTGCCAACTTTACAACTTACTTTTATCCAGTATTAAACGAACTCATTACGAATGAATTATAAATGGAGTTCTCTAATCTTTCTTCTATTTAGAAAGATGATGATAAATAATAATTAGAGAACTGTTATTTTACCTAGTAATCTCCCTTGATATGAACTCTCCAGTAAGAAGCTTTAAATCCCTTAGTTGTGGTTTCTAACCCCTATTCTTCTATGCTAGCCTTCAAGCAATAAATATGTGTACCTTTGTCTTGTCTCGACGCTAAACCCAGACAGGATACTAAACCGGTACCAAGCTCTAAATAGCATACAGTTAAATTTGGAAATACTCAATAAAAGCAAAACTATCGATCGACATTATGCGTTATTTTATCATTACAATCGAAAAATCGACAAAAATGATTTCATATATTCTATATGAAATCATTTTTAAAATCCGCATTTCTGGTCTCCATAAAATCAGTGGCTATTTGGTGTTGGATGTTGTGGTGATTTGGTTCTCGTTGAATGAGTGCTAGTCGAAAGATTTAAAGGGACATGTCCACTTGCTACAGAATAGCCGATAGCAGTGATAGCAGCAGCGGGAGCAGCAGCAGTTCATCTTTATTTTACTCTAAGTGCAGCTAGCGTTGTAGTTGTGGTTCTATGCCAGTTACGGTATTTGATAAGATAACTCAGCTCCGTGACAACCACGTGGGGCATCGGTTAGTTGCTCTTCCAATGAGTCTGCGCCCACGTTGTGTACCTTTGATCCGCAGAACTGGGATCAGTGGAAATGAGTTGCCGTAGTTGTTGACAACTCTAAGAACAAACAACGCACCGTTAACAATAACAACGTTTTTATTAATATATATAATGGGGAGGAATATTTTTTCACACTGGCTCGGAGAGAAAAGACATAGTAAAGAGCTTTGCCTGTCGTTTTGTTCTATTCTAATTAGTATTGGGTAATTTAGCAAAGGTGGACTGAACTGCGTCCCTTATTTTATTGGAGTTTATCTTGACAGCAAGGTCTATTTGTTCTAGTGGCAAAGATTTCTTATTTCAGCAATTTTGAAGTTTCGTGGTCCAAGCTTCCGGTCTGACTGACTTTTTAATAATTCAGAGCGTCTTTTTATATATATATATATAAATTGTTGCTATTCTGCAATCGTCAAAAGTGTCAACCAATGCTAACCCCAGCCTCAACTCCTCGATTTCCGACAGCCTCGATAGACACATGACCTCAGTGGCCCACTGTCAATTTATACAATATTTTGATTTTCCCATTTTAACAAAATCATTTCCTCTGATTAAAAAAAACAATTTTTACACTTTTCCTCTTTCGTTAAAAATTAGTAGACGAAAAGAATTCGCCGTGTCGCATAGGGATATGTTTAAATTAGATTTCTTTTAATCCTACAATTAGATATTTGGCTCTTTTCAGGGAGTAATCGAAAAGACAATTCCTATAACTTAACAACTTTATTTGTATAACTACACAGAAACGAAGATAAAAAAAAAAGTGAAGATGTGTTTATATGCATGTTTGTAATAGAAATGAAATATGATTCATTTACCTCCATGGTAAATGTAATATCTTCTATTTGTTCTACGAATGGCTACCGATTAAGGTTCACCCAATAACAACACGTATAAACCACAATATGGCGGCAGAATACTAATATTTATTAACTTGCAGGACCTGTGGATATACCACAGTATAATTTAATTATCACAACGTTTGATATGTTTACTTAAGGCCAATTGAAAATAGTTCAATATGTAAAAAGTATAATAATCTTAACTCTCTCTCTCTCTCTCTCTCTCTCTCTCTCTCTCTCTATCTATATCTATCTATCTATATATCTATCACACACACACACACACACACACACACACAGACGCTCCTTTTTTCTCTTTCTTTCTTCTTTTCATCTTTTCATTATATTCAATGGAAACAGCATTATCGCTTCCGCGCACTCATCCCCTCTATCTATCTTTCCCTACTTTCTTTCTTTCCTTCTTTCCTTGTTTCTTTCTTTCTTTCTTATTATACTTTTTCTGTGTAGCATGCCCTTTTTCGTCCCTTTCTTTATTTATGATAAAACGGAATTGTCCATTATTTCGCTGAGGTGATGACACTCATAAGAAATAAGAATTCGTTGGATAAGCAACACCAGATAATCAGAATTTACATTTTTGTATTTCATCTTGGACGATTTGGACGGTCTCATTTTTAACCAGAGGGTGTTACAAGATGGTAACGGTCGTGCTTTTAAAGAACACGTGTATTAATATGTACTTAACAAACATAAAATTGGAGGCGTTCACTTTCAATGATGTTTTTAGGGTTAATGTCCCGTATCAATATTATACAAGGATATGACATTCCTCCATTTCTTGGAATTAAACTAATATGTCTGGGTGGTATAAATGTCTGTTTTGTTTTGTTCCTAACTGTATTTCTTGAGTGTCTTGACAGGTTTTCCTCATCAGGATTTGTTTGTTGCTGTTGTTGCTTGTTGAGGTTCCACCAACAGATGCATCAATAACTAATTCATCTTTCCCTCGTTCTGATTCCATTCTGATCTGTTCTAAAGTTGCTAGTTGATGCTTTTGGTATTAAAGATTGAGAGAACACTGCCTGTCCTTCAGCTGAAATACTTGTTTAAGTTTCTTCAGTGATGTCATCAGGTTTAATCGTTTCCATTTTGTCTTCTTTGATGTAGCCTACCAAGGTCAAAGCATACAAGATTTGGCGTGGCAGTGACCAGGAATCATCCTCAACACCTGTGGACAGGCGTGCACAATGGTTGGCATTTGTTACGATTTTCGAACCACACATGCAAATACGTGGACACACTCTGCTTACTATAATAAGCAGCGTGGACGCTTAATGGCGACGCTTAACGTCGAACGCTTAACGATGACGTTTGCGGCGAGTGAAACCTGAAGACCAGACGACTTGAAAAACCAATGTATTTTTTAATTCCCTTTTCAATGTATTTCGGCGATAACAATGGACGGCGGATTCGATTTAAAATTGATTCCCCTATTTGACGCGGTTGAGTGGTTGGAGAAGGTGGGACTTGTCTGTAGAAAGTGGCTAGAGCACGTCATTATTATCATCAACAGGCACTAGTGTCTCGCTAGTGCCTGTGTAGTCGAGATTGTCCGTGTCAGTCTAAATGGGGGCAATCCAGTTGACATCTAGGTAACACATGAAAGGCCGCTTGGATATAATCTTTTAATTGGTATGAACACCATAAGAGAGGTGGGTGGTGTACACATCACTCTGTCTGGCGCGATAGAGCTCGATCACAGTAAACCACCCCAAATGTGCGGCATTAACAATCGACGAACAGGACTTCAGCATCGAATTTGACCACAAGGCGAAAGTTTGGACTGTGCAGTATGGAAGTTGATGGGACAGTATTGCGGAATACGGTGGCAGAGTATCCAACTTAGCGCGGCGGGAGTACGAGCGTGGGCTGCAGGTCTGGTTGTACAACGGCTGGCCGACGCCATATCCTGATGCCTAAGAGCCTAATCCCGGTGATGGTTGTAGTCCAAATGAACAAACAGAAGGTTCACCCTGTTATAGACACCCAGGAGTTAAATAAATACATTGATGCATTCACAGCAAATGCTGATGTTTGTTCGCACAATGCAAGGTTAATGTATCGCTTTTGGGTTTACGTAAGGCCTACCTACAGGCACCTTCCGGTTTGCGACTGACTTACATCAGCGGCTACGTTTCTGAAGCGACGACCAAACCAACGACCAGATGTTGGATGACAAGAGCTGCAACACCCTACTAAAGGAACTGTGTTGATGTGAGCTCAATAACTACAGGAGTAGAGTTAGAAGTTAACATCGTCGAAGATGCGTGCTGGCTGCGTCCGGACGGAGATTAGGTGATCTGTTTCTATCTCAAAATCCTAGAGTATCAACTCTTGTATCAACTCTCCCAGAAGAAATTTTGATCGGTGCATATATTATTGCTCTTTATGATCATACTTCAGTAATTTGCACAGTTTTTCAGTTGATTAGTTTGTTTAATTTCCCCCACTAAGTCGCACCTGTTCTTGTACTCTGTGACATAATTGCTACATTCGCTTATGTGGTTAGCTGTTCCATCTATCTCTCCATTATACTTGCTATTTCCCTGAGTCTTGTCTATTCTGTTTGTTTTTTTTACTGTTTGTTCTTATGGCATTATTCTTGGCTACTTCAGTTTCTCTCTATACAACCATATCCATGTAATCTCCTTTAAAAGTAAGTTCCTTTGTTTGTCTTCTGAAGTGTCCATGTGGCGGTCTTTTCTTTACACTTTTGTTTTCTACATTTAATAATTTCTGTTTTCCTGCTTGTGCTATTTTTGTTGTTGTTGTTGTTGTTGTTGTTGAACCTCGCGTTCCTTAATTGACTCATCTACACATTCCTTAATGATGGTTAGTTTTCTTCATAGATTTTGTCGCTTAAAGTATCCATATAGTTGTTTTTCTTCCTTTTTTTAGATTTGATTTTGTTTGTCCTGTTATTTCTATTACTGTCTGTTGTAATCAATCTTTCTTTTTTCTTGTTTATATATTCTTTGAGTTTTTGTATTGCCACACCCACGCAATTTTCAATTCTTGTGAGTGCCTTTTCCCCTTATTTTCTTGATACATAGAGTCTATCGATGCTATCTCTTGGATGTAATACTTTTTGCATAGTCATCAATTTCCTTGTTCTATGTCCCTATTTCTGAGTTTCTTCTTTGTCCTGCTTAAGAAGGGCCAGAGTATATTACAAGAGAGACAGTCCAGTTATTTATTCTTTGGTTGGGCTTCTGCTGCAGAGTTTAGTTTCAAGTTACTCCTTTCTTGGGTTTTCTGATGTACTCCTTTCTTACTTTTCTTTCATTTTCTTTGTTTTTATGGGTCTGCTTCAAAAATTCCCAGAGTATAGGTTTTTCAGGTCATCCATGTAGAACAGATTGTTGATACCATAGCTAGTGTTGTTCAGAAAGAGGTTCGTTTGTGCAAGAGAATGCCCACGAGAGAGAGAGAGAGAGAGAGAGAGAGAGAGAGAGGGAGAGAGAGAGAGAAATAGAACAGACAGACAGACACAGAGAGAGAGGGGGAGGAGGAAGAGAGAGAGAAGAGAGATCAGGAAGATTCCGCTACTGATATAGATTTTGATTGGATTGTTAATATTTACTTCGTTAGTGTTGATTTTGAGGGTTGATTATAAAGCATACTGTTGTAAATTTCTAGGAATTTTATTATACATAGGAAATAGATTAAGCACGCTTAAGACGACCCAACCCATTTTAAAGTTCTTTTTCCGCTGTGTTTTGGTTTTCCATTATGGCCTGGTTTCTACAGACTTTTGTTCCACTGTAGTATGTTGTTATCCATCAGGTGCTTTATAGGTTCTAACTTTATGATGGGTGTTAGGAGTTTGAGCTTGTTAAGGAGACCTGTCATTGGTCGGTAATTGTTTTGGTTTTTTTTTTTCTTTTGGTTTCCTCATTTTAGATTTTCTATACATTTGGTAATAAATATAGAATTCAGATCTTCGTAAATAACGCTGACGAGTATTTTAGCCAAAGTTTTTAATGATATCATTGATTTCTAAAATGTTGTTAAGACGTCTTTTCCAAAATATGTCTGGCCCATTATTTATTCACTCATCTTTTTTTATTTGGAGTGAATTTTCCATTTCCAGGTTTTGACCGCAGATATTTTTAACGGATCTTTCTCGGTATTCCGCGATTTAAATATTATTTTCTGAGTTAAATTTAAGCTAGAACTTTGGGAGATTTCTTGTATTTTTTTTCTCTTATGGGGAAAACTTTTATCTCTTTTCGTTCGTCTGATTATTTGGTGATAATAGTTTGCAGCTGCCTGTTTCAACTTTTTCACTGCATCTTTATATTTCATGTTGTGTTTCCATTGGGGGGGGGACCTCTTCTTTTCTTTTCTTTCACAAGTTTTTTCCTTCTTGAATTTCAGAGAATCGCTGAATTCCTCCACAAAATTTTGGGATTTATTTTTCCATTCATCTTTTCTACTTTAGCTGTTTCACTTTATTTCTCTTCTTTTTGGGTTTTTAAAGCTTCGCTGTCACTGATTAACAGAAACAGGCGACATAAATAAGTTTTCATAAGTTAGGGACAACATTCTGCTTAAAGTTTATTTTAATGTTAGTTATTGCGGCCGTTTTCAAAAGGATGATTTATTATTAATTATTATTAAATTATTAATTATTATTTTATTATTATGTGAGTTTTCTCCCACCAGCGTTAGCAATGGTCTTCGCTGGAGTCTGAGTGACAACATGTCTCCTCGTTGTCCTTATATAGGCTTCTATACTTTCACTGCCGATGTGCTAGTTGTTGTGATAGTAACATTAAGCGTCTAAGCGGCCAGCTTTGGTTTTATATTGTTTGTAAGCGACAACTGAGTTAGTGAATAAAGATGCTATAAAACGGAAACTGTTTGATTCATTTCCGACTATCTGTTGTTTCCATACAATCTTAGTGAAACCATTCTTCTATAAACGGTGTCAGAAATTGAATTGGCTATTTGATGATCATTTAATTCACAACTCTGAATTTTTGCATCTTCGTCTCGGCTTTTTTCATACTTTTAAATATATAAAGTGTAACCAGTTCACTCATTTGACAGAAAACCTTGCCTCAATGCTTGGAGAGATGGAAATTGGCAAGTGAATCAAAACGTTTCCGTTTTAGAGCATCTTATTCCTAACTCAGTTGTCGCATTACAACAATATAAACCAAAAGTGGCCCGTTAGGAACTTATGTTACTATCAACAAACAACTAGCACATCGCAGTGAAAGTTATAGAAGCCTATATTTAATGAAAGACTGAGGAGACATGTTTCAACGACTCCAGCGAAAGACCATATGCTAACGCTGGGTGGAGAAAACTCACATAATAATAATTAATAATAATAATAATAATAATAATAATATTAAATCATCCTTGAAAACGGCGCAATAACTAACATAAAATTAAACTTAAGCAAAAATGTTTTCCCTAACTTATGAACTTTATTTATGTCGCTGGTTTCTGTAATTCAGTGACAGCGGAAGGCCTTTTAAAAACCAAAAGAGAGAAATAAAGTGAAACAGCTAAAGTAGAAAAGATGAATGGAAAAATAAATCCCAAAATGTGGAGGAAATTTCAGCGTTTCTCTGAATCAATAAGGAAAACTTGTGAAAGAAAAGAGAAAAGAAGAGGTCTCAATGGAAACACACAACATGAATATAAAGAATGGCAAGTGAAAGTTGGAAACAGCAGCTTGCAAACTATATCACAAATAATCAGAACGATCAACGAAAAGAGATAAAAGTTCTTCCATAAGAGAAAAAAATACAAAAAATCTCCCAAAGTTTCTGCTTAAATTTAACTCAGAAAGAATAATAGTTTAAATCGCGCGGAATACCCGAGAAAGAGTCCGTTAAAAATATCTGGGTCAAACCTGGAAAATGGAAAAATCACTCCAATAAAAAGATGAGTGAATAAATAATGGGCAGACATATTTTGAAAAGAGACTCTAACACATTTTTAGAAATCAATGAATATCATAGAAAACTTTTTGGCTAAAATTACTCGTCAGCGTTATACGAAGATCTGATCTATATTTATTACTAAATGTATAGAAATCTAAAAAAGGGAAGGAAACCAAAAGGAAAAAAAAAAAAACACCAAACAACTACCGACCAATGAATGATCTCCTACAATGTAAAACTCCTAACACCCATCATAATAGTTTAGCACCTTATAAGCACCTGATGGATACAACATATCCAGTGGAACAAAATAGTCTTGTAGAAAACCAGGCCATAATGGAAAACCCAAAACAAGGGGGAAAAAGACTTTTAAAATGGGTTTGGGTCGTCTTAAGCGGCTGTTAATCTTTTCCATGTGATAATAAAATTCTCCCGAAAATTTCAACAGTAGCCTTTATAATCAACCTCAAAATCAACACTAACGAAGGAAATATAACATCCATCAAATCTATATCAGTCGCGAATCTTCCTAGATCTCTCTATCTCTCTCTCTTCTCTCCCTCTCTCTCTGTTCTGTCCTGGTCTGTCTATTTCTCTCTCTCCTCTCCCTCTCCCTCTCTCTCTCTCGCTCTCTCCTCTCTCTTCCGTGCATTGCTCTGCACACGAAACTCTTTTTCTGAAACACACTAGCTATGGTATATATATATGTCTTATTCTATTGGATGACCTGAAACCTATTACTCTGGGATTTTTGAAGCAGACCCCATAAAACCAAAAGAAAATAAAAGAAAAGACAGAAGGAAGTACATCAGAAAACCCAAGAAGGAGTAACTTGAACACTAAACTCTGCAGCAGAAGCCCAACCAAAAGGAAATAAATAACTGGACTGTCTCTCTTGTAATATACTCTGGGCCCTTCTTAAGCAGGACAAAGAAGAAAGCTCAGACCCAATAGGGACATAAACAAGGAATTGATGACTATGCAAAAGTATTACATCCAAGAGATAGCATCGTATAGACTCTTGTATCAAGAAATATAGGGGAAAAAGGCAATCACAAGAATTTGAAAATTGCGTGGGTGTGGGCAATAAAAAACTCAAAGAATATTAAACAAAAAAGAAAGATTGATTACCATAGATCAGGACACTCTCTAAAAGGAGAAAAACAACTATATGGATACTTTAAGCGACAAAGATCTATGAAGAAAACTAACCATGCATTAAGGAGGTTAGATGAGTCAATTAGGAACGCGAGGTTCAACAACAACAAAACTCAACCAAACAAAAAATAGCACAAGCAGGAAAACAGAAATTATTAAATGTAGAAAAACAAAAGCTCGTTAAAGAAAAGACCGCCACATGGACACTTAGAAGACAAACCAAAGGAACTTACTTTTAAAGGAGAATTACATGGAATGGTTGTATAGAGGAGAAACTGAAGTAGCCAAGAATAATGCCATAAGAAACAACAGTAAAAAAAACAAACAGAATAGACAGACTCAGGGAAATGCAAGTATAATGGAGGATAGATGGAACAGCCTAACCACATAAGCGAATGTAGCAAATTATGTCACAGGAGTACACAAGAACAGGTGCGACTAGTGGGGGAATTAAACAAAACTAAATCACTGAAAACTGTGCAATTACTGAAGTTATGATCATAAAGAGCAATAATATATGCACCGATCAAAATTTCTCTGGGAAGAGTTGATACAAGAGTTGATACTCTAGGATTTTGAAGATAGAATCAGATCACCTAATCTCCGTCCGGGACGGCAGCCAGCAACGCATCTTCGACGATGTTAACTTCTAACTCTACTCCTGTAGTTATTTGAAGCTCACATCAAAACAGTTCTTTAGTAGGGTGTTGCAGCTCTTGTCACCAACATTGGTCGTTGGGGTTTTGGTCGTCGGCTTCAAGGAAACGTAGCCGTGGATGTAAAGTCAGTCGCAAACCGAAGGTGCTGTAGGTAGGCCTTAAACGTAAACGCCTAAAAGCGATACATTATACCTGCATTGGTGCGACAAACATCAGCATTTGCGTGAATGCATCAAATGGTATTTATTTAACTCCTGGGTGTCTATAACAGGGTGAACCTTCCTGTTTGTTCATTTGGACTAACAACACAACCATCACCGGGATTAGCTCTTAGGCATCAGGATATGCGTCGGCCAGCGTTGTACATACCAGACCGGCTGCAAGCCCACGCTTTCGTACTCCCGCCCGCGCTAATTGGATACTCTGCCACCGTATTCCGAAATACTTACAGTTCCAAACTTTCGCCTTGTGGTCAGGAATCGATGCTGAGTCCCTGTTCGTCGATTGTTAATGTGAGCATTTGGGGTGGTTTACTGTGATCGAGCTCTAATCGCGCCAGACAGAGTAGATGAGAGAACCCCCCTCTCTTATGGTGTTCATACAATTAAAGATTATATCCACGGCGGCCTTTCATGTGTTACCTAGAATTCCAATGGATTTGCCCATTGATGACACGGACAATGCTTCACTACACAAGGCACTAGCGAGACACTAGTGCCTGAGATATAGAACGTGCTCTAGCCACTTGCTACAGACAAGTCACCTTTCTCCAACCACTCAACCGCGTAAAATAGAATCAATTTTTAAAATCGAATCCGCCGTCCATTGTTATCCGCCGAAATACATTGAGAAAGAGTAAAAAAATACATTGGTTTTTCAATCGTCTGGTCTCAGGTTTCACTGCCGCCGCAAACCGTCATCGTTAAGCGTTCGACGTTAAGCGTCGCCATTAAAGCGTCCACGCTGCTTATTATATAAGCAGAGTGTGTCCACGTATTTTGCATGTGTGGTTTCGAAAATGCGTACAAATGCCAACGCATTGTGGCACGCCTGTCACAGGTGTTGAGGATGATTCCTGTCACTGCACGCCAAATCTTGTATGCTTTGACCTTGGTAGGCTACATCAAAGAAGACAAAAATGAAACGATTAAACCTGATGAATCACTGAAGAAACTTAACAAGTTATTTCAGCTGAAGGACAGGCAGTGTTTCTCTCAATCTTTAATACCAAAGCATCAACTACAACTTTAGAACAGATCAGAATGGAATCAGAACGAGGGAAGATGAATTAGTTATGGATGCATTCTGTTGTGGAACCTCAACAAGCACAACAGCAACAACAAATCCCTGTGAGGAAAACCTGTCAAGACACGTCAGAAATATCAGTAGGAACAAAACAAAAACAGACATTTTCCAACCCAGACAATTATTTTAAATTCCAAGCAATGGAGGAATGTCATACCTCCTTGTATTATTTGATACGGGACATTAAACCCTAAAAACATCATTGAAACGTGAACGCCTCATTTTATGTTTGTTAAGTACATATTAATACACGTGTTCTTTAAAAGCACGACCGTTACCATCTTGTAACACCCTCTGGTTAAAATGAAGAACGTCCTCGTCCAAGATGAAATGCAAAAATGGTAAATTTTCTGAATTATCTGGTGTTGCTTATCCAACGAATTCTTATTTCTTATGAGTGTCATCACCTCAGCGAAATAATGGAACAATTCGTTTTATCATAAATAAGCAGGGACGAAAAAAGGGCATGCTACCAGAAAAAGATAATAGAAGAAAGAAAGAAACAGGAAAGAAGGAAAAGAAAGAAGTAGGGAACGATAGATAGAGGGTGAGTGCGCGGAAGCGATAATGCTGTTTCCATTGAATATAATGAAAAGATGAAAGAAGCGAAAGAAAGAGAAAAAGGAGCGTCCTGTGTTGTGTGTGGTGTGGTGTGTGTGTGTGATATATATAATATATATATATATATATATATATATCTAATATATATATATATATAATATATATAGAGGAGAGAGAGAGAGAGAGAGAGAGTTAAGATTATTATACTTTTTTACATATTGACTATTTTCAATTGGCTTAAGTAACATATCAAAACGTTTGTGATATATTAATAATACTGTGGTATATCCACAGGTCTGCAAGTTAATAAATATTGTATTCTGCCGCCATTATTGTGGTTTATACGTGTTGTTATTGGGTGAACTTAAATCGGTAGCCATTCGTAGAACAAATAGAAGATATTCATTACCATGGAGGTAAATGAATCATATTTCATTTCTATTTACAAACATGCATCATAAACACATCTTCACTTTTTTTTTTATCTTCGTTTCTGTGTAGTATACAAATAAAGTTGTTAAAGTATAGGAATTGTCTTTTCGTTTACTCCTGAAAAAGAGCCAATATCTAATGTAGGATTTAAAAAAGAAATTAATTTAAACATATCCCTATGCGACACGGCGAATTCTTTTCGTCTACTAATTTTTACGAGAGGAAGTGTAAAATTGTTTTTTTTAAATCAGAGGAAATGATTTTGGTTAAAAATGGGAAAAATCAAAATATTGTTATTAAATGACGTGGGCCACTGAGGTCATGTGGTCTATCCGAGGCTGTCGGAAATCGGAGTTGAGGCTGGGGGTTAGCATTGGTGACACTTTTGACGATTGGCAGAATACAGCAACAATTTATATATATATGATAAAAGCGCTCTGAATTATTAAAAAGTCAGTCAGACCGGAAGAGCTGGACCACGAAACTTCAAAATTGCTGAAATAAGAAAATCTTTGGCCAACTAGAACAATAACCTTGCTGTCAAGATAAACTCCAATAAAAATAAGGGACGCAGTCAGTCCAGCCTTTGTAAAATTACCAAATACTGAAATTAGAATAGAACAAAATCGACAGGCAAAGCTAATTTACTATGTCTTTCTCTCCGAGGCCAGTGTGAAAATATTCCTCCCCATTATAATATATTAAATAAAAACGTTGTTATTGTTAACGGTGCGTTGTTTTGTTCTTAGAGTTGTCCACAACTACGGCAACTCATTTCCACTGATCCAGTTCTGCGGATCAAAGGTTACACAACGTGGGGCCAGACTCATTGGAAGAGCAACTACCGATGCCCGCACGTGGTTGTCACGGAGCTGAGTTATCTTATAAATACCGTAACTGGCATAGAACCACAACTACAACGCTAGCTGCAACTTAGAGTAAAATAAAGATGAACTGCTGCTGCTCCCGCTGCTGCTATCACCGCTAATCGGCTATTCTGTAGCAAGTGGGACATGTCCTTTAAATCTTTCGACTAGCACTCATTCAACGAGAAACAAATCAACCACAAATCCAACACCAAATAGCCAAACTGATTTTATGGAGACCAAAACTGCGGGGAATTTTATAAAATGATTTCATATAGAATATATGAAATCAATTTTGGTCGACTTTTGTCGATTGTAATGATAAAATAACGCGCATGAATGGTCCGATCGATGTTTTGCTTTATTGAAGTAATTTCCAAATTTAACTGGTATGCTTTTAGAGCTTGGTAACCGTTTAAGTATCCGTCTGGGTGTTAGCGTCGAGACAAGAAAAGGGTACACCATGTTTATTGCTTGAAGGCTAGATAGAAGAATAGGGGTTAGAAACCAACAACTAGGGATTAAAGCTTCTTACTGGAGAGTTCATATCAAGGAGATTACTAAGGTAAATAACAGTCTCTAATTATTATTTATCAATCATCTTTCTAAATAGCAAAGAAAGATTAGAGAACTCCAATTTTATAATTCATTCGTTATGAGTTCGTTTAATAACGGATAAAGTAAGTTGTAAAGTTGGCAGAATAGCCTATTGTCAGAACAGTGAGAGAGTCCTCTACTCTTTTCGCATAGGCGTCTAAACCAGGGAGATTCATTTTGTTTGGGTGGATCGCCACACACAGCTCTCACTTTACTGCATAGATCAGATTACCCAATCTGTGCTGAGTTGGCGAGGACCGGTATCAAACCAGCCAACTTTGCGATTCTTAGGCGGTGCTCTCCGGCAGATACTAAAACCGACCCGATTATACTCCACTGTTTTGGTTTTAAACGTTTTTAATGCATGTAATACCGCCAAAGAATTCGGCTGCTTTTTATTTTAAAACGAATTAAAATTAAATTAAATCGGGTGTATCTTAAGGGAATATTTATCTAAGTTCAACGATTAGTAGATAGATGAGGCATCAGTAAAAACACTTTTAAAAATATATAATAATATTATACATGTAATTCATTTTTAAAAATTTAAGACGATTTTTTCTGTCATTTTTTTAGTTTTATTTTCATTTTATTTTCCGATTTTTGGTACTTATTTACGTACCAAGAGCAGATTCATTAAACATTTTGTTTTTCTTCTATTTCCAACACCTTCGATCTTTTTATTTTGCAGAAAAAAGTATCAACAACAATTAAGCCACGGATATATACGCCCCAAAATAAGGTGGGTCAAGTTAAGTGACCTGAAACAAAAATCAGGAAGTTTTCAAATAAAAGAACTGATGCATTATAAACTTCATTCATTGCTAAATCAAACACTGAAAATGTCATTAAAATCGGATAATTCCTGAGTTTTGGTAATTTTTTTTTCAAAAGGGTGAGGGGGGGGGGATTGTTCTTGGATTTTTCAGAATTAAGGTTACCTTGCATCCCTGTAGTGGTTGTAGTTGATTTTTAATGCGCATTATGTCATGAAATCTAGACAGTTGTTAAGAATGTTTGTTTTGGTCCTATGTAGATGTTTAGTATAAGGACATCGATTTTACTAGATTGAGCAATTGATGAGAGGAACAGAGTAAGCAATGCTG
>CM042166.1:62812932-62855432 GCA_023376005.1 Doryteuthis pealeii
CAAGAGAGAGAATCAGTTCTTACCTGCTCAAAAGCTTCGGCTCTGTCAAGAAAAGCCTTAAAATCAATGCTCAGCTTTGTTCATATTATCAATGACTTTTTGCTGTGGTTGATAAATAACCAATTCATCGTCATTTTGGAGTAATGGCGGGGGGTGGGGTGGGTGGTTGCACGTGACTTGGAGTAATGTGAACTAAATTGACCATAAGTACGTTGCTCATACCGAAAAAAAAGTTAAACTCTACTTTGTTATTAGGTTGGGACATTTTTACAATTGGTTCTTTTTTGAAAGGAGACAGTTTTCGAGTCTTCCTTCCTAGCTGATTTTATGTCCGAAGTAGATCAGATCAAAGCGAGAAAATCATTTAACATTTTGATTGAGTTTAAGACAGTTTGAAATATCTAGTAACATTACTCGTTGAACATTTGGACTTCTCAATACCTTCAATGACCGACCAATTTTGTCTTTGAAATGTTTCGCTCTGCCCTATGATACCTATGCAGGCGTAACTCTATAAGCGCCAAAGGAATATTAAATATGAGTAGATGTGAACTATCCTCATCGACAGGAAATCTGCCAAAAGCTATTACTTGTATTAATCTTAGAAAGTATTTGTACGTGCATAATCTGCGAAGGTTCCTCTGTGGTAGAAAGTTGAAAATGTTCCCGTTTTTAGCTTTAAGTGTAGGGCATCAAGACAAATGCTTTCCCTGTTTGGCTTTTTCACGATTCCAAGGGAGTTTAATCCATTTAGTAAGTTCACTAACTGTTTGATGATGCCATTTGGTCATTTGTCATTGTACTCTTTTTTTCATGTCAAAAGAGTTTTTATCTCGGAGGATTGATCACAACAAGAAGAAATCGAAGGATCAATACTTATTATGTTGTATTTAAATTTCTAATTTCATCGAACTAGTCCTGATATTTTTCCAATGACATCTGTAGATTATTATTGATGTTAAAAATCAGTTTGATTAGTTGTATCAGTATTTAGAACGGCTAAGAATCGATATCAACTATTCTGAACATAACATAGGAGAGATTATATTTTTTGGGGGATTACTAAGTCTGTATACATTTGTCTAGCAACAGGAATATCAGTGTTGTTTGTAGGCAGTAAGAGACGAGGTTTTCTTCAGTTTTGATGCCGAAAACCTCAGTGTTGATGATTTAACAGTCCATAGTGTAACTTTCTATCCTAGTGAGTGATTTAATGAAAAATGTGGAGGTTGATTAGAGCTGAGTCAATTTTGAAATCAACCATAAAAACTTCAGTGTCGTATTTGCCGGTCTATTTGCCTATCCTAATTGGAGTGAGTTAATATAGAATGGTGTTTTTTTGATTATGACAAACTGTGTTCATGGTAGTTGATCGTTGACAATTTGATTAATTTGGTTAGATCAGAGAGTCAGATGAGTTAGTGTATATTTCTATTTGCACATTTGAATTTCGTGAGTGACAACAACTGATGTCCTTTGCAGTTGCATTTGTGAATCGCTTGTAATATGCTGGATATTGTGCACTAAGTGGAACTTGCACAAAGTTGCAGTAATGTTTGCTTGTTGCTTATTATGTTTGTATTCTTTGGGGTGATTCTGTTTTTAATGTTCATTCTTTTAGGAAGGAAACGTCCATTTTCTGAGGTCTAGCTGCCTTTTGTTTCCTTACCAACTTGAATTGTATTTCTTAATGTTAACGAGATTCCTGAGTAATGTTCTGGATACATAATCCCTTAACAATGATTATCAAAAGTCTTTTTGATTAAAGAGTCGTTCTTGAATTCATATTTATTTGCTCGTTGATAGTTCATTTTTGTTTCTGGCTTCACAATGTCTCATTTCTAAATTACTTTTGTAATATTTTTATCGTCGTCATTTTCAGCACTTGAACGTGAAAAAATGTCCCTTTTGTTCAATGCAAGTTAGTAAATCGAAGTTTGGATTTTTCCAGGTTTCAAATCAGATTTGTTTCCTGTAAAAACAGTTTAAATTCAATTTCCACTCTCCTCCAAGCTTGAGGCATAGGTTTTCTGTCAAATTTGAGTGAACTGGTTACTACTTATAATATTATTAAAAAAGTATTGAAAAAGCGCGAGACGAAATGCAAAATTCAGAGTTGTGAATTAAATGATCATCAAATAGCCAATTCAATTCTGACACCGTTTTATAGAGAAGAATTGTGTTCACATAGATTGTATGGAACACAGATAGTCGGAAAGTGAAAATCAAACACGTTTCCGTTTTAGAGCATCTTATTCACTAACTCAGTTGTCGCTTACAACAATTAAAACCAAAAGTGGCCGCTTAAGGACCTTAATGTACTAATACAACAACTAGCACATCGGCAGGTGAAAGTATAGAAGCTATATTAAGTGAGACTGAGGAGACATGTTGTCACTCAGACTCCAGCGAAAAGACCAATAATCTAACGCGGTGGAGAAAACTCACATATAATAATATAATAAAATAAATAAAATAAAAAATAAATCATCTTGAAAACGGCGCAATAATAACATAAAAATAAACTTAAGCACGAATGTTTCCCTAACTTATGAACTTAATTTATGTCCGCTGTTCTGTAATCAGTGACAGCGAAGGCTTTAACCCAAAAGAAGAGAAATAAAGTGAAACAGCTAAAGTAGAAAAGATGATGGAAAATAAATCCCAAAATTTTGTGGAGGAATTTCAGCGTTCTCTTGAAATCAATAAGGAAAACTTGTGAAGAAAGAAAGAAGAGGTCTCAATGGAAAACACAACATGAAATAAAGATGGCAGTGAAAAGTTGAAACAGCAGCTGCAAACTATATCACAAATAATCAGACGCCATAGAAAAGAGATAAAAGTCTTCCATAAGAGAAAAAAAATACAAGAAAATCTCTCCAAAGGTTTCTAGCTTAAATTTAACTCAAAAGAATAATATTTAAATCGCGGAATACCGAAAAGATCGTTAAAATATCTGGGTCAAAACCTGGAAAATGGAAATCACTCAATAAAAGAGATGAGTGAATAAATAATGGGCAGACATATTTTGAAGAGAACTCTAACAACATTTTAGAAATCAATGATATCATAGAAAAACTTTTGGCTAAAATACTCGTCAGCGTTATACGAAGATCTGACTATATTTTCTTACAAATGTAATAGAAAATCTAAAAATGAGGAAACCAAAAAGAAAAAAAAAAACAAACAACTACCGACCAAGTGACATGTCTCCTTACAATGTACAAACTCCTAAACACCCATCATAATAGTAGAACCTATAAGCACCTGATGGATAACAACATACTACCAGTGGAACAAAAGTCTGTAGAAAACCAGGCATAATGGAAACCAAAACAAGGGGAAAAAGAACTTTAAAATGGGTTGGTGTCTTAGCGTGTTAAATCTATTTCCTATGTATAATAAAATTCTAGAAATTTACAACAGTATGCTTTATAAATCAACCCAAAATCAACACTAACGAAGGAAATATAACATCCAATCAAATCTATATCAGTTAGCGTAATCTTCCTAGATCTCTCTATCTCTCTCTCTTCCTCTCCCCCTCTCTCTCTGTGTCTGTCTGTCTGTCTATTTCTCTCTCTCTCTCCCTCTCCTCTCTCTCTCTCTCTCTCTCTCTCTCTCTCCGTGCATTGCTCTTGCCACAACGAACCTCTTTTCTGAACAACACTAGCTATGGTATTCAACAATCTTCTATCATGGATGACCTGAAAACCTATACTCGGGAATTTTTGAAGCAGATCCAATAAAAAAAGAAAATAAAGAAAAGTAAGAAAGGAGTACATCGAAAACCCAAGAAAGGAGTTAACTTGAAACTAAACTCTGCAGCAGAAGCCCAACCAAAGGAATAAATAACGTGGTACTGTCTTCTTGTAATATAATCTGGGCCCTTCTTAAGCAGGACAAAGAGAAACTCGAAATAGGGACGCAATAAACAAGGAAATTGATGACTATGCAAAAGTAATTACATCCAGAGAATAGCATCGATAGACTCTATGTATCAAGAAAATAAGGGGAAAAGGCACTCACAAGAATTGAAAATTGCGTGGTGTGGCAATACAAAACTCAAAGATATATAAACAAGAAAAAAGAAAGATTGATTTACAACAGACAGTAATGAAATAACAGGACAAACAAAATCAAATCTAAAAAAGGAAGAAAAAAACTATATGGATACTTTAAGCGACAAAATCTATGAAGAAACTACCATCATTAAGGAATGTGTAGATGAGTCAATTAAGGAACGCGAGGTTCAACAACAACAACACAACAACAACAAAAATAGCACAAGCAGGAAAACAGAAATTATTAATGGTAGAAAACAAAAGTGTAAGAAAAGACCGCCACATGGACACTTCAGAAGACAAAAAAAGGAACTTACTTTTAAGGAGATTACATGGAATGGTTGTATAGAGATGAAACTGAAGTAGTCCAAGAATAATGCCATAAGAACAAACAGTAAAAAAAACAAACAGAATAGACCCAAGAACTCAGGAAATAGCAAGTATAATGGAGAGATAGATGGACAGCTAAACCAATTAAGCGAATGTACATTATGTCACAGGAGTTACAAGAACAGGTGCGACTTAGTGGGGAAATTAAACAAACTAATCAACTGAAACTGTGCAAATTACTGAATTATGATCATAAAGAGCAAAAATATATGCAGCGATCAAATTTCTTCTGGGAGAGTTGATACAAGAGTTGATACTCTAGGATTTTGAGATGAAACAGATCACTAATCTCCCGTCCGGAGCAGCCAGCACGCATCTTCGACTGATTGTTAACTTCTAACTCTACTCCTGTAGTTATTGAGCTCACATCAACCAGTTCCTTTAGTAGGGTGTTGCAGCTCTTGTCATCCAACATCTGGTCGTTGGGTTTTGGTCGTCGCTTCAAAACGTAGCCGCTGATGTAAGTCAGTCGCAAACCGAAGGTGCCTGTTAGGTAGGCCTTACGTAAACCCAAAAGCGATACATTAACCTTGCATTGTGCGAACAAACATCAGCATTTGCTGTGAATGCATCAATGTATTTATTTACTCCTGGGTGTCTATAACAGGGGTGAACCTTCTGTTGTTCATTTGACTACCACCATCACCGGATTAGGCTCTAGGCATCAGGATATGGCGTCGCAGCCGTTGTACAACCAGACCTGCAGCCCACGCTCGTACTCCCGCCCGCGCTAAGTTGGATACTGCTGCCACGATTTCCGGCAATACTGTCCATCAACTTCCATACGCACAGTCCAAACTTTCGCCTTGTGGTCAAATTCGATGCTGAAGTCCGTTCGTTCGAATTGTAATGGCCCACATTTGGGGTGGTTTACTGTGATCGAGCTCTATCGGCCAGACAGAGTGATGTGTACAACCACCCACCTCTCTTATGTGTTCATACCAATAAAAGATTATATCCAAGCGCCTTTCATGTGTTACCTAGATGTCAACTGATTGCCCCCATTTAGACTGACACGGACATCTCGACTACACAGGCACTAGCGAGACACTAGTGCCTGTTGATGATAATAATGACGTGCTCTAAGCCACTTTCTACAGACAAGTCCCACCTTCTCCAACCACTCAACCGCGTCAAATAGGGGAATCAATTTTAAATCGAATCCGCCGTCCATTGTTTACGCCCGAAATACATTGAAAAAGGGAATTAAAAAATACATTGGTTTTCAAGTCGTCTGGTCTTCAGTTTCACTCGCCGCAAACGTCATCGTTAAGCGTTCGACGTTAAGCGTCGCCATTAAGCGTCCACGCTGCTTATTATAGTAAGCAGAGTGTGTCCACGTATTTGCATGTGTGGTTGCGAAAATCGTAACAAATGCCAACCATTGTGCCACGCCTGTCCACAGGTGTTGAGGATGATTCCTGGTCACTGCCGACGCCAAATCTTGTATGCTTTGACCTTGGTAGGTCTACATCAAAGAAGACAAAATGGAACGATTAAAACCTGATGACATCACTGAAGAAACTTAAACAAGTATTTCAGCTGAAGGACAGGCAGTGTCTCTCAATCTTAATACAAAAGCATCAACTAGCAACTTAGAACAGATCAAATGGAATCGAGAACGAGGAGATTGAATTAGTTATTGATGCATCTGTTGGTGGAACCTCAACAAGCAACAAAGCAACAAACAAATCCTGATGAGAAAACTGTCAAAGACACTCAAGAATACAGTTAAACAACAACAGACATTTAATACCACCCAGACATATTTAGTTTAATTCCAAGAAATGGAGAATGTCATATCCTTTAATAATATTGAATACGGGAATTAACCCCTAAAAACATCATTGAAAGTGACGCCTCCAATTTTATGTTTGTTAAGTACATATTAATACACGTGTTCTTAAAAGCACGACCGTTACCATCTTGTAACACCCTCTGTTAAAATGAGACGTCCAAATCGTCCAAGATGAATGCAAAAATGTAAATTCTGATTATCTGGTGTTGCTTAATCCAACGAAATTCTTATTCTTATGAGTTGTCATCACCTCAGCGAAATAAGGACAATTCGTTTATCATAAATAAAGAAAGGGACGAAAAAGGGCATGCTACACAGAAAAGTATAATAAGAAAGAAGAAGAAACAAGGAAAGAAGGAGAATAGAAAGTAGGGGAAGATAGATAGAGGGGATGAGTGCGCGGACGATAAAGGCTGTTCCATTGAATATATGAAAAGATTGAAAAAGAAGGAAAGAAAGAGAAAAAGGACGTCTGTGGTGTGTGTGTGTGTGTGTGTGTGTGTGATAGATATAAATATTTTATATATTAATATATATATATATATATTATATATATATATATATATATATAGAGAGAGAGAGAGAGAGAGAAGAGAGTTAAGATTATTATACTTTTTACATATTGAATTTTCAATTGGCCTTAAGTAAACATATCAAACGTTTGTGATAATTAAATTATACTGTGGTATATTCCACAGTCCTGCAAGTTATAAATATTAGTATTCTGCCGCCATATTGTGGTTTATACGTGTTGTTATTGGGTGAACCTAATCGGTAGCCATTCCGTAGAACAATATTAGAAGATATTACATTTACCATGGAAGTAAATGATCATATTTCAATTTCTATTACAAACATGCATATAAACACATCTTCACTTTTTTTTTTATCTTCGTTTCTGTGTAGTTATACAAATAAAGTTTGTTAAGATTATAGGAATTGTCTTTTCGATTACTCCTGAAAAGAGCCAAATATCTAATTGTAGGATTAAAAGAAATCTAATTTAAACATATCCCTATGCGACACGGCGAATTCTTTTCGTCTACAATTTTTAAACGAAAGAGGAAAGTGTAAAATTGTTTTTTTAATCAGAGAAATGATTTTGTTAAAATGGAAATATCAAAAATTGTATAAATTGACAGTGGGCACTGAGGTCATGTGTCTATCGAGCTGTCGGAAATCGAGAGTTGAGGCTGGGGGTTAGCATTGGTTGACACTTTTTGACGATTGCAGAATAGCAACATTTTATATATATATATAAAAAGACGCTCTGAATTATTAAAAAGTCAGTCAGACGGAGAGCTTGGACCACGAAACTTCAAATTGCTGAAATAAGAAATCTTTGCCACTAGAACAAATAGACCCTTGCTGTCAAATAAACTCCAATAAATAAGGGACGCAGTTCAAGTCCACCTTTGCTAATTACCCAATACTAATTAGAATAGAACAAAAACGACAGGCAAAGCTCTTTACTATGTCTTTTCTCTCCGAGCCAGTGTGGAAATATTAATATTCCTCCCATTATATATATTTAATAAAACGTTGTTATTGTTAACGGTGCGTTGTTTTGTTCTTAGAGTTGTCAACAACTACGGCAACTCATTTCCACTTCCCAGTTCTGCGGATCAAAGGTACACAACGTGGGCGCAGACTCATTGGAAGAGCAACTAACCGATGCCACGTGTTGTCACGGAGCTGATTATCTTTCAAATACCGTAACTGGCATAGAACCACAACTACAACGCTAGCTGCACTTAGAGTAATAAAGATGAACTGCTGCTGCTCCCGCTGCTGCTATCACCGCTATCGCTATTCTGTAGCAAGTGGACATGTCCTTTAAATCTTTCGACTAGCACTCATTCAACGAGAACCAAATCACCACAACATCCAACACCAAATAGCCACTGATTTTATGGAGACCCAGAAATGCGGGATTTTAAAAATGATTTCATATAGAATATATGAAATCATTTTTGTCGATTTTTGTCGATTGTAATGATAAAATAACGCATAATGTCGATCGATAGTTTTGCTTTATTGAGTATTTCCAAATTTAACTGTATGCTATTTAGAGCTTGGTACCGGTTTAGTATCCTGTCTGGGTTTAGCGTCGAGACAAGACAAAGGTACACATGTTTATTGCTTGAAGGCTAGCATAGAAGAATAGGGGTTAGAAACCACAACTAAGGGATTTAAAGCTTCTTACTGGAGAGTTCATATCAAGGGAGATTACTAGGTAAAATAACAGTTTCTCTAATTATTATTTATCATCATCTTTCTAAATAGAAGAAAGATTAGAGAACTCCATTTATAATTCATTCGTAATGAGTTCGTTTAATACTGGATAAAAGTAAGTTTAAAGTTGGCAGAATAGCCTATTGTCAGAACAGTGAGAGAGTCTCTACTCTTTTCGCTAGCGCTAACCAGGGAGATTCATTTTGTTTGGGTGGATCGCCACACACAGCTCTCCACTTTACTGCATAGATCAGATTACCCAATCTGTGCTGAGTTGGCGAGGACCGGTATCAAACCAGCAACTTTGCGATTCCTAGGCGGGTGCTCTACCGGCAGATCCTAAACCGACCGATTATACTCCACTGCTTTTGGTTTTAAAAGTTTTTAATGCATGTATACCCAAAAATTCGGCTGCTTTTTATTTTAAAAACGAATTAAAATTAATTAAATCGATTATTTAAGGTCAAATATTTATCTAAGTCAACGATTAGTAACATAATGAGCATCAGTAAAAAAAATTTTAAAAAATAATAATATTATACATGTAATTCATTTTTAATAAATTTAAGACGATTTTTTCTGTCAATTTTTTTAGTTTTTATTTTCATTTTCTTTTCCGATTTTTGGTACTTATTTACTACCAGAGCAGATTCATTAAACATTTTTGTTTTCTTCTATTCACACCTTCGATCTTTTATTTATGCAGAAAAAGTATCAATCACATTTAACCCCACGGATATATTACGCCCCAAATAGGGTGGGTCAAAGTTAAGTGACCTGAAAAAAAATCAGGAAGTTTTCAAATAAAAGAACTGATGCATTATAAAATTCATTCATTGCTAAATCAACACTGAAAATGTCATTAAAAATCGGATAATTCCCTGAGTTTTGGTAATTTTTTTCAAACAGGGTGAGGGGGGGGGGATTTGTCTTGGATTTTTCGAGAATTAGGTATACCTTGCATATACCTGTAGTGGGTTGTAGGTTGATTTTTAATCCATTGATAGTCATGAAATCTAGGACAGTTTGTTAAGATGTTTGTTTTTGGTCTATGTAGATGTTTAGTATAGACACATTTATGATGAAGCAATTGATGAAGAACAGAGTACCTCAAGCAAATGCTGAATCACCTTGAATTCAATTTGGTTTATGAAGATCTAGTGATATTCAAAACAAAATAAATAACAAAATCATTCACAGGAAATAAGTGAAAAAAAAATAGAAGTAATCAAATATTCATGTAAATATATTGTTATTCTGTAGTGTGCGTGTGTATGTGTGCTTGCATGTAAGGTATTTATAAATATCTTACGTGCAAGCATTTATGTGTGTGTGTGTGTGTGGTGTGTGTGTGTGTGTGTGGTGTGTGTGTGTGTGTGTGTGTGTGTTTAAGGAGCTATATCTTACCTAACTTTGCTCAGTCACCCAGCTAAAACCGAAAGTATAGACTTACACAATTAGAAAAGATCTGTTGTCGTTGCCAGCACAGCCCCCCCTCCTCTGCCAAACAAGTTTCTCTTTCTTTTTTTCCCCCTCTCTCGCTATTTACTTTGAATTTATTAGAAGTAAGTACTCGTTCAGTTTATTAACTATTTCCTTCTCCTTTCACTCATGATAATACTTATTCATTTATTATTACTTCCTGTTAATATGGGAAAGAACAGAGAAACTTAGAAAAACAAAATGAGAAACTCATGGATTACTTACAAATATCATTTCACTTTTAAGGTAAGTATTGCTCGCTGTCTTGAGTTTTTTTTTACATTTAAACTTTTGTTTTTAAATTTTCTTGATCAGTTCCCAATGGGTAAAACCTTAGCTATTAATTAATATTTTTTGTGATTTTGTAATAATAACGTTCAAATAAACGTTTTTAAAAAGATTGATACGTTCGTTGGTATATCAACAATGGCACAGAAACATTCAACTACACACAGAAAGTGTAGTAGTAGTAGTAATAGTAGTTATTGTAGTAGTAGTAAGTCTAAAAACAGGACAGCTGGGTGATATTTTTATCAATGACCAAAGCTTTAAAAGAGTTTTGAATTAAAATCTAAAAGTGATTTAGTTTAATTTTTCTTTTGTTTTTCGCACATTTAATCGTTGGGTTTTAAAAACTATTTTCTTTGTTCTCTGGTTTTAATAAAATGCAATAAAAACTAGCGTTTTAGGTGTATTTCTACAGATTATTTTCTATTATTTGGATTTATATATATATATATATATATATATATATATATATATATATATATATATATATATATGTGTGTGTGTGTGTGTGTGTGTGTGTGTGTGTGTGTGTGTGTGTGTGGTGTGTGTGTGTGTGACTCCTTAAAGACAACAGATTATTCTGTACACAGCTAGGTATACATTTATTGGCATTACCTGACAAAAAATGTTACCTCGCTAACAAATTAGGTTGCATATTATGTTGCGACTTGAAGGGTGGTAACACTCAAAGAGAGATTTTGGAAAAATACTGGCAAATAGTTCGAGATCTTGGGCTTTTTATCTTATCTACAATTTTTTAATGTTTATTTTATTTTAATGAATCAAAGCGCCACTAATGTCCACTAATTTTTCTCTTCTCTTTTAGTTTTGTTTTGTTTTATTACATTATATAGGTTTGTTCTCATAAAATCACATAATTGTACATCTATTCGTGTGATGACGGCTTGTTCACCAGTTTAAAAATGTTACATTAGGAAGAATAGATTTTCAGAAAATTAAAAGAGCTTGTTAGATAAAGTAATCTTTTAATTTTTTTCACAATAAAGAATCTAAAATCCAACAACACATTTAATTTTTTAAAGATATGATTTTGCTATTTCTAATCTGTTTAATTTTTTTTAAACTTGCAAGATTAAAGGATCTTTAATCTTCATATGAAGAAAAATCTTAATACAGAGATTTCTTGTTATTTATTTCAATAGTTTTCTACTTAGCAGGTGCATAATGCTCTTTTCAGTAGATTTTGAATTTTAATTTTGAATCTTCTAATAATTCAAAAGTAAAATTATAAAACACTTCGGATGGTCTTTTAAATTTGAAATAATAAAATAATAATAATAATAATAATAATAATATAATAATAATAATACAAACAAAACAAAATACAAAACAAAAAACAAACTCGAAAGGTGAATGCAAATGTTTAAGTGTTGCAGCAGAACACAATAACTATTGCATATCTATCTTCTTGTGCACACACACAAATTTAGGATTATTTATAAGTTTTGAAATGCTAAACAAATGCTGATAAAATCTATTCCAGATTTGATCACCATTTATTTTATCAGAGGTGTCTTTACTTATGAAGACGAAATGTTGACTTAGTTGGCAGGATTATCGTGTGCGATGTTGCTGTGAAACGCAATCAGTTTCGGTTGTTGAGGTGTATGCACCCAACATTGTTAGCGAGTGTCGTTGTTTTTTTTTTTTTTGTTTTTTGTTTTATTGTTTTGTTTGTTTTTGTTTTGTTTTCTTCAGTGGTTGGGGAATTTTCTTTTGTATTGAAAGTGTCTAATGTAAATGGGCAATTGGAATGCTATTTCTGATCCCAAGTAAACATAGGGAGAAGGGAGCTTGTGAATTGGAAAAGAATAATACTTTTGTAACGTAGGTGCAAAGTTATTAGATACTTTGGATACAAATAACTCCGACGAAGGTTGATAGACAAACATTTAATATACACAGCACATGGATAACAGTAGATACAACGTACGTAGTAAAAGAGTACATACAAAAAGGGGTACACAAATAAAGATAAAGACACATTCATGAATGATACAGATATACATATATGAGTACAGACATGAGACTAGGAATAGTCCATGCTGTGAGGACTTACAGTAATGTAAGGGGGGCGGAGCCCCAACGAGGGTGTTTAGATAGAATCTACCCCATGTGGCTCGTAGTTGCTGAAACAGGAAAAAAGAGCGAAAGGGTTTAAACCCGGCGCTTAAATACTATGGTGCCCTAGCGGGCACCAACGAACTAAAAGGGACAGAAAACTCCACCAGGCGAATACAACTAACGCTAGAAATACTCCCCCCTAAATTTTTAGCGGGGCAAAAAATTTATAGACAAGCATGACAAACAAAAAAAAATATATATATTCCTTTAAGGAAAAGAACAGTCTCGAATGTTCAAAGTTCAAAGTTCCAAAAACAGAGAAATAAAATTTGCATATACATATTCCCGCAAACTACAAAATAAAAGCATGAAAAACAGGAATGTAATTTAAAATACAAACAAGAGAATTTTCATGTTTAAGTCCGGTGGGAAAAAGGTTTCCTATGGTTGTTGACAATTTAAAGAAATCACCTTGGGAGTGGCGAATTTCTTCCAAATTCCTTGGTTGAAATAAGGACTGCTTTATCCTTGTGGAATAATTTTTCTCCTGGAAAAAAATGGTAGGCACAAAATGCCAAGTCAAAGTACTTTTACAGGCCATGGTGAGTCCGACTTTGGCCAGGAATTTGGTGAATTCCTGGTAAAATTAGTTAAGGCACAAATGCCAAAAACGACGGGAATCGTTAAAAGGGTGTTTCAAAGAAACAAATGTTAAAAGATTTTTACGAACATTATTTCAGGTTCAACTTTTAGCACATAAAATTTTCTGTACAGGTGTACAATTTTCAAAGTTTGAGGGAAAATATGGAGCAATGTCTCTGTGTGGTGTGGATAAAAAACTTGAAATTCAACGTCTCTTTCGTTCCATTCTTCAATGCTGACCTGGTTAAAATGTCTTAGACGCCTAGGTCGAGTTGAAATCTTTAAAGTCGGTACTTTGAGTCTGGGAGGGCACAATACCGTATTTCTGAAATTTTAGATGAACATCACTTCTCTGAGGGGTAGCAAAAAATTTTTTTCGCTGAGTTGCCTTGCGGTTGGAATCCAGGTCACATGGTGTGGCCATGTCCGTATCCTTAGTAGTAATCGCTGAATTGAAGCTGTCAGTGTCCCTAGGGTGGGGAAACGTGTCAAACTGTCCCTGGCTGATGGCTGAACTATCTCTCCTCTCGGTAAAAAATAATTCTTGGTGTTGAATCTTTTTAAATTTCTTAGAAGATATCCAGCGCTGTAAAAAACGTGTCCATAACTGTCGGAGAAAGAAATAATTTCTTTGAGGGGGTCACCGTTTTTCTTTTTTAAAAAAATTCGTGTTGAAAGTCCGAGTACTTTTACGACCATTTTATGGTCGACTTGGGCAAAAAGGGTAAGTGTTCATATCACTTCGGGATGTCACCAGTTATAACGTGGGTTCAAAGTTATTCATACTTTGGATACAATAACTCCGACGAAGGTTAATAGACAAACATTTAATATACACAGCACATGGATAACAGTAGATACAACGTACGTAGTAAAAGAGTACATACAAAAAGGGGTACACAAATAAAGATAAAGACACATTCATGAATGATACAGATATACATATATGATACAGACATGAGACTAGGAATAGTCCATGCTGTGAGGACTTACAGTAATGTAAGGGGGCGGAGCCCCAACGAGAGGGTTTAGATAGAAATCCCTTGGCTCGTAGTTGCTGAGACAGGAAAAGAGACGAGAAAGGGTTTAACCCGGCGCTTAAATACTATGGTCCCTAGCGGGCACCAACGAACTAAAAGGGGCAGACAACTCCACCAGGCGAATACAACTAACGCTACACTTTGATTAATCCTATCACAAAACGGTCCCGGAGTCAAGTAGTTAGAACAAAGCTTGATTCATAATTGTTACAAGGATGAGTTGCGTCATGGTTAACGTCTGTGATATCTGCGAAGGATTTCACCAAGGGTCCAGTCCTGTGCGAGGAGGAATTTCGTATCAATTTAGCGATATCTTCCGACTCACATTGACTGAGTCGGCTAGTCGCGATGATAGCGATCAAGGAGGACGAAGTCCTTTATGCATGAAGCGTGTCGGAAGGAATAAGTCAACCAGGATGGGATGCATTTACACCCCCCCCGGTTTTGATGCGACGAACTGTATTTAAGACTGTTACACCATGTTTGTTCCAATTTTGATAAGTGTGTTCGACAATTCGTTGTACTGGAGAAAATCTGAATCTTGAGAAAATCACCAGATATGTGATCACAAAAAAGATTTTGGCGAATCCCTGTCAACTGTTTGCCATTTTTAATCTGGCTTTCGTTGGACCTGAGTTTGAAGGGACGCCCAAAACCAAAACAACCTTCCCTAGGTGTGCACAAATTCTAGAGAACCTAGAGACAACAATGGAGCTGGTTAATTTGAATCAATTGATTGATAGAGTTGATCATTGATTTTTAGAGTCTGTGATGAATTTCACAGAGATAAAGATATTGCTCTCTCTCATTTTGGTGATTCAGGTAAACTGTAAGAGGTCGATATTTTTGTGCTGCATTCGGTTTGTCAGAGTTTTTCCGTTGTCACCACTGCTCTATGTTTCTGGGAATGGAACCATTCTTGCAGAGAAATAAGGGACAAGACAACGCACTCGTCTTGCGTAATATCAGTCCTTTTCTGGAACGCTGAAAGCCAGGTATTTGGTACGTCGATACTTTAACCATCGGATATACACAACGTTTCAAAATATTAACGAAAATTTTCACAGTTAATGGGAAATAATATATATATATATATATATATAATATATAATATATAATATATATATATATATGCGTATGTTGTATAAAAAATGTTATTGTTCGCGTGTTGCGATATTAACGATATATGTCTTCAAACTGTAAAGAAGTTCATGCAATTTGGTGGCAAACGTGACTTCACCCCGTTCTGAAAAAGATATTCTAACATCTAAACTTTCTAAGACAATCCCTTATTAGAAAATAAAAAAAATAATAGGAACTGTGAAAATATTTGTTGCACTCCTACGAAGGTACATAAGAGGGTCGATAAGGGTCACTCGAGGGTTGTTTCCCGATGTTCTTTTGTCAAGCATAAACTTGAAGCTGTAAAATAACCCTGGCCTGACCAGTGGAGCACTTTTCACGAGCATTTTAAAAGAAACAGTGTTCAAAGTACCGCCATTTGTCTTCTGAAAAGGTTGGGACATTAGTAAGACCAGTGACCAGCCTCGATTGACAAATGGTTTGAAATAAGCAAAGAGAATATGAAGGTCAAATTTTTGAAGTCCTGTTGACAGATGAAACTTGTGCATATGGACCTGAGTTTTAGCTAATATTGGGTTGTAAATGAATGTGGTCGTCCCTCAACGCTTGAGGCGTCAACAAGGTTAGGATGTTCATGATTTAGGCTGGTATTTGATATAATCATTTATTGAACTGTAGAGAGTGCCTGAATAACCACAGATGCTTTTATAGCCTTCCTCAAAGAACATCTGGAATCGTGGCTAAAAAAAGGCGAAGTATCACCTTCAGGAGAAAACATCATATTTATGCAAGATAATGTTCCTACACATTAAGTACATAAACCTACGGAGTACCTGTCAGGCTGTAGGCTTCTGTGGACATGGGAAGATGAACTAGCCGACCAATTTTCCAAACTTAAACCAAACTGAAATCTTGTAGAGCGTTCTGACACAACGTGTTCATGAGAATGGACGCCAATTTAGAAGCAAGGATGACCTGTAGCAGGAAATAGTAAACGTATCACGAGAAATTACATAAGAAATTCAGAAATTGACATGTTCGAAATACCAGTGTCTTTTGCAAGTCATTTATAAAAAAGGATCACATATCTCATATTTACCATATCCCACTATCATTTTTGAACTCTGTTTACTTTTTATTTTTAAAATTTCTATCGAATCTTATCATATTTACTGTATGTATCTATAAAATCTGTGAATGAAGCAATTAAAATGTTATTTTCTTTTTTATAGGGGTTTTTATTACACCTCGCTAATAATTTGACACTCTAATAATTTGAGTGAATTAAGTAACTTCTGTTTCCTTTTGTAAAACCTTCTTATATATATAGATGTATATACATATCACCATTTTCTGATAATTTCAGTGAAATTTCAACGAGTCGTTTTTGGATAGGATGGAAAAGTGTTATTTCGTCGATAATTTGAAACGCAGTGTATTTTCGTTCTCTCTGCAGTCATTCACGTGCATGTTTTGGCACAATTACAATGCCGATCTACGCCATCAGTACTTGACATGAATGTTTCTGCAGAGAGAAGAATACACTGCGTTTCAATTATCGACGAAATAACCTTTTCATCCTATCAAAAACGACTCGTTGAAATTTTCACTGAAATTATCAAAAATGGTGATATGTAAATATACATCTATATATATACAGACGGTTTTACAAAGGAAACAGAAGTTATTAATTCACTCAAATTATTAGAGTGTCCAAATTATTAGCGAGGTGTAATAAAAACCCTATAAAAAAGAAAATAACATTTTAATTGCTTCATTCCAGATTTTATAGTACATACAGTAATAGAAAGATTCGATAGAAATTTTTTTTAAAAATAAAAAGTAAACAGAGTCAAAAATGATAGTGGGATAGGTAAATATGAGATATGGTGATCCTTTTTTTATAAATGACTTGCAAAAGACACTGTATTTTTCGAACATTCATATTTCTGAATTTCTTATGTATTTCTCGTGATACGTTTACTATTTCCTGCTACAGTCATCCTTGCTTCTAAATTGGCGTCCATTCTCATTGACACGTTGTGTAGAACGCTCTACAAGATTTCAGTTTGGTTTAAGTTTGGAAAATTGGTCGGCTAGTTCGGATCTTCCCATGTCCACGAGCCTACAGCCTGACAGGTACTCCGTAGGTTATGTACTTAATGTGTAGGAACATTATCTTGCATAAAATATGATGTTTTCTCTGAAGGTGATACTTCGCCCTTTTTTTAGCCACGAATTCCAGATGTTCTTTGAGGAAGGCTATAAAAGCATCTGTGGTTATTCAGGCACTCTCTACAGTTCAAAAATGATATATCCAATAATACCAGCCTAAATCATGATACATCCTAATCCTTGTTGACGCCTCAAGCGTTGAGGACGACCACATTCATTTACAACCCAATATTAGCTAAAACTATCAGGTCCATATGCACAAGTTTCATCTGTCAACAGAACTTTCAAAAATTTGACCTTCATATTCTCCTTTGCTTATTTCAAACACATTTGTCAATCGAGGCTTTGTCACTGGTCTTACTAATGTCCCAACCTTTTTCAGAAGACAATGGCGAGTACTTTTGAACACTGTTTCTTTTAAAATGCTCGTGAAAAGTGCTCCACTGGTCAGGCCAGGGTTATTTACAGCTTCAAGTTTAATGCTTGACAAAGAACATCGGGAAACAACCCTCGAGTGACCCTTATCGACCCTCTTATGTACCTTCGTAGGAGTTGCAACAAATATTTTCACAGTTTTCCTATTATTTTTTTTTATATTTCTAATGGGGATTTGTCTTTAGAAAGTTTAGATGTTAGAATATCTTTTTCAGAACGGGTGAAGTCACGTTTGCCACCCATAATTGCATGACACTTCTTTACAGTTTGAAGCATATATCGTGTTAATATCGCAACACGCAGAACAATAACATTTTTATAACATACGCATATATATATATATATTATATATATTATATATATATATATATATATATATATAATCCCATTATACTGTGAAATTTTCGTTAATATTTGAAACGTTGTGTATATCCCGATGGGTAAGTTATCGACGTACGCAAATACCCTTGGCTTTCAGCGTTCCAGAAAGACTGATATTACGCAAGACTGAGTGCGTTGTCTTTGTCCCTTATTCTCTGCAAGAATGGTTCCATTCCAGAACATAGAGCAGTGGTGACAACGGAAAACTCTGACAAACCGAATGCAGCACAAAAATATCGACCTCTTACAGTTTACCTGAATCACCAAAATGAGAAGAGCAATATCTTTATCTCTGTGAAATTCATCACAGACTCTAAAAATCAATGATCACTTTATCAATCAATTGATTCAAATTAACCAGCTCCATTGTCGTCTTCTAGGTTCTCTAGAATTGTGCACACCTAGGGAAGGTTGTTTTGGATTGGGCGTCCCTTCACAACGCAGGTCCAACGAAAGCCCAGATTAAAAAATGTGCAAACAGCTTGACAGGATCTTCGACAAAATCTTTTTTGTGATCACATATCTGGTGATTTTCTCAGAGATCAGATTTCTCCAGTACAAACGAATTGTCGAACACACTTATCAAAATTGGAACAAACATGTGTAACAGTCTTAAATACAGTTCGTCGGCATCAAAACCGGGGGGGGTGTAAATGCATCCCATCCTGGTTGACTTATCCTTCCGACACGCTTCATTGCATAAAGGACTTCGTCCTCCTTGATCGCTATCATCGCGACTACCGACTCAGTCAATGTGAGTCGGAAGATATCGGCTAAATTGATACGAAATTCCTCCTCGCACAGGACTGGACCTTGGTGAAATCCTTCGCAGATATCACAGACGTTAACCATGACGCAACTCATCCTTGTACAATTATGAATCAAGCTTTGTTCTAACTACTTGACTCCGGGACCGTTTTGTTGATAGGATTAATCAAAGTGTAGCGTTAGTTGTATTGCCTGGTGGAGTTGTCTGCCCCTTTTTAGTTCGTTGGTGCCCGCTAGGGCACCATAGTATTTAAGCGCTCTCTTTTCCTGTCTCAGCAACTACGAGCCACATGGGGTAGATTCTATCTAAACCCTCTCGTTGGGCTCCGCCCCCTTACATTACTGTAAGTCCTCACAGCATGGATTATTCCTAGTCTCATTTCTGTACTCATATATGTATATCTGTATCATTCATGAATGTGTCTTTATCTTTATTTGTGTACCCCTTTTTGTATGTACTCTTTTACTACGTACGTTGTATCTACTGTTATCCATGTGCTGTGTATATTAAATGTTTGTCTATTAACCTTCGTCGGAGTTATTTGTATCCAAAGTATGAATAACTTTGAACCCACGTTATAACTGGTGACATCCCGAAGTGATATGAACACTTACCCTTTTTGCCCAAGTCGACCATAAAAATGGTCGTAAAAGTACTCGGACTTTCAACACGAACTTTTTTTAAAAAAGAAAAAAACGGTGACCCCCTCAAAGAAATTATTTCTTTCTCCGACAGTTATGGACACGTTTTTTACAGCGCTGGATATCTTCGAAGAAATTTAAAAAAGGATTCAACACCAAGAATTATTTTTACCGAGAGGAGATAGTTCAGCCATCAGCCAGGGACAGTTTGACACGTTTCCCCACCCTAGGGACACTGACAGCTTCAATTCAGCGATTACTACTAAGGATACGGACATGGCCACACCATGTGACCTGGATTCCAACCGCAAGGCAACTCAGCGAAAAAATTTTTTGCTACCCTCAGAAAGTGAGATGTTCATCTAAAATGTCCATTTCAGAAATACGGTATTTGTGCCTCCCAGACTCAAAGTACCGACTTTAAAGATTTCAACTCGACCTAGGCGTCTAAGACATTTAACCAGGTCAGCATTGAAGAATGGAACGAAGAGACGTTGAATTTCAAGTTTTTTATCCACACCACACAGAGACATTTGCTCCATATTTTCCCTCAAACTTTTGAAATTGTACACCTGTACAGAAAATTTTATGTGCTAAAAAGTTGAACCTGAAATAATGTTCGTAAAAATCTTTTAACATTTGTTTCTTTGAAACACCCTTTTAACGATTCCCGTAGCGTTAGTTTATGGTGGATTTTCTGCCCTTTTAGTTCGTTTGCCAGGCCTAGTATTTAAGCGCCGGTTTCGCTCTTTTCCTGTTTCAGCAACTACGAGCCACATGGGGTAGATTCTATCTAAACCCTGTCGTTGGGGCTCCGCCCCCTTACATTACTGTAAGTCCTCACAGCATGGATATTCCTAGTCTCATTTCTGTACTCATATATGTATATCTGTATCATTCATGAATGTGTCTTTATCTTTATTTGTGTACCCTTTTGTATGTACTCTTTTACTACGTACGTTGTATCTACTGTTATCCATGTGCTGTGTATATTAAATGTTTGTCTATCAACCTTCGTCGGAGTTATTTGTATCCAAAGTATGTATAACTTTGCACCTACGTTACAAAAGTATTATTCTTTTCCAATTCACAAGCTCCCTTCTCCCTATGTTTACTTGGGATCAGAAATAGCATTCCAATTGCCCATTTACATTAGACACTTTCAATACAAAAGAAAATTCCCCAACCACTGAAGAAAACAAACAAAAACAAACAAAACAATAAAAAAAAAACAAAAAAACAAAAACAACGACACTCGCTAACAATGTTGGGTGCTACACCTCAACAACCGAAACTGATTGCGTTTCACAGCAACATCGCACACGATAATCCTGCCAACTAAGTCAACATTTCGTCTTCATAAGTAAAGACACCTCTGATAAAATAAATGGTGATCAAATCTGGAATAGATTTTATCAGCATTTGTTTAGCATTTCAAAACTTATAAATAATCCTAAATTTGTGTGTGTGCACAAGAAGATAGATATGCAATAGTTATTGTGTTCTGCTGCAACACTTAACAATTTGCATTCACCTTTCGAGTTTGTTTTTGTTTTGTATTTGTTTTTTGTTTGTATTATTATTATTATTATTATTATTATTATTATTATTATTATTATTATTTCAAATTTAAAAACCATCCGAAGTGTTTATAATTTTACTTTTGAATTATTAGAAGATTCAAATTAAATTCAAAATCTACTGAAAAGAGCAATTATGCACCTGCTAAGTAGAAAACTATTGAAATAAATAAAGAAATCTCTGTATTAAGATTTTTCTTCATATGAAGATTAAAGATCCTTTAATCTTGCAAGTTAAAAAAAAATTAAACAGATTAGAAATAGCAAAATCATATCTTTAAAAAATTAAATGTGTTGTTGGATTTTAGATTCTTTTATTGTGAAAAAAATTAAAAGATTACTTTATCTAACAAGCTCTTTTAATTTTCTGAAAATCTATTCTTCCTAATGTAACATTTTTAAACTGGTGAACAAGCCGTCATCACACGAATAGATGTACAATTATGTGATTTTATGAGAACAAACCTATATAATGTAATAAACAAAACAAAACTAAAGAGAAAGAGAAAAATTAGTGGACATTTTTCTGCGCTTTGATTCATTAAAATAAAATAAACATTAAAAAATTGTAGATAAGATAAAAAGCCCAAAGATCTCGAACTATTTGCCAGTATTTTTCCAAATCTCTCTTTGAGTGTTACCACCCTTCAAGTCGCAACATAATATGCAACCTAATTTGTTAGCGAGGTAACATTTTTTGTCAGGTAATGCCAATAAATGTATACCTAGCTGTGTACAGAATAATCTGTTGTCTTTAAGGAGTCACACACACACACACACACACACACACACACACACACACACACATATATATATATATATATATATATATATATATATATATAAATCCAAAAATAATAGAAAATAATCTGTAGAAATACACCTAAAACGCTAGTTTTTATTGCATTTTATTAAAACCAGAGAACAAAGAAAATAGTTTTTAAAACCCAACGATTAAATGTGCGAAAACAAAAGAAAAATTAAACTAAATCACTTTTAGATTTTAATTCAAAACTCTTTTTAAAGCTTTGGTCATTGATAAAAATATCACCCAGCTGTCCTGTTTTTAGACTTACTACTACTACAATAACTACTATTACTACTACTACTACACTTTCTGTGTGTAGTTGAATGTTTCTGTGCCATTGTTGATATACCCAACGAACGTATCAATCTTTTTACCAAAACGTTTATTTGAACGTTATTATTACAAAATCACAAAAAATATTAATTAATAGCTAAGGTTTTACCCATTGGGAACTGATCAAGAAAATTTAAAAACAAAAGTTTAAATGTAAAAAAAAACTCAAGACAGCGAGCAATACTTACCTTAAAAGTGAAATATATTTTGTAAGTAATCCATGAGTTTCTCATTTTGTTTTTCTAAGTTTCTCTGTTCTTTCCCATATTAACAGGAAGATAATAATAAATGAATAAGTATTATCATGAGTGAAAGGAGAAGAAATAGTTAATAACTGAACGAGTACTTACTTCTAATAAATTCAAAGTAAATAGCGAGAGAGGGGAAAAAAGAAAGAGAAACTTGTTTGGCAGAGGAGGGGGGGGGGCTGTGCTGGCAACGACAACAGATCTTTTCTAATTGTGTAAGTCTATACTTTCGGTTTTAGCTGGGTGACTGAGCAAAGTTAGGTAAGATATAGCTCCTTAACACACACACACACACACACACACACACACACACACACACACACACACACACACACATGCTTGCACGTAAGATATTTATTAAATACCTTACATGCAAGCACACATACACACGCACACTACAGAATAACAATATATTTACATGAATATTTGATTACTCTCTATTTTTTTCACTTATTTCCTGTGAATGATTTGTTATTTATTTGTTTTGAATATCACTAGATCTTCATAATAACCAAATTGAATTCAAGGTGATTTCAGCATTTGCTTGAGGTACTCTGTTCTTCATCAATTGCTTCATCATAAATGTGTCCTTATACTAAACATCTACATAGACCAAAAACAAACATCTTAACAACTATCCTAGATTTCATGACTATCAATGGATTAAAAATCAACCTACAACCCACTACAGGTATATGCAAGGTATACCTAATTTCTCGAAAAATCCAAGACAAATCCCCCCCCTCACCCTGTTTGAAAAAAAATTACCAAAACTCAGGGAATTATCCGATTTTAATGACATTTTCAGTGTTGATTTAGCAATGAATGAATTTTATAATGCATCGGTTCTTTTATTTGAAAACTTCCTGATTTTTTTTCAGGTCACTTAACTTTGACCCACCCTTATTTTGGGGGGCGTAATATATCCGTGGGGTTAAATGTGATTGATACTTTTTTCTGCATAAATAAAAAGATCGAAGGTGTGAATAGAAGAAAACAAAAATGTTTAATGAATCTGCTCTGGTAGTAAATAAGTACCAAAAATCGGAAAAGAAAATGAAAATAAAAACTAAAAAAATTGACAGAAAAAATCGTCTTAAATTTATTAAAAATAATTACATGTATAATATTATTATTTTTTTTTTTTTTTTTACTGATGCTCATTATGTTACTAATCGTTGACTTAGATAAAAATTTGACCTTAAATAATCGATTTAATTAATTTTAATTCGTTTTTAAAATAAAAAGCAGCCGAATTTTTGGGTATACATGCATTAAAAACTTTTAAAACCAAAAGCAGTGGAGTATAAGCGGCCGGTTTAGCTCTGCCGGTAGAGCACCCGCCTAGGAATCGCAAAGTTGCTGGTTTGATACCGGTCCTCGCCAACTCAGCACAGATTGGGTAATCTGATCTATGCAGTAAAGTGGAGAGCTGTGTGTGGCGATCCACCCAAACAACATGAATCTCCCTGGTTTAGCGCTAGCGAAAAGAGTAGAGACTCTCTCACTGTTCTGACAATAGGCTACTCTGCCAACTTTACAACTTACTTTTATCCAGTATTAAACGAACTCATTACGAATGAATTATAAATGGAGTTCTCTAATCTTTCTTCTATTTAGAAAGATGGTGATAAATAATAATTAGAGAACTGTTATTTTACCTAGTAATCTCCCTTGACATGAACTCTCCAGTAAGAAGCTTTAAATCCCTTAGTTGTGGTTTCTAACCCCTATTCTTCTATGCTAGCCTTCAAGCAATAAATATGTGTACCTTTGTCTTGTCTCGACGCTAAACCCAGACAGGATACTAAACCGGTACCAAGCTCTAAATAGCATACAGTTAAATTTGGAAATACTCAATAAAAGCAAAACTATCGATCGACATTATGCGTTATTTTATCATTACAATCGACAAAAATCGACAAAAATGATTTCATATATTCTATATGAAATCATTTTTAAAATCCCGCATTTCTGGTCTCCATAAAATCAGTGGCTATTTGGTGTTGGATGTTGTGGTGATTTGGTTCTCGTTGAATGAGTGCTAGTCGAAAGATTTAAAGGGACATGTCCACTTGCTACAGAATAGCCGATAGCAGTGATAGCAGCAGCGGGAGCAGCAGCAGTTCATCTTTATTTTACTCTAAGTGCAGCTAGCGTTGTAGTTGTGGTTCTATGCCAGTTACGGTATTTGATAAGATAACTCAGCTCCGTGACAACCACGTGGGGCATCGGTTAGTTGCTCTTCCAATGAGTCTGCGCCCACGTTGTGTACCTTTGATCCGCAGAACTGGGATCAGTGGAAATGAGTTGCCGTAGTTGTTGACAACTCTAAGAACAAAACAACGCACCGTTAACAATAACAACGTTTTTATTAATATATATAATGGGGAGGAATATTTTTTCACACTGGCTCGGAGAGAAAAGACATAGTAAAGAGCTTTGCCTGTCGTTTTGTTCTATTCTAATTAGTATTGGGTAATTTAGCAAAGGTGGACTGAACTGCGTCCCTTATTTTATTGGAGTTTATCTTGACAGCAAGGTCTATTTGTTCTAGTGGCAAAGATTTCTTATTTCAGCAATTTTGAAGTTTCGTGGTCCAAGCTTTCCGGTCTGACTGACTTTTTAATAATTCAGAGCGTCTTTTTATATATATATATAAATTGTTGCTATTCTGCAATCGTCAAAAGTGTCAACCAATGCTAACCCCCAGCCTCAACTCCTCGATTTCCGACAGCCTCGATAGACACATGACCTCAGTGGCCCACTGTCAATTTATACAATATTTTGATTTTCCCATTTTAACAAAATCATTTCCTCTGATTAAAAAAAACAATTTTTACACTTTTCCTCTTTCGTTAAAAATTAGTTGACGAAAAGAATTCGCCGTGTCGCATAGGGATATGTTTAAATTAGATTTCTTTTAATCCTACAATTAGATATTTGGCTCTTTTCAGGGAGTAATCGAAAAGACAATTCCTATAACTTAACAACTTTATTTGTATAACTACACAGAAACGAAGATAAAAAAAAAAGTGAAGATGTGTTTATATGCATGTTTGTAATAGAAATGAAATATGATTCATTTACCTCCATGGTAAATGTAATATCTTCTATTTGTTCTACGAATGGCTACCGATTAAGGTTCACCCAATAACAACACGTATAAACCACAAATGGCGGCAGAATACTAATATTTATTAACTTGCAGGACCTGTGGATATACCACAGTATAATTTAATTATCACAACGTTTGATATGTTTACTTAAGGCCAATTGAAAATAGTTCAATATGTAAAAAGTATAATAATCTTAACTCTCTCTCTCTCTCTCTCTCTCTCTCTCTATCTATATATCTATATATATCTATCACACACACACACACACACACACACACACAGACGCTCCTTTTTTCTCTTTCTTTCCTTCTTTTCATCTTTTCATTATATTCAATGGAAACAGCATTATCGCTTCCGCGCACTCATCCCCTCTATCTATCTTTCCCCTACTTTCTTTCTTTCCTTCTTTCCTTGTTTCTTTCTTTCTTTCTTATTATACTTTTTCTGTGTAGCATGCCCTTTTTCGTCTCTTTCTTTATTTATGATAAAACGGAATTGTCCATTATTTCGCTGAGGTGATGACACTCATAAGAAATAAGAATTCGTTGGATAAGCAACACCAGATAATCAGAATTTACATTTTTGTATTTCATCTTGGACGATTTGGACGGTCTCATTTTTAACCAGAGGGTGTTACAAGATGGTAACGGTCGTGCTTTTAAAGAACACGTGTATTAATATGTACTTAACAAACATAAAATTGGAGGCGTTCACTTTCAATGATGTTTTTAGGGTTAATGTCCCGTATCAATATTATACAAGGATATGACATTCCTCCATTTCTTGGAATTAAACTAATATGTCTGGGTGGTATAAATGTCTGTTTTGTTTTGTTCCTAACTGTATTTCTTGAGTGTCTTGACAGGTTTTCCTCATCAGGATTTGTTTGTTGCTGTTGTTGCTTGTTGAGGTTCCACCAACAGATGCATCAATAACTAATTCATCTTTCCCTCGTTCTGATTCCATTCTGATCTGTTCTAAAGTTGCTAGTTGATGCTTTTGGTATTAAAGATTGAGAGAACACTGCCTGTCCTTCAGCTGAAATACTTGTTTAAGTTTCTTCAGTGATGTCATCAGGTTTTAATCGTTTCCATTTTGTCTTCTTTGATGTAGCCTACCAAGGTCAAAGCATACAAGATTTGGCGTGGCAGTGACCAGGAATCATCCTCAACACCTGTGGACAGGCGTGCACAATGGTTGGCATTTGTTACGATTTTCGAACCACACATGCAAATACGTGGACACACTCTGCTTACTATAATAAGCAGCGTGGACGCTTAATGGCGACGCTTAACGTCGAACGCTTAACGATGACGTTTGCGGCGAGTGAAACCTGAAGACCAGACGACTTGAAAAACCAATGTATTTTTTAATTCCCTTTTCAATGTATTTCGGCGATAACAATGGACGGCGGATTCGATTTAAAATTGATTCCCCTATTTGACGCGGTTGAGTGGTTGGAGAAGGTGGGACTTGTCTGTAGAAAGTGGCTAGAGCACGTCATTATTATCATCAACAGGCACTAGTGTCTCGCTAGTGCCTGTGTAGTCGAGATTGTCCGTGTCAGTCTAAATGAGGGCAATCCAGTTGACATCTAGGTAACACATGAAAGGCCGCTTGGATATGATCTTTTAATTGGTATGAACACCATAAGAGAGGTGGGTGGTGTACACATCACTCTGTCTGGCGCGATAGAGCTCGATCACAGTAAACCACCCCAAATGTGCGGCATTAACAATCGACGAACAGGACTTCAGCATCGAATTTGACCACAAGGCGAAAGTTTGGACTGTGCAGTATGGAAGTTGATGGGACAGTATTGCGGAATACGGTGGCAGAGTATCCAACTTAGCGCGGCGGGAGTACGAGCGTGGGCTGCAGGTCTGGTTGTACAACGGCTGGCCGACGCCATATCCTGATGCCTAAGAGCCTAATCCATGGTTGTAGTCCAAATGAACAAACAGAAGGTTCACCCTGTTATAGACACCCAGGAGTTAAATAAATACATTGATGCATTCACAGCAAATGCTGATGTTTGTTCGCACAATGCAAGGTTAATGTATCGCTTTTGGGTTTACGTAAGGCCTACCTACAGGCACCTTCCGGTTTGCGACTGACTTACATCAGCGGCTACGTTTCTGAAGCGACGACCAAACCCAACGACCAGATGTTGGATGACAAGAGCTGCAACACCCTACTAAAGGAACTGTGTTGATGCGAGCTCAATAACTACAGGAGTAGAGTTAGAAGTTAACATCGTCGAAGATGCGTGCTGGCTGCGTCCGGACGGAGATTAGGTGATCTGTTTCTATCTCAAAATCCTAGAGTATCAACTCTTGTATCAACTCTCCCAGAAGAAATTTTGATCGGTGCATATATTATTGCTCTTTATGATCATACTTCAGTAATTTGCACAGTTTTCAGTTGATTAGTTTGTTTAATTTCCCCCACTAAGTCGCACCTGTTCTTGTACTCTTGTGACATAATTGCTACATTCGCTTATGTGGTTAGCTGTTCCATCTATCTCTCCATTATACTTGCTATTTCCCTGAGTCTTGTCTATTCTGTTTGTTTTTTTTACTGTTTGTTCTTATGGCATTATTCTTGGCTACTTCAGTTTCTCTCTATACAACCATATCTATGTAATCTCCTTTAAAAGTAAGTTCCTTTGTTTGTCTTCTGAAGTGTCCATGTGGCGGTCTTTTCTTTACACTTTTGTTTTCTACATTTAATAATTTCTGTTTTCCTGCTTGTGCTATTTTTGTTGTTGTTGTTGTTGTTGTTGTTGTTGTTGTTGAACCTCGCGTCCCTGAATTGACTCATCTACACATTCCTTAATGATGGTTAGTTTTCTTCATAGATTTTGTCGCTTAAAGTATCCATATAGTTGTTTTTCTTCCTTTTTTTAGATTTGATTTTGTTTGTCCTGTTATTTCTATTACTGTCTGTTGTAATCAATCTTTCTTTTTTCTTGTTTATATATTCTTTGAGTTTTTGTATTGCCACACCCACGCAATTTTCAATTCTTGTGAGTGCCTTTTCCCCTTATTTTCTTGATACATAGAGTCTATCGATGCTATCTCTTGGATGTAATACTTTTTGCATAGTCATCAATTTCCTTGTTCTATTGTCCCTATTTCTGAGTTTCTTCTTTGTCCTGCTTAAGAAGGGCCCAGAGTATATTACAAGAGAGACAGTCCAGTTATTTATTCCTTTGGTTGGGCTTCTGCTGCAGAGTTTAGTTTCAAGTTACTCCTTTCTTGGGTTTTCTGATGTACTCCTTTCTTACTTTTCTTTCATTTTCTTTTGTTTTATGGGGTCTGCTTCAAAAATTCCCAGAGTATAGGTTTTCAGGTCATCCATGTAGAACAGATTGTTGATACCATAGCTAGTGTTGTTCAGAAAAGAGGTTCGTTGTGCAAGAGCAATGCACGGAGAGAGAGAGAGAGAGAGAGAGAGAGAGAGAGAGAGAGGAGAGGGGAGGGAGAGAAAGAGAGAAATAGACAGACAGACAGACAGACACAGAGAGAGGGGGAGAGGAAGAGAGAGAGAGAGAGAGATCTAGGAAGATTCCGCTACTGATATAGATTTGATTGGATGTTATATTTCCTTCGTTAGTGTTGATTTTGTGGGTTGATTATAAAAGCATACTGTTGGAAATTTCTAGGAATTTTATTATACATAGGAAATAGATTAACACGCTTAAGACGACCCAAGCCATTTTAAAGTTCTTTTTCCCCCTGTGTTTTGGGTTTTCCATTATGGCCTGGTTTTCTACAGACTTTTTGTTCCACTGGTAGTATGTTGTTATCCATCAGGTGCTTGTAGGTTCTAACTATTATGATGGGTGTTAGGAGTTTGTACATTGTAAGGAGACATGTCATTGGTCGGTAGTTGTTTTGTTTTTCTTTCTTTTTGGTTTCCTCATTTTTAGATTTTCTATACATTTGTAATAAATATAGATCAGATCTTCGTATAACGCTGACGAGTATTTTAGCCAAAAGTTTTCTATGATATCATTGATTTCTAAAATGTTGTTAGAGTCTCTTTCAAAATATGTCTGCCCATTATTTATTCACTCATCTTTTTTATTGTAGTGATTTTCCATTTTCCAGGTTTTGACCCAGATATTTTTAACGGACTCTTTCTCGGGTATTCCCCGGATTTAAATATTATTCTTTCTGATTTAATTTAAGCTAGAAACTTTGGGAGATTTTCTTGTATTTTTTTTCTCTTATGGAAGAACTTTTATCTCTTTTCGTATCGTCTGATTATTTGTGATATAGTTTGCAGCTGCTGTTTCAACTTTTCACTGCCATCTTTATATTTCATGTTGTGTTTTCCATTGAGACCTCTTCTTTTCTTTTCTTTCACAAAGTTTTCCTTATTGATTTCAGAGAGCGCTGAAATTCCTCCACAAAATTTTGGGATTTATTTTTCTATTCATCTTTTCTACTTTAGATGTTTCACTTTATTTCTCTTCTTTTGGTTTTTAAAGCCTTCGCTGTCACTGATTACAGAAACAGCGACATAAATAAGTTCATAAGTTAGGGAAACATTCTGCTTAAGTTTATTTTTATGTTAGTTATTGCGCCGTTTTCAAGGATGATTTATTATTTTTATTATTATTATTATTATTATTATTATTATTATTATTATTATTATTATTATTATTATGTGAGTTTTCTCCACCAGCGTTAGCATATGGTCTTTCGCTGGAGTCTGAGTGACAACATGTCTCCTCAGTCTTTCACTTAATATAGGCTTCTATACTTTCACTGCCGATGTGCTAGTTGTTGTGATAGTAACATTAAGGTCCTAAGCGGCCACTTTTGGTTTTATATTGTTGTAAGCGACAACTGAGTTAGTGAATAAAGATGCTCTAAAACGGAAACGTGTTTGATTCACTTTCCGACTATCTGTGTTCCATACAATCTATGTGAACCAATTCTTCTATAAAACGGTGTCAGAAATTGAATTGGCTATTTGATGATCATTTAATTCACAACTCTGAATTTTGCATTTCGTCTCGCGCTTTTTCAATACTTTTTAATAATATATAAGTAGTAACCAGTTCACTCAAATTTGACAGAAAACCTTGCCTCAAGCTTGGAGGAGATGGAAATTGGAATTAAAACTGTTTTTACAGGAAACAGAATCTGATTTGAAACCTGGAAAAATCCAAACTTCGATTTTACTAACTTGCATTGGAACAAAAGGGACATTTTTTTCACGTTCAAGTGCGAAAATGACGACGATAAAAATATTACAAAAGTAATTTAGAAATGAGACAATTCTTGTGAAGCCAGAAACAAAAATGAACTATCAACGAGCAAATAAATATGAATTCAAGAACACGACTCTTTAATAAAAGACATTTTGATAATCATTGTTAAGGAGTTATGTATCCCAGAACATCTACTCAGGGAATCTCTTAACATTAAGAAATACAATTCAAGTTGGTAAGGAAACAAAAAGGCAAGCTAAGAACCTCCAGAAATGGACGTTTCCTTCCTAAAAGATGAACATAAAAACAGACTCACCCCAAAGAATGCAACAAAGCAAACATTACTGCAACTTTTGTGCAAGTTCCCACTTAAGTGCACAATATCCAGCATATTACAAGCGATTCACAAAATGCAACTGCAAAGGACATCAGTTGTTGTCACTCACGAAATTCAAAATGTGCCAAATAGAAATATACACTAACTCATCTGACTCATCTGACTCTAAACCAAATTAATCAAATTGTCAACGATCAACTACCATGAATCACAGTTTTCTAAACAAAACACCATTCTATATTAACTCACTCAATTAGGATAGGCAAATAGACCGCAAATATCGACACTGAAGTTTTTATGGTTGATTTTCAAAATGACTCAGCTCTAATCAAACCTCCTACATTTTTCATTAAATCACTCAACTAGGATAGAAAAGTTACACTATGGACTGTAAATATCAACACTGAAGGTTTTCGGCATCCAAAACTGAAGAAAACCTCAGTTACTCTTACTGCCTACAACAACACTGATATTCCTGTTCTAGACAAATGTATAGACTTAGTAATTCCCCAAAATATAATCTCTCTAGTTATGTTCATAATAGTTGATATCGATTCTTAAGCCGTTCTAAATACTGATACAACTAATCAAACTGATTTTTAACATCAATACAAATCTACAAGAATTCATTGGAAAATATCAGGACTATTTCGATGAAATTAGAAATTTAAATACAACATATAAGTATTGATCCTTCGATTCTTTCTGTGATCAATCCTCCGAGAAAGATTCTCTTTACATTGAAAAAAGAGGTTACAAGACAAAATGACCAAAATGGGCATCATCAAACCAGTTAGTGAACTTACTAAATGGATAAACTCCCTTGGAATCGTGAAAAAGCCAAACAGCTGTAAATGCATTTGTCTTGATCCCTACAACTTAAAGCTATAAAACGGGAACATTTTCAACTTTCTACCACAGAGGAAACCTTCGCAGATATGCACGGTACAAAATACTTTTCTAAGATTAATACAAGTAATAGCTTTTGGCAGATTCCTGTCGATGAGGATAGTTCACATCTACTCATATTTAATATTCCCTTTGGTCGTTATAGATTTACTCGCCTGCCATAAGGTATACATAGTGCAAGCGAAACATTTCAAGACAAAATTGGTCGTGTCATTGAAGGTATTGAGGAAGTCACAAATGTTCAAGACGATATAATTGTTACCATAAATTCAAACTTGTCTTAAACTCAATCAAAGTAAATGATTTTTCTCGCTTCTGATCTGATCTACTTGAGACATAAAATCACTTCAGAAAGACTCAAAACTGTCTCCTTCAAAAAAGAACCAATTGTAAAAATGCCCAACCCTAATAACAAAGTAGAGTTGTAACGTTTTTTTTCGGTATGAGCAACTACTTATGTACATTTATTCACAATTACTCCAAAGTCACTGCAACCACCCACCCCACCCCCCGCACATTACTCCAAAATGACGATGAATGGTTATTTGATCAACCACAGCAAAAAGTCATTGATAATATGAACAACAGCTGAGATTGATTTTAACTTTCTTGAGCAGAAGCCGAAGCTTCTGAGCCAGGTAAGAACTGTATCTTATTTAGACAAATGCTAACAGAACTCGGAGAGAGTGTAAGTCTTTACAACCACCCACTCCTACCCGATGTCTTTTCAAAGTTACCTTTGCAAAGGATAAATTGTCGCCATTTTGAATTAATTATTTCACGCATGTGTTTTGTTTGTTTCAAGTTTTATCTACTTGTGCAGCAAATTAAAGTCAGAAATGGCGCTTTCTCTGAGAAAAGCAGCGCAATGAAGCAATTCTCACATCCAAAGATTTGTAAATGGCATGATATACTGCTAGGCATACATGCTTAATCCAGGAGGATTAAGCATGTAGCTGCTGAAAAAGGTCTCTGTCTCATGTCACACAAGCAGGAGAACACGGTATTGGCTATGAGAAAATTTCTGCTACCTCATCACTCCTAACATTTGGCCACCTGACTTCCCAGATTGCAATTCCCTTGATTGTTATGTGTAGGGCGCGATTGAGCGAGAGATCAACTGAAGGCAAAGATAAAGGCAATATTTACCAATTTAAACAAGGAGACCATCGCAAAGAATTGCAGGAGATTCCGAGGTCTTCTGGAGACGATGTTTGAAGCCAATCTAATCTACAGTATTTCAAGATATTTTCAAGTAATTTTGGAAAATATATCCGATAAAGAGAGATGTGTTATTTTCCTTTTTGCATAATCTAGATGACAATTTATCCATCGTACACTGTATGTACATCACCTCGAAATGAAAAAATTCCGAAAGAAAATGTAAGAGGATAGAAAAAAAAGTGTAGATGCCCTAGGAGGCCGAATAAACAAATATATAAATAGATTTCCATGCAGAGCAAATAAAACTATATTGCAATTATTTTTTTCCTGCAAATCTCTCTCTCTCTCTCTCTCTCTCTCTCTCTCTCTCTCTCTCTCTCTCTCTCTCTCTCTCTCTCTCTCTCTCTCTCTCTCTCTCTCAGAAACCCAGTTTATAATACATTCCTGCAGCTTCAAAACAGATGGAAAAATACCTATCTAAATATACTATCACATGTTTCTATTTTACAAAGTACCGAGCAATCCCTTATCAGTTTATTTGGTAACAACAAATATTTTTGTTTAAACTTATCGCTATTCAAAACAACATTAAAAATCTGCTAAAGTGTTTAGTTCACACATAACAAAAGTCATAAAATTATATCTTCTCTCTCTCTCTCTCTCTCTCTCTCTCTCTCTCTCTCTCTCTCTCTCTCTCTCTCTCTCTCTCTCTCTCTCACACACACACACACACACATCTTTTTTCTTTCACTAAAAATATATTTCTCTATATCTAATTTAAATGAACTCACTTTAAGTTTGCAACTAGTGATTTTCGAAAGTTACGTGTTCATAACAAACATTTTCGAAAGTTACGTGTTCATAACAAACATTTTCGAAAGTACGTGTCATAACAACATTTTCGAAAGTTACGTGTTCATAACAAACATTTACTGGCTTCAGATATCTGACAAGTTTTTTCATACACTTCAAGTTGACTATTATTGTTAGTGATATCTTTACTTTTTCTTGGAGATACGCCAGAGAACTAAATATTACGGATATATCTCCCAGACACTCATATGTCACATGAAGTTTTAAGGTCATATATATAGTTTAGTATACATGTTCGTGCCTATCAGCCTACCTATGTATATTGTGAGTGAATAAAAACATTCGGTATTTCTATATATCTTCAATCTGAATCTGCTGTCAAAAGTTAATTCACATGACACAGAATGTGTAATAAATCTATTTAGATGGCTGTACAACATTTAAAGGGTTGGTTAGGGAGTCAGGAGAAGTGATGTCCCTTTGGTCAAGGGGATAATCCCCCTTTAGGGAAACTCTTCTGGAGTACCTCAAGATGACTGTCTGCTACCTACATCACGGACTTTCCTGTACACACCCGTTGTAGCGTTGTGAATAGGATAACGTTCCCAAAAAGCTCGAACTCGAGACACACCAAAGAAAATAGATAAATGCTATTTAATATCGATTGTCCCAGAAGAAGACACAACGTGAAGATGCACGTGGTGTCTCAACCGAGTAGAGCCTGCTTGAACTAAATGAAGGTGAAAGATAAACCATGATGATATATTTGATGCGATAAATGGTACTGCTGCAACAGAAAAACATGGCCTTTCGCAGGGGTGGGGGGAGCTCCTGGCCCACCAGTGGCTTCCAGTGTTAAGAAACCAGACCGATTCGTTATCGAACCCGAGTCTTCCGAGGGTGACTAAGCATTATTTTTTAACTCCTGCACGACACAAGGATATGCGGTTTATTATTGACCTCGCAGAAATAAGGAATGTTTGAGGTCGTCATGCTTTCCTCAAATAAGTAGACTTTTCTTCGTGTGACAATGGTTGAGTCACATGGTCAGAGAAAAAAGAAGGAAAATAGAAATGTTTGATCCATGTGCATGCATATGTGTGGGTGTGCGTCCGTAGAGGAACAAAGGATCAGTTAGAGAAGGTTCAAGAGGGTCATAAAAATGTACGACCACCTTGAATGTTTCAATTCAAGGTGGTCGCTTAAAATATCTTTAAATGGCTAGTTTTAAGAGAAAATGAGTCTCGAAAAGTTAATGGTCTGAAATTTGGGGACACTGAACTGAGAAAAAAGTAATGTCAATAATTTTAGGAGAAATTGAAGCCATAAAGTCTCACCGAAAAGGTTATTACCAATTTCTGGGTGGTCAAATAAGCTGGGTCGGATTGGTAAGAATTCTGCATATATTCAGTTGGCTCGAGCACAAAAGAGCAGATCCAGACTGGCAGTCAGAGAATGTTGTGGCAGTTGATAGATAGAAAATAGGCTGAGACTCACCTAAGTAAAGCCAGCATTCGACTTCTTGCCAGCTGATGATATAGACTTAAGTGCCCTCTGCTCCATCACAAACGGCATAAAGTGTCACACCTTCCTCCTCCATTAGCGTCCTGTCTTCAAACTTTGTGTTGTCATGTTTTTCTTATCCTTGTGAACTTGTCTTTTTCACGCGTCTTTCGTAATGGCTAACACAGATTATTACAAAGTGAGGTCATCACCATTGTGAAACGAAAGTGCGCCAGAGCATAGCAGGTATTATCACAATCGGAGCAGAAGTTTTTAACGTAAGAAGAGTAGTTACTAGTTTACATTAAAGACATTTTATTCGATGCATCAGTCTAAATGTGATTCAGTTTCACTGCGTTTCAAATTATTAACGAGGTGACATTTTTCCCGAAAACTACTAGTCGTAGTTTAACAAAACTTTCACAGTATACTGGGAATAGATATTTGCAGAAATTTACTGCATGGTTCTATCTTATGGAAATCCTCTAAAGTTGAGAAAAATACTAACATTTAGCATTTGGAATGTAAATATGCTACTAATTATATCTCCATTAAAAAGTACCCTTTTCTAGGTGATAAGTATTATGACATTTTAATGATATTTACTAAATTAAAAGAAATTAAAAAGAAAATATTTTTATTTGCTAATATATGTAATGGTGACATATAGAATGTAAGAATAGAATGCCAATAAGGTTTTTCTCTGGCATTCTTGTAAATCTTGAAGGAAATCGGTGACTGCTCTTTATAGGTGTCTTAAATTCCAGCTACATAGATATGTACATGCACATATCTATATTTAAATACGAACTGATATATATTGGCACATAAACCGAACATACTGTTGTATACTCCCGCAAACCCCTATACTCTTTGACATACACAACACATCACACGAATACTTCCTGCAACCACCTACTCCCTCACTGACTAGCTAATAGCAGCAGTAGTCATCCAGTTTTCAAATAAAGTCTCTAATATGAAACACGTGTTGATTATCTCTTATCATTATTGTTATTTTTTTCATGAAACCTATTATACAAAAGGATTAAGAAATATAAAATGGTGCCAGAATAAGACCAAGAACTTTGCATCAAACAACCTCAGACAAGAATAGGAGAAATGAAGAAACCAATTCCAGATATTACTACAAGCCATAGAGTCAGATAAGAAAACGGAGAAAATTAAAAAAAACTTCAATATTATTGACCTGTATATAAGACCCTGGAAGACATATATATATGACACATAGGAAGCATGTGGTGTAATGGTTAAAGTCAGGGGAAATGGACTCATCGCCCCGAGTTCAAATCCTGGACGTGGTAATTGCATTTCACTTAGCGCTAATACCCTTGGGAAAGGTGTGAATCCAACTCTCCCTCCAGCTATGGGCAAATAGTAAAACAGACTGGGCTCTTTAACCTTGGCTAGGTAACCAGTCTAGGAGAAGGTAAACTCTGAATTCCAACCTGTTGAACTCCGCTTAAGAAATTGACCTTGTGTCGTATCCTGCTCGTGCGGAGGGGTTGGTAAATATATATGTGACACATTCAGCTTCGAAAATGACGGTGAAAGGCATGACTTTAAAACTGTAATTGAAAAGTTTAGTGCATACTGTCAGCCCAGAAAAAATCCAACTTTCCTAACACATCGATTTTTACATGTAAGACCAGAGATTCGACGAGTATATCACAGAATTGCGCTACAAAGTAACAAAAAAATGTGAGTTTGGACAACTCACAGACAGATTGAAAAAAGAATGTCCTCGTATGCGGTGTCAAAGACAACATGGTACGTGAAAGGATGCTACGTGAACCATCACATGATTTGGGAAAAGCAATATAGGCAGGTTTTAGTGTCGAAGAAACTAAGAAACATTTAAAAAGAATAAATATGTAGTCGGAAACTATATGATACGCGAACGTAAATGGAAAGGCGCCAAGAATAACAAGATGGCTTCCACGAAACAATAAGAAAACAGAAAACTCGCCAAAAATCAAAATCAAAAATCAAAATCAAAAATCACCCTCTCACTTCGATTTCGGCAAACCCCTTACCCACGCATTTGAGAAGGTAGGTTTGTCAAATAGACAAAGGTTGACACCCATAAAGAGAGGTGGTTACGATAGACATTAAGAGAGAAGGAGAAACTCTTTCCTCTTGTAACCCTCTTTGTAGGTAACAGTATCAGAATATGACTAAAGGAGGTGGGAGAAAAAGGGGTCGTACCATAAAATTGACGACGTTGCAATTTCCCAAATTTGGGAGAGGAATGATGGATACAAATTGATTAGAATTTGACGTTAGGAAGAATCTCTTCCCCCGCCGAAATCCACCCAGGCTCTGGGCATTTATTACTTAAGCGAGCCGTTACTTGGGCTCGGCGCATTGCATCTGAGATTCTCGCCGACGAGATTTGCGTTTGAGCGCTTCGCTGAGAGAGACCGCAAACCACACCGCCCTAGCATGAATTACAAACTCCTGTCCTTGTACCAAACTAGTGTCACAAACGCAATCGACTCCAACGAATTCTGATTCGACTGTAACACTTTGTCGATTTGTACGAAACTTTACCAACAAATTTGAACCACATAAAAACATCTTGTTTTTACGAAACGCGAGTCCAGTTATTCTTTTCAACATTTCATATACCTTTGGTTCCAGCCGTCCACTATTCACACCCTTCTTCTTTTCAGGCGTGAAACTTCACTTCTCTTACTTTTAAAAAATCACACAACGTGGGGTTGGGGAGGTGTATGGTCACATCCCTGAAAGGAACTCTGCAAATCTGTTTCTCCACGTCACAGACTGCTCAGGTGTAACAGGCCGGCGGTTATCGACTTAGTGTTCACACCTCCAGAGCGCTAACGAACTGATTAGGGGTGACTTTCTCATCTCCTAGGGCTGAAGGTTTATAATAAAACACGAGGTTACTCGTATCATTCATATCACGTTCGATAACTCCTACAGAATAAAATTATTGTCTTATCGAATTGGAAATACTGAAAATAGTATTTGCTTGCAATAAATTCCACTAATTTATTTTTTCTTATCGAAAAATAACCGTATGCCACTAAAGCAGATCTTTAAAAATCAATTATTAAAAGCCCTCCAAGAATACAGATTATTAACATTATAAAAATACGGGTTTGGGATGACAAGCCATGAGTCTGTAATTGCGGATTCACTATCATGTGCATATCTATTGGATAATACACAAGAAATAACAGATATAGAAATGGATAAACATATCCATATAATTCTGAAACAGTATCCAATGAGCGACCATAAACTCGATGTATACAGGGAAGAAACAAACAAAAATCCAGCGTTACAATTATTAATGCAGTATACAACAACAACGTGGCTAGAAAAAAATAAAGACATACCCCAGCCCTTCTATTTACGCCATATATGCTTGTTCGTGATGAGATCTCAGTTGTGAAAGGACTACTACGGAAGGGCACAAGAATAATAGTTCCCAATTCTCTAAGAAAAGAAGCTTTAGAAAAAATCCACACCGGATATAAAAATGCATTACAAGGACAAAAGAAGTTCTATATTGACCTAATATAAAAGACATGGTAAATAGATGTACATATTGGTTAGACCATCGAAATCAACAACCAACTGAACCGGTAATACATTACGGAATACTGAAAATACCATGAACCAAAGTAGCAACAGACATTTTCATCAGTATAACATTGCTGTAATTATAGACTACATAACCAGGTATTTCGATATTCACAAATTAGAAAACTGTGAATCACCCACAGATTAACAAAATAATAAAATGTCTTCGCCAGACTACGTATTCCTCAGATAGTGATCAGTGACCAGAATGGGACAGAATATAAATCAACAAAATTTAACCAATTTGCAAAAGAATAGGATTTCAAATATATTACAAGTCTGAACAATCCACAAGCTAATGGATTTGTGGAAAGAAATATAAAGACTATAAAAAGGACACATAAGAAAGCATTGAAAAGCCATTGAGACCCACACTAAGCAATGTTGTCACTAAGAACTACTCCTCTAAACAGAGTCCGCTACAGCAGTCAATACGTGCAAGGGTGGAGAGTCTGGGTAATGTCTGCGCGAAATGGGCATAGTCATTGACGTCGATTTAGGCGGTGAAGTTTATGGTGGTTTGGAGTTGGGAGTTCCTGTGTTTCTAGCGGGAGTGCTTGGAAAATGTGTGGTACTTGAGGATGGTGGGTTTGCCACGGTTGCATCTAATGGACGTTGCTAATGAATCATAATTTGATTTACAGAGCACGTTTTGCCACTCGAAGGAGATTCAGACTAACATAATTTCTGCATTTAATGCTGAAGGATTTGCACTCCCTCATCCTTGTGCCAATATCGTTTCTGCCACTGTGTGTTGGCCCTCCACATTTGGTACGGAAGTTGATGTCTGGTTGGGATTCTCTGTGGTTATCAACCTGTTTTGCTTTTTTACTGCTGCTTCACTCTCTTTTGTACGTGTTTGTTAAATTGGCATGGTCAACTAAAGGGATACTTCGGATGTTTTGCCTGATTCTTTTGCCTCTACGAGCTTCAGAGTGGCCTCTACGGTGAGGTCTTGGTTTTCATGGCTTAATATGTCCTACACAGACCCGAAACGGTAAATTTGCAAATATTTGTCTGGCTCTGTAAGCTGACAGCAAAGTTCCTGATTCCCTCATTCCTGTTGGATTTTTGTATAGAATGGCCTTGGACACCATGGTGTTTTATTCTCAGACTGTGAAGCGCCATATAGTAGTTAGAATGACCGTCTCTGTCTCGGTGCTGATGTGTCTGTTGATGGAGGTCTCTACGTATAGATTTCTCAAATCATTCTATTAACTGGATATTGATGATCACCGTAAGCAGTCTGTAGTCATCCTATTTCCACAGGAAGTACTGTGCTATGACGTGAGATGATGGGACAAGAAAACTTCTAGGATTGGGTGCTAGTTACCCTGTTTGTGTTATGCGTTGTGGAATGAGAGAGTTAAGAGAGTTATTCTTTCAGAGGACATGAGAAGAAAGAAAATGGTGAGTTACAAGAGACTGTGTACTTAAAACGGGTTAGATAGGTTCACCATTGATTTCGTGTTTGAAGCATCCTGTGGAGTTTTTATTGTGTGTGCGAAGCGTTCATTAATAAATCCAAAACAAAATGGACTATTCCGTTTTAAACATAAACAATTATAGGAGAATAATATAAAGGAGAGAATAATGTTTATATAGTTATTTACTAAGCTTAGCTTAGATGTTGCACAAGGCCAGAAGTATGGGGCGCCCAGTGAGACTCGAACTCACGAATAATAGCCAGTGAATCTAGCTTGCTAACCACGTGAGGTGCCCCAATATTGTTTACATAGACTTCCGCTTAAGGAATCGTTATTGTCTAAAAAGTGACCACCATAACAACTGAAAATAGAAAAATTAATAAAATTAATGAAAGAAAAAATTGTGTTAAACACAAAGTTTGACTCTGGTTGAATCGATTCATATTAATGAAATCAATAAATAATTGAATTACAAAGAAAATTTATTTGGGTATTTGTCAACGTGACTGTTATTTAGTTTTTTGTGTATCAATCACTTTTCTCTTTCTACATTTTTAGAAGTGGGGGGGGTATCCTTTGAATTTTTGAATTTTTCACCTCGATTTCGTGTTGCAATGTTGAAAAGAAATTCTAAAAATGCGAGTCTTTGTCAGATAAATGAATTATGGTTGACACAAATACAACAACTTTGATTTCATGGGTCATCAGTAATATTTGATTTAAAAGAAGTGACAGAAGAAATAAGCGATCGGAAGGAGAAATATTGTTACATGTCTGCGGCTAGTTTGAAAATCAATCATTTAGTTTAATAGAGGTAGTGAGCAGCAAGTCTGTCTATCGAGCAGATCGCTGGTTCGACAAAACTTCCATTGGAAGAACAGTAGCAACATTACAATACCTATATAGAGTTAGTTATGTAACATGAATAAGAAGCCTTGTTATTGATTATTGTCAATAGAAAGATAACAGGCCTATGCCCATCAACAAATGATTATATACAGACTATTAACTTAATTTGATCATCCTTTTAATAGATTATATTCAATGAACCGACGCATAGATTATATTCAATGAAACTTACCACGGATATTGTCCGCATCAACAACGATGCGGACAATATCCGTGGTAAGTTTCATATCTGTCAGTTTTTACTGAAAAACTTACAGATATGAAACTTACTTGTTCAAATCCCGATTAGATGAGTTTTCTGATTTCAGTAAAGGCATAGCAAAGTTATGTTTAGACTAGCAGCATAAAATCGACGACACCAGTTCATCTTTAAAATATTACAGCTTAGAGAATACGAGATGACTGGTTCGATTGAATGCGAACAGAGGAAAAAAAAAAGATTCTGTGCCCATCATTTCTGACATCAAAATTTTCTGCGTGCATATATATATATATATATATATATATATATATATATATATATATATACGGAGAAAATTATATATATATATATATATATATATATATATATATATATATATATATATATATATATATATATATATATATATATATATATATATATATATAGCCTCCTGTTATTGTATTTGTCTATGGTACTTTTATGCTAAAACGACAAGGCGTTTTGGTTTAATTTTGGCCATGAAGACTTATAAGATTTCTACTTATGACCTAGACTATGTGACATTGGCCTTAAGGTCATTCGAGGTCACCAAAGGTCAAATAACAAAAATCATTTGTAACAAATAATTTTTCTCCATTCTTATAGTTTTCTGTATTTTGGGGGGTGGGAAGGGCGTCACTTTCCCTTTCTAACTATGTTTCGTTCCCGTCAATAAATCACTTCATTTTTAATGAATTCAAATGGTGTTGCAATTTTCTAAACTGAGTACCTTTTATAATATCTATCTTCTGTTGG
>CM042166.1:62860432-62891937 GCA_023376005.1 Doryteuthis pealeii
AATATTATGTACCATTTTGCTGTGTTATGGTAACATACATACAAAAGTCAGGTTTTAACTTAGATGCTTAAAGTACACCAAAGGCGGTTGTTAAGTTACATGCCAAGTCTATTGTCACTAAAACCATTGAGAACAGAATCCTCAACATTTTTTAAAACTACCCCAGAAGATTTTAGTTCACTTCCTAAATGTTCTATTTGTATATTGTAATGAAAAGTGAGGAAGAGAAAGGTGAAACTGGTCTATCGTGACCAGAATAATGCTGTATCACTCGACGTTTTGGTAGAATTGTTAATAAAAAGTGATGACAAATAAAGGTTAACAAGAAAGGAAAGGGTGTATCCATGATGAATATACAAACAATTCTGGAGTCGAAATATCCACAAAAAGTTCTGTTTCAGAGGTCCCTACGGGTACATGGTAAGACAGTAGCAATAAGAAGAGAAATTTGGCGCTCAGAGACTTGTATTCTTGTTTTGATGTTGTAGTGGAAAAGTAAAAGTCGGCTTCGGAGTGTAACTCGTTGCAGTTTTTATTGGTAAGGTTATATGTGGAGCGACCAAGTGTTCTTTATTAGACTTGTTTCAGATTGGGATGAATGTGCTGCATGCAAAAGGGCAGATATGACTATGAGAGTGTATCTTACGATGCACGTTTTTATATGGTAAGAGGACAGTAAGTTGCGCATGTCGGCGCGGGAGAAGCCGTAACGAGTGACGACTTGAAGACACGAAGGATTTCATTTTCCCAAAGTGTTCAGCAATTCTTTTGTTTGTCTCTCTAATACTACATCTAGTAACGTTGTTATGGTACATTCTGGTTATGTATAAAAATGTTAAACGCACAGCATATATATATATATATATATATATATATATATATATATATATATACTAGAATATCATTGAATGCCGACTATAAAGTGTAGGTTAGATTTTATTCGACACTGTTAGTGGATTTGTATACTTATACAAAGTTAAAACATATATTTTAACAAGCGTCAGTATCACGTATACATATGTCAGGACGCTCAAACCGCTACAGGTACTATGTAACCCAGTATTACCTGTTCCATAATCGGTTCATCGGTGATTAAACCGGTACCCCCATCAACTTATCTGGTGAGGAGGGTGGCTAGACACCCAGCAGGACGAAATCAAGACTTATCAAAGGACGTAGGAAGCTTCTCGGCCAACATTACATAAACGTAGAAGAACTTGGGTTGGTATCCAAGCGTGTAGCAAGTCCGCCTTAGCTACATACTATTTTTGCGGAAACATTACCACTCGGTATGATGGACCCGTAAATCTTGTTAGATCATTCATCTAGGAGAAGGAAACTGAATTAAAACCTGCGTTCTCCATAGCCTTTCAGTTATCTTGCCTCGGCTTGTCACTGATACCAGACTTTGGGGAAGGCGAGCATGATGTGCGTGTTACACATGCGCACCGCATGGTCATTCAAATGTGCAAATTTCTACAAGTCCCACGGTGATGGAGGAATTACGACGTGTGCAGACTTGACAGACTGGAAGCTTACAGTTATGAATATACACGTGGTGCGGCTCGTGACCCATCTAATGTCGATACATTGTTGACCAAACAGCAATATGCTTCTGCGAGGTCATGAGTGATAGCACTGCTCTCACAAAAATCCGGGAAGGGTTTAGAAAAGGAGACCTAAACAAATGTATATTTATCAAGTTGGTCAGCTGCGGTTGGTGTCTGTTGGCACAGTAGCAAGGAAAAGATAAAACATCATAACAAAAAAAAAACCCAGGTTAACGATAGCCACCTGGAATGTCTTTTCTTGATTACGAGGAGTCGGAAAACTCCGAGTAACCAACTGGTATTGCGGCGAAGGAACTGCTCTTGTGGAAGTCTGTTTCAGTTTGAAAGAGGTGGGTGCTGGCTATACTTTCTTTTGGAAGGGTAGGCCGGGATAAGAGACAGGTGGGCGAAGTGGGGTTTGCCATTCCCACTTAGCTAGTCAACCGTATTGAGCAGTCACACGGCGTAAATGATCAGGCACTTTCGGGTTCCATTGCCGGGCAATCGCTTCATGATTATCATCTCTGTCTATATCCGCACTCTTGGCAGCGACGAAGAGGTCACTTTGACCTTCTGGCAGCGACGAAGAGGTCACTTTGACCTTCTGGCAGCGACGAAGAGGTCACTTTGACCAAATCTACCAGGATCTCAGATCAGACATAATTATCAAAATATTGCAATATCAGCATAATAAAAAAAATTTATTTGAACAACACCTGTGTGTTTTTTCATATCATCTTACCTATATATATATATGTGTGTGTGTGTGTGTGTGTGTGTGTGTGTGGTGTAATAAAGTTATATCTGAACTCTTGATTATTAACTGATTAATAGTATAATTAACTAAATTTAGGGCTTTTTTCCGAAGCCAATTTGCTTGCGCATCAAATTTCATCACAACTTATTTGATTATAAAACGTACCAACTTGGAATAAAATCTGTAAAATAAGAAAATGTTTTCATATTGAATTAATGCGGATTAATGCATTTTGTTGAGATCTGATTGTTGTTATGGAAACCAACTTCTATAAAATGATAATGCAGTAAAAAAGTGTTTTTTTTTTATTCTATGATTTTTAATCGTAACATAAGTGTGAGAGAAGGATCAGAGTTTGAAAAGCCGGAAGATACACATGTCAAGACAGATAAATGGGAAAACGTTGCAGGATGAAAACAGAAATGTTTCAACGGAATAAAGTTTAGCGAAATATCTCACATGGTTATAAATATAATTATGAAATGGTCAGTTCCGAATTGAAGTCAGCACAGATCAATTAAGAATTAGGTATTGAGTCCTGATAACGCTAAGTAAATGAGTTGGATCTCCGTTAGTGGGAAGAACATTGAAATCCATTTGAGTACGAATCCATGAGAATCTTTTTAAAAAGATCACCTAAAACGATTTTGGTAAGTAAGACAAATAGTTAAAAATTCTGGTAACCGGATGTTCAGATGACTACTGAAGTAAACAGTCGAATCCAAATGAAGGGTTAGAATGAACAGTTAACTGGGGAGCTTCACGGGTGACAGTTATACATTGAAATATTCGGAAAGAACTAAAACAAAATGTCAAAAATTGATCATTTGAAAAGTATGTTACACACGAAGTTAAATCTCATTTTGATTCATGGCCCTTTTTATCATGGTTAAATTGTTTGGTGGGTCGCACAAGGTCAATGACTGAAAGTTTATGACGTAGGTGCAATGGTGAGTATGTCATGTGACACATTTGGCAAATCGGATTTTAGACCTACCCCCTCAGGAAAACACATAAATCCGTTGAATTCTCTCTCTCTCTCTCTCTCTCTCTCTCTCTCTCTCTCTCTCTCTCTCTCTCTCTCTCTCTCTCTCTCTCGGTGGACTCTGGTTAGCAACAACACATGGCGAGGCCTCCACGGAATGTTTCTTTTCTGTGACGTCATCAGCAATAATACATGGTGGTTGATAGACCTAACCACACGTCATACGCTTTTCTTCCCGGCCAGATTGGCCATAAATACACACGAGGATATATTAAGTATAACGACGAAAGTGATTGTTTTTGTTTATCCTAGTGTTCTTCCATTCAAATGTTAACGCTGAGTAATAAAGGGGTTAATATTTTAGGTGAACTATTCAAAACGTCAAATTATAAATATCAGATTCTTGAAAGATCTAGCAATAATTTCCCATTTATCAAAAATTCAAATCAGATTGATTTCTGTCAAAAGTTAAAAAAAACAATGAAACAGGATACATGTATATTTGGCAGATATTTTCTTATTAAATCTCCTGAAATAAATTTTCAGCATCAAGAAACCAGTAGTGCACACATCAATTGCAAAAATGTTATCTCTTTATTTATTGAAAAACTTGAACTTTTCAAACATAAATATATTTAAAGGAAAAAGATTTTATCATTTTTCAGAATTATCATCAATTAAAGATTACGTCACTATTCAGTAACCCCAACCCCCAACCCTGCCGCCATGGCTAAAAACGATTTATAACTTGAAAGGGTAAGATGAGATGGAAAATAAGATTTTTAATATATTGAGAAAAAAGAAATAAGCACAAGAAAAGAATAAAAAAGAAAGTGATTAAAAGAAATACACAATGAGGAAATATAAAAGAAGTCAGTGGAAAGAAAGAAGGAAAGAAATTTTCAAAACTGAAAAAAAAAGAAGAGGAAAAAAGAAAGTTGGTTTGTACACATTGTACAAAATATCTGTATTTACAATTGTTTTCGCTTGGATCAATAGATTGGAAAATTTACAGCGGAGAGACTGAACTCGGAAAAACAGACAAATTGAATAATCGCCACAGCATAATGGCGGTAAGGATTATAGAAAAGATAAGGATACATTTATTATATGAGGGTAAAATGGCAACATTGAAGGAGAAAGGAAGAGGAGAGAGAGGAGAAGGAGAGAGGAGAGGAGAGAGGAGAATAGAAGAGAGGAGAACAGGAGAGAGGAGAATAGGAAGAGAGAGAATAGGAGAGAGGAGAATAGAGAGAGAGGAGAGAGAGAGGAGAGAGGAGAATAGGAGAGAGGAGAAGGAGAAGGAGAGAGAGAAAGGAGAGAGGGAGAGAGGAGAATAGAGAGAGAGGAGAGATAGGAGAGGAGAATAGGAGAGAGGAGAATAGGAGAGAGAGAGGAGAGATAGAGAGAGGAGAATAGGAGAGAGGAGAACAGGGAGAGAGAGAGGAGAATAGAGGAGAATAGGAGAGAGAATAGAGAGAGAGAATAGAGAGAGAGGAGAAAAGGAGAGAGGAGAGAGGAGAGAGGAGAATAGGAGAGAGGAGAACAGGAGAAGAGGAGAGAGGAGAGAGGAGAAAGGAGAGAGGAGAATAGGAGAGAGGAGAATAGGAGAGAGGAGAAGGAGAGAGAGAATAGGAGAGAGGAGGAGAGAGGAGAACAGGAGAGAGGAGAATAGAAAGAGAGGAGAAAGGAGAGAGAGGAGAGAGGAGAGGAGAAGGAGAGAGAGGAGAAGGAGAATAGGAGAGAGGAGAACAGGAGAGAGAATAGAAGAGGAGAATAGGAGAGAGAGAATAGGAGAATAGGAGAGAGGAGGAGAAGGAGAGAGGAGAAAGGAGAGAGCAGGAGAGGAGAGAGAGAGGAGAACAGGAGAGAGAGAAGAAGAAAGAGAGAGAAAAGGAGAGAGGAGAATAGGAGAGAGAGGAGACAGGAGGAGGAGAATAGAAGAGAGAGAATAGGAGAGAGGAGAATAGAGGAGAGAGAGAGAGAGGAGAATAGAAGAGAGATAGGAGAGAGGAGAATAGAGAGAGGAGAATAGGAGAGACAGGGAGAGAGGAGAATAGAAGAGAGGAGAAGAGAGAGAGAGAGAGAAGAGAGGAGAATAGGAGAGAGGGAATAGAGAGAGAGAGGAGAGAGGAGAAAGGAGAGAGGAGAAAGGAGAGAGAGAGGAGAGAGGAGAATAGGAGAGAGGAGAATAGGAGAGAGGAGATAGAAGAGAGGAGAAGAGAGAGAGGAGAGAGGAGAAGGAGAATAGGAGAGAGGAGAATAGGAGAGAGAGGAGATAGAAGAGAGAGAGGAGAGAGGAGAATAGAAGAGAGAGAGGAGAGAGGAGAAGAGAGAGAGATAGAGAGAGAGAGGAAGGGAATAGGAGAGAGGAGAACAGGAGAGAGGAGAATAGAAAGAGAGAGAAGGGAGAGGAGAGAGGAGAATAGGAGAGAGGAGAACAGAGAGAGGAGAATAGGAGAGAGGAGAAAGGAGAGAGGAGAATAGAAGAGAGAGGGAGAACAGGAGAGAGGAGAATAGGAGAGAGGAGAAAGAGAGAGGAGAATAGAAGAGAGGAGAATAGGAGAGAGGAGAACAGGAGAGAGGAGAATAGGAGAGAGGGAGAATAGAGAGGAGAATAGATAGGAGAGAGGAGAATAGGAGAGAGGAGAATAGAGAGAGGAGAATAGAGAGAGAGAGGAGAGAAGGAGAATAGGAGAGAGGAGACAGGAGAGAGAGAGGAGAATAGGAGAGAGGAGGAAAGGAGAGAGGAGAATAGGAGAGAGGAGAACAGGAGAGAGGAGAATAGAAGAGAGAGGAGAGAGGAGAATAGGAGAGAGGAGAGAAGAGAGGAGAACAGGAGAGAGGGAGAATAGGAGAGGAGAATAGGAGAGAGGGAGAGGAGAGAGGAGATAGAAGAGAGGAGAATAGGAGAGACAGGAGAGAGGAGAGAGAGGAGGAGAAAGGAGAGACAGGAGAGAGGAGAATAGGAGAGAGGAGAGAGAGATAGAAGAGAGGAGATAGGAGAGAGGAGAATAGGAGAGAGGAGAAGGAGAGAGCGTAATCGAAAATAGTGTTCGTGTCTATTAGGACAGGAAGGAAGGAAGGAAGGAAAAGAGGAAAACAGAATTTCCGATGAATAGAGAATGTCAGAAGGAAAACGATAAAGAGACAAAATACCTGAGAGATTGATTGAAAAATAAATTTAGAAGAAGAAGAAGAAGAGAAAGAAGAAGAAGAAGAAGAAGAAGAAGAAATAACGATTTTAGATAAACTAGCAAATATATGCACCCTCCGGGTGCAAGTATTTAAGTTTTAATGTAATAAAATATCATATTAAATTAGAAAGGTTAATGAAACTAAATAAGAATGCAGATAAAATGATTTGAAACAGAGGGAGTATAATCGAAAATTAGAACAACTGAAACTTACAACTCTTCCATCACTTCCGTTTTTCATTGTTATTTTTTCTAATTTAAGTATTTAGTTAAAAGAGGAAGTAAAGTATAAAATGACAGTTATTTTTTCTTGTTAATGGATTTCATTTAAGATTCATTGAAGAGATTTTTGCTTATATTCATTAAAATAAAACCAAACAATTAGAAATCAATAATACTAAGCACATATTTATTAAAATCACATTTTTAATATCAATATGCAAATTAGCCTTCCCGTTCACACTGTAAACCGCTATTTTGATGTATATATAAATATAATTGCATGTTGTTAGTATGTAGATATGGTTAACAGTATTAATAATGTAAAACAATTTTATTAATAATTGTGGTTTAAATAAAAAATAAAATCATTGAGAATGTGATGTCAATAACTAAGGGAATTGTAACTTGAGTAATTATATAGTTTCGGTTTCAGACAGAAAAACACACAATCTCCATTATAATAAGATGTAAGCACAAAAAAGAATGAGTGAAATAATTGTCTTTGTCTATAACTTTTAGAGTTTTAAAGTTTCTGTGACATAATAGTCTCTCTCTCTCTCTCTCTCTCTCTCACACACTCTCTCTCTCTCTCTCTCTCACACACACTCTCTCTCTCTCTGCGATCGCACAGACCACAGTAACTTATGAGTAGACTGAATTTTACACAATCCCTTCAAAATGAACGTGAGATACACCAGAAGCTTCTTTTTCTTTTAACCTACTTAAAGCCCCCTCCCTCCCTCCACAGTTAAGAACAGAAATTGGGAAACTCAGCTACTATTTCTTTTTCTCTTAACACCCTCTTTCTCGGTAGAGTATAGGAATTGGGTTTCATCAGCAATGCGCTCATTCAAAAGTGAGGTAAATAAAAACATTTTTCTAACATGACTTGCAGTCTTCGTCCCCAAACCCGTAGCTTCAGTTGCTCACACACCTTTCTTGCTGCTAGATATTCCTCCTGGAGTGCCTATGTAAGTTCTGCAAATGTTTGAACAGGGGAGTGGGACTCTAGCTAACACTACACTGTCCAATATTTCCCGCAATTATTCTATAGTGGTAACATCAGGGCTTCTTGAAAACAAACAAAAAAAAGTGTGCTATGATGCGTAAACTGCACGTATTCGATTGGGTCGGGCATTGTCAGCTTTGATTCAATTTGATGCTCCTCAAAATGAGGTACGCTTTCAATGATTTGCTCTTGGTATCTTTGACGATTGAATTTGCCTTGCAATATCCCAGCATCCAGCTATTAATTATATGATCAGCTATTCAAAGATCATTAATGGGCCATGGATATTAATATACAGTTCTTCTTCATGCCATATTCGAACTCTAACTTCAGTCCCATGCAACAGACTAGTCTACCCTCTTCTAAAATTGAATGTTCAAACCAATTCTGTTATTGCACTACTGCAAATGTTCTTGCCTATGTTTTGTAGTGAGGGGTGGTTGTAGGATAGGATGTCGTGAAGCAAGAAAATCAACTTTTAGTCTTCTTTTAACAGTAGTGGGGAATATTCTGGTGTTGATATATCATTGGTTTAAAAAAAGACTTGTTGAACTGGCTTCTTCTCTGACAAGTCTCATAAGCAACATTACGAGATGGTTTTACACGAGGGATTATTATATGACTTATACTAAACTTACAATTTGCAATGCAACGGCCATAAAGCATGTGTAATGCACATCCTTTTGCATTCTGCTTAATATATTATTACCATGAAAACAGTCCTGTATTTCGTAGTTTTGTTTTTTGTTGTTGTTGTTTTTTTTTTTGTCTTTTTTTTTCAGAAATTTATTGGTTATCAAATATGGTGGTGCTTATATCTTGTTTAGGTGTATATTTTGATTCAATCATTTACTGAATCGTGTTATTCAGATGAATTAAGAGTTTCTTCTCTTACTGATTATTTTTTAAAGCAAGAAATATTTTTGTACAACATCGATAAGAAACATGAAGTCCATATTTCTCATTGATATCTATATTGTTAATTTACTGAATGAATCATAATTAATAAAGTTTAATTTATTCTTATATGTTAAAATACATAGCTCTTTTAACGCCTTTAATCCACGGAGTGTAACGGTCGTGATTATGTCTGACCCAAATGCGAAAATTACACACGTCATGAAAAAGACAAAACTGAAGATGACTAGAGCCTACTCCGAGTTTATCTCTTTTTCTTTTACTAAATCGATCATACCAAAGGATTTCATTCATACGGACTTCACTTCGGAAATGGACACCGTACTTACACGTATAGGATAAACTTTTATATTTTATAACCAATGAAAGAAAATATAAAAGACGCGCAAACCATAACTCCTATCCAAATTTTTTTTAAATTACACATTTAAACAAACGACACTCAAAAAAAATAATCAAGCAATCTCTGGAATCTGATTGGATAATACAATTCAAATGGTGTGCTTACTAATACTCCCGCGCTTTGAAATTCCAAGAGAGTCGTAAATCTAAGACATTACTACCAAAAGGAAAAAAGATCAAATCGGAACTGGTAAGTAGTTATATAAGCTACGAGTTAACAAGTCAGATGGACTTTTTCCGCGACGAGTATGCGATGGACAGCAGCTTCACGACAGCCAACCCGACGCCAGATTCGCTGATAAGATCAAGAAGATATGCGACTTAGCTTTCGACCCGAAGAGAGCACCAGAGTTTTTTCCACGGTGGATACGGTTTCATGAGCCGGCAGTCTGATTCCAGAATCGCTGATAAGATTAAGGTACGTGACTTAGTTTCCGACCCGAGCGATACTCCACGAACGATACATTTATCCGAGGAATGTAAGTTATTAACACTTTTCTAGTTTTTTTTAACAAAAACAAAAACAATTTCAAAGACTTGAATTTATTTTCTACTGACATTCTGTCAAAGTTTATTCTATACCTGCACACACACACACACACGCGTGCACGCGCTCTGTCTATCTCTCTTTTTGTTCTTACCTAACAACATGACATCGACCTCGGTTTCTGGGCACTGTAAACCCATTTCGTCAGTCCGCACGGAATAAATTTCATTCTTTCTTTGTTAACTATTTATCACGTGTTTGTTGCTCCTCCATTTTTGTCCGACTTGCGTTCTTTTCATTTCTCGTCATTTACAATATTGGTTGTGGGGTTAGAATTCATTTACACCACCCCCTACACACGATACCAACACTTTAATTACCGATATTCTCCCAAAGAAATGAACATTATATTTAATATGAAAGACGCGAGTGTGAAGTGCGCTCCTTGTGGTCGGCAGAAACTTGGATCGTCTGCAGGTCAGGTCGAATGGTCGGGTCGTGGTCGGCAGGAGACTTAATAAACCAGGACATGTGTTAATATTTTAATATAATAACTTACATTCCTAAGATAAATGTCTCGTTCGTCGTAGTATCGTCGGTTCGAAATCTAAGTCGTGTATCTTGATGTTATCAGCGATTCTGGCGTGAGGTTGCCGGGTGGTGAAACCGTATTTGTGGAGTTTTTCCATGCAGATGCCGATACAAACGTCCCTGCATTACCTGTTTCGTGATATTTTAATTCTAATTCGCTATGATCAATTCTATGCTCTTGTATGCAAATTATGTCTATATTTTTATCGGCTCCAGACGCCGTTAACTCAGATAGTTGGTTTATCGTTTTAGCGTTCTGACGTTAAATGTTGCTAAGTTTAAAGTTTGTTTACAACTTAGTAGGTTTGTTTTGTGTTTAAGTTCTGTGGTTGTCTTTTTAGATACTGTGTTCAGAGTAGTGTGTGTGTGTGTGTGTGTGTGTGTGTGTGTGTGTGTGTGTTGTCTGCTCTGGGTGTGATTCGGTTTGGATGTAAGATGTTGTTGGGGCATTGTAGCCTTTTCGAACAACAGTCCAGACCTCGAATCTGTGGACGCGCACCTTGATCGGCAGGCGATGCTGTATTTTTCCCTATTTTTGTGCTGTCAAAGTTTTGGTTGGGTCGATGTTATCGATAACTTTCGGCAGTCGTTTTGTTAACTCATCAATAGACGCCAGACTTAGATATGACGAGCATTAGTTTCCTTACTGAACTGTTTGATCCTGGCCGTTTGCCCACTTTTGGGTTCATCCACCCAGCATCTTGTGAGAGACGCCGTTGGGTTCATCCGCCGTGTCTCACATCCACCACGCTGCTGCCCATGGTTTCAGGTATTACATGCCCGTATGGCATGTAGGGTACTCTGCCTTGAACTGTCGTTCAAGGAAAAAAACGGAGGGGTACTTCGAGATTTAAGTTTTAACTTGTCCCCTCCAATTTTAGTACAAAGAAAGCCTTCCTCGGTTTAGGGTCTTTTTTAGAGAAAATTAAATACGATACTTATTTTACTTTTCAGAGAAAATTAAAAAAAAAAAAGAAAGAAATAAGGTTCAAAAATTTAACTGAAAATCTAAAAGTTAATTATATGTCTTTATTATATATATATATATATATATATATATATATATATATATATATATATATATATATATAGGGGGTGGCAACAAATATCAATAATTATTAGTTCTTCAAGGATTCGGTAAAATATTAGAATACCAACATAAAATAATAAAAATTATATTCTTCTTAGAAAACCAATAATAATAATAAAAGAAATCTCATCAAGGGCATAAACATCTGGACTGTCTCTCTTATAAGATACACTGGACCATTCTTAAAATGGACAAGAGAGGAGCTCCGACAGATGGACCAAAGGACAAGGAAGCTTATGACAATGTACAAGCATTACACCCGAGAGACGACACAGACAAACTATATGTATCAAGAAAAGAAGGAGGAAGAGGTCTCGCCAACATTGAAGACTGTAGATTCAACAATTCGAGCACTGCGATGAATATACAAAAAGGAGCAAAGAGAGACTAATAGCAGCAGTCAGGAAAAAAAAACAATCGCAACATATGGATGAGCACAAGTCTAATAAAAACAAGGAAGCAGAAATGGGAAGAAAAACAGCTACATGGACACTTCAAGCGAAACACAGGAGAGATCGTACATCAGAAGACATGGACATGGCTAAGAAGGGGAAACCTCAAGCGAGAAACATAATCTCTTATAATTGCAGCACAAGATAATGCCATGAGGACTAATTATATAAAAGTAAAAATAGATAAGACACAACAGAATAGCAAATGTAGAATGTGTGGGGAAAAAGACGAAACTGTCAATCACATAATAAGCGAATGCAGTAAACTCGCACAAAGAAAGTACAAGACTAGACACAACTGGGCAGGAAAGGTGATTCATTGGGAACTGTGCAAGAAATTCAATTTTCACCATTCAACTAAATGGTATATGCACAAGCCTGAATCTGTCCTGGAGAATGAGACACACAAAATTCTCTGGGACTTTGAGGTACAGACGGTACCTCAAAGTCCCAGAGACCAGACCTAATTTTGATTGACAAGAAGAGGAAAACTTGTCATCTCGTGGATTTTGCCGACCCTAGTGAAAATGAAAGAGAGCGAAAAGATCGACAAATACTTGGACCTTGCAAGAGAACTGAGAAAACAGTGGAAATTGTGGGTGAATTGTAATTGGGGTCCTTGGAAAGAGTCTGGATGAATTGCAAATCAGAGGAAGGATCGAGACAATCCAGACTACAGCATTATTGAGATCGGCTGGAATACTCAGAAGAGTCCTGGAGAACTGAGGAGACTTGCTGTCACTCAGCCTCCAGTAAACCACCGACTACGGCAGATGTGAAAAACTCGAATGGAGTGAAATAATAATAATAATAATATAATAATAATAATAATAATAATAATAATAATAATAATAAGAGAAGAAGAAGAAGAAGAAGAAGAAGAAGAAGAAGAAGAAGAAGAAGAAGAAGAAGAAGAAGAAGAAAATGTAAACCATTGAACTCATATCATGTTTGTTGTTATAATAATCCCAATGTTTCGGTTGTTCCCCTGGAAATTTTCTTCTGATGTCTGTGATATTTTGAAAAATTGCCAGCATATCACTCACTTTCATCAATAATAGAACCTTTTTTTTTTTCTCTTAAGTGATCGAACATTTCAAAGAAAGAAAACAAGTTGATTGATTTTCTTTGCATTTAATTTGAGTTAATTATATCGCACTGATTTATTTTTATCTTATCACTTAAATTTATTCTAATTCAATTTCTGAAAAAAAATCTAATGTTAGAAAAACAAAAAAAGAAAAAAATATATACTAATTTAAAAAAAAAAAAAAAAGATTACAACATTGATATTTCAGTAAGTGATGATCAAATATACTTCGCTGAAATCAGACAAAATTATCAGAAGTTGAATGAAATTTCTACAGTGGTTTCTGAATTCCATGAGATAGATAGATAGATAGATAGATAGATATTGATATTTCATTACTCACCAATTACTTCCCCAAATTTAGCTCAAAACATATAACGGGGTATAAAATCCGACTAGCTGCTACTATAAACTCCGAAGAGATAAACAAATCGATACATTGCACTGTTTCGCATCACATACATAAAATAAGATTAATCCCCATTTAATCATATGTTAATAAGGAACGTATAAGTTGTATATTCATGATGATTTGTACTTATGATTTCCGTCATTGAAATATAAAGAATAAATTACCAGCAACAACAACAACAAAAATAACATATTCGGCAAGAAACAATCTTTATTTCTAAGTAAAATAAATAGATAAAACGAATAATTTCCTTTTTTACTTTGTTCAAAACTTTCATAATTGACACTGTACAATTCATTCAATATTGAATTTTATCACTTTTATATTATGAATTTATTTTATTGTTTGTTTACTTTTTTATACATCTTTATTTTCATATTGGGTAACGTCATGTTATATTCGTGTAGGGTAATATAGGGTGGAGGCAGAAGGAGAAAGAAGGTGAGTGAGTCGAAGATGGACAATTTGCTGACCAGGAATGTCGTACTACCTCCTTATTGTAGGGATGGAAGAAATCGTAAGAAACAACAATAGAATCAAAACGAGGTAAAATTTATATACAGAGTTTCCTTGTGTTAATTTCATTGAAAGCCCTCTGAACAAAGGTGTTGAATGTCTATGATAGTTAAGTTCGCGGTAAATTCAGATTGGCCAAAAAGGACAATACTTTGCCACGTGATTTTTTTTTTTTTTTTTTTAACTTTTGTTTATCGCGATGAAAGAGTTGATGAATCCTAACGAGATTTCACTTAAAATTTACTAAGATTTGACTAAGAAATGTGTTGAGTATGTCAACATAAAACTCGTTTAACAAGATATTTACCATTTTTTGTTCCACTATCTAATCATCTTTCAGTCAACTTCATATTTCCATCCTCCCAGAACATTTTTTTTTAATTTTTTCCATCCTCCCAGAACATTTATTTTTGTTAACAAACAACTGCTCTAGATGTCTTCTGAGGTATTCCAGGGAATTTTTTATTTCTATCATTATTATTTCACCCCTTGCGAAATTTTTCACACCAACGTTGGCTAGTGGTCATTCACGAGTCTGGGTGACGACATGTCTCCTCAGGATTCTCCTGAGTATTCTAGCTGATATCAACAATGTTATTGTCTGGATGGTCTCGATTCTTCCTCTGATTTCTAATTCCTACAGTCTTTTTCAAACACCATGGAGGTCGTTTCTTGGGCACCATTTATAATTGGTATCGCCTTCCTCCTCATGTTCCACAGTTTTTTCAGTTCTCTGGCAAGGTGTGAGTGTAATGTTATGACACCAAATCGATGTGTATCGCTCTCATTTGAAATGGAGCGATGATGTGTCAAATAAGAATAACAATTGTATTTTTATCTAATTTTCTGTGCTACTTGGAGAAGCTCGAATCTGGCTGCTGGATCTGATGTTGAGTGGACTGAAAATTCTTTGATGTTTTGCATTTGGAACCAACTTGGGATCCTGGAGGACATTTTGTCTTGTGCCATTTAAAAACCTTTTGTGGTTTTACTAATAACACAAGGTGACTTTCTTTTTCTCATGAGACATTTTTATTCCCCCCCAAATCAAAATGCCCTGAGATACGTCTCACCCGTCAATGTATCGTTCCAAACTGACCCCATACCCTCACCTCTCACTCCTACTCTTCCACAGTTCACCATGTGACATATCTCGACCAATAAGAAAATACTATTTCGCGTTTAGATGAATGGAAGAAAGGCTGCATCCTCCCATTCCTCAAAATGGGAGACCTAGGAATCGCTAAAAACTACAGAGGCATAACTCTTACTACTATTGCAGATATATAATGCTCTTCTTCTTAATCGTATCCGACCCGAAATAGAGAAAATTCTTAGGAAAAACCAAAATGGATCCCGCAGAAATCGATCCACAACCTCTCAGATCCTGACTATTCGACGGATCATAGAAGGGGTTCGAGCACAGAATCTAGAGGCAACACTGCTATTCGTAGATTTTTCCAAGGCATTTGATTCTATACACTGAGGGAAAATGGAACAAATACTACAAGCATACGGTCTCTCCATACGGTTGCTGCTATAATGATGCTCTACAAAAATACTAAAGCAATGGTACGCCCACCTGATGGCGACACAGATTTCTTTGACATAGCTGCTGGAGTCCTCCAAGGAGATACATTAGCACCATATATTTATAATATGCCTAGACTATGTACTCCGAACATCATTAGATAAGATAAAAGAAAAAAGGTTTCACTCTTAAAAAGGCAAGAAGCAGGCGATATCCCGCACAGACTGTCACAGATGCAAGACTACGCTGATGACCTTGCACTTCTTGCAGATACACCGGCACAGGCCGAGTCACTACTGCATAGAAGGCAGCAAAGAATATCGGCCTCTATGTGAACTCTGATAAAACTGAGTTCATGTGTTTCAAAAAGAAAGGAGACATCTCCACACTCGACGGTAAGCTTCTTACAGTAGAAGTAGAACAATTCACATACCTAGTTAGTAATATCTCATCCACAGAAAGCGATGTTAAAACACGAATAGGAAAGGTATGGTCGGCCACAAACAAATTATCAGTCATTTGGAAATCCGATCTCACTGACAAGTTAAAGCGACCATTCTTCCAGGCTGTGGTTATATCAGTACTGCTGTATGGCTGCACCACCTGGACCCTAACGAAGCGCCTCAAGAATAAACTAGATGGAAGCTGCACAAGGATGCTGCGTGCGGTCTTGAACAAGTCGTGGAAGCAGCACCCCACAAGGAAGCAGCTGTACGGCCACCTGCCCCCCCCCCATCTCACAAACCATCCGAGTGAAACGGACAAGGCATGCTGGACACTGCCGGAGAAGCAAGGACGAGCTCATAAGTGACGTTCTCCTGTGGAAGGCAACACATGGACATGCTAATGTGGGCCGGCCACCAAGGACCTACACTATACGAAGATACTGGATGCTGCGCGGAGGACCTCTCTGGGACGATGAATGATAGGGTGGGTTGGTGAGAGATTGTCATGGATATCCGTGCTAATTGCGCAACATAATAATGATGATGAAGGTACTCTTTTACTTTTTCTTTCATTTCTATTTGTTTGCTTCCAATATTCCCAAATATTTGTAATTCTCTTTTTCTCCAAGTGATCTGATAATTTCTTGATTTTGTTGTTCTATTATTTCCTTTGTTTCTTTTTTCCCCTTTTCCATCACGAGCAGGGCACATTTTTCCAAATTCCATTCCTATATTTTGGCAGTATATTTTATGGTCTGTACAAGAGTTTCCAGCTCTTTTTTCTTTTTGGCAAACATTATTATTATTTACTCCTTTTGAGTTTTCACATCAGTGTTAGCTGATGGTCTTTCACTGGAGTCTGAGTGACAGCAAGTCTCCTCAGGTCTCCAGGACTCTTCTGAGTATTCTGGCAGATTGCAACAGTGCAGTGTTCTGAATGGTGTCAATCCTTCCTTTGATATCCAAACTATCCAAGCCCTTTTCTAATCCTTTTGGGACTGTTCCAAGTGCACCAACTACAATTGGTATCACTTTCACTTTCATATTCCATAACTTTTTCAGTTCTCTGGCAAGATCCAGATATTTGTCTATTTTTTCATTTTCCTTTAACTTCACCCTGTGATCTGCTGGCACTGCAAAATCCACGTTGACAAGTTCTTTCTTTTTTGTTTATCAACACTAGGTCTGGCCTTCTTGCTGGGATAAGGTGATCCGTTTTTATCTCAAAGTCCCAGACAATTTTGTGCGTTTCGTTCTCAAGAACAGATTCTGGTTTATGCATATACCATTTTGTTGTGTGGTCAAAATTTAATTTTTTGCATAATTCCCAGTGGATCACCTTCCCAACCCAGTCGTGTCTAGTTTTGTATTCTCGTTGTGCTAGTTTGCTACATTCGCAGAGTATATGGTTAACATTCTCATCTCTATTACCGCAAAGTCTACATTTACTATTTTGTTGGGTCTTATCAATTTTCGCTTTGATGTAGTTTGTCCTTATGGCATTATTTTGTGCAGCAATTATAAGTGATTCTGTTCTCTTTTGAGGTTTCCCTTTCTCAACCATGTCCAAGTCTTTTCATGTGCAACCTCTTCTATTTGTCGTTTGAAGCGTCCGTATAATTGTTTTCTTCCATTTTGTTTTCTAGTCTTTGTCGTTTTTCTGTTTGTCCATCTGCCGTTTCTACTATTGTTGGCCGCCATAAGTAATTTGTCTTTGCTCTTCTTGTGTAATTTTCAAGTTGTTGGATTGTGGTTTCTACGCATTCCTCTATGTTGGCAAGACCTCTTCCCCTTCCTTTCTTGACACATACAATCTATCTCTATCGTCTCATTATTATTATTATTATTATTATTATTATTATTATATTATTATTACGAGAATTTTGTAAAGACCAAAATAAATGATAATCTAAAGGTAGAATACTTGGTGAATATGTCAGATGAATGAAAAGCTCACTGCCAAGCTGTAACATTTTTCCTGGTCATTAAGACAAACACTCCGCAGTAATCAGATATAAACTTTGCCATTCCTGATTTTCAAATAGTAAAAATAAATACATAAAACCTTTTATATGATTTTGCAGGCTCAAAACAGAACCCACAATAAAACACTGACGAAAAAATAAATTCAAACCGAAGGATTAATCTAAGGACCGCTTCAGAATATTTATCATATTATGCCTATCTGTTTGCATAAATAGAAGGTAAAGAATAACACTTATTAGTGTCTGCTTTGTCGTCGAAATTAATATAAAAAAAAGCATAATATGCAGAAAAGTTTGCTCATTTTCAATCTTTCATGTAGAATTTTAAAAAACTAAAATAAACCATTTTACAGTAAAATCAAAAGTGATCTTTAAAGAATTTACAGTGGGGAAAATAAATATCCCCCCCCCCCACACTGCTGATTTTCTGAGTTTGCCACAAAAATGGGAATGGTGTATAATATTCAGGATAGGTCCGTCTTGAAAGTGAGAGATGCTGATGCTCCATTTTGACTTGATAACTTTCGGTGGGTTTTCCCCTGATAAGCATTGATGAGAACATCGCAAATGTTCCTGGAATTCCATGGGGTCTGGAAAAGCAGTGCACACTCCACACCAGCATTTAATGCACTGGCTTCACTGAGAGTGTGCTTCTTATTTTCGGTCAGAGCATCGATAAAATACTCTAAGAACAATCTGTACAGATACTTAATGTCAAACATTAGATTTTGATGGACTACTTTGATAGGCTCATTCAAGGTACACACGTTGGAATATAGAACGTTGCAATAGTTGCCTGTGTACAATTCTGTTTCCCTTACAGAATGCACGTCTTGCATGAGAATCTTGAAGAGTTCCAGTGTCTCAAAGTTATCTTGCATACAGTCAAGACACACAAGTGAACTTTCCTTGTTTTGTGTGTGTGACATGGATGATTTGTTTCCTGTCCATTTGCAGTAATGACAATATCAACTGCACCTTTTTGAATCCGTTTGTTATTGCAGATTTCTTCCTGTGATTTTCCGCTCTTCTGGTTTTCTGTGTTCAACATGAATGAAATTTCCATAACTTGCAGTTCCTGACAATTTTCAGTAACGTGATTCGCAACTGTATCTTTATGCATCTGCTTGTTACTGTAAATTGAAGATTCACCTGTCTGCGAGATGTTCCCCACTTCTGCCTCTTTCGCCAAATTCTTGTCCTCAGCTTCAGCATAAGCGTTGTATTCCACTTCCATCACTTCCAGGTCCCATTGATTTTCCAGCTTCTTGAATTTTTCCTTTAGCATGGAAATTTCCTCTTCTTGGCGAATTTCTATCCGTTTACAAGCTAAAAGTGCAGTTGCCTCGGCATTCCTTGTAGATATTTGGGATTTGTACACATTTGAGCCTTAAATAGACTTGACATTTTTCTTCCGTAATAGCTAGGAGAGGGATTTTTTTTTAACGGTAGTTGAATCAGATATTTTGTCAGCTTCTTTTCGTCGTTCCTTTAAAATTATTATTACTTCAGAGTTTAATGAGGTAGGATGTCCATTTTTTTTAATCAGGAAGTGGTGAAGTTAATATTTGCAAATCCTGAAACACTTGTTTCTACCTCTCTCTCTCTCTCTCTCTCTCTCTCTCTCTCTCTCTCTCTCTCTCTCTCTCTCTCTCCCCTCCATTGCTCCAAAATCCAAATCAACCCCCCCCCTTCCAAATTCTGAACTTACACTGAATTCGGCTAAAGTTAAACTCACGCTTAAAGTTTGTATATGGCCTGATGAAATTTCTTTCTATTTTCATTATGTTTCCATTAGGTACCACCAAACCGTTTAGGCCATCTTGAATAAAACGGAAATAGATATTTCCGAACTTTGTTTATCAAAAATCTCGTAAAAAAAAGATCGTACAGGGTTGTTACAAAGAAAAAATAGTTAATTCAAAGATCAAATTATCCGATTGGAAAAAATTACATCGTTATCTTAAAAAAATAAACAAACCTGCCCGTATTACATGCGAAAGGGTAATTTTCAGACCGTAATATAGACAGAAAAGTTACAAATTATTTCCCTTTTACGATTAACCCGTAAAAGTATGGAATGAAAATTTTAATATTTTTTCTAAGAGAAAAACTGATAAAATAATCTATTATACTTACTTTTATTTTAATTATTGAAAAAAGTTAAATAAAATAATTTTTTCACGCTAACACTGTCAGCCTAACAGGAACAAACTTCGGTTACTTAGAAGCGTCTCGTCTCTTTGTAAAACAAATATGTCAGCAATGCTCTTCCGTACATTCTAAGGATCATACATTACTATTCAACAATAAAATTACAAATTCTTTTAAAAATATTAATCGAGCTCGTATCGGACCAATGTTTAGTTCACCTGAATTATAAATTCATATTTTTAAATATCCGTGAAAAATTTGATTTTTTGACGCAGGAAAAAAAATTAATTTATTTCACGCAGAAAATAAAATATTTAATCACACAAAAGATTGAAAATCTCTTAAAAATTAATTTCTAAAAAAAAAATGTTTTTGTTGACAATTTAATAGAATATAGTACATACCAATTATAAAAGCAAAAAAAGTTTTCAAATATTAATATATGACATTTTTTTGCACTTTTTATTTCTGATTTCATTAATTTTTCCTCAAAAAACTAGACCTCGTACATTCATACAATTTCATTGATATAGTTATTCAGACTCTTATCTTTATAGAAAAAAAGAAAATTTTTTTTCTGACGCGTCATTTTTTTATCTCATAAAATAAAATAGAGGTGGGTGGGGGGTTAGACCTCGTAAAAAATATTTCCCCTAATATATTTTTAGAAAAAAACTATTTCAGATGTATTTACATCCAATGGTAAACATTTATGGAAATTTTCGGGAAAATCAGATTATTAATTGTATTTTTCATAGAATTTTTAAAAAATCCTCTTATCGTAACTTGTTTTTAGCTACGTTAAATTTCAGTTGATTTAACATTGCAAAAATGAAAACATTGTTTTTCAATCATAATTTTCATTATTTTCGTAAGCTGATAAAATTTTTTAAAAATCATCAGGAGTTTGTTTAATGTTTTTTCTTTCGAATGGAAAAAATTTTTCAAGAAAATATTATTTTTCTGCAAGTTTCATTGTGTTAAATATAGGGGGGGGGGGTAAATTGCACAGGGTCAAATTGGTGGTACCTAGTTTCCATTGTAAAATTTCGAAGTTTCCGACGAATGGTTCAAGGGAGAGCACTCTTTATCAAACAGAAAATTTTATTTGTTTTATTCATTTAACAAATGGTTCAAGGGAGAGCACTCCTTATCAAACAAAATTTTATTTATTTTAAGAGCAACGACAAACAGGTATTTTTCCTCCTTTTTTCTCTTTTAATTATATTTTTTCTTTAAGCAACGAAGATCGACAATCAGTTTCGAAGACAATAAGTTGACTTTGATTAACCGTTTTTTTTTAAATTTTTATAAGCAATAATCAACAATTAACTTCGCAGACCAACGAGTAAATTTTGACCTTTTTTTAGAGCTATATTCTTTTGTTCCAATCTGCCGCGTAAATTTACCAATACCCACCCACCCCTATATTTAACACAATAAACTTGAATAAAGGTTAATATTATCTTCAAAATTTGGTCCATTAAAAAAATATATATTTTTTTAAAAACTCCTGATTATTTTTTTTTTAATTTCCAGCCTCCGTCGTACTCTACCCTAGAAGGTCGGGCAACTCCTTTTTGAGAAGCCTCTTCATTATTATTTTCATTTGTTTTACGATATGGTCCTAGGTATATTACATCAGGAGAGGGTTAATGTGTTCTTAATTGTGCTTGCGCATTATTTGAAATGAACTTAATTGTTATTGAGAACACATTTTATGATATTTTCGTGTTAAAACATGCAGTTGTATTGATTCGAACAAATTCGTATTTTCAGTGTAGATTTACGGTAAAATGAAAATGGCCGACCAAAACATAAGGCTTCCTCAAAGTGAAACAAACAAGGCAGATTACCTTCACTTTTTCGTCTTTAAGATTAATTAAACCGATTATTTAGGGTCAAATTTTTGTCTAAAAAGTTGTTTTTTCTTTCTTTTTTGATACAGTAAGAAAAAAAAAGAAAAATAATATTACTCATGTAATTTATTTTTAATACATTTAAACTATTTTTCTGTCAATTTTGATCAAATATATCTTAAGATGGCCGCCGTGAGTTGCCATAAAATCCGTGTTTACAAAATAAATTTAACACTCGATTGAAAAAATTACCAAAGATCAGGGAATTATCCAATTTTAAATAAAATAAACTGATAAATATATACAAAATAATATAAGATATAAAATAATTCCCTGATTTTTGTTAATTTTTTTTTCAAGCGGCGGGTTAAATTTGTATTGTAAAAACACGGATTTTCGACAAATTGGGTATACCTATATCTAGGAGCTGTTACTGCGAGAGGGCCAAAAAAGAGCCGACCCTGTGGGGTCCTTACTTTTATAGCCGGCCTCACGTGACCTCCAGAAGGCTATGATTGGCCTATTTGACCATTCGCACGTGTGTCCAAACAAGACGTCAGAGTAGGTGATATTTCTATTGACAAACTGCTTTTAACTTACCTAGTAACTTTGTAATACAGATTGAGTCCGATAAACCAAGGGCGATAAACATCAATTGGAATGAGGGTTAGACATAATTTTATCCAATGCAACTAAATGGATGGGGAGTATTCGATAGATGTAGTAATCGGGTTGTTTTTACATACTATTGTTTGGTTATGTTGAGATCAAAGATATCTGATTTAATCTGGTAGGTCTAAAAATGCAAAACAAAATGATTATTTGATTTATTTATTACCGGAATGGGATTTTCTGGTAATATAGCACTAAGTTTTTCAGGGGAAAATATTCAAAAGTGATTTTAAGGAAGATTTCTTCATATTTAGGAGAAAAATTTTTGCTTGATAGCTTTGAAATTGGTCGAGCTTAATAAATATGGAGATTTTGTGAATACAAATATATACACCCCTAAAAATTATAAATGGTCTCATTTTGGCAACGTCATACAATGAACTTCGTCATTTGTAAATGATGACGTTTCATCATTAGTAAACGTTCTTTCTTATTTTATTCATTCTTACTGCAACATTCCGACCTTCAACAACTGACAGTTCGTCTGCCTAAAGAAGCACACCAAAGATTAGAAATTGTCAGATAAGATTTTTTTAAATTTAAAAATGAAAATAGTACACCAAAGAAGTTATTACCGCTCAAAGATTTCTTCTAAAAGAAACTCTAAAAGGAGTCCGTATCGCTATTATCGATATTCTTCTTCATCTGGGGGATATTCGTCTGCAGCGTTTTTTAAAAGGCACCATCAATAGATTATGTTCGGCGGCTCTTCGAGTTTCGTCACAAAGACGTTCCAAGAAAGAAAGTAGCCGTTCCGAGGAAGTGTCTTATCGAGAAGAACCAGCAACGTTTGAAAAAAACACATCAGGAAAAAGGAGGATAGGAAGCACAGTAGGAAAACGGAGGTCTATCTGCGAAGATGACAGAAAAAGGAGTGGGAAAGTCGGGGCATCAGGAAAATGACAGACTAAAAGTTGCGGTTTCTGAAATTATTCGCTGACCAGGAAACCGAGTTTGACACCGGCAGAGGAAGAAGCTTCTGTTCGCAAGAAAATTCAATATGAGAGTGAAAGGCCGAAATACGTGCTGTCTAGCGTACCTATAGAAGAAGAGAAGTTACGACACTGAACCGTTGAGGAAAATCTCAAACCAGTTGTCGTTTAATTGTGAGGACCGGAAGTTGTCGGTCTCCAAAATCGAAACTATAACGCGTTCACTGTTGGCATTTCTTGCTAATATAAAATTTTCTCATTTTGTAAAGGATTTTTAAAGATTTGTCGTCACCTTTTGAATCAATAATTAAAGCGCTTTATTGCTTTTCATTAAAGGTAAAATGTAAGATGATTTTGAAACTCATAGTATGAATATTTTAATGAAAAAATTGCACTCGGTACTCATTTTATTAGAAGTTTCATTCTGGCTACATGTGGGGAATTCCTCAGTCACCAGTGCCAATGTCAAATAACAGGAAGAATAACTCTAAAATATTTTCTAACTATAATTTTTTCTAAAGTTTTTTCCTATTTTCTTTCAGATGACATTTAGTGGTTGTACTAAATGTTCCGGATAATACCTCTATCTTCTTTAATTACTAAACAATTGAAAAAAAAATAGACACGTAAAAGAGATGCCGCCAGACCAAATTTAAAACATTCTACAAATTTGACACCATAGATTTTTTAAATAATTAAGCAATCTCTAGAATTTGAGTTCGATCAATGCACAGGCATAAGTGGTGCTTACACCATATCAATTTCCAGCATATCGTTACACGTCAAAAAGGCGAAAAACCACCAAATCTACAGCCCCGACTAGGTACCGCCTATCATTCAACAAACCTCTCGGAAATTAACAATAATCATGAAGTCAGTCCACCGTTCCCACGTGTTCAGTAGAAGACCGACCACTCGGCCCATGTAAGCACGTTAGAGACGTCGCCCACCACACACCCGGTGGAACTTTGGTCCCCGCCGCTTGTTGTAGCGAACTTCTTCTCAGCAGAGCTAACGCTGTACCTTCATTATCTCCCGCCTACGAAGAGAAGAGCACTTTAACCCTCTGAGCCCCTCATACCATCAACGGTACGCAGTAGATGACCTTTTGCTTCATATCAATGACTTCAATTTATATCTACCTTCCAATGCTGACCGCTATGATTCTAACAGTTAACAAATTTTTAGCATAACACGTTTCTGGAGAAATGGATTCTAACATTGGTATATCCCATTACTAAAATTTCTCATTTGTGTTTGATGTTAAATTATAAAAGATGTGCCATTCTTCAATACCTGTATTTTTTTAAACTTTTAAACCTCGTAATACTACTTTAGCTCTAGATAAACAACATGATTTCCTGCTTTGCATATCAGATTCATTTGAAGTGAACACATACGTTTGCACTCACGTCCAAATTAAACTGTTTTCTTTATTTGGACAGATGAGATACAACGTATATGTTTGCACCCACAACTCGGAATGGTTACTGTTTGACACTAATCAGTTATTGCCTTCAACAGAAGGCCTTCATATAGGATGAGATAGACTCTGGCTTAGTGCATAGGTTGAGGCCAAAGTATTCATTAAACTTGCTAGATCTCAGGACTCATCACAGCTTACTCACAAACCACCCAGACAAGGCTTGTATTGGGTTGTTGTCACTCTGTGTGATTTGCCTATCACCACTGACGCAGTTTACGAGCCCGATATTGGAATTCTTTTTTATGTATTTTCTCTTGTCTTCTGATGGAGAATAGATCCCATAAGTTTATCATTCCAATATGGGAGATTGAGTTGGTAATGAAACCTCAGGCAATCCGACTTCGATAGGCCAATATATTTGTTATTTCACCATATTCTACTCATGCTCTCCGTAGATCTTCATATTCTTTCCCAACTTTACGCTTGATATTTGACCAGCCAGTGATGATACTTACCTCCCCATTTGATGAAAACTTTTTTTTTTAGTTAACGGACCAGATGAACAAAATTAGGACACTCTAGCATTAATGTTATTTCAGTTTTGGAATACGACGTTGATGTTCTAAATTTGGCTTACATTGCAGTCCGTGTAGCCATCAATAATGATGCCTATTTTTTACATCGAAATAATTGAAATAATTCCTTCTTTAACGAAAAGTATTTGCTTTGTTTGGTGATGATATTTGAAGCTTTATTTGCAGTCTCACAAACATTTCTGGACTGTATATCTAAAGATTTCATTGACCTCAACATGTGGCTTTTTAAGGGCATACTCACATCCAATGAGAATATTTTGGAGGCTGGCCAATTGATGTAGCTAAACCCCTTAATCGTTGGGACAGGTGTTTGTCAATAAATGTCATTAGACTGCCTTTAATTGCAGGAGGAAAACTTTTTAGTCTCCATATATCTGATGTTGTTCCATTGTGACAGCTCTGTCTTTTGTACTCTCCCACTTTATCCATTGCACCCCTATTTACTTTATCCTACAACTCTAGCAATACCGCTTGACGTTCCCTCAATTTGATGAAATTTTCCCTTCAAAAAAAACATTTTTTTCTTCTAAAATCTATTGTTGGAATAAGCACGAATCGGAACCATGACCTCTGTGTAATTATCCGCTTAGCCCTTGTGACGAGTCTTGAAGGGGGTTGGCCGTGTGTGTTAGAAGTGTGTGTGGTATCCTCGGTGGGGTGTGTCAACCGGTGTGGGTTCCTCCACAAGTATATAAGCAGATGCTGGCCGAACTAAGTTCCAGTCCTTACCCGCCCCAACCCGCAGCAATCTCTAAGTCGGACACCGTCAGCACGTCTTATACATCTAACATATACCACATCGCCCGGCTTACATAGGCCAGTGGCTGTCAAAAAACTCCATAACCCCTCCGCAACGTCGATCACTTGGACAACATATCATCTCGCTTCTAATTCTAGCTAAACCAATTTCGAAGCTGGAGCGCCGACCTCTACCCATGTCTTTTATACCATTCCCCCAAAGTCCGTCAGCAACCAGTGGCCCCCACCAAAACCAGGTGACCCACATCATCTGCCTTCAAAGTAAATCATACCTGCGCAATCGCCAAACAAATCTTCAGTCGCCACTGGTATCGCACAACATAGTGCGGCCCGACAATTCGTCAGCAGCCGCCTCCAACGCGAACACAATCAGCCTTCAGTTTACATCACTTTTACCTCCCTCCGTAGGCTCTCCCCCAATCCTCTTCATCAGATCCAGACTAACAGCCAACAACCCATAGCGTGACATTTTGCTAACGCCTTGATCATAAAAAACTTTCGTTTACCACCAGCAGCCTCCCTTCAATACTATTATATTCCACATTATATCCCAACCACTATTGATCCTGCAACAACTTCTCCACTCGCACGAGCACTTGAATCATTTGCAGAATTTCTTTAATTTACAACTTTCTTTGGTATTCCACGGTTATCTTTGCTTTCCTGAGTGACCGACTCAGGCACTACGTTAAATCTTACTCTGACATTACATCTACTAGCTCAAGCACATTGTCAATGGGCACTTATCTCTTAAGAATGCCGTAGGTAATTCATTATTCATCTGAGTATGGACATCCTTACGATACTTCAAACATCCATCAACAGCGCCCCATACGCCGTCCCGCAATAGCATGCACAACCCTTGGACTCTACGCGCCTAAAATCATAACGTCACATGTCTCTATCATCTGATGCCGGTTTTCTATGAGGATGGAATTAGCTCGCTACCTGATGAAACCCTCTCAGCCATCTGCTGTTTTTTACGTGGCCGAAGCTTCTAGAGCTTGCTTATACATCCGAGATTTACTGCATCTGCACAGACTACCTACACGCACCCAGGTATAGAAGCCAGTCTCTTCCTCTGTAGAATTCTCATCAGCCAGACAGCGATTTGATCGTCACTAAACTTAGTCGCATGCCACCACACCTCATCCTTGAATCATTCATCTTTTCAATCAGTATGCTAAAATGCCACTACACATCTACCCGTTACTTCCATCAGTAGCCAACTACTCACCGTGTACCCAGCGCCCTATCTCTTCCGACATTATCAGATCTTAAAAAGCAGCCCCTTCTACTCCCATATTGCAAACCTTACCATCCGCAATATAAATTACCACCTAAAATATACACGCCCTCACCCCTACCCCGCATCATTATTTAACAATTAAACCCCCCCCCTCCCCCAACCCATACCGCCCCCCCCCCCCCACCACCACATTAATTTATTCACAGCACCCCGTCCTCCCCCCAAAGGATAAAAAAAAAAAAAAACCCGCCCAGCTAAACAGAGTGGGTCCCCTACTACACCCACCTCCCCAGATGTCCACATAGGATTATCTATGGGTTTTTTACGACGTATTAAAAACCAAAATAGAAAAACAATTGGTTTAAAAAGAAAAAGTGGTTTTTATAAAAAAAAAGAAAAATAACATTACAAAAAACGCGTTTGGATAAAGTGACAAATGCCCCCCGCAAGTTAACATGCATAAAATTCCATACAAAAAATAAGCACTATGTCCACAGCCCTAACACTTAGTCACGGCAGTGGCCCCCTCCCCCTCCCCCTTCCGATTACATTGTCAGCAATGAAAATCTTCTCATGTCTTTGGGCCTGCATACCATCTGGCACAACACAAAAACGATGTTACGTAGCTCGTGTGGTATCCCACACTCCACTCCCCTGTTCTAGAGACCCAATCCAGTTCTGTCAAATGAGGTAGTTACCTGAACAAAAACCCACCCTCCCCCCCAATACCCCCCCCCACACGACTCCGGGGGCAACGGCCGTACTGGTCTAGTCTTTAGCCAGTGTTTTTTTTCATCATATTTTCTTATGTGAGCAGCTTTCTGGAATCAACTAACAATCTGAAAAATTCCAATCAAGAAGTTCCGCACAGTATTCAGTGGTTTTGCTAAATATCTTTTGCGCCCACTGCCCTGTATCTCTTTATAGAAGCCCTGTATACCCGAAATACCGTTAATCCAGATGAGTTAACATAGCCTACTTGCCCTCCTTTTTACAAAAAAGACTCAACTCCTCCTTGATTTTGCACCTTCTAAATTAGAGCCACCCCCGTCAAATTTTCTTCCATGGAGCTGGAACTAGCTAGGACTGGTCTAGTGCCAACGCTTCACCTAACGCCTACCGGTCGCCCCAGTAGTGGCCGTCCCTATTCTAATCGACGAGAGGTCTTGAGGTGGTGTTCCCGGTGGATTGAAAATGGTGGGGACGGGGACTGATCGCCTTTGCCAATTGAATAGGACAGTTATCGGAGTGGGAGGGTGGGAAGGGAGTGTGGGCCCCCAGGCAGGACCAGGAGGGAAGACGAGGGACCACCTTATTGGACGCGAGATGCGGACCCTGATGTGCTGGGGGACCGCCACCCCCGCATGTAGGGAACCATCCCTGGAATTGATTGAGGAATTTTTTCAGGGGTCGGCCTGCGCGCGACTAAAACCTCTCCCCTTCCACAAAAAACCTCCGACCGCTCAGACCGAGGCTCTCCCCATCCCTGAAGGATCCCACCACATTTTCTCCTCTTCCCCCTCCGAACACCCCGACTGCGGCAACCGCAATCACACCAACTTTCTTGCGTTAGAATTGTTCGTCTTTGTTTTTTTTCGACAATTTTCGGAGTCCGTGTTATTATCTTTCCTCGTGACGTTTTTCATCCGAGACCCTGACCGTCTTTACGCTTCATGCGTTTTCCCAGCTCAATGCCTGTAGAATAGGACAAATTCTTTCGCATGTATTTACTTGTTGGACAAAACGCTGAAAGGAGAATAATATGGCTTTCTTCACCCAAATATCCGCACGTCTTGCCAGTTTATCCGTGCTCCACCAGGAGTAAGCATTGGGTTCTATGCGTACCTGCAACTGAGTGACTGATTTATCTTTCATTCTTTGATCACAGCACATCCGAAAACATGTGATCAGCTAGACAGCACACGAATAAGACAATGTATAAAAGTTTTTCCGCCACTGACCGCCAGCCCGGGCAATGAGATTAGAATAGAATCTGCAATTTAACTCTGATAGTTCCATTAAGCTGTGCGTCTGGAGCCGGTAGCAATGAAAGATAACTTCTTCGTTTGAGGGCCTTCAATTTATCATCATTTGATCTTGGCTAGCGTTGATACAAATTTGCATTTTTATTTCCATTGCAGGCTGCATCTCAAGGAACTTGTGTAAACTGTGGTAGTCCTTACTGCGTACCCATGTCCTTTCTTTGATCACCATCAGATGTCTCTAGTCCATCAATTTATTGATCGTTACGTGGTATTTGGAAGTTTACACCAGTTCAGTTTCGCGTCACTGACTTGATATCAGTTCGCCGATCAGATATTATATACAGCGTGAACCAATGAGCCGTACTGGAATGGATTACATTTCCCTTGATGCTTGCATGCCGCTCGCAAAAACGTATCGTCATATTGTATGTCCGATGGATGCGCTTCGGATTACACAGAATTGAGTGCGCAATTGATTTATGTGATTACTACCCCCTTCCTGTCTCCACCGTTCAATTCCAGAGGGAGACAAGACACAATTGCTTAACATCCAACATCCGACTAAATCAGAAACACCCGGCCCAGCCAAGCGCAACGGCAAATCACATCACATCTGAATTCTGTGATGTGATCTATCGATCAGTGGGCTAGCTCACCCGAACATCGCCCACACACACAGCCCATGCTTATACATCTCGACTGTCAGACACTAACCCTATCATGATCAGTGCACAATTATGATATTGAGACCAGACGCGCGCCTACCACACACCTCCTCAAAGACAAGTCTCATGCTCAGAACTCGAGATCTTTCACCACTACTGTCAACTTAGTCTTTTCCCTAGTACGTCACTACCGATTTCTTTCTGCGGTGTTTCATAATTAATTCACTACAAGTAAACTGCTGTTGAACATCAGTATTGCTGTATCATACAAAAAAAACCTTTTCATCAGATTTGATTGACATATTAGGGCTTCAGGTGAATGCGTGTTTCCAGAAGAGCGGCAAAGCATCTTGAAGTGAGAACGCTCAGCAGATATCTGGAGACGCTATCACGAATCCTCGAGTAAATGTGCCCTATTCACACGGCTGATTATAATTAACATGAGTGTGAACACAATCTCAGGCCGTCTTGGGAGTCAGGCAAATTTTAAAGATAAGTTAGAAATAGTGTTCTCCCAAAATAATAGAAAATAGAAATTAAAAGGATTGTGATTATTTTTTAAAGTATCAATCTGGAATTCTTCTCCTGCAAATTATGTATAGTCACAGCGAGGTCAGAGTGCTTAGTGCGTGAACAGAATTATGTTTTTTTAAATGTCTTTAGTACTATCTGAGAGTAGTGAGAAGGGACGAAAAGACAGGGGTTGGCCCGGAAGTCAGACCTCTATTGTAATTCAGTCAGTTCTGAAAAAAAGTCCCACAGATCGAAGGTGATGGACGTTGGATTAAGAAAGATGAATTGCCAGGTGCGGAGTGGGACCTTTTATTACCCCTCCATCATTTTAGTTAACTTTTTTTTTGGAGTTTAAAGAAACAGTTTAAAGTTCTTGATGATACAGTATCCCTCTCTCACCTCCCAGGAATGCAATACCTGATTAATATCCAAAGAAGTGACTTTTCCTCAAATACTCCCTTACCCCCAACCTCCTCTCTTACTCGTTACAGCACAAGCATCACCCACAATTCGGCTCATATCTTTTTAAACTGCGTGTGTGACCCACTATGTTACCGCAATTTTAAAGAGTTCTGTGTCATTCAGTGTTTTTAAAAGGATGCATATTAGTGTATAAGAGTTTCAGTTGCTGTTCGATATGTGTGCTACTAAGGATCAAAATAGTCCTACATGAAAGTACGAGCAATGACCGGATATCTGCTTTTCTCGACGGGACATAATGTCAAGAACCTCTCCAATTATTATTATTTAAAAACATATTTCTCATTGCATTCTGACAGTTATTTTGCGTGCTCATAAGAGACCTTATTCAACTAGACTCGACATGCGGAGTGCGACAATTTTTCCTTTTTCTCGATGATTTGACATGGACATGACTCATTAATAAAATTCTCATTGTGTTTGGATAAATATTAAGATGTCTGATAGAATTACCTGTATATTTATAACTTTTAAAATCTGCAACAGTATATTTAGTAGCAGAATAAACAGTGTCTCCACAGTTAAATGTAATATTCGTCATTTCCAAGTTCATTTCTGAATGGAAAATTGGACTG